>CM076581.1:432365770-432966229 GCA_034641835.2 Pinus albicaulis | reverse complement strand
CTAGAAGACTCACACACAATGAACCCAAACTCCCGGTCAAAGCGATCTGCAAAGTCCTCAACCTCTGCTGAAGCTGCCATGCTCTGGTTCTTCCCCTTCTTCTTCTTCTTCTCCGGACACACAACTGCATAGTGTCCCATCTTCTGACAATTCCAACACTTCACTTTGGAATAGTCCTTCTGTGAGTTATCTTGTTTACCTTTACCTTTGCCCTTGCCCCCACCATTGCTTGTGGAAGCCTGCTTCTTCCCTTTGCCTTTCTTGCGTCCTGCCAACAGTGCTACATCCTCATCCTGCTCAACTGGCTTGGCTGCCCCAAGCTGACCTTTCCTGATCTCTGTCTGAATGCAATCATCCCAAAACCTCTCCCATGTGGGAAGGGTCTCACGTGCACAACCTCCATCAGCAAAGTTCATCCATGAACGGGGGAGGCCATTCACTGCAATCCGCACCAACTCAGTGGGTGGAATGGCCTCTCCAATCGCTGCCAACTCATCTCTCACATTAGTAATCTTAGTGAGATATCCAGCTGCACTATCATTGCCCATCTTAATGGTCTTCATCTTCTCCTTCAGGACCATCTTCCGATTCTCATTGGTACTCTGGTAGAGATTGGACAATGCTGTCCACATCTCATGAGCATTTCTCTTCCCTCTCACATGAGGAATGCAATGGTCTTTGATTCCGTCTAGAATCAGCCTCTTACCCTTGTTGTTCTTTTTATTATATGCTGCCAACTGAGTAGCATCAGTAGGCACATTCACAGGGTTCTGTGTGGTATGTTCCATAATGTCCCAGACTTCTGCCTCCTCAAAGATACTCTGCATTCTCTCCTTCCAAATGCTGTAGTTGGAATGCCCATCCAA
This sequence comes from Pinus albicaulis, assembly GCA_034641835.2. Lineage (NCBI taxonomy): Eukaryota > Viridiplantae > Streptophyta > Pinopsida > Pinales > Pinaceae > Pinus > Pinus albicaulis. The sequence continues at coordinate 432,965,363 of CM076581.1, read as the reverse complement.
CCTATCCTCCACCCTCAGTCCCAATGACATCCTGCTGTCCTAAAACTGAAAAATAGCATTGCTGTGGTAAAGATAAAAACTGTTGTTTGTGAAAAATCAGCTTGCTGGAATTTTCTGAGTGAAAAATCAGCAGGCTATAATTTTCCTCCTTGCTGTCCCAAACTGCCCTTCAGCACTCAAGGCTTTGATACCATGTAGAAAATTCTATTTCCCACCCCGGTTTTCAGTTTTCACCTTATTACTCCAAAATAATTAAATGCCCTTTCCCATATCCATACATTTAATAACTGGAAAATAAATTTTGCTGAAAACACAAATTCTGGAAATTTTTTCAGAATGCCGTAAATGCAGAAATAAAATAACAGCAGTAACAAACAGTCATTCAACACATCATAACTCAGTATTTTTGGTCAAGGTGACCCTGGAAAAACCCCCTACAAGTCTTGGGGAAAACCAGTTTGAGAGCTCCTTCTTATTTCTGAAAAAATGCTTTTTACAGTGAGAGAAATATTCAGAAAAAATCAGCAAGTAAACTTTTACAACTTATCTCTTTCCGTGCTTAACCACCGCCTCGGAAAACGTGCGTACGTTAGCAACCGAACTGAAGAATAAATGATGCGTATTTCAAAAACGTGCCTCGTAAATTACGCATTAATTTCTCATTGCACGGCCTCCTTTTTTTATGTAAGTGTTAACAAAGAATAAATGCCGGCCGTACGGCTCTCGGAATGCGTACCAGGTTAAATGCCGCATTTGCACCTGGCCGATGGGTGGAAGACCGCCATGTCAGATTTTCTGCCTAGAAAAGCGTGCAGCAAAAAACAGCAACTTCTCCCTCGAAATCTGTGCCCAGAAAATGGTACGGCTGCCTTGGAAAACGTGCCACAAGCTGCTGTACGGATTCTGCCTTGGAAATCGTGCCAAATCTGCCTTGAACTGTGTGCAAACCCTGCTGTACGGTCTTGCTGAAATATTGCCTTGGAATGTGTGCCAAGCTGCTGCCTCCTCCTCCTCACTGCTCAGAAATCTCCCTTGTTCTCTTGCTCTCCTTCTCCCAATCTGCTCATGAAAGAATGAATGACCTTTTCCTCCTTTTCCTCCTTTAACCTAACCCTAAGTGACTTTTGGGGAATCCCTAAATCCAATGGCTGAGATAGATTGAGATCTAGGGCTGAGATTAAATGCTCATTTAAATCTCACTTTCTATTTTTTAATTCACCCCACTTTAATAAAGACCCACTTAATCTTTTATTTCCAAAGTCACTTTTTCCTTTCTAATTTTATATTGACTTTATTTAAAGTCACTTTAACTTTAGTAACTTTATCACTTAAAGTCACTTTAAAATTAGATTTGACTTTATAACTTTATAAAGTCACTTTAGTAACTTTATCACTTAAGTCACTTTAAAATTAGATTTAACTTTATAAAAATTTATAAAGTTACTTTAGGAGAAAAATTAAATTCTTTTGGACACTTTTCCCTAGGCCAAAGATCAAAGCCTTAGGGAACCACCTGTCCTCCGGTACCAAATTTCAACACTCCCTCTTACCCAGGAAGGTGTTCCTCACCACACCCATCTTGTCTCTGAAGTAGACATGCTTGCCCCGTGGTAAGGCTTTGGTAAGAATATCTGCAACCTGCTCATCAGTGGGAATATACCTGCTTCACAGCCTCTTTCGAACATAGTCTCGATGAAGTGATATTTGATCCCGATATGCTTGACCATGAAATACGGATTCTCCGTGAGCTTAATGCAATCCCGATTATCACAAATCACCGAAGGTCTCAATCACGACTAAATAAGATGAAGGGACATCTTGCGGCTGATGGCCTTGTGGAGAGCTAGATCAAGCCGCCATATACCGGCCCACAACTCAATGCTACCGATCACGCGGCTTCTACGAACCATGACACAAATCGTCTAACCCAACCCAAACAAGACTGCGTTCTTTCCCACGAAGCACAACCTGCCCAATCAGAATCAGTGTAACCTGTCAATCTCACTCCATCCCCCTGCCTGTAGTCCAGACCATAATCCACTGTCCCCTGCAGGTATCGCAAAATGTGTTTTGCAGCCACCCAGTGAACCTTCCTAGGCTCACACATAAACTGACTCATCGTGTTGACTGCAAAACAAATATCTGGTCTAGTGTTGACCAAATACATCAAGGAACCAATCACTTGTCTGTACAATGTGGGATCCACCAACTCGGAATCCGAAGCATGAAGCTTCTTCCAGTTGGTGATCATCGGTGTCGACATGGGTCTACAATCCTCCATGTGGAATCTGCCAAGGATGTCCACAATATATTTCCCCTGTCCCAGGAAGAAATGCCCCTCCTCCTGCCACACCTCCAAACCCAAAAAGTAATGCATCAAGCCGATGTCCTTCATCTCAAACTCCGCCGCAAGATCTCTCTTGCAGTGCTCTATGAGTCTCTCTGCACCTGTAATGACTAAGTCATCCACATACAGCACCAAATGAGAGGCTCCTCACCTATCACAATATAGTAAAGGTTTGGATCTGCCTCACTCTTTGTGAAACCCATCTTCTGCAAGTAAGTATCTATCCTGGAGTACCAAGCTCTGGGAGCTTGCTTCAGGCCATAAAGGGCCTTCTTCAGTCTGCACACATGGGACTCCTTCCCATGCACCTCAAAGCCCCGTGGCTGCTCAATGTACACCTCCTCCTGTATGAAGCCATTGAGAAATGCGGTCTTCACATCCATCTGGTGGATCTTCCAACCCATCTCTGCTGCTATCGATATAATGGAGCGGATCGAAGTATATCGAGCCACGGGAGCGAAGGTCTCCTCATAATCAACTCCTTCTACCTGGGAGAACCCTCTAGCCACAAACCTCGCTTTGAATTTCTCAATGCTGCCATCTGCAGCATGCTTTACCTTGTAAAGCCATCTGGAAGTAACCACGGATTTGCCCTCAGGCCTCGGCACCACCTCCCAAACATCATTCTTCATGATAGAAGAATACTCCTCCCGCATGGCCTCTCTCCAGACCTGCTGGCTAGCTGCCTCCTCATAGATAGAAGGCTCAGAGTCAAGGATGCTGGTAGCCATTGCCATATAGCTACAAAACCTCTCAGGTGGTCTGCTCTCTCTGACCGGCCTCTTAGGCTCAGCAACAGATGTGGCATCTCTCAAGGTGTCCCGAAGCCACTTGGGCTTCCTCTTCGCTGAGCACACTTCTCCTGCTGGAGAATAAAACTCCTCCTCCTCAACATCAGGAGCCTGAACTCCTGACTGTCTGTCTGTTGTCCTCCTGCCTGCACCTGAACCTGTAGATGCTGAGGTACCGTGTGAACTGTCCATCAGTGGACTCCCCAGTGAACTTCTCTGTGGACTGCTCTGCGTGCTGCCCATAGCTCCACCCCTCTGACTCTGCGAGCCACTCCCCACTGACGGACCTGACATCGTCATAGATGTACCTCCGGATCCTCCTGATCCCTGCCCACTGGATCCCTGTGACTGACTCAACTGCTGCTGAGGGTCTGGCTGATCCAGATACTCTAACTCCCGTGACCTCCTGAAGGCCCTGTCCTCCTCGAACTTCACATCCCGCCCGACAACAACTTTCCTCTGTGCAGGAATGTAAATCCGAAAGGCCTTGGAGGTCTCACTGTAGCCCACAAAGATACCCTTCTCTGCGGTGGGCTCTAGTTTGGTCCTCTTCTCCTTGGGGATGTAGGAGTATGTCATGCACCCAAAGATACGAAGATGACCCATATCAGGCTTCTTCCCAGAAAAAGCCTCCTCCGGAGTCATGTGCCCCAAGGCACGATGCGAACTCCTGTTCTGCAAGTAAACAGCTGTGTTGCAGGCCTCTGCCCACAAAAACAATGGCAACCCCTGATCATGTAACATGGCTTTGGCAGCCCCTCCGATGGATCTGTTTTTCCTCTCCGCAACCCCGTTCTGCTGGGGGTTGTAAGGAACAGTGAACTCCCTCCTAATGCCTGCCTCCGCACAATAGTCAACAAACTCTCCAAGGGTGTACTCTCCTCCATTGTCCGACCTCAGGGACTTGATCTTCCGACTTGTCTGTGTCTCCACAAGAGCTCTGAACTCCTGAAACCGCTTGAAGACCTCACTCTTGGTCTTCAAGAAATAAATCCAGGTCCTCCTGGAGTGATCATCTATGAATAACACATAGTACTCATATCCACTCAAGGAAACATGAGACATCCGACCGCTCACATCGGAATGAATCAAATCAAGTATCCCAGTCGCTCTGCTGTCACTGCTGGGAAAAGGGGATTTGGCAAACTTGCCCATCGCACATCCTTTGCAAGTATCAAAGTGATCAGTACTGAACTCTGGCACACCTGTAGTGATCTCCCGTAAAGTCTTCAAGGCTCCATGATGCATGTGCCCCATCCCGCGGTGCCAAATCTCACACTGCTCAGAACTGCTAGCTCTGCTGTCGGTACTGCTGCTCAATGCCAAAAGGGACTGAAATGCAAACTTGTACACCTTTGCATGGCGTACACCTATCACTCTAGCTGAATCAGCTGGAGTGCCCCTGGGATACATCAACACCTCGTCCTCCTCGAAATGTATCTCATATCCTCTCATTCCCTTCCAAAGTCGGTATCGACATGAGGTTCTCCTCATCCCCTCGGCACATAAAGAAATGATTCACACCTTCAAGGGAGGTTTGACTCCTCCAAATGTCAATGTTCACACCGACGCTCTAACAACTCGTCATCACCGAGTACTACCTCTACATCGCTGCCAATTTCCTCGAAAGTTTCCGAGAAGTACTCACTAGACTCCGTCATATGACGGGAAGCCCCACTGTCCACACACCAGATACCCGAAGATGCTCCGCTAATCGAGGGAAATGCATGTTCCCTCTGAACCTCTATGGCAGATAATCCTGCACTAGAAGACTCACACGCAATGAACCCAAACTCCCGGTCAAAGCGATCTGCAAAGTCCTCAACCTCTGCTGAAGCTGCCATGCTTTGGTTCTTCCCCTTCTTCTTCTTCTTCTCCGGACACACAACTGCATAGTGTCCCATCTTCTGACAATTCCAACACTTCACTTTGGAATAGTCCTTCTGTGAGTTATCCCGTTTACCTTTACCTTTGCCTTTTCCCCCACCATTGCTTGTGGAAGCCTGCTTCTTCCCTTTGCCCTTCTTGCGTCCTGCCAACAGTGCTACATCCTCATCCTGCTCAACTGGCTTGGCTGCCCCAAGCTGACCTTTCCTGATCTTTGTCTGAATGCAATCATCCCAAAACCTCTCCCATGTGGGAAGGGTCTCACGTGCACAAACTCCATCAGCAAAGTTCATCCATGAACGGGGAAGGTCATTCACTGCAATCCGCACCAACTCAGTGGGTGAAATGGCCTCTCCAATCGCTGCCAACTCATCTCTCACATTAGTAATCTTAGTGAGATATCCAGCTGCACTATCATTGCCCATCTTAATGGTCTTCATCTTCTCCTTCCGGACCATCTTCCGGTTCTCATTGGTACTCTGGTAGAGATTGGACAATGCTGTCCACATCTCATGAGCATTTCTCTTCCCTCTCACATGAGGAATACAATGGTCTTTGATTCCGTCTAGAATCAGCCTCTTACCCTTGTTGTTCTTCTTATTATATGCTGCCAACTGAGTAGCATCAGTAGGCACATTCACAGGGTTCTGTGTGGTATGTACCATAATGTCCCAGACTTCTGCCTCCTCAAAGATACTCTGCATTCTCTCCTTCCAAATGCTGTAGTTGGAATGCCCATCCAACCTATCCTCCACCCTCGGTCCCAATGACATCCTGCTGTCCTAAAACTGAAAAATAACACTGCTGTAGTAAAGGTAAAAATCTGCTGTTTGTGAAAAATCAGCTTGCTGGAATTTTCTGAGTGAAAAATCAGCAAGCTGTAATTTTCTTCCTTGCTGTCCCAAACTGCTCTTTCAGCACTCAATCTCTGATACCATGTAGAAAATTCTATTTCCCACCCCGGTTTTCAGTTTTCACCTTATTACTCCAAAATAATTAAATGCTCTTTCCCATATCCATACATTTAATAACTGGAAAATAAATTTTGCTGAAAACACAAATTCTGGAAATTTTTTCAGAATGCTGTAAATGCAGAAATAAAATAACAGCAGTAACAAACAGTCATTCAACACATCATAACTCAGTATTTTTGGTCAAGGTGACCCTGGTAAACCCCCCTACAACTCTTGGGGAAAACCAGCTTGAGAGCTCCTTCTTATTTCTGAAAAATGCTTTTTACAGAGAGAAATATTCAGAAAAATCAGCAAGTAAACTTTTACAACTTATCTCTTTCCGTGCTTAACCACCGCCTCGGAAAACGTGCAGACAGTAAAACTGAACCAGCAATAAATGATGTGCGTATTTCCTTGAAAAACGTGCCCAGAAATTACAGCATTAATTTCTGCTGTACGGCCTCCTCTTTTTGCGTGCAGAACAGCAATAAATGCTGATGTACGGCCTCCTTGGAATGCGTGCAACTGTATTAAATGCTGCTGTACGAAAATCTGCCTCGATTTTTGTGCCAGCAATCAGCTACAAGCTGTACGGCTTGTCTAGAAAAGCGTGCAGCAAAAAACAGCAACTTCTCCCTCGAAATCCGTGCCCAGAAAATGGTACGGCTGCCTTGGAAAACGTGCCACAAGCTGCTGTACGGATTCTGCCTTGGAAATCGTGCCAAATCTGCCTTGAACTGTGTGCAAACTCTGCTGTACGGTCTTGCTGAAATATGGCCTTGGAATGTGTGCCTTCTAATTTTATATTGACTTTATTTAAAGTCACTTTAACTTTAGTAACTTTATCACTTAAAGTCACTTTAAAATTAGATTTGACTTTATAACTTTATGAAGTCACTTTAGTAACTTTATCACTTAAGTCACTTTTAAATTAGATTTAACTTTATAAAAATTTATAAAGTTACTTTAGGAGAAAAATTAAATTCTTTTGGACACTTTTCCCTAGGCCAAAGATCAAAGCCTTAGGGAACCACCTGTCCTCCGGTACCAAATTTCAACAATATTGACCAAAAATCAGCTTGTCATTTTCTCTGTGTGGCTAGAATTATTTCTGTGTTTTATTTCTGCAATTTCCAGCACTGTGAAATTTCCAGAATTTGTGTTTTCAGAAATATTTATTATTTCCAACTTGTTGAATGTATGTTTATGGGAATGGGCATTTAACTACATGGGAGTGATAAGGAGAAACTGATAACCGTGGTTGGGTCTAAAATTTCTACAGAACAAGGGGCCACCCCCTTGTCCACTATGATGGGAGTTCATTCCTGCATTATGGCACCCTTTGAACTTCATTAGTCCTCCTCCTCAAAGGCCCAACGACTCACTCAGTTGATCATTCGACCCTCTTGAGAGGTTTACTCATGTATTATTGAGCTATATGGTGGGTTTGTCACCAAAAGTTAGTGTTATTATGCACATTATTTTATTCTAGGGGCTAAATTAGGCCTAAGTAGGCAAATCCAATTCATTTGGACATGTATAAATACAAGTGATGTGATTTCATTTTAGCATCATCACTAAGATTGGATCATATCTTCTTGTGAGATTTTTGCTATCTATTGAGGATGAAATTTTTTGGATGAATGGATGAATTTCGATATTTGGTTATATTTCTTTGTCTTGGAGCTTCTATGATTAGCATATCTTGGTGATTGGATATATTCTTCTTACATGTAAGTATTATTTTGATGTTATTCTTGTCGTTTATTCTGTTGCATTCATAATATTGGAATTTTCGCTATTCTAGGGATAATTTGTTGTTTTTCTTGGAAAGAAAATGTGGAAATTGAATCTCTAAATAGTGTTTTATTGTGTATGGGCCATGTTTGAATGAATGAATGATCCTAGGGACGTTCTTGTTGAATTTGTCTTGATAAGTCACCAAATTTTGTTGAACGAAGTATAAATGACCTTGAAGTTGCTTTCATTAAGCCCAAATGCCTAGCGAAGTTCTCTTCTAGGCCTCCTTGACAAGAGGAAATCAATCCAAACCCTAAATCTTCCATGACTCTGTCTCTCCCAAAGGACAAATCAGTGGTCCTCCTCTGGTGATCACTTTAAAGTTCATCTTTCTCTTTCACCTTCCTTCTTTTCTAGGTCTAACCCCATTAGATCTCCTAGTGCATCAATTTTCTTGCAAACCACCCATCAAGAAAATTCGATCTCTTGGCTTCTATTGCGCTGGTGTCTCTCCTAGGTGCCCTTCAATTTTAAAGAAATTCCAACAGTGGGATTTTGGGACACCTCAATCCCTAGCCTCAGGATTGAATTTTTCCCTTGGTTCCCTTAGGCTAGAAACCTCATTGGGATCATTACATTGCCTTTCATTGGAAATTCCATCCTTGATCCCCTTCTCTTCCCTGATTAGGTCAATTACATCATTGGTTGCTCAATCCCATCTCCTTGACCTAATTATGGGTCCACTCAGTCCCGTGTGGTCCCACAACCTCTTAAAGATAATTTCACAAAGGCCACTTGGAATCCAAGTTTACAAAAAGATTTCTTGGACTAGGATCCCCCATTACAAGTCACATTTGCAAACCCTAGCCCTTGAAAACCCCTTGGCCCTTCTAAGAGAGCCCTACACATTGCTTTTCAAGCAAGCAAACCACGATTTCAACCTCTCTTGTGAATAGGCAATTAGGAATCACCCTTTCTCCCTCTCTTGTGGGCTATAGCTCCATTGTTGCCCTTGACCTAGCAGTTGCCCCTTTAGGATCCCTTCTAGGACCCCTGCTAGTTTGAGCGGTAATAAGGTTCGCAAGGAGTTAGCCTCTCCCTCCCTTTGTCCACACTTTGGGTCGGGCCTAGAACGATGCCCCAAAGGTTGATGCAGCTAAAAAGAAAGTTAAAATCATAATTTGGCTACTTACAACAGGAAATGTACCATAAAATGCAAAAGATAGTCGGGACATCAAAATTTGGCACATGGACAAAAGCCAAAAATGAGCTCTACCCCTTATCTTCGTCATCACCCTAGTTATTAGGGCCCCTTATGTAGGCCCCTACATCATTAAGGAACCCATGATTGTCCCAAACCCTTGTGGGCGATGAACTACCCTACCCTAAGGAGGTATCCACTGCTATATCATTCACATCATACTCTCATTCCCTAGAACCCCAAGCAATTATAAAGAGAAAAATCAATAAAAGGAAAAAGAAAATGAAGAGGGGTGGAAAAACAAAGGTCAAGGTAACTCATGTTCCACGATTGCTCCCTCCTACATCTATACACCCAAGTGTGAGCTTCTCTCATTATAACTACCGTTGTACCATGGCATGTGGCTTGGATCCTTCTCCTACTAACCCGCTCTGTTGTTATATAAAAAAATAATTATTCTGTAACCATTAGTTTAATTAAGCAAAGGGCATGATCAGAGATCATGCACATTCACCAAGAGGCACTTAGGGTTGTATTTAAGCTTGGGCCACTCACTCTGTAATTCATCCAATTTTTCAATCATTTATTAATAAATATTTATAATGATGATTATGGCTGATTAATGCTGAGGTTTTCTGCCTCATTTGGTATCAGAGCGGGTCGATTTTCTGCCTGCAAAACGCACAAATTTTGTTGTGATCCATTTGTGTTCCTTCCATCCGTTGGCATTCCCTCCAATCTACTGTCCACGAGCACCTTCGGTCCGTTGTCCATACCAATTCAGCTTGTAGCTAGTCGCTGGTCACTTGTTCCCTACCGTTCACTTGACACGAGCATCTTCGATCCATTGTCATGTCATTCCCTCCAATACGTTGTCCACAAGCATCTCTAGTTTGCGGTTCTGCCTGACCCCATAAACCCTTCCAATCTACGTCCTACCTCACAACGTCTCTGCTCCACATCACCGTCAAGCCGCCAAACCTCTGTGCGCCCTCACCGTCCTCGACCCTCTCCGTCGTGGATAGTCACTTGGATATATTCAATAATAGTTATAATTAATATATTTATATATAATGTTATAGTTAAAATTTAACAACCATATAAAATAATTAAAATTATTTAAAAAAAAAAAAGGAGTTAAGTTTAAAAAATAAATAAATAAGAGTTAAGTTTTTAAAAAAAAAGAGCCAAGTTGTATAAGTATATGCCACCTCAAAGTCATTCAATGTCTTCATCAATGTTGACGGTCAATTCTAATAAAAGATTGATAAATCTTGTGACTAAAATGACCAGACATGGTGAACAAATCGAGGCGCTCCAGGATATAACAAAGAGAATAGAGGCTCAACTCAAGCAGAACCATAATGAGTTTAAAAGGGATCATGCAATCCTTTCAAACATAGTCAATCTAAATCATAGTGAAGCAATGGTGATGTTGACTTGTATTTGTGACAAGTTGAAGATTCACCTTGATCAAATATCCCAGAATAATGCAGATACTCAACATCTCAATTCTCTAGATTCGTCAAACACTTTAGAATCACATGAGAAAACCGAGTCTCCAAAAGCATCGTCCATGCCCCATCAAGAAAATAGTAACTCGAATTTTCAAAATAGGCAGCTTTGGAATCCATACACAAATATGCCACTCTCAAATCAATACCCCTTCTTCACTCCACCGATAAATACATATCAACGAAGAGAAAAACTTGAGCTCTCAAAATTTGACAGTAAGGAAAAGTGCAGCGTTGCTTGGTTCAACAAAGCAGAAGAATATTTCGAGATTTACGGTATCGACAATGATGACGAAAAGATTAAGCATGCATCCATGCAAATGGAAGGTGAAGCATATAATTGGTATATGTGGTGGAAAAAAACAACACTTGCTATCAGTTGGAGGAAATTCAAAAATGTGTTCTTTAAAAGGTTCCATGGCATCAAGGAAAAGGAGTTCTTCTCAACTCTCGCCAAATTGTTGTTATTCTCCTGTATTCTACAGTTTCACTAGGTGACTGTGGATTTTCTACAATCTGCTGAAGATAGCATTTCTTGAATATCAGCTATCTTCAGAAATCTCACTGCCTTCATTATCTTCATGAAACCTTTTTCACTTTATCTCATTTTGCCTTCTTTGAAATCACCCTCCTGCTCTAAAAACTCATGTTTGGGCTTAATTCTCTCATCCTCGCCATTTTTCCCTCCCAAAAGCTTCATTTCTACATTTTCCCCACTAAAAATCCCATAAACCCCCTCACCTTCAGCACTTCCCCTCATTTCATTAAAACAATGTAAAAACTCCTTTTTACATTGTTTTAAATCAAAAAATATAATATTCAGGACCTGTGGTTTTATATTAAGACCTTGTTTTAAAATAAATCAACCCCGACCCTTTTTAAATTTTAAAGCCCCCTGCTTTAGAGTTTTTAACCCTCGCACCTTGTGAAAAACCCTCATGCAACCTTACCTTCCGCCCCCATTCCTAATGCATCCCGCTTCTATTTTTTGCCCCGGGCTCCTTTTTATTAAGCCCCCACCCGCATAAACACTAACCCCCATGGCCATATAGCCTCGGCCCTGCCCTCAGAATAAGCGCCTCCACTTATTTAATAAACCCGGGCCCCACCGTCTGTCTTGCCCGTCGTTTCAAACCCCCGACCACCGTTGATCTCTATCCCATTGAGATCCAACGGTCGACGGTCGATATCACACCATTCACCGCGCGGGGTTAACATTTTCAAAACGCGCGAAATAAGCAGTTTTACCGCCCGTACCCTCCGCCACGCGTCATCCGATAAATGGAATCACATCCGCTCACCCAAATCTGCTTACCACCTTTGCTTCGCGTGAAAACCGCCTCCCTCGCATGCGAAAACTGCCCTTTCCGCCTCCCACCATAACCCAATATCGCCGCCCGATTCAAATGTTCCAAAGCCCTGTGGCTTTGTGATGAAGCCCTCATCTGCCATTAAGCCTCTGCAACCCTCCAAAACGTCCGATAAACCCAAACAAGTGCAAAAAAGCCACGAACGCAGGTTTTTAACTAATTAATTGTTTTAAATGTGCAGGTTGCCGAAGGATCAATGCATAAATGGCATTCTAAAGGTCCCGATATTGTTCTACAGACTCCCTGGGTGATGATCCATTAAGTCTATTCATCAAGAAGGCCCCGAACAACAAATTAACAAATGAAAATCAATGAAACATGAACATTGATGGTCATTTAAATCACATCAAAAGCAACCAAGAAGTTTATGACAGTAGCACGCAGGGGTAAGATCAAACGAAGAAACACAGTTAGCTAGGGCAGAGATGAAATACAAAGGATTAAAAGCAATCAATCAAAGATTGAAAGATAGAGAGGCAGTGATAAAGCAAATTAGAAGTGTTAAAAAGACAAATCCGAGTTTAAAAGCATAAACAGAGTTTAAAGAATAAATAAAAGAAAGATTAGCATAGAGGAAAATCTGAATGACTCAACAAAAAACATTTACTTCTTCAGAAATACATCTGGACACCTACAGCTTGTTTCATTTCAATAAAGACATCAACAGTTATTACAAACAGTCAGAGATATTTCTCAACTACTTAGCTGTTATTGAAAAAGTTAATGAGAAAGCCTTAAAAGTCAAATATTTCCAAAAGTTAGCTCCACAGTTAAGTTTAGGAGTTATTATTACAGTGAATCAGTCTCAGATATTTTGCCTTGGGCCTTGCATGGTCTCAAAGGTCAAAAATGCACTAACTCTGTAATAAATACAAATCTGAAACCCTATATTATTCATTTTTAGTGTTGGTTGGTTGTTTGGCTAGCTAATTGGTTGTTGATTAGAGGATTGATTGCTACGCTGGATTTGAGAAAACTCTGAGTTGCAAAGATCATTGTACTAGAGTAATGTAACTATTTTGCACATCAGTGATACAAGCACGTTCACAGGATTCTTGAGCTATGTTAATGGTGAAGTTATCCTTCTTTGTCAATGTTTTCCTTCTGTTTTCCATTTTGTCCATTATTTCTTTGATAAAAAAACAGAAATTTTAGATTAGGATATGTTGTCTTGGCACCCTGATTCTGTCTGCTTTCTTTGTCTTAATGTTTTCTTCAGCAAGGTCTGATTAGAGAATTCTTAATTGCTCTCTAGTTCCACCTAGCTTGTTGCCTTGGAAATGATTCAGTAGAGTCAAGCCAAAGAAGTATATGGTATGCCCTGTCCTTTGGTGTAGCTTGAAATATTATTTTTAAGGCCTTTCTTTGGAGTTTACTTAGTAGAGTCCAGCCAAAGAAGTCTATGGTACACCCTGTCCTTTGGTTTGTCTCAAATTGTAGCTACAAAGGTCTTTTCAGTTGATTAAAGAATTCTTAATTGCTCTTTGATTATACTGACTGTTAATCTTAAATGTTTTCTTCGTCTGAAAGTAATTTGAAGATTGTTGGATTATTGTCTTAAAGGTTTGCTTATTAGAGTTTGGCCAAAGAAGTCTATGGTTTGCCCTGTCCTTTGGTTTGTCTTAAACAGTTACCTAAAAGGCTTTTCTTGTTGAAGTAGAGTTAAAGGATTCTTAACTAACCTTTAGTTTTACTGTTTTCACAACTTATTGTCATTTCATATTACATCTAATCTAAGAGATCCACTTGATATAGTTAGCTTGCCCTATGAAGTCCCTTGTAGAGTTGATGAACAATTAAATCATTTTATGACTCCATAGCCCAATGGATTAATGCTTCTCACAGTCTATCTATTCAACTGAAACACTACATCAATTAATCACACCATCAGTCTACCTATCAACCAATCAAACAAAACAAATAGTCCTGAGAACTTCATAACTAGCCTAAAATCAGAAAACAAAAGCATAAAGATATATCATTTACAAACACTTACATAGAGAGAGCCCTCTCTGAGTCCAGGAAGGCTAGGTCCTAGGACTCCAAAGTGGTTTGATGTGGTTCCCTGCAAAGTTTTTCTTGCCAATCTTGCAAATCACGGGGAGCCAACAACTGCAACAAAAAGGAGATGTGGACGAATACACTCGAGAATGGGAAACTTTAGCTACACGAGTACCTGGATTATCAGAAACTCGTCTCATTCAATCATACACCACGGGACTTAAACCCCATCTCCAAGTTGAACTTGAGCTTCATGACATCGCTTCTATAGAAGTGGCTAGACAAAAAGCAAAAGCTGCTGAAAAGAAGTTCGAAAAGATATCACAACCCCAAACATTAAAATTAAAAGGACACATCAAGCAGAACAATGTAATGGTCTTAATCGATACCGGTAGCACCCACAATTTTTTGGACTCAAGCGTGGCGAAGAGACTCAACATTTTCACATTTCCCATGCCTAACATGAAAGTCATGGTAGCTGACGGCAAGAAAATTGAAAATGTTGGGAAATGCCATAAAGTCAAATTACAAATTCAAGACTTTAATCTAGAATCTCGATTCTACATTGTACCATTAGGAGGAGTGGATGTGGCCTTAGGTATCCAATGGTTGCAAACTCTTGGCACTTACTCTGCCAACCATCAAAAGCAATTTATAAAATTTAAATGGAAAGGGCAGAAGTACAAGTTATATGGATTCCAACCACCTGAGAATCAAATCATATTGTCATCCCAAACGATGAAAATGATTCGGAAGGGAGCACCAGCTTATGTAGTACAATGTCATCAGTTGGAAATGTTAACTGTGAATGTGGTCAACAAAGAAGCGCCAAAAGTCCAAGAGCTAAATCAAAAGCACGAAAAAGTATTCCAATACCTTCCAATGAAGATGCCTCCTAAAAGAGAAATTGAGCATACAATAGAAGTCAAAGCAAGATCAAATCCCATTAACATCAAACCATATCGATGTCCATGTCATCAAAAAACTAAAATTGGAAGATTCGTCCAATATCTTTTAAAGTGTGGCATCATCTCAAAAAGTAAAAGTCTGTATGTTGCCCCAGTTGTACTAGTTCGAAAGAAAGATGGATCGTTCAGGTTATGCATTGATTATCGTGTACTATGAAAAATAACAATTAAAAACAAGCTTTTGATTCCTTTTATCGATGAAATGTTGGATGAACTGCATGGCGCTAAAGACTTCTCAAAATTGGACTTAAGGTCAAGGTATTACCAAATCAGAATAAGGTTGTAAAACATAGCAAAAATTGCATTCCGAAGACATGAAGGTCATTACAAGTTTAAAGTAATGCCTTTCGGTTTAACCAATGCATCGGCAGCATTCCAAGCTACTATGAACGAGTTATTCCGTCCATATCTAAGGAAGTTTGTGTTAGTATTCTTTGACGACATTCTAATTTATATTAAAACATGGAAGGAGCACCTACAACATTTGGAACAAGTTCTTCCAGTATTAGAAAAACATCAATTCTATGCCAAGAAGTCCAAATGCACTTTTGGGAAGGAAGAAGTAGAGTATCTCGGACATATAATATCCAAAGAAGGAGTAAAAGTAGATCCTAACAAGATCAAGGCTATAAGGGAATGGACCAAACCAGTTAATATCTCTAAGCTAAGAGGATTCTTAGGATTGACTAGATATTGTCAAAGATTTATTAAAAACTATGCCCATATAACCGCACCCCTAACGAACCTTCTAAAGAAGAACTCATTTCGATGGAATGCAGAAGCTGAAAATTGTTTTGAAGAATTGAAGGAAGTCATATCTAATGCCCAAGTATTGGCAACTCCGGATTTCTCTAAACCATTTATCATTGAGTGTGATGCTTCAGGTTTTGGTATAAGAGCAGTGTTAATGCAAGATGGTGATCCAATAGCTTTCGAAAGTAGGAAACTCAATAAGCGGGAATGTCTTAAATCTACATACAACAAAGAAATGCTTGTTATTATGCACACACTAGCCAAGTGGAGGCAATATCCTTTGGGAAGTAAGTTTTCCATACGAACAAACCATAACAGTCTCCAGTACCTCCTCCAAAAAAAGACACTTTCCGAAGAACAACAAAAGTGGATCAAAAAAATTGTTGCCTTTGGCATGGAGATATTACATAAAAAGGGAAGGACAATGTAGTGGCAGATGCTCTGTCCGAGAAAGACGAAGAACCGTCACTGCTTGTAGTTTCAATTGTTGTTCCTGAATGGCTTAATGAGATTCGAAGTGAATATGCAAAAGATCCAAAAGCAAGTGCTATAATCAATAACCTTCCACACAACTCAAAATTTGAATGGAAGAACAATATTCTATGGTACAAGGGAAGAATCTATCTGAATTCAAATTCCAAGTTTAAAACCAAGAGTCTCAAAGAGTCACATGATTCACTGTCAGCCGAACATGTAGGATTCTTTAAAACCTACTATAATGCACGCTAGTCATTATTTTGGAAGGGAATGAGTAACGATATTCAGAAAAATGTAGCAGAATGCGATAAATGTCAAAGGAATAAAAATGAAAATATTATGACACCTAGATTACTTCATCCTTTAAATATCCCGAATCAGAAATGGGAAGAAATATCAATGGATTTTATCGAAGGGTTACCTGTGTCTAAAGGTAAAGATAAAATTCTAGTGGTAGTCGACAGACTCACCAAGTATGCTCACTTTATTGGAATGAGGAAATTAGATAGCAAAACAAACCGCCGAGATATTTTGCAAAAATGTTTACAAATTACATGGATTTCCCAAGGTCATTGTGAGCGATAGAGATGCCAAATTTAAGGTAATGTTTGGAAGGAATTTTTCAACCTACCTCAACATGAGTTCAGCTTACCATCCTCAAACAGATCGCCAAACTGAGGTTGTCAATAAATGTTTGGAAGCGTATCTATGTTGTTATGCCACAGACAAACAAAATAAGTGGGTTCAGTGATTACATCTCGCAGAATGGTGGTACAATTCTACTTACCACACACCAGCAAAAATGACTCCATTCCAAGCTCTGTACGGGTACGAACCTCCGAAATGGAAGGACTTTGCTATCATCCAAACGAAGCTACCAGCTATTAAAAACCAGTTAGAAGAAACCCAAAAAGTCATCCAAACTGTAAAAGAAAATTTAAATAATGCAAGAAACAGTATGAAGCAACAAGCTGACAGAAACAGAAACAAAACCAAGAGAGAATTTGAAGTTGGAGAATGGGTTTTTGTCAAACTTCAGCCATACAAGCAGCTATCATTAAAAAAAAAGAAAAAAATAAATTGGCACCAAGGTTTTATGGACCATACCAGATCAACAAAAAGATCATCCAAGTCGCATACAGTTTAAGCCTTCTCGAAAAAAGTCGTGTTCACAACGTCTTCCATGTATCTTGCCTCAAAAAGGCAGTTGGTGAACATCAATCAGAGCAAACAACACTTCCGTCTTTAGATGACGACGAAGGGTCATTTTAGAGCCAGAAGGTATCATCTCCATCAGGGAAAAGAAGCGTCAATCTCGAGTAATCAAGGAATACCTGATCAAGTGGAAGGACATACCAGAAGAAGAAGCTTCTTGGGAGACTGAAGCGTTTCATCAACAACACCCGTCGTTACGTATGCTTTGAGGTCAAAGCATCTTTTGGGAGGAAGGCAATGTTATATAAAAAATTAATTATTGTGTGACCATTAGTTTAATTAAGCAAAGGGCATGATCCATTCACTTGTATTTAAGCCCGAGCCTCTCACTCTATAATTCATCCAATTTTGCAATCATTTATTAATAAATATTTATATGGTTGATTATGGCTAATTAATGTTGAGGTTTTCTGCCTCATCCGTTCCACCATAATTTCACATGACACCTGCCATTTGACGAATGTACTACGCAATTCCTACATTATCCTCACTGTGGCTCCTTTGCCTCTGCAAATTCACTCACTGGATCTGGAAACCTTCCTCCAACTTCACTGTCCCTGCCCCTCTCCCAGTGCTTTGATCTCTAGCTCTCTCTCCGAAAACTGACTACTGCTACTCTGGAAATCAATCTACCAAGAATCGAACTGTTGAAGTGTTCTCTCCATCACCACATCGACCTCCTCTTATAATTCTCTATTGGAGCACCAACGACCAAGACTAAAACATAATCGATGGCCAAGATCATATCTGGATTGATCCGTGTGAGTTTCTAGACTATTCTTGCCTTGACTTAATTAATACTGATTAATTAACCTGTTTTCCTAAGTTTACACTTAGGAAACATTAAAAAATTGGTTAATAATATGATTAAGTCACTTCTAGAAGGAATTTCCAGAAACGATTTCTAGGTTATGGAGATCTCATGAATTCTAACCTCCCCACAAAGTTTCGTGGCTAGAACACATTCGATGCTACAAAACCTAACAATCACAACATCAAATGTTCATCAATCATTGCAAATAATGAGAAATATTTAGCAATTCTCAACATTTCTTCAAAATGGTATCAAGGAAATCAAGGATACATACTCCCATCCACAAAGAGAATGGGTACCTATGCATGAAATTCAAGCCAAATATTGGAGACAAAATTAATCTAGAAAGAAATAAAAAGTTAATCTTGTATTCATCTTTCAAATTTATCATCAAGACCCCTACTAATTGGTAGAAGGATTGGAACTAGAATTATTCCAAATATTTGTAGGAATATGAGTATGTATGCCTACCAATGCTTGAGGACTGCTACATGGAAGAACCTTAGACTTGGCCTGAAAAAATAAGTGCAATTTTAGACCTGACATTACAATCTTCAAGTAAACTAAAAAGCTCCCATGAAATCCAAAAAACCTTGTTTGCATGATACTTATTTTATGATGGTTTCTAGTCCAATGGTGTCCATTTGTGTTTTATGGATCCTTCTTGAGGCATTTCTAGTGCCTTGAAAACAACCAATCATAGTTCTTGATATTGTAAAAAGCTCCCACCCCTAGAACTGGGTTGTCCCTATATGACTACTTCACCTTTCCCCATTATCTTGAAAATTTTACCTCTTGGGGGATGACCCACCTGTGGACTACCAACTTTACCAAATTTCAAGCACTAAACTAAAAATTTTATTCTATCATTCAAAATGGTGGAATAGCATATCTTTAGTAGCTACTCAACCAGTTTAAATTTCTTGGACTGTGATGACTGTGATCATAACCAATTTTTCCTTGCAAATATAATGTCCTACAAAGAAAGTGGTTATGGAACTAGACCATTTAAGGCAATTGTTGGTATTTCGGTTCCGCTGTCACCAGCGGTTCCCCTTGAGGCATCTTCTAGTCAGTCTAAATGGTGATAGCAGGATTCCTCTTGGCAACGCAAGAATCAAGTGAGCAACAAACACTTTTGAGGCATGTAGTGATACAACCTCTTCCCACATAATGACCAGTTCCCATCAATTTTATTAGGTATTAAAGCCCAATGTTGAAAGTATAGTTGGGTTAGACCATAAATGCACTAACTGATAAGTCCCCGCACAATGAATAGGACCTTGTGCCTAAAAATGATGGTGATCAATTGGTGGCCTTGGGTGCACAATTCATGCAAGGAATTATAGCTAATTAGTTAATGTTGTTAGTAGTCTAGTGCTCATGGTGCACACATTATTAAAAGAGGTTGAAAATACTTTTATGTCTATGTTTTTTAACTATTTCCTGCTCCATTTTTATCCCTTTTTGACAAGATTCTTCCTCTTATCACAATGCAGTAGGAATACCCTTCCCCAATTTGGAAATCCCTTACAACATTCACAAAAGATCCCTTTAGCTAAGAAGTCAGGGATGAGGGTACCTATTCTGCCATAATTGCACCAAACCCAGTTGAAATTTTATTATTTTCGTTATCTTGAAAACTCTAATATAAGGTGTACATTTCCTTGGTTCTCTTCTTGGTGGCATGCCCTTTACCACCCTTCTTTTGCAATATAGTTTAATTTTGCGCATTCATTTAATAAAAATTTAAAGCATATCACAAAAAATAGGAAGCAATATTTGTTGAAAATGTAACTAGTTTTGATCTTCATAATTGTTGTTGTACTCATTTCAATATGTAATCTATATAACAAACAAGAAAAGAAAAAGAAAAGTTATTATTATTAAAGCATGGGTTTCATGCTCATTATTGATGGTCTTCTGGGTAAAAGCATGTTTTCGTGCTTCTAGGGTTTTCTAGGTCATAGGTTTTATTGTCTTGAGTCAAAGGAGTCAACATCATGTTTATAAGACCCTTCCAAGCAAAAATATATTTGTAAAAAGAATTATTTTTTAGTCTAGAAATCTTGGAAGCTCCAAAGTAGAAGTCGGCCTTGGGATCATCAAATCGGCCTAAAGGAGGGAATTCAACCCCATGAGAAGGCTATAAAAGGAAGCAGTTCGACCTCATTTAGAAACACTCAATCCACAAGTTCGATATCACAAGAAGAAGTTCAATCTATAGCTGGGAAGATCAGAAAGGAGAGTGAGGGCCAAGGAAGAGAAGGAAGGACAATTTTTTCTTGTTTTTGTGCTCTATCTCACACGTGCAAAGATCTAGGGTTTCTGGTGCTACAGAAGGAGGCCAAAATTGCAGGTTCGAGTTGCAGTAGGACGAAGTGTAGAATTTGTAGCTGGAAGGGGGGAAACCCTATATTGACCTCATTGACCTTGGGCGAGTTGTCTTGCTCTAGGAAGCTCTAAGGAGGAGGTTAGATTAGGGTTTCCAGAGAAGCTGAAAGGACGAAGTTGCAAGGTCGAAGTTGTTGGACGAGTTGCAGTATTGAAACTTGCAAGTCAAAGTTGCAGTTTGAAGTTGGTTGATGCAAAATCAGAGAAGGACTTGTTAGAGGGTCGACTTGGTACTTGGAGGAGGACTTGGTCTTGGGTTTGGTTCTTTGTATCTCATTTGAAGCAAATTCTAAGAAGAGAAGAGTTTCTGGATTTTCACCTTGGAGGGGTTTTGCCTTGGCTGAGAGCCTAATATATGTGTCCTCTATTGTTGCTATTGTTGTTCTTGATATTGTTTGACAAAAGATATGACTAAAGAACATAAAGAAGATAAATAAGATTCACAAGCAAATATCAAGGTTAAGGAAAAAAAAGATTAATAACTGTCATTATCCATTTTCCAACAATATTTACTGCTAGATTATCATAATTTAGGCAGCAACAAATGTCAAAAGTGCCAACCAATGTAAACAGTGCACAGGATAGAGATATGAGCTTAAAGTTTAAACAAAAGTACAACTTAATCATTGACAATGAAAATACAGCAGCAGAGATTGGTTAATGGGGAAATACGTAAATCTATTTTTATACGTGTTAGGTTCCTTTTTGTAAATTTTGCTTGTCAAAAGCAAGAGTTAAATACTATAATAATACTTATTCCCGTGCCCTAACAGAGTGATAACAATAAAATAACAAATCATTTCAACAATATGACTTCCTATAATCTTAATGTCATTTAACTTTGTTTCCTTTGATTTCCATGCCCTTTTTATGGACATTCAAGCAAACTATAAAATTGTAAGTCGATGGATTTACAAACTTTGAGTACCAGCCTGAAAAATATGTGCATTGGATTTTTAATGCATTATAAAGATAAAAAGCTTGATGTATGAAATCTAAAAATCTGGTGCCACTCCTTTTAGGTGCATAAAGAATTTTCAGCATTGAATGCACAGAAACATAGTACCTGCACTCCTCTATTTAACATTCTGTGTTCCAAATTGTATATGACCTCATCCAGTTCAGCTGGTTTCTGATTAGTAATCCATACAACTTCCGTGCCTGCATTTCTCAACAGAAATGCCAGCTCCATTAAGAGTAGTGGACCACCTGAAAATAGATATTACAGACATGTTTCAAAACTATTTTAACCAGAAAATAAAGAATTACACTAGAGAGTCTCAAAAGCTAAAACATGCAGAATTATTTCATTAATATCACCCAGATCTATTACCCAGATAAATCATTTGCCGTAAATTTATTAATCAAGGGATACATTTGATAGTAAATGCATTTATAAATTACAGCTGAACCTACAATACTATATCAAACTTCCATGCATGTATCTGCTTATGATGATAAGATAAGATGGTCTTTGTTAGTTTTTGCTTGCAGGTCATTGTCCATGTTGAAGGGATCTTGATAAAACAAGGAAACTTTGCTAAAGGGCAGAGGTGATGAGACCAATCCAAGAACAGGAATTTTTTTGTAAATTAAGTAGATTGAGTTTATAACAGATTTTATGTGAAGAAATAGAAAGCATCTCTCATGCATAACATGTGGTAGACTGTTGGAAGCGTAACTAGTTATGGTCTTCATAATTGTTATTGTACTCATTTCAATATGTACCTTATGTAACAAACAAAAGAAGAAAAAGAAAAAGTTATTTTAAAGCATGGGTTTCATGCTCATTATTGATGGTCTTCTAGAAGGCAACTTCAAGTCGGCCTAGAGGATGGAATTCAACCCCTTGGAAAGGTTATAAATAGAAGTCGTTTCGACCTCATTTGGCACTCACTCACTCACAAGTTCGATCTCTCAAGAAAATGTTCAATCTGCAACTGGGAAGCAAGAAGAAAAGAAGAGTGAAGGTCTAGAAGGCAAGAAGGAAAAAGATCTGTTTTTGGGCTCTATCTTTCTCACAGGTGCAAAATCTAGGGTTTTTACCGCTCCAAGAAAGGCCGAAATTGCAGATCCGAATTGCAGGAGAGCGAGTTGCAGTATCAAGTTGCTAGAAGAGCAATTCTATTTTGACCTCGTTAACCCTGGAAGGATCTGTCTTGCTCAAAAGAGGATCTCTTCAAGAATTGTCCTAAGGTTTCTGCAACAGCTGCAGGGTCAAAGTTGGGGGTCGAAGTTGTAGCTGGAAGCTGGCTAATGTGGGATTGAGCCTTGTTGACTCTAAAGGGTTGGCTTGGGACTTTGTGGAGGACTTGGTCTAGGGTTTGCGTCTTTTTGTCTCATTTGAAACAGATTCTATAAGAAGAGAAGAGATTTAGGAGGGGATTTGCCTTGACTTGGAGCCTAATTTATGTGTCCAATGTCTATTCTGTTTTGATCTTGATATTTGTTTGATGAAAAGATCTAATAAAGAAACACGAGAAGGTAATTAAAGTTCACAAGCAAGCATTAAAGAATAAGGAAAATCTGAATTGACAGCTGTCACATTGCATTTTCCAACATGGTATTAGAGCTAAGGTGAACAAAAGAAGGCAACTGGAAGGATCATCTTGTGGACACAAGAAAGGTGAACTCTGATCCATGAAGGAAGTTTCTTGTGAAGATGGACCTTGAGGATGTTGATGTTTCGATGAGAAGGTCATCGTGATGAGGTAAGTCTAATATTAATATTTTTTGTTGGTTAACTAGTTGACATGTTGTTTTGCTACCTAGGAAGATATTGCAAAAATAGATGATGACAGGCATAGTTCTAAAACTCTGACTTGTATTCAAAACCGGCCGAGGGTCGACTCCGACTCGGTATC
Source organism: Pinus albicaulis (assembly GCA_034641835.2). Taxonomy (NCBI): domain Eukaryota; kingdom Viridiplantae; phylum Streptophyta; class Pinopsida; order Pinales; family Pinaceae; genus Pinus; species Pinus albicaulis. The sequence continues at coordinate 432,942,074 of CM076581.1, read as the reverse complement.
GACTCAGCCTAGTTGATTTCAATGACTCAGTATTTGTAAAAAATACATTAAATATTTATTTTTTATGAAAAAACATAATTTTAAAGATTTTCGTTCATGTTTCCAAACTCAAAGCATTAGAATATAGAGAGAGGACAACATATGATCAAAGTAGGCTCATGAATATATCTATTATATCAAAATGGCACCCAGTGCATAGTCCAATACATGTAATATATAGAGATCAGAAGAAAAACACATAACCAAGGAGGCTCTAAATGGCCACTACAACAAAACATCACTAGTCACTACTGCTAGAGAAGCCAACATCATTTGGCTCATACTCTGAATCAGAGTCGGACAGGGAAACCCGTGGCTCCTCCTCCTCATCAAGATCTCCAACTGCAACTGTAGAAGTAGTAGCACTAGCAGGCACAGCAGCTGCATGTTGAGATAGACGAGTTATGTGCCTGCGTCGTGGCTGAGTAGAGGAAGTGCCTGCAACTGGAGGACTTGGGGTTGGGCCCGATACTAGTGGATTTGCATTTAACTGAACATTTTTTTCAAGTAATGTCTCCATCTCTAAATCCAAATCAAGACCAATATCCTCATCAGGGTCAAACTTTGTTGGTTGACTCTCCACTACCCAATCTGATGATGGATCTATATATTCCAAAACAATGGGATCTGTATCAGGTCTTTTGTTCAGCAGTTGGTTGTGTCTTAGCCAGAGGTTGTATTGGACGTAGACTAGATCATTTAATCGTTTATGTTTCAAACAGTTTCTCTTCTTCGTGTGAATCCTCTCAAAGACATACCAATTACACTCGCACCCCAAAGCACTGCAAGTTTGACTCAAAATATGGATTGCAAACTTCTGCAATTGAGGACAATGGCTACCAAATGCCTCCCACCATTGTGCTGCAAAAAACATAGTTGCGTAATGAGTTAGCTCACCAAATTATATCCAACTTTCAAATTATAAACAGTTTAACAAAATAAGAATTTGAAAATTGAAATTGTTTACCTAGCTCATCTGCTTCCCTTGCAATCATTGCTAGGTTCTTGCCAAAGGTACCTGTGGCTCTACTAAAACAAGTGCTCTGTTGGTGTATCTCCAACTGCTCACTCTCCATAGGGACCATGTGCTCAAGGATCTCAATCAATCCATCTCTAACCTCCCTAGTCAAAGCTTCTGCCTCCAGAGATTTATAATGATACCTTGGGTTCAGAAAAAAACCCAGTTGCATGTATAGGGCGATGGAGTTGATTATTCCATCTTTGATCAATGATTTCCCAAATGGGCCCATACTTAGCCACTCTATCCTTGTATGTTGCCTTTATTTGCTCCTTTGATTGATCCATAGCCTCATAAATGAAACTCATAGCCAATCTTTCACCATCCACCAAACACCTTAACTAGTGGCTCAACAACCTTCACAACCTTTGTTGCCTTTTTCCAAAATATGTCTTCATTACTTTTCTTTCTCGCATCTTTTCCATCATGTTTGCAAGCCCACTGACATTCATTCCATTCATCACTACAGAACATCCTCTACAAGTTTCTATGTTGGGAAAGCATAGATTACAGTGTCAAAAAATGAGTTGCAAATCTAGTAATGGCAAGCCTAACAAGATCCTTGCCCCCTGTGTTTTTCCTCATGAAGTTCAAAATCCATGAATGATTGTACATATACTTTGTTATGCTTTTGGTATGCTCTACAGCGTTCTTGATCCAATCTATTTTACCAATATCACTAAGCATGAGATCTATGCAATGTGCAGCACATGGGGTCCAAAAGTTGGTTGTGCTTTTCCTCTAACATTTTACCAGCAAGAACATAGTTAGCGGCAATATCTGTGATGATCTGAACAACATTAGCCACCCCCACCTGTTCAATAGCCTAGTCCAAAAGTTGAAACAAGTGTGCAACTTTCAGCTTATCAGATGCATCAACTAATTTTAGAAACATGGAACCATGTGGGCAAAAGATAAAAAATTTATGATGGTACGACTCATTTGATCAGTCCATCCATCTGACATGATGGTACATCTTTTTTTCATCCATGAGATTTTGAAATCTTTCAAATATTCATTAATGGACATAACCTCTTTTTGCAAAAGAGATTCCCTTAACTCATGCATAGTAGGGCCTTTGAAGCCCTTTCCATCAGCAAATATGGCATCAAACATAGGTTGGTAATATGGTGAACAAGAATCATTGAAGGGGATATCAGCATCATACCACCATCTAGCTATGTAATCATAGGCATTTTTTCTTAATTCTTTCTTCCAATGGTCATCTAAAGTAGGTTGCATTTTACCTCTATAAGCTTGAGGACCTTGTGCACTATCACAGGGAGAGGAGGGTGTGACTGTGAAATAACTTTTGATGTCACCCTTCTTTTTAATTTTACCCTTACCCTTTTCTTGAATAGACTCCAAAGAGGGAGGAACTTAGCGAAAGGGGTTGGATGCATCAGTGCAAGGGATAGATGAAGAGCCCTCATAATCAAAATTGGGGTTAGCAGCCAGTATGTGTTTTAAACTTCTCTTCCTCCCTATTTCAACCTCTATTTCTTTTTGCCTAACTTTTTCTTTCTCAAACTTCTCAAATTTTTCTAGCAACTCCTTCCTAACATCCCCAATTTGTTTTGTTGGTACTGCACATGGAACAATTTGGCCTCTAATACCAGCCAAGTGTTGTTTCAACCTATGAATGCCCCCTCCACCTCTTAATTTTTTTATGAAAAAATTGCAATGCATTTGATTATCAATCATCTCAGCATATGCCCAAGCAACATCTTCCATTCTAGGAGCCATTTTTTGATATTCGGACTCGGAAATGAAAGGAAAAATGTCTGAAAATGAAAAGAAAAAAAAACAACTTTTCAATGTTAATTTCTTTTAGAAAAATTACTCTTTTCAATTTCCAAATTTGCAAAAGAAAAAAGCAAGGAAGGATTTGAGAAGTGAAAAAAAAAATACCTTTAGCCTCCTCAATGTTGCTCCAAAAACCAACTCCTCATACTGCTCCAATGATTGCCCAAGAGGCTCCTCACTGCTGCTCCAAAAACCAACTCCAACTCTTCACAAACTCCTCACAAATGTGATGAGATAGATGTGAGGAAATGTGAGGGGGTTGGGTAACTTTTATAGGCTTGGGAGAGGGTAGATGCATTGAGGAAAACCTTAAACCAAAAAAAAATAGCTTTCAAGTCCGACTTTGTCACCCTTTTCCATCGCGAACTGGCTCGGCCTGTTTATGACGGGCTTGGCTAGTTTGGTAACAGACTGGCCTTCGAACCGGTTTTTGTACCAAGTTGGCCTAGGCAAGGGTCCAGCTCAGTCAACCAAGCCGAGTTCGATTCAGAGCGACCTGGTTTTAAAACACTGATGACAGAAGTCAAGTTCAACTGTATGGATTAAATATATTTGGAAATTATGGAGTCAAGATGTTTTCATCTTGGGATTGAAAGCTAGCAGTGTTAGAGGATAACATGAAGGTCAAGATCATACGATGACAAAGGATCACTTTCTTGAGGAAGTTATGATTAGCTTGAAGTTTGGTAAGACTCGATATAATGCCTTCATTAATAATGACAAGATGAAAGTGATGTACAAGATTGAGCCTGTCAAAGGAAGTAGATGGCTCCATGATTTCCAGGAAAGAAGAAAGCTTGATGTAATGAGATACGAAGGAAAGAGGGTGCCATGCAGTTATCTCCAGAAAGAACAAGTAGCTAATACTTTGTGGAAACAAGCTAGAAAGCTTGTGGTTATGACTTCTCATATTAGAAAGAATTCAAGGATCTCCTCTATATTTGAGAGGGAATAGAGGAGTCTCCTTGAACATGAGCAAGGATCTATTTCCCAATCAAGAGGAAATAGGGATATCCTTTGTGGTTGAGAGGGAGTGATGATGCATTGGGAAAGGGTAGATGCATTGAGGAAAACCTTAAACCAAAAAACAATAGCTTTCAATCCGACTTTGCCACCCTTTTCTGCCACAGACCGGCTCGGCCTGGTTATGACGAGCTCGGCATGTTTGGTAACGGACCGGCCTTTAAACAAGTTTTTGTACCGAGTCGACTGGGCAAGGGTTCGGCTGGGTCGACCAAACCGAGTCCGATTCAGAGCAGCTTGGTTTTAAAACACTGATGACAGGAGGCAAGTTCAATTGTATGGATTAAATATATTTGGCAATTATGGAGTCAAGATGTTTTCATCTTGGGATTGAAAGGTAGCAGTGCTAGAGGATAACCTGAAGGTCAAGATCATACAATAAAAAAGGATCACTTTCTTGAGGAAGTTATGATTAGCTTGAAGTTTGGCAAGACTCGATATAATTCCTTCATTGATAATGACAAGATGAAAGTGATGTACAAGATTGAGCCTGTCAAAGGAAGTAGATGGCTCCATGATACCCAGGAAAGAAGAAAGCTTGATGTAATGAGATACGTAGGAAAGAGGGAGCCATGCAATTATCTCCAGAAAGAACAAGTAGTTGATACTCTTTTGGAAACAAACTAGAAAGCTTGTGGTTATGACTTCTCATATTAGAAAGAAGTCAGTGATCTCCTCTATATTTGAGAGGGAGTAAAGGAGTCTCCTTGAACATGAGCAAGGATATTTTTCCCAATCAAGAGCAAATAGGGATATCCTCTATGGTTGAGAGGGAGAGATGATGGACATCACATGTGCATTCTCTTCTTCATGTGTCATGCACTTGACCAGGACTAACAACCATAAGTCTAAGTAAAGGCCTTGGAGAGAGAATGGTGGAGTGTTGAATAAGTATCTATGGTTTCCTTGAGTACATCCGAGAAAGGAAAGGGACCGACACTCTTTGAGGATAAGACAGGTATCCAAGATAAGAGTGGTTGAAGAGGACAGATATTCTTTGAGGATTGGGAATCCAAGATAAGAATAATCCTAAAAGGGCATTGTTAACAATGGAAAATCGTACAGCAGAAGATGACATTAATTAATGTCAAGCCTAAGGATTTACAGGGCAGGAACACATTATGGAATCAAGAAGTATTTAAAATCTCTGAGGTTTTGAGAAAATCAGATTTGAACTAGTCTTAAATGCTGAAATGCGCACTTAATCCTTCGAGAAGAGCGCCTTTTGCGCGCCTTTTTGCCCGATAAGCGCGCATTCCTGGAAATGGCAAATGTCACTTTCTGGGACCACACCAAGAAAAGGACAGTTACTCCTTATATGAAGTTGCCTAAGGACAGCCACTAGCGCCTCCTTAGACACTATGTGAGCACACAATAGAATCATACCTCTCCCTTGGGTCACCATCCATCATGTACCAAGGGAGGGAAGGAAGATTTGAAACTCCCCTATATAAAGCCACCAAGAGATGAAGAAATGGTGATCACATTGTCATGCTGGCCAAAGTTGACCAAGCAACACCAGCAGTGTGTGACCCAAAGCTGGAGCTGAAGAGAACTCGATCGTTGGCCACCCAACAATCCTAGTCCACCACGGCAGAGAGAGAGGGAGATTGCATCAGAAGCAGAGCTTGGAAGGCAACATCCTTGCATCGGGACCTAGAGCCATTGCTTAGGTGCCCTTTGGCAAGTGGGTAAAATTTCTTCTCCATTTCAAACGTTTAATAAGAAGAGGCCTTTGAGCCGTCGTTGGTATTATTATCGTTTTGACTCTCTTTGATAGCTTCTGTATACTTGTGTTTTAGTTTTAGTTTACTTAGAGCACACATTTGCATACCTTTTCACTAAATTGTGTGCTTTTGAGCTCCCCCACTTTCTGTCTGTTACCAATAGTTTAAAGAGTAGACCACACTCTTTAAGCTGGTGCGATTTCGTACACCCGTGCGACTAATCCACCACAACAGGATTGGCGACTCCACTGACGTGTTCCAAGTTTATGTGGTTGTGCCATCTTTTGCAGGAGACCCTTTGTCTATGTTGGAGTGGAGCTGACAGTCCTCTGACCCATCTTACAATCCCTAGATTCACTGGAGTGACAGACTGAAGAAGGCAGCTCCTAACCTTTTTTACTTGCAGGATTTTTGCGCGCAGTATTTCCTCACAGACGCGCAGGGCACGCATTCAGCTCTAACCTGTGCGCAAGAAGGCGCACCTGTCAAGGCTTTTTGCGCGCAAATGGCAGAATGAGATTTTTCTCCCTATCTTCTGCATTTTTCTGCTTGTAGTGTGCTGGGCAGCCCCTAATGTATCTGCCAACACTTGTGTTGATACCCCACAGCTTCTGAGAACTCACTTTTGCTGCTTTCTATAGGCATAGAGTTAGTTTTCATTTAAGTTGGTTTTTTGCAAAAAATCTTCAAATAGTTTAAGTAGGGGGCGAATTAACCATTGCTTTCCGAACGATTTATGTTTTGCAAATTCTGGTATGCACACTTAGATTAACTAGTCCAAGTAAGCTAGTTTTATTTTCTAGTGTAGAAATTGTTTAATTTAATTCAATTTTTGCATTTAGGAAATTGCGGGACTAGGTCTAAATCGCCGATTAGAGCAAGTAATCTCTGCTGCCTTTGCACCCTTCGGTGTGTTGAGAAAATGTAGGGCCTGAGATTAATACAAATTCTCTTCTTGACAATTACTTGTGAGCTTGCTTATATATCTTATGTATTTACTTTGTTAATCTATCATCAAGTCAATTATCAAAATGCGCAGGACACAAATGTTTAAGCATAAGTAACACTTTCATTGTAGGAAGGTAAATCACAGATTTACCTTCCTTACATTACACTATAGATCTGAATTTCAGCACTTCATATTGACCTTCAGACTTCACTTTTATCCTTCAGATCTGCACTGTTCCTTCCTCAATTTGTACTTTTGTACCTTCAGCCATTTATACTCTTGAGTCTGTACCAAAATCTGTCCTATAGATCCGTACTTCTTCTCCCTTTTTCAATGTTGTTCCTTATCAGATTAATCCGCAATACTTCTTCCTTTTCAACGTTGTTCCATCATCAGTCTGTCCCTATATCCGCATCTTCTAGATGTTATGTGACCTTAGACAGATCCGCATTAGTTACCCTTTTGTCCATGTTATCCACCGCAAACTTCACTGTGATGTCATTCTTAAATATCCGCACTTACTCAAACAAGTCCGCAATATCCTTCATATTAAATTGGTCGCAGAACAGTCATATATATATATGACTTGTCTAGTTATTAGGCCAACCAAACAACTAGTATTTTGGCCAACCAATCATCTTATATTCTTCTTCATTATTTCATATATATTTCAACGTTGTTTTTCACTATATAAGGAGCTTGACTTCTAACACATTTTGAAGGCTTTGTGGAGGTCTCCTTGTAGCATATCTATCTTTTTCTACTTCTTTTCGTATAGTCAGCATGAAGACCGACCTAGTTACATTTTACAACATTCCCTCTTAACTAGGGAGGTATTCATATAGTTACATGATCACTTTCAAACTAAATAATTTCATAAGAAAAATCGGATTGGTAATCGCATCTATATAGCATCATTCCAACCAGCATTGTACTAGTGCAAGGCCTTGACTAACAGCCCCATCTCTTCAACAAGACAATGGGCTTCAATGTTGGCGAGACACATGACTTATAGACACCTTCGTCATTGTCTCTCCAAGGTACATACTCCACCCGAGTGTTCCCAAAGTATGACCTTCCTGGACTATTCTTCTCTTGGGTAGATAGCCCTCAAAGAATATCGGTTCCCAACTACTCTTATCTTGAATGCCCGATCACATTCTCAAAGAGTATCAAATGCCAGATGATTACCCAATCCTCCATTTTGTCTTCCTGAGACCAGAATGATGTGTCTATCTCTCCCTCCCAGGGAGGACCTATTCCACAAGGGAATGTACTCATTCTTATACAAAGAATGTACCTAAGCTCATCGGAATTACCAAGTTTCTTCCAAGTAAGAAACTTACCGTCAGGCTCCCTCTTAATCAGGGACCTCCAGCAGCAATGGTGATACACCCAGCTACTCATGAAGAATTCCTGTCCTCGATGTCATGGATTTCAATATTGAGGAATCTCCATCTTTTAGCTTCATAGGGCATAGATCATTCATCACTTCCATCTAGAGTCTTGTCAGCTATCAAAGTGATTCACCAGACTTCCTTATCTGGTCCACTATTGTGCCATGTTGCTTTCCTTCGAATCATCTTCTAGGATCATACATCCTTTCTCATGATTAGCAGCCCTACACAAATTCATCTAGATAAACATTTACATATGAACCTTTTAAAACAAAATTTACCTCAGTGATGATCTTTCACCATTACTTATTCCTGTAAGCATCGGCATCCTTCATACAGATTGACACATCTCCTAATGATATGTTTTCCACGGGTCTTTTTCTTTACCAGACTTTTGTCAAAGTCTACATATCTTTCCAGGAGATCTCCTAGTCACATCTTATTGGCCTCTGGATGATAACTGCCTCTTGACATGGTTGCATGTCATGATCTCTTCCTATCTACACATTCTTGATTCCCAGGAACGTACAACTTTCCTAGTTTCTTGTTCATATACAACCACCTCATATTTCATGAGGACATATTATGTTGATTTTATCTGTTCGTGCATTGAGAGATACTTCTCCATAGATCATACTTCTAAGTACAGAAGTCCATTACCTGCAACCACATGACATGACTTCAAAACATCCAATGCCAGCATATAAATATATACATACCTCATACCTTTTTCCCTTGAGTCATCCTGTAGCAATTTCTCAAGAATGAAGAGCTTTATTCCCTTGGCCTGCTTCATCAATATGTCATTACATCCAGAAATATGTTTCCATGATGACCCTTGATATTGATGACTGCTTTACATTAGTAATGCTTGTCGGAGAGGTTTTCCCGGAGCTGATTCACCAGGAGTTCCTGCCATGCTTAGATCAGGATGTTACATTATCACTTAACCAGTAGAAGTCAATTTCTTATTCATAAGTTTGTGTGATTTTCCTTGAATTCTTCCTTTCTTTAACTTCCTTTCTTCCTCTTATTGAGATTGTTTCTTTAGAAACAACTATCCATAAGTCTTCCACTTTTCCTAAACTTTTATTTTTCCTGCTTGTCCATCTTATCATCTCTTCCGGATCTCACAGTTGAGATCTTATGAAGATATCCCTTCATTCTTTGATACCTTCAATTTTGTGTAAATCAGGTCTAAGTGTCATGACCTTCTTTATTGCATTGAATGGTTCTTTCAACTTATCATATATTATTTTCATGTCTCCAATCCTGTTATATAGGGATGTAAGGACTTTGACAGATTTCAAAAGAATCCTTGAGTCCTTCTATCCTTTTCCATGTATTTAGATGAATCTTGACCTTCGGAGACTTTTCTTGACTTTACTTTCTTCAAGGACTGTGACTATCCTCCTCATGCAAGGAATCTTGGTAACCCAACCAGCTTATAGATCTCCCTGCAAAAACAAAGTCATTTTACCAAATTTGATTATAGAATGAAAGATACTTACTTGACAAGTGAAGATAAAGCCTTCAGCTTGGTCGCTTCGGTGGTGGTTGAGAAAAGATGTATTAATGCTCTCTTTGGACGATCTTCTTCTAAATGAAAAATCTTTTCTTCAATAAATGAGATTGTTGCCTTTTATGATGACAACATCTTTAGATATGGCTTCCTTTGTTGATGTTGATTGACACTTCTTCAGATGATCTTCTTCAATGTGTAGGGAGGGGATCCTTGCTGCAATAATGGGGAGATAATAATGCCTTTTTTTCTTTTTTCTTTTTTTTTGCTAGTCTTATAACTAAGTTAGATGTCATATTGCCAAGACCAAGATCATCTTTGTTGTTGATATTATTAGACCTTCTCTTCAAACGTGGCAAGGAACCAAAACTGTGATATTGTTCTGTTAGTGTCTTTACAGAGATATGAAGGAAGCACCGAATTAGATAAAGGATAGAACCGAAACAAAACATGTGACTGTATCATTGAATGTGCCCTTGTCTGAACATGCGATCTGCACTAGGTATGCCAAGAGCATTGTTGTGATTTCACTGATCTGAGGTTACCGAAAAACACCTCTGAAATTGGCCCGAGATTTCCTGAGGATGATCCGAATTGTAGGTTGTGGTATTCGGACTCTGATTGCCTCCCAAAATCTCAGAGAATTGGATCTCTGAACTTATCCCTTCTGCGATGAACTTTGACTGGCTTATATGCTTTGAAATCTTATCCTTGCGTGTCCATTAGATGCCCTTCCTTAATTGTCACCTTAGCTCTGATACCATGTTGAGAAAATGTAGGGCCTAATATTAATACAAATTCTCTTCTTGACAATTACTTGTGAGCTTGCCTATGTATCTTATGTATTTTCTTTGTTAATCTATCATCAAGTCAATTATCAAAATGCATAGGACACAAATGTTTAAGCATAAGTAACACTTTCATTGTAGGAAGGTAAATCACAGATTTACCTTCCTTACATTACACTATAGATCTGAATTTCAACACTTCATATTGACCTTGAGACCTTAGTCCTTCAAACTTCACTTTTATCCTTCAGATTTGCACTGTTCCTTCCTCAATTTGTACTTCTATACCTTCATCCATTTATACTCGAGTCTGTACCAAAATTTGTCCTATAGATCCGTACTTCTTCTCCCTTTTTCAACATTGTTCCTTATCACATTAATCCGCAATAATTCTTCCTTTTCAACGTTGTTCCATCATCAGTCTGTCCCTATATCCGCATCTTCTAGATGATATGTGACCTTAGACAGATCCGCATTAGTTACCCTTCTATCCATGTTATCCACCACAGACTTCACTGTGATGTCATCCTTAAATATCCGCACTTACTCAAAGACAAGTCCGCAATATCCTTCATATTAAATTGGCTGCAGAACAGTCATATATATATATATGACTTGTCTAGTTATTACGCCGACCAAACAACTAGTATTTTGGCTGACCAATCAGCTTATGTTCTTCGTCATTATTTCATATATATTTCAACGTTATTTTTCACTGTATAAGGAGCTTGACTTCTAACACATTTTGAAGGCTTTGTGGAGAGCTCCTTGTAGCATATCTATCTTTGTCTACTTTTCGTATAGTCAGCATGAAGACCGACCTAGTTACATTTTACAACACGGTGATCCTAGGAAAGCATATGAACGGTCTATTTTTGCGTTTCGCCATCTCCCTTTAGTTAATCACATAGATTAACTAGGAAGATTTGAAAGCGGCCCATTATCCGCACACGTTTTCCATTTTGAGTTAGGAACAAGATAACGCAATTTAACTAGGGGTTTTTTGTAAAGGATCACCAATATCCAAATGTTCAAACTATGAGCTTGTGCACCTTATGCTCACACACACTCGCCCACTAAGCAAAGAAAGCCACCAAAAACTAACTTAAACCAACTCACTAAATTCTCCCCACAGGGGCCACAAGAGAATTTATAGGTTAAGTTAGGATCAAGGGAGTAGGCATCTAATAAGTCGCCTTGATCACACTTCATATTGAAACATAGAAGTTGTGTATTTAGGGAGCTTCAAAATCCACCTATCAGCCCACGGAAAAGAAAACCCGAGCACGACAAAGACCCGATTCAGAGGGGGTTAGGCTTAGGCGCAGTGCGTGCGGTATCAGTTGGGGCTACCTGACGTGGCTGATACTCGATACTGTTAGCTGACTACCAAGAAGCCCAAGACTTGAACGCTCACGTGGGACGGTGGTTCTTAGTGGCCAAAAACTAGGGCATCCTTTACCCTATATAGGTGATGGTGCAGGCAAGCGCCAGACCCTCTACCCTTACCTTGGTAAATTCTCTTCGGCTGACTGGGGGCGTCGCCAGCTCTTTCGGGACATTGTGCCAGCACTCGCAAGAAATCTTCTCAAGGCCTAGTTACTTTTGATTGTGTGAGGATGCATAGGTCTTCTAAGATTTTGAGTCTCACGCGCAAACAAACAAAAAGCCACTTTTTGCTTGATTGATCACATAGATTAAGTTAAAGGGAAAATCATTTTATTTTCGCTTTGTTTTATGTATGTGGCCATAATTTTGCTTTGACCTAGACTCTATCCCCTCAAAGTTTTCCAAAACCTAACCTGATCGACACCCAAATGGTCCCAACGGAACCTCGTCGATCCAGGCGTCTTATGGACCTCCCCCCATTACAAGGAGGGTTTCCAGATCTTTCGCCATTTAGGCATAAAGACGGAACACTGCCATCGTCATTGGTTCATCCTTCATTGGAGCAACCATAGTTGGGAACCCTAGTCGGTCTCCCAACACCACACCGCACACCACTCCCTCCTCGACCCCTAGGGGGCAGAGGAGCACGTCCCATTCAGGAAGCCAGCTGAACACACATCAGGGTACGTCACAGACTAACCCTCGTTCTAACCAGAACTTCGTGTTTTCACACGTTGCCATGGCGTCAACCTCCCAGTCACCCTCCTTAGTTGCGTTGAATATACCAGATTTAACCAAGCTCATAAATGACCCCATCACACACGATCCTTCATGGCCTCCCATGCCCACGAAGCTCCCTTCAGATATACCACAGTTCGAAGGCAAGCAAGCAGAAGACCCAGGTAATCATATAATGACCTTTCACCTATGGTGCTCATCGAATAGTATCATCGACGACACTATTCGATTGAGGCTATTTCAATGCACTCTTACGGGAGTGGCTGCGAAATGGTACGTGGAGCAACCTCCTGCTTCACATGGAACCTTTAGCGCCCTCGCTACCGCATTCCTCACTTATTTTCAGATACCCATTCACCATGATTCGGGAATGGACTTACTGACTCATTTTAGACAAACCCCCGCCATCCATATCTCTGACCATATTCATGAGTGGAGGCGGCGTCGCAGTTTATAAAAAGCTAAACTCGACAATCGGGTCCTCTTAGTTTATTCTTGAAAACTCTAACGGCGGAGATTTCAAAGGATGTGGCGTAGCAATACCCCACATCCGAAGAGGACGCAATTAGTAAAGCCCAGAAGCTTGAACTGATTTACACGCAGTCAGGATACATTTACAATATCCTGCCTAACACCGCGCGCCTGCAAACTTATCAAGAATTGCAAGGCACGTCGAACTCTATAGACGGACTAATTGGGTCAATGACCCAAGGGTACCTAGGCAGCAATAGTTCCAATCCCGGTTACACACAGAATTCTACCCAGAACATGTCTCAACCCGGATTTCAAAGTCATCACATGCCTCAACAAGATTTGACTAGTAGGGCGCAAGCGTATCACCAGGGAAGACCCTATCTTCCAGCTGAGGGGACTCAGTACGCAAGACGAAACACTGACAGAAGAGCTCCCCCCCAACGGCCAGGTGCAAACAAGGGACAACGTTATGCTCAGTCCCAAGCACACGACACAGCTACACAAACCAATGCTCAAGTGAACTTTGTGCAGTCGTCCCAAAATCAACCACACCAGTATAACCAGGAGAACTACCCTCCTAACGTGGTTAAGAAAAAATCAAAAAACAAGCCTAAAGGGAACCCTGGACACGGGAGCAGCAACCAACAACACCCACCGCGATCCCAGGCTGGAGGTACCTCCAACCGGAATCAAAACCAGGAGCCAAGCAATGCCCACCGGCAAGGCAAAAGGCCACCTCTGCGAACAAACCATTCTTGTTCAATATGTGGTGAGTACAGGCATTATACTCACCACTGTCCCGATCTCCCTGAGCTAAAAAAGCTTCAGAGTAACCGAGGACAAGGAGGATCTTCCCAGCAACCCATTGTTATGCAAGAACCTTTCCCCCACCAAGGGACGGTCAGCACTCAGCAACAAAACCCAGAGGATTCCGGGAAAAACAACCATGAAATTTACATGACTAGGGAAGAAATGTTTTTCCAAACACGGAATCACAGTTACGACACCCCACCAGACTCCACTACGTCAGGGGTTAGTACTAGTGCGCCGACTGCACCTTTGACCAGTTCAAAGATGCCTATAGAACCATTGCCAAAGATGGCAAAGGGACCTAATAGGCGAGCAGGTAACTACTCCAAAGCGGCCCATAATTATAGCATCATGGATGATTTAGCTCAATCACCCGCTGCTATGTCCGCATTGGATGTATTGCAGTCGTGCCGAAAGCAACGGAAAGCCCTACTTTCCGCATTAGGCGCTATCAACCTTGCTGATACACGCATGATGGCTTTTGACTTAGACAAAGCCACCCCTAGGCTTCCTTCCATGGTCGCATTCCAGATACCAGTATCGGTACAGAATATCACTATTCACCGATGTGTCATTGACGAGGATGCATCGACATGCACCATGTCAAAAAATGTTTGACAGAAGTTGGGTTCTCCCGAACTAAAACCCTCGGTCATAACGTTTTGAGCCTACGACGGTCGTCCCTCGACACCCGTCGACCTCTACCAAAATGTCTCGGTCTGTTTAGCCGGCAAGACGATCCACATAGACATTGAAGTCTTGGACGCTCACTTGGATTACAACATACTCCTTATGCGGAGTTATATGTACGCCATGTCTGCCATAGCCTCCTCTGTCTTTCGCATTATGATGTTCCCCCACGAGGATCGCATCATTATTGTAGACCAGCTAACACACAGCGAGAAGTGTCCCCTAACCAACACGGATGTAATTCTACCCTATGTAGATACAACTGCAGATGGTCTTTCACGGTACCAAGAATATGGCCCCGGCCAATTCAAACCGTCGTCCGTCCAAGGGTCATTCCTAGGAGATCCTCCCATTATCCCTGAGGCATTGCCCGATGCCACAGGGACCCCAGTATGCATGATGTCCACATCAAGCACCGAGGTCAGTCAGGATACGAACTCAAGCAGTAACGACACGGAGGCATCGGCCACGACAGCCTCTCTAGCCCACGCTGCCTCTCAAACCCCTTTCCTCTACCCTCCAGCTGGCTTCGTCTCCCAGCAGGTTTTGGAAACACTGGTGTTACCCAACATATCGTTGGCATTCCCAGTTTGGTACCTCGTTCCCCCTTCCAGAACAGGAGCCACCAACGTTACTCCATAGGGTTAAAGCCCCTCAACGCCGAGGAGCCCCAACCAACCAAAGAAACAGTCGAGACCGCCCTCGCAAAGGAAGTTCCCGTTGCGAAACCAGTTATCACGGCCAAGAAAACCGCAAACAGAGGAAAGAAGATGGTGACCCCCGCCATTCAAAGGGAATCACCAGTCTGTGCCATATGCAATGTTATAAGCCATGCTACCCACATATGTTCGGAGCTGGACGAGTTAAAACTACTCCTTGGCTCCAAAGCAGACGCCTCGACGCCGCGTTCCCGTAAAAAGGAACCTACCACCACAGGTAAAGGCAAACTGTGTACCAATCACGCATGCTCTCTCTGTGGCACCTATGGGCACTATACCCATCATTGTCCAGAGATACCACGATATAGGGACGCCTTACATGCGATCGAGCGATCCTATCAAGAGGATCCCTCCATCCAGTCGGTCAACGACGAGCCTTGCACCATCCTATACTTGCAAGAGGAACATAGGATTGTAGAACGGCCCCCAGTAATGCCCATTATACGTTGTACGCTATGCGATGAATGTGGCCACTACCTCGAAGAGTGCACAGCCTTGGAACTCATTCACAGATGGTATCCAATCGAAAGGGTTTACTATGTAGGGCTACAGGCGACGCAATTCACATACCTCGAAGAGTGCACGGCCTAGCAAGGAACCCCTCGTTCCCCCCAAGCCACCATACACCAACCAAGGAAAGGGGAACCTGGTTGCCTCATCCTCGAGTTATCACGAGCATTGATTACTGTAGACGGTTTGATCGGGTCTTTGACCCAAGGTCACCTAGGCAATAGTAATCTGTATTCAGGGAGTGACCATGCGCGTCGATTCTGCAGACGGCTTAATCGGGTCTTTGACCCAAGATCTCCTAGGCAGCAGTAACACCCATGGTACTCAGGAAGTTACCCAGTAGGTAGATTCTGCAGACGGCTTGATCAGGTCTTTGACCCAAGATCACCTAGGCATCAGTAGTACCATGCGCATCGATTCTGCAGACAGCTTGATCAGGTATTTTTCCCAAGATCACCTAGGCAACAGTAGCACCATGCACATCGATTCTATAGATGGTTCGATTGGGTCTTTGGCCCAAGGACACCTAGGCAGCAGTAATCAATACCCTGGATAATCATATGATTCTACTTAGAACATATCACAACCTACCTATCATGAAAGTCACCCCGGCACTCATATACCAACTAGGGACAAGGGAACCGATATTCCCCTTTCCCCACACAGAATGGACCAATGGCACAACTTAATGCGCTGGTCAATCTAGTGCAACCCTTCCTAGGCTCATCACCAACCATACAACCAGGAGAATTATGACAATCCTCCAAATGTTGCAACAAGAAGCTAAGGAACAAACCAAAAGGGAGATCCTAGAATTCAGTTCGCAGCCGCCCGATCTCGATCAGTAACCCCAACTAAAAATCAAACTAGGAGCCAATAACAGAAATAACAGCTCCCAAGGAAAACATTTGATATATCCCGATCACCAGAATGAGAAACGACCTTTGTGTTGACACTCCATAACAAACGAGACGATGGCACACATTCCCCTCCCGGAAAAAGAAATTTTCGGGCGCAGGCATTGCCCCTCTCTCATCTTTTTCCAAGCTCTGTGCCTTTCAATAATAGTTGAGTGAAAGAAGATGCTTTCACTTGAGGTAGTTGTTTTTGCGAAGGCTTCTGCATGTTGAAATTTGAGTGCAGGGCTATTGTAGTTCCCTAAGGCTTTGATCTTTGGCCTAGGGAAAAGTGTCTAAAAGAATTTAATTTTTCTCCTAAAGTGACTTTATAAAGTTATAAAGTCAAATCTAATTAAAAGTGACTTTAAGTGATAAAGTTACTAAAGTCTAATTTTAAAGTGGCTTTAATAAAGTCAATGTAAAATTAGAAAGGAAAAGTGACTTTGGAAATAAATGACTAAGTGGGTCTTTATTAAAGTGGGGTGAATTAAAAAATAGAAAGTAAGATTTAAATGAGCATTTAATCTCAGCCCTAGATCTCAATCTATCTACATTATTGATTTGAGTTAAAGTATAGGGTTAGGTTAAGGAAGGAGAAAAGGAGGAAAAGGTCATTCATTCTTTCATGGCAGATTGAGAGAGGAGAGAGAAGGAGAGCAAGGAGATTTACGAAGCAGAGAGGAGAAAGAGAAGCAGTTTAAATAGCTTCGACAAAGTGAAGTACGAATACAAAGAGACGCAGGTTAGAGATCTGGTATCAAATGCAGCAAGTGTTCGACACTCCATTCGAGGAGAAGGCACGGTTTTCAGGAAAACCAAATCGGCGGCTTCGACATTTAATTGCAGGGCGATTAAGGCACGAGAAATCGGGGAAGCTACGCATGGTGGAGTGAGTGTAAATCCGTGCAGTAATGGAGCCGGTTTCGGCACAGATTTCGAGGCAAAGGAGCGCAGATTTTGAGGAGAAGCAGCTGGGTTTTCCATACAGTCCGTACAGCAGTACGGCCGTACAGCTGGGCACAAAAATCGAGAAGCTCATTTCAGCATTTAATGCTGTCATAAATGCTGTAAAATTTCTGTATTGGGTTTTTATTGTTTTGCACGTTTTCCAAGGCGGAGTGAATGCACGGAAATCGAGATAAGTACTATTGTTTAGTTGCTGGAATTTTTGCTGTAATTTCTGCCTCTCTGTAAAAGTATTTTCAGAAATAAGAAGGAGCTCTCAAGACTGATTTTCCCCAAGAGTTGTAGGGGGTTTTTCCAGGGTCATGTTGACCAAAAATCTCAGTGTTCAAATGTGTTGAATCACTGTTTCAACTTGCTGTGTGTTTTGTTTTATTTCTGCAGTTTCAGCATTCTGTAAAAGTTTTCCAGAATTTGTGTTTCAGCAAAGTAACTTGTGTTTCAGCAAAGTGATTTCTGTTTCAGCAAAGTGATTGCTGTTTCAGCAAATAAAAATTATTTTTTCTGAGTGTTGAATGTAAGGATATGGGAAAGGGCATTTAACCAAAAGGAGAAATAAGTGATACTGAAACCGGGGTTGGAAAAACAGGAAATTTCTACATGGTATCGGAGCATGAGTGCTGAACAGCAGTTTGGGACAGCAAGGAGGAAAATTACAGCCTGCTGATTTTTCACTCAGAAAATTCCAGCAAGCTGATTTTTCACAAACAGTAGTTTTATCTTTACTACAGCAGTGCTATTTTTCAGTTTTTAGGACAGCAGGATGTCTTTGGGACTGAGGGTGGAGGATAGGTTGAATGGGCATTCCAATTACAGCATTTGGAAGGAGAGAATGCAGAGTATCTTTGAGGAGGCAGAAGTCTGGGACATTATGGTGCATACCACACAGAACCCTGTAAATGTGCCTGCTGATGCTACTCAGTTGGCAGCATATAATAAAAAGAACAACAAAGGTAAGAGATTGATTCTAGACGGAATCAAAGACCATTGCATTCCTCATGTGAGAGGGAAGAGAAATGCTCATGAGATGTGGACAGCATTGTCCAATCTCTACCAGAGTACCAATGAGAACCGGAAAATGGTCCTGAAGGAGAAGCTGAAGACCATTAAGATGGGCAATGATAGTGCAGCTGGATATCTCACAAAGATTACTAATGTGAAAGATGAGTTGGGAGCGATTGGAGAGGCCATTCCACCCACTGAGTTGGTGTGGATTGCAGTGAATGGCCTCCCCCGTTCATGGATGAACTTTGCTGATGGGGTTTGTGCACGTGAGACCCTTCCCACATGGGAGAGGTTTTGGGATGATTGCATTTAGACAGAGATCAGGAAAGGTCAGCTTGGGGCAGCCAAGCCAGTTGAGCAGGATGAGGATGTAGCATTGTTGGCAGGACGCAAGAAAGGCAAAGGGAAGAAGCAGGCTTCCACAAGCAATGGTGGGGGCAAAGGCAAAGGTAAAGGTAAACAGGATAACACACAGAAGGACTATTCCAAGGTGAAGTGTTAGAATTGTCAGAAGATGGGACACTATGCAGTTGTGTGTCCGGAGAAGAAGAAGAAGAAGGGGAAGAACCAGAGCATGGCAGCTTCAGCAGAGGTTGAGGACTTTGCAGATCGCTTTGACCAGGAGTTTGGGTTCATTGCGTATGAGTCTTCTAGTGCAGAATTATCTGCCATAGAGGTTCAGAGGGAGCATGCATTTCCCTCGATTAACGGAGCATCTTCGGGTATCTGGTATGTGGACAGTGGGGCTTCACGTCACATGACAGGAGTCCGTGAGTACTTCTCAGAGCTTTCAGAGAGTGGCACTGATGTAGAGGTAGTACTCGGTGATGACGGAGTTGTTAGAGCAGTCGGTGTGGGAACATTGACATTTCAGAGGGAGTCCAAACCTCCCTTGAAGGTGTCAGATGTTCTTTATGTGCCAGGGATGAGGAAGAACCTCATGTCCGTCTCAGCTTTGGAGGACAGAGGATATGAGATACTATTCAGGGGAGGACAGGTGTTGATGTATCCCAGGGGCACTCCAGCTGATTCAGCTAGAGTGATAGGTGTACGCCATGCAAAGGTGTACAAGTTTGCATTCCAGTCCCTTTTGGCATTGAGCAGTAGCACTGACAGCAGAGCTAGCAGTTCTGAGTTGTGTGAGATTTGGCACCGCAGGATGGGGCACATGTATCATGGAGCCTTGAGGACTTTGCGGGAGATCACTACAGGTGTGTCAGATTTCAGTACTGATCACTTTGATACTTGCAGAGGATGTACGATGGGCAAGTTTGCCAAATCCCCTTTTCCCAGCAGTGACAGCAGAGCGACTGGGATACTTGATTTGATTCATTCCGATGTGAGCGGTCGGATGTCTCATGTTTCCTTGAGTGGATATGAGTACTATGTGTTATTCATTTATGATCACTCCAGGAGGACCTGGATTTATTTCTTGAAGACCAAGAGTGAGGTCTTCAAGCGGTTTCAGGAGTTCAGAGCTCTTGTGGAGACACAGACAGGTCGGAAGATCAAGTCCCAGAGGTCGGACAATGGGGGAGAGTACACCCTTGGAGAGTTTGTTGACTATTGTGCGGAGGCAGGCATTAGGAGGGAGCTCACTGTTCCTTACAACCCCCAACAGAACGGGGTTGCGGAGAGGAAGAACAGATCCATCGGAGGGGCTGCCAAAGCCATGTTACATGATCAGGGGTTGCCATTGTTTTTGTGGGCAGAGGCCTGCAACACAGCTGTTTACTTGCAGAACAGAAGTCCGCATCGTGCCTTGGGGCACATGACTCCGGAGGAGGCTTTTTCTGGGAAGAAGCCTGATATGGGTCATCTTCGTATCTTTGGGTGCATGACATACTCCTACATACCCAAGGAGAAGAGGACCAAACTAGAACCCACCGCAGAGAAGGGTATCTTTGTGGGCTACAGTGAGACCTCCAAGGCCTTTCGGATTTACATTCCTGCACAGAGGAAAGTTGTTGTCAGGCGGGATGTGAAGTTCGGGGAGGACAGGGCCTTTAGGAGGTCACGGGAGTTAGAGTATCTGGATCAGCCAGACCCTCAGCAGCAGTTGAGTCAGTCGCAGGGATCCAGTGGGCAGGGATCAGGAGGATCCGGAGGTACATCTATGACGATGTCAGGTCCGTCAGTGGGGAGTGGCTCGTAGAGTCAGAGGGGTGGAGCTATGGGCAGCACGCAGAGCAGTCCACAGAGCAGTTCACTGGGGAGTCCACTGATGGACAGTTCACACGGTACCTCAGCATCTACAGGTTCAGGTGCAGGCAGGAGGACAGCAGACAGACAGTCAGGAGTTCAGGCTCCTGATGTTGAGGAAGAGGAGTTTTATTCTCCGGCGGGAGAAGTGTGCTCAGGGAAGAGGAAGCCCAAGTGGCTTCAGGACACCTTGAGAGATGCCACATCTGTTGCTGAGCCTAAGAGGCCGGTCAGAGAGAGCAGACCACCTGAGAGGTTTTGTAGCTATATGGCAATGGCTACCAGCATCCTTGACTCTAAGCCTTCTAGCTATGAGGAGGCAGCTAGCCAGCAGGTCTGGAGAGAGGCCATGCAAGAGGAGTATTCTTCTATCATGAAGAATGATGTTTGGGAGGTGGTGCCGAGGCCTGAGGGCAAATCCGTGGTTACTTCCAGATGGCTTTACAAGGTAAAGCATGATGCAGATGGCAGCATTGAGAAATTCAAAGCGAGGTTTGTGGCTAGAGGGTTCTCCCAGGTAGAGGGAGTTGATTATGAGGAGACCTTCGCTCCCGTGGCTCGATATACTTCGATCCGCTCCATTATATCGATAGCAGCAAAGATGGGTTGGAAGATCCACCAGATGGATGTGAAGACTACATTTCTCAATGGCTTCATACAAGAGGAGGTGTACATTGAGCAGCCACAGGGCTTTGAGGTGCATGGGAAGGAGTCCCATGTGTGCAGACTGAAGAAGGCCCTTTATGGCCTGAAGCAAGCTCCCAGAGCTTGGTACTCCAGGATAGATACATACTTGTAGAAGATGGGTTTCACAAAGAGTGAGGCAGATCCAAACCTTTACTATATTGTGATAGGTGAGGAGCCTCTCATTTTGGTGCTGTATGTGGATGACTTGGTCATTACAAGTGCAGAGAGACTCATAGAGCACTGCAAGAGAGATCTTGCGGCGGAGTTTGAGATGAAGGACATCGGCTTGATGCATTACTTTTTGGGTTTGGAGGTGTGGCAGGAGGAGGGGCATTTCTTCCTGGGACAGGGGAAGTATATTGTGGACATCCTTGGGAGATTCCACATGGAGGATTGTAGACCCATGTCGACACCGATGATCACCAACTGGAAGAAGCTTCATGCTTCGGATTCCGAGTTGGTGGATCCCACATTGTACAGACAGCTGATTGGTTCCTTGATGTATTTGGTCAACACTAGACCAGATATTTGTTTTGCAGTCAACACGATGAGTCGGTTTATGTGTGAGCCTAGGAAGGTTCACTCGGTGGCTGAAAAACACATTTTGCGGTACTTGCAGAGGACAGTGGATTATGGTCTGGACTACAGGCAGGGGGATGGAGTGAGATTGGCAGGTTACACTGATTCTGATTGGGCAGGTTGTGCTTCTGATAGGAAGAGCACTTCAGGGTGCTGTTTTGGGTTGGGTTCGGCAGTGGTGTCATGGTTCAGCCGGAAGCAGCAGTCAGTAGCATTGAGTTCAGCGGAAGCAGAGTATATGGCAGCGAGTCTAGCTAGTTGTGAGGCCATCTGGCTTCGCAAGATGTTGTTTGGCTTATTTGGTCAGCCGTTGAGACCTTCAGTGATTTACTGTGATAATCAGAGTTGCATTAAACTCACGGAGAATCCAGTATTTCATGACGGGTCAAAGCATATCGGGATCAAATATCACTTCATCAGAGACTATGTTCAGAAAGGAGCTGTGAAGCTTGAGTATATTCCCACTGATGAGCAGGTTGCAGATATTCTTACCAAAGCCTTACCACGGGGCAAGCATGTCTACTTGAGAGACAAGATGGGTGTGGTGAGGAGAGGAACACCTTCCTCGGTAAGAGGGAGTGTTGAAATTTGGTACCGGAGGACAGGTGGTTCCCTAAGGCTTTGATCTTTGGCCTAGGGAAAAGTGTCCAAAAGAATTTAATTTTTCTCCTAAAGTAACTTTATAAATTTTTATAAAGTTAAATCTAATTTAAAAGTGACTTAAGTGATAAAGTTACTAAAATGACTTTATAAAGTTATAAAGTCAAATCTAATTTTAAAGTGACTTTAAGTGATAAAGTTACTAAAGTTAAAGTGACTTTAAATAAAGTCAATGTAAAATTAGAAAGGAAAAAGTGACCTTGGAAATAAAAGACTAAGTGGGTCTTTATTAAAGTGGGGTGAATTAAAAAATAGAAAGTGAGATTTAAATGAGCATTTAATCTCAGCCCTAGATCTCAATCTATCTCGGCCATTGGATTTAGGGATTCCCCAAAAGTCACTTAGGGTTAGGTTAAAGGAGGAAAAGGAGGAAAAGGTCATTCATTCTTTCATGAGCAGATTGAGAGAGGAGGAGAAGGAGAGCAAAGGAGATTTCTGAGCAGAGAGGAGAAAGAGAGCAGCTGATAGAAACTTCAGCAAAGTCCGTACAGCAGCAAGGAGGCACGGGTTCCAAGGCAGAAATCCGTACAGCAAGTGTTGGGCACATTTTTCGAGGGAGAGAGGCACAGTTTTCAAGGAGAACCGTACAGCAGCTTTAGCATTTAATTCTGGGCAGATTCTGGGCACAGAAATCGAGGAGAGAGACTGCTGCTTGGTGGTACAGATTTCTGGAAATCCGTACAGCAGCTGTACAGTCAGTTTCGGCACAGATTTCGAGGCAAAGGAGCGTAGATTTTGAGGAGAAGCAGCAGCTGGGTTTTCCGTACAGGCCGTACAGCAGTACGGCCGTATAGCTGGGCACAAAAATCGAGAAGCTCATTCAGCATTTAATGCTGTCATAAATGCTGTAAAATTTTTGTTTTGGGTTTTTACTATTTTGCACGTTTTCCAAGGCGGAGTGAATGCACGAAAATCGAGATAAGTACTGTTGTTTAGTTGCTGAAATTTTTGCTGTAATTTCTACCTCTCTGTAAAAGCATTTTTTCAGAAATAAGAAGGAGCTCTCAAGGCTGGTTTTCCCCAAGAGTTGTAGGGGGTTTTTCCAGGGTCAAGTTGACCAAAAATCTCAGTGTTCAAATGTGTTGAATGACTATTTCAGCTTGCTGTGTGTTTTGTTTTATTTCTGTAGTTTCAGCATTCTGTAAAAGTTTTCCAGAATTTGTGTTTCAGCAAAGTAATTTGTGTTTCAGCAAAGTAACTTGTGTTTCAACAAAGTGATTTCTGTTTCAGCAAAGTGATTGCTGTTTCAGCAAATAAAAATTATTTTTTCTGAGTGTTGAATGTAAGGATATGGGAAAGGGCATTTAACCAAAAGGAGAAATAAGTGATACTGAAACCGGGGTTGGAAAAACAGGAAATTTCTACACTGCAAACCATTCACATCACCATCTACTGAAGGTTCCAAAGCAGGTATCATTCTACCCCCAGCATGATAGAGTCCCAGAAAACTTTGCATATCTTGACATCATTTCTCCATCAGAAATAAACCATAGAGTCCTCATACCCGACCGCGTTTATCATCACCTCACCCTGCACATGATAAACATCCGCATTGGTCGGTAGAGCCTCCTCTCCATGGCGCTCGTCACCCAAAGTAGACCATTTATTACAGCACAAGTGATGCCATGGCCATACCACTTCAGTCCGGGAAGCACCTCGTGCCCATCCAATCATCATGCATAAGGTCAAGTTTACCATTCAAACTCAAACCCCCGTCCCGGACAATCAGGTTGTACAAGCAAATTGAAAGCGCACCTCCGCGCACCGCATTTGGCCCACCATACCTCCATCATCATAATCCCATCTGCGACACTTCTTCATCTGCTTCATCAACCCCGCACATGAGACCAACCAATGGGACCCCCACCCCTAGCAAAACATCGTCCTCACACCTTCAGTGAGTGAACCCTTTCATGTTTTGGGGTACCCGTCTCTATGTTTTATACAAACCAAACCTCATTATTTTATTCTTTTGGTAAGTGTACAAAGACCGCCAATGATGCCCTTCGCCCTCATATGTCATATTTTCCCCCATGGCAGCAGTCCTTCATCCCCCTTGGTCGGAGTATTTCACCCCCACGCACGCACCATCACGACATTCATAGCCGGTTCACACCCGCCCTGGAAATCTTACCGACTCCAGGGATTTTCCCTTCAGAAATACCTATGACTGCCGCCAAGCTGCTAAAGTATACTCCGACCTCGGGCCACTGAATCCCCATCATCCGTTTTCAGTCACCTCTCACCAACATGCCTATGTTAAACCCATCACATCTAGGTCCCTAACCCCTCAGGTCGGCAACCCATGGTTCGGTTAAGGCTTCCTTTTTGTCGACCTCAACACCTCTTTTCCAAAAAGGAACCGGTACCTTGGATCACCCCTTCCCATGCAAAGGGGTATCCTCGGGTGGCACTGTGGGAGACATCATTGTCCACAGATGTCATCGATCCTTCTGACATTCGACTACAACAAAAGCTTTCATGTCACGATGGTATCGTACCTTACAACCATTGCCCTTTGATCAGATCCGTCGAAGACCCGTGCCTCCATAAGCGTCTCTGTCAACAATGCTTACATAGGAAGGTCCCAACCAGTACATATGCAGTTTACGCATATGGGTACCACATTCCACCTATCATCAAAGAAAAAACGCCCCTAAGGGCGTCAACATTCGTCGTCAACAACCGCCAGCATCACTACCACAATAGTGACACAAACAGCACATGTATCTCTCAATTTTGTTTAACTAGCCATAGCATCACGAGCATGGGACATGCCCGCCTCGTTGAAATTTTGTATATATGTTGTATATGTTATTTGCTTGTAGGGGTCCCTTAGGCCATGGTCATCTTGGAAACGGTGCAAGGTGTTGTCAATTCCAAGATTCACGCAGGCCTCTCTCTCTCTCTCTGCGCACGATACAGAAAAGAAATTATAATGTATTTCGGCTCGACAGTCCTTCCTAGACCTTACACATTAGGGGGCAACTGTTAACACTGGAAAATCGTACAGCAGAAGATGACATTAATTAATGTCAAGACTAAGGATTTATAGGGCAGGAACACATTATGGAATCAAGAAGTATTTAAAATCTCTAAGGTTTTGAGAAAATCAGATTTGAACTAGTCTTAAATGCTGAAATGTGCGCTCAATCCTTCGAGAAGAGCGCCTTCTGCGTGCCTTTTTGCCTGATAAGCACGCATTCCTGGAAATGGAAAAAAGTCGCTTTCGGGGACCACACCAAGCAAAGGACAGTTACTCCTTATATGAAGTCGCCTAAGGACAGCCACCAGCGCCTCCTTAGACACTATGTGAGCACACAATGGAATCATACCTCTCCCTTGGGTCACCATCCATCATGTACCAAGGGAGGGAAGGAGGATTTGAAACTCCCCTATATAAAGCCACCAAGAGATGAAGAAATGGTGATCACATCGTTATGCTGGCCAAAGTTGCCCAAGCAACACCAGCAATGTGTGACCCGAAGCTGGAGCTGAAGAGGACTCGATCGTTGGCCACCCAACAATCCTAGTCCACCACGGCAGAGAGAGAGGGAGACTGCATCAAAGGCAGAGCTTAGAAGGCAACATCCTTGCATCGAGACTTAGAGCCATTGCCTAGGTGCCCTTTGGCAAGTGGGTAAAATTTCTTCTCCATTTCAAATGTTTAATAAGAAGAGGCCTTTGAGCCGTCATTGGTATTATTATCGTTTTGACTCTCTTTGATAGCTTCTGTATATTTGTGTTTTAGTTTTATTTACTTAGAGCATACATTTGCATACTTTTTTCACTAAATTGTGTGCTTTTGAGCTCCACCACTTTCTGTCTGTTACCAATAGTTTAAAGAGTAGACCACACTCTTTAAGCTGGTGTGATTTCTTACACCCGTGCGACTAATCCACCACAACAGGCATACTTTGTGAACATTTGGATGGGGTATGTGCCTTGTAGAGGTAGTGTGGTATCACACATAAAGCCTCCCAACATAATGCTCTTAAATGAAGATGAGTTTGTCTAGTTAGGCCTCAAAACAATGTTGGTTATAATATTGATGCTGACAGTTGGCTTATCAATCTGACTCTTCTTCTGAGAACTCTTCAGTTTGAGAATGATGTTGTATTGGTTGTACAATTATGAATACCTCCCTAGTTAAGAGGGAGTGTTGGAAATGTAACTAGTTTTGGTCTTCATAATTGTTATTGTACTCATTTCAATATGTATCTTATGTAACAAACAAAAGAAGAAAAAGAAAAAGTTATTATTTTAAACCATGGGTTTCATGCTCATTATTGATGGTCTTCTAGGTAAAAGCATGTTCTTCATGCTTCTAGGGTTTGTTAGGTCATAGGATTTATTGTCACGAGTCAAGAGAGTCAATATCATGATTATAAGACTCACACGGACAAGATGTAACTTGTAAAAAAATTTATTTTGCGTCTACAAGGTCCTGGAAACCTTCAAAGTACAAGTCAGCCCTGGCAGCGTCAAGTCGGCCTAAAGGAGGTAATTCGCCCCCTTGGAAAGGCTATAAATAGAAGTTGTTTCGACCTCATTTGGAACTCACTCACTCAGAAGTTCGATCTCTCAAGAAAAGGTTCGATCTACAGCTGGGAAGCAAGAATAAAAGAAGAGTGAGGATCTAGAAGGCAAGCAGAAGGAAAAAGTTTTTTTTGGGATCTATCTCTCTCACATGTGACAAATCTAGGGGTTTTACAACTCCAAGAAAGGTCGAAATTGCAAGTCCGAATTGCAGGAGATGGAGTTGCAATATCAAGTTGCTAGAAGAGAAAATATTATATTTTGACCTCGTTGACCTGGGAAGGATTTGTCTTGCTAAAAGAAGTATCTCTTGAATAACTGTGTAATATTCCCAATTAGCGATAGCTAATTGGAAATATTAATTTTGATCAATTTTGCCTTATTATAGTCGGAGCATGAATAAAGTGAGTAAAATATTAATTAACTCACTTAGGATAAAACACTTTCCTAAAGTCCACAACGAAATTAAAGGAGTGGGGCCTAGTGGCCAAGTAGACAGCGCAGGAGAGGGACGCAAACCACATGGGCAGCGTGGGGCCTACCTCATGCAAATGAAAGGGACAGCGTGGGCCAAGGAGCACGTGGAGGAGGTGGGGCCTAGGGAGAGAGAGGCCCAGCATTATAAAAGGGGTGAGAACCCCCTCATTTGGTCATTGATGTTTATGCATATTGAGCTAGTCATTTCGACTTCAAGCATGCTGGCTGTTTAGCTTGTCTGCAGTATTGTTCAATACATCGGGTGTCTCCGTTCAGAGATCCCACCCTCAGCCCCGGGAGACTTCGAGTGCTTGCTCGGGTGAGGTATTTCCATCAGCATTTTGCAGGAGGATCGAGGGTTGCATTCGTGGAGGAGCAGAGCATTCAGAGACTGCGCAGTCTTGAGAGGGAGGACGCAGTCCATCTTGGGGGAGCTCCGGATTGGCATCATTTTGGAGGATTCAGGCCAGAGGATTGAGCAAGGGGCCAGCCCTTGCCTATTGGAGGAATTTGACAGAGTGGGAGGCCATATTTTGGAGGATTGCATTCAGCATCAACGTGGCCCTTGGGAGGATAGCATAGATCCTCAAGGGAGGCATTTTCGGGGTTCGACCATTTCAGAAACGCTCTCTGGGCTTTTCTAGGTATTGTGAGTAGAGGCCGATTCCAGAGTTTCAGCTTTTTCTGAGTAGGGGAGCAGCCCCAAAGACTCATTTTGTTCCAGCAGTAGCAGCAGCACGGCAGTATTCTAGCAGCTTGGACGCAGAGCAAAGAGCAGCCATTTCCACTGATATTCTGAGAGTATTCCTACACTTGCCTAGTGCAAGTCGAGGTGCCATCACTCTGATCACCTCTTGTACTCATTTCCATTTCTCAGTATAATAAAATGGCTTAGCATTCTCTCTATTTCATGTGTATCTGCTTCATGAACTGTTTCTAGTATTTTGTATCTTGTTGTATGCTTTGTATTACTGTCTATTTCCCTTTCGGGATATTACAGTGGTATCAGAGCTCATAGACCTAGCTCAGCCTGTGGAGCAAGTTGTCTATGACACTGGGAGAGAAGTCGTACATTTGCTACAGGGGTAGGAAGTACCGTGACAGAGAACGTAGGTTGCAAATCACCTACGAAGAGGGTGACTGCGTTCCAGTAGTGGACGCGGAACAGGAGGAACCAATGGCAGATGATAGTGATGCAAAGAAGTTTGGGGAAATGCTCCTCAAGTCAGTACATGATCTGTCGAGGCAGATTGAGGTGATGGGACAGAGATTCACTGTTGTAGAGGCTAGACAGCGTGAAACCCCAAGGGGTTTCCAGATTGGTGAGGGATCAGGCACATCCAACCATTTGCAGGAGCACGATGCCACTCAGCACATAGCATCACATGCACCCACACGTTCCACCGTGCCCACTTTTCTAGCTGCAGACACAGGGGCAGGAGCACAGCAGGAGCCGGAGCCCGGCCACATGGGTGATTACTTTACTAAGTATCAGGCACACGGGCAGGAGTTCAGGGATGCCCTTTCATTTCGAGATTTTGTCTAGCTCCAGCGGGACAACAGACCCCGTGACCATCACAGGGGACACCGGCATTACCACGAGGGAAACACTCAACGTACGATGAGCAGGTTCCATTTGCCTATGTTTGATGGCTCATCAAACAGTTCAGCAAAGGCTTGGGTGGAGAAGCTGGACATATACTTCTAGCTCAACCAAATGGCGGAGTCGGAGGCCATCAAGGTGGCAGCGCTGCATCTGGATGGCGAGGCCCAGGATTGGTGGTTCACGAGATGATTACACTCGGGCATTCGATAGTGACCACATATGCTGAGTTCACCTGGAGGTTGATAGAAAGATTTGATCGGAGGAATCCGGAGGAGCACTTTGTTGAGCTGACGAGGCTCAAACAGACCGGGAGTCCGGATACATATATCTCAAATTTCCTGAGACTTTCAGTGATGGTGCCAGATCTATCTGCGGCACGGATGATTTACATGTTCATTGAGGGGTTAGTAGAGCTGCTTCGGGGATTGGTCAGATCCACTAGACCAACCACACTCCATGACGCAGTTGGCAGGACCCGGGACTTGCAAGATGCCTTGCCCAGGACCAGGACGCCTTACCCCCAGAGACAGGCTTTCCAGCCTAAGGGGAGGGATGTGAGGATTCCGCCTCCAAAGGGGAATCAGGGTAGGGGACAGTTGGATGACGAAGCCAGGAGGGAGTTGAAGAAGAAGAGGTTGTGTTTCACCTGTCAGGAGCCATGGGCACCAGGACACAGATGTGCTGCTGGTAAAGCACACTTTATTGAGGTCTTCTCCGAGAGCAGCGGGGAAGAGGATGAGTATGATGACGTGGAGGCAGGAGGCAGCCAATGCAGCGCAAGACCATTTACCACCTCCACCACCAGGAGCAGGAGGTGCATCCTTTGCACCTACCGGGGAGACCCTTGCAGCATTGCAAGGAGTACCCAAGTATTTTACGCTGCGTGTCCGAGGGACAGTACGGGGGCAGCGAGTATCAGTACTAGTGGACAGTGGGGCAACCCACAACTTCATCGATGCACAGATGGTAGAGCGGAGAGGCATACAGACAGAGAGCTTCGATGGGTTTTCAGTGTTGGTCCCAAGAGATCAGACTATGCAGTGTGCCAGATATGTTCTAGAACTGGCAGTGACGATGGTCACCTACACAGAGACTGACCACTTTTTCGTGGTTAACATACCAGATACCAATGTGGTATTGGGTGTAGAGTGGCTGATCACTCCAGGGAAGGTCACCACAGATTAGGAGGCCCTGGAGATGGAGTGGGATGATAAGAAGACCGAGAAGCATGAAAAGATACGGGGCATGCACACTTACCCACCCCAGACCGTTTCAACTCACCAGATGGAGGCAGACTTCCGGAAGGGAGACATAGAGTGGGCAGTAGAGCTGCATGCATCAGAGACAGGGACTACCAGGCAGACAGTGCATCCAGAGATACAAACCATCCTTGACAGGTATGCCACGGTGTTTGGGGAGATACCGCCAGGTCAGCCATCGGATCGGGGATTTGAGCATACAATTGAGCTAGAGCAAGGCATTCAGGTCGTCATCACCACACCCTATAGACACCCCAAGGCCTATCGAGACGAGATTGAGCGGGCTATCCGCGAGCTGTTAGCCCTTGAGCACATTCGGCCTAGCACCAGTCCTTTCGCTTCTTCGGTAGTGTTGGTGAAGAAGAAGGACGGCACATTGCGGATGTGCATTGACTACAAGGCCCTGAACAAAAAGACCATGAAGAATAGGTACCCTATACCACGGATTGACGAGCTAATGGATGAGTTGAGAGGGGCACAGTTCTTCTCAAAGATTGATTTGAGAACCAGGTACCATCAGATTCGTGAGAGGGAACAGGACATTCCCAAGACCGCTTTCCGGTGCCATTATGGCCATTTTGAGTTCTTGGTGATGCCTTTCGGGCTAACCAACGCACCGGCCACCTTCCAGTCGTGCATGAACCACATCTTCCGCAGTCACCTGAGGAAGTTTGTGCCGGTCTTCTTTGATGACATATTGATATATAGCAAGACATGGGAGGAGCATCTCCAGCACATAGAGGCAGTATTGCATAATTTGGAGGAGCAGCAGTTCTATGCTAAGCTCTCCAAGTGCGAGTTTGGGTTGATGGAGATGTTATACTTGGGACACATTATAGGGGTGGACGGAGTGAGGGTCCACGAGGAGAAGATCAGGGCCATCAGGGATTGGCCAAAGCCGAGAAACATGATGGAACTTTGGGGGTTTGTGGGTATCTGCACCTACTACAGGAAGTTCGTCAAGAGTTTCTCTCAGCTTGTTGCACCCCTTACAGATCTGACGAGGAAGCGGGCATTCAGTTGGACAGATACAGCGCAGCAGGCCTTTGACAGGCTCAAGGAGGTGATGAGCAGCTATCCAGTGCTAGCATTGCCAGACTTCACGCAGCCATTTGTTCTGGAGTGTGATGCATCAGGAGAGGGGATCGGTACAGTGTTGATGCAGGGAGGCCACCCTATAGCTGTTGAGAGCTGGAAGCTCCTTCCACATGAGAGGTTGTATGCCATATACGACAAGGAGATGCTGGCCATCATGCATGCATTGGCCAAATTCCGACAGTACCTGGTAGGTAACAGGTTCAGGGTGAGGACTGACCACAACAGCCTCAGGTTCTTCTTAGAGCATAAGCAGCTACAAGAGAGGCAGCAGAAGTGGGTCAGCAAGATCCAGGCCTACGACTTTGACATCGAGTATGTCAAAGGAAAGAACAACGTGGTGGCTGATGCACTTTCACGTAGACCAGCCACGTTGTCTCTGATGAGTTTGGACGCAGATTGGACGGCTCGACTTTTGGTGGAGTACTCCAAGGACAGGTTTTCTTGTGAGGTTCTGGATGGACAGGTAACAGATGATAGATACAGGGTGATGGATGAGATCATCTACTACAGGGATAGGAACTTCTTGACTGAGGGCTCTCAGCTCAAGAAGAAGATATTGCAGGCTTTTCATGATTCACCATTGTCTGGCCACCAGGGGTTTACCAAAACCTACAGGGCCATCAGGAAGAGGTTCTCATGGAAGGGCCTCAAGGAGGACGTACTCCAGCATGTCAGGGAGTGCGAGGTTTGCCAGCGCAACAAGGGGGAGATGAACCATCCAACAGGTTTGTTGCAACCTCCTCCCATTCCAGAGGGGAAATGGGAGAGTATTTCGATGGACTTCATCACAGGGTTGCCCATGGTGCAGGGCAAGAACTGTATATTCGTCGTCGTTGATCGACTGACGAAATATGCACATTTTTTTGCCATATCCGCACATTACACAGCAGCGCAGGTGACGGAGCTGTTCTTCAGGGATATCTTCAAGTTACATGGTCTTCCCAAGACCATTGTCAGTGACAAGGACAGCCGCTTCATAGGCGGATTTTGGCAGGAGCTTTTCCGGCTGGTGGGGACAGAGTTGACACC
Source organism: Pinus albicaulis (assembly GCA_034641835.2). Classification (NCBI taxonomy): domain Eukaryota; kingdom Viridiplantae; phylum Streptophyta; class Pinopsida; order Pinales; family Pinaceae; genus Pinus; species Pinus albicaulis. The sequence goes on along the minus strand of CM076581.1, from coordinate 432,909,472 downwards.
AAGCACCAGCTACCACCCATAGACAGATGGGCAGACGGAGATAGTTAACAAGTGGCTGGAGGGCTACTTGCGTAACTATGTCAGTGGGCAGCAAAGAGCATGGCTGAAGTGGCTGCACCTAGGAGAGTACTGCTACAACAACACACATCACATGTCTATCGGTATGTCTCCGTTTTATGCATTATATGGTTATCATGCTTTATCTTTTGTTGAAGTGATGTTTGGTGCCAGCAAGGCTCCGAGAGCCAAGGATTGGATCCAAGAGATTCAGGACATCCTCCGAGCTCTCAAGGATAACATGGCTACAGCACAGAACCAGCAGAAGCTGTATGCCGACAGGGGTCGGGTGGAGAGACAATTTGAGGTAGGGGACTTGGTCTACCTACGTTTGCAGCCATACCGACAGTCGACTCTGAAGAAAAAGGGAGCTGAGAAGCTCAAGCCTCATTGTTATGGGCCTTACAGGGTGATACGCAGGGTTGGACAGGTTGCCTATGAGTTGGAGCTGCCCCAAGGCAGCAAGATTCATAACATCTTTCACGTATCATGCCTGAAGAAGGCATTGGAACAGCAGGTGACAGTGACAGATGAGCTTCCGCCTACGGATGATGAGGGGCATTTGGTGCTACAGCCAGAGGCCATTATTGAAATCAGGGAGAGGCAGTTGCGGAGCAGGACAGTCCGGGAATTCTTAGTGAGGTGGAAGAATTTGTCGGATGAGGATGCCACTTGGGAGAGTGAGAATATCTTGCAGCATCCATCACTACAGTTGCTTGGGGTCAAGCAACATTTTGCCAGGGGGGACTGTAATATTCCCAATTAGCGATAGCTAATTGGAAATATTAATTTTGATCAATTTTGCCTTATTATAGTCGGAGCATGAATAAAGTGAGTAAAATATTATTTAACTCACTTAGGATAAAACACTTTCCTAAAGTCCACAACGAAATTAAAGGAGTGGGGCCTAGTGGCCAAGTGGACAGCGCAGGAGAGGGATGCAGACCACGTGGGCAGCGTGGGGCCTACCTCACGCAGATGAAAGGGACAGCGTGGGCCAAGGAGCACGTGGAGGAGGTGGGGCCTAGGGAGAGAGAAGCCCAGCGTTATAAAAGGAAGGAGAGCCCCCTCATTTGGTCATTGATGTTTATGCATATTGAGCTAGTCATTTCGACTTGGAGCACGCTGGCTGTTTAGCTTGTCTACAGTATTTTCCAGTACATCGGGTGTCTCCGTTCGGAGATCCTACCCTTAGCCTCGGGAGACTTCGAGTGCTTGCTCGGGTGAGGTATTTCCATCAGCATTTTGCAGGAGGATCGAGGTTTGCATTCATGGAGGAGCAGAGCATTCAGAGACTGCGCAATGTTGAGGGGGAGGATGCAGTCCATCTTGGGGGAACTCCGGATTGGCATCATTTTGGAGGATTCAGGCCAGAGGATTGAGCAAGGGGCCAGCCCTTGCCTATTGGAGGCATTTGACAGAGTGGGAGGCCATATTTTGGAGGATTGCATTCAACATCAGCGTGGCCCTTGGGAGGATAGCGTAGATCCTCAAGGGAGGCATTTTCGGGGGTCGACCATTTCAGAAACGCTCTCTGGGCTTTTCTGGGTATTGTGAGTAGAGGCCGATTCCAGAGTTTCAGCTTTTTATGAGTAGGGGAGCAGCCCCAAAGACTCATTTTGTTCCAGCAGTAGCAGCAGCACGGCAGTATTCCAGCAGCTTGGACGCAGAGCAGAGAGCAGCCATTTCCACTAATATTCTGAGAGTATTCCTACACTTGCCTAGTGCAAGTCGAGGTGCCATCACTCTGATCACCTCTTGTACTCATTTCCATTTCTCAATATAATAAAGTGGCTTAGCATTCTCTCTATTTCATGTGTATCTTCTTCATGAACTGTTTCTAGTATTTTGTATCTTGTTGTATGCTTTGTATTACTGTCTATTTCCCTTTCGAGATATTACAAACTGTCCTAGGGTTTCTACAGCAAATACAGGGCCAAAGTTGCAGGGTTGACGCTAGGAGTCGAAGTTGTCGCTGGAAGCTAGCTGATGCAGGATTGAGCCTTGTTGACTCTAAAGGGTTGACTTGGTACTTGGTGGAGGACTTGGTCTAGGGTTTGGGTCTTTGTTGTCTCATTTGAAGTAGATTCTATAAGATAAGAGATTTTTGGGTTTTCCCCTCAGAGGGGGTTTTCCCCGACTTGGAGCCTAAATTATGTGTCCATTGTTTGTTTTGTGTTGGGCTTGATATTTGTTTGATGAAAAGATCTAATAAAGAAACAGAAGAAGGCAATTAAAGTTCACTAGAAAGTATTAAGGTATAAGGAAAATCTGAATAGATAGTTGCTACATTGCATTTTCCAACATAGATGATTATTGAATAAAAACATAGAACCAGCAATGTTTGTCCGAGAGAAAAACATGCACAACAAGTGAAATATGATATACGAAAGAAAAAGTCAACAATATCAAGTGCTGGAAATTCATAGTAGCTAACTATTATTAATATTGGAATGGATCACTTGAAAACTTGTTTCTCATATGGATGAAACAAATTTTCACCTTTATGAGAAACTACTCTGATGAGGGTGCGAGAACTCTTTTAGCATAATATCTTTTGTTTTATCTCATTTCCATTATTGAGATGTTAAAACCTATTTAGTTAACATGTAGGCAAAGATTTCCCATCCACTATTTAAGATTAAATTCCAAAAAATGTTTGTGTGTTGTTGATATACTGTCAACATCAAGACCTTTTACCTCTTGGGAGGTACCCTAGCATTTTTCATGACCACACCATTGTAAGACTAGATAATGTGACGATTATGTATATAGTACCATGCCTATGATGGTCAACCATGACCAGTCGCTTTAGTCCCCACTCTTAAGTCCTTCATCCAAGATAGGATCATAGGATTTGAGATAGATCTACTGGGACACATGGTTTAAGGGAGCCATTGGTATTATAGGGGTAATCGCACTATGTAGGGCTTGTCCAACCCATGTCAGAAGCGCACCTATGTCTTTTCTACATGGTCAAGTGTCACAGAGTTTGTATGCATCTCATATGGTTGTGGTACAATATAATTCAGTTTCTCCATATGGCAATCTCACAGTTCGCAGCATTTCATGTTTTGGGAAGCACTACAAAAAATCCCAATGCACAGGTCTCATGAGTCCAAAATGCAACATGGGCTCATTTTGTTCAGCATGATCCATACTTGACATGCCACATTGAAATTTTGGCAAAAGAAGGTTTTTTGTTCAAGCAAAATTTGGCAAGCTAAGGGGGGATGTGGGCATAGTAATGCATGAACAAAAGGTGGCAAAGCAGATGCACATTGCATGCGAGAAGTTTTACATTGAATGTCATGTATAGAGCCTTCTATCACATGTGCCAACCACCTCAAGCCCAAAAGTAGAAAAACATTGGAGTTCCAACACCCACACAAGTAAAAATTGGCAATTTACAGCCCCCATGTGCAAGTTACTAAGAGCCTTACAAGTAACGCCCTGGCTCCAAATTGACTAAGTGATAGCTCATTGAAATCCTCATGAAGTGGCCAATCTTCCTTAAGAAAAACACCGGACTAATCATGTAGGGAATTTTCTTCACAAAGCAATTCATGGAACTAGATAAAATGCATGCAAGCTCACACTTGAGAGTCAAAGAAAGGTCAAACTAGTTGTTGGAGCCACCTAAGCTAGTTGTTGGGCTATTATTCCTCTCATCTGGCTCGATCAAGGTCAAATCAAGCTCACACAAGGGAATCCAAGGCCCCAACATTGCCTCTCCAAGCCAAGTCAAAACCTCTTGTGAGTGAACTAATTATTTTAATGCAGAAAATTATTTACATGAAATGATTTAATCTCCAACATATGGATGACAAGTCAAATAATATTATTTTGGGAGAGATTCAAAATAGTCATTATCTAACATTACAAAAAAAAGTTATATAAGGCTAGATCCTCCTCCAATTAAAGGTTGTTGTTGAACTCTGAGATCATTCATGCCATATTTTTTAAATTATTTTCCAAGTGCAAACCTTTATTTGGATTGATTTTTCTATGCTCTCTCTTCGTAGCTTTATGTTGTAATTGTGCTTCATAGAATAAACACAAGTACTTCCAGATTATGGCAAGGTTGCTAGGCTGGCCCATTGAGGTGCAATGAGTCACTTGGGCAGGGAGATCAAGGCGCTAATGTTCATCTCACCCTTGTTTGTGTCAAGTGTTAAATTTTAATTGAACCTGTTGACCACTTAAGTGTCAACTACCCAATGAGCAGAGCACATTTTAGATTTTTCCATCATGTTCGAATCAGTCAGAATTTTCAGACTCCATCATCATCATGCAACTTCTAGTCATCATATTGTAATCCAAATTCTGCAACCCTATGGGCCATTATGTAAAAAAGATTCTAGTATGTTGAATATAAAGTCGTTGAAAATTGGCAGCTCAGAGATGAATTTATAAAAATAAAATTTCTAAAAATAGTAAGTCTCAAGTATGACTTTCCAAAAATAGTAAATCACCTTGCATAAATTGGTAATCAAACATCGTTGATGGAAAATCCATTTTGATCATCAATCAATCCTAATAGTTCAATTTCGACTTAATCATCAATATTATCATTAATATTATTATTATTATTATTATTATTATTGGGATATTATTATATTATTACTAAAAAGAAATTCAAGTATCTCAATCATGAGACTCAATCATGTCATATGTAACTCCCCTCAATTAATGCATATGTTACTATCTCTCTCTTAATGGATTCATTCCTCTCTCTCTTTAATGCTCTTACGCACCTCTTACACTCTCTTACACACTTTAATGACTCGTCATAAAAAGATTCCTCTTACACCTTTTTAATGCTCTTACGCACCTCTTACACTCTCTTACACACTTTAATGACTCGTCATAAAAGATTCCTCTTACACCTCTTTAATGCATAAGTTACACTTCTCTCCTCAATGCATAAGTCACACTCCTCTCCTTTATGGCATAAGTTACACTCCTATTTTGGCACATGTAACTCCTCTTAATAACATGCGTATTGCTCCTCTTTTATGTCAATTATTCATTGCCCCTCATCTCACCTCACTTACTTGTGCATTGTGAATTCGAGCTTGAGAGAGAGTTGGAGAGACTTGGAGAGTGAGAGCAGATCTTGGAGATCCAAAGTGATTTAGTGTTTGCATCAGCGATTGCTATCAGAGATATTCTTCAAATTTGAGTGAACTTCTTCTTTCTCTCATTGTATCTGTATCTCTGTTGAACAAATGATTTATAATAGAAGAAGAATATGGTTGAGTTTTCCCCTTGTGGGTTTTGCACTGGTCATTGACCTAACTTCTCTGTGTCTCATTGAGTTCTTGGTTGTTTTTCATTGTGCATATGGTTTATATGGTTTATGTTCTATCTACAATTACTTAACTTATTTTGTAGCATAAAGAATTTTTGGATTTAAATGATTGTAACACCATAGAACATCAAAATTTCAACATGGTGTCAAAACTTTGGTGAAGACAAGCTCTGTTTGCAACTCTTTCTGTTGGAATATCTCTTGCTATCAACTCTATTTGCAGCTCTCTTTCTGCTGAAATATCTCTTGGTGTATGCTCCATTTGCAGTTCACTTTTTGTTGAAATATCTCTTGTTGTTCCTTCTACTTATTGCTCATTTTCTGCTGAAATATCTCCTCTTTTGTTGCTCAAATTTACAACTAAAATTTTACTACTGAAAAATTACTACAAAAATTTTAGTGTTGAAATTTTGCTATTGAAATTTTACTGCTACCATCCATCCAAGATTTCAAGGAACCCAAGATATAATAAAAATATTGTAGATAGTAATTAAGGTGTTGCATGTATTTAATAGTTATGGTTTTAGTATTTCTTGATGCATGTAGAAGTAAAGAATAATTTTACTTTTGTTTAAGAATGTGCAAGAAAGCTTTGTCTTGAAAAGAAGTATAATGCATAGAAGGTTATAAAAGAATAACTAATAGAAAGTGAATGATGAAGATAGACTGATTTTGATTCTCACACTATATGAGAAATGACATAATCTTATGGGTTTTGGTAATTTTGATATTAGAGTTTACTGACAATGGTGGTTGCAAGTAAGGATCATGACTTTTACAAAAGATGGAATGATAGTTTTCTAAACTAACCTCTTTTGCAGCGATCAAAAATGGATTATAACTAATATCATTGCAGGCAATGAAGTCAATATGTATAATTATTATTACATGCATTCATTCTGGGATCAATATTTGAAGATCTGTATGAAATCAATGGAAGACCTATCCATGCATTGATTCATGATAAGTAATCATCAATATAAACTGTGGCACCAAAAGTTCACTCATCTTCACTATAAAGAATTACCTCGTGTGAGAAAGATGGTTTCCGAAATACATGAGATTAGAGTGGATTATGTTAGGATATTCCGACACATAGGAAATAGTTAAGAATAACTTAGTCTAGTGTAGAGTTAGGTAAAGTGTGTTTCTCTACCATGTACATTTGTAACTTATAATCTGACGGTCACGATTTGTAGTGATCCGATGGTTATCTCTCACCTCAGTACTAATGGCACTTGATCCGTGGCTTAACACCCGATTGGTCCATGATCTCTATTTAAAGAGCATGGAGGGTCATTTGTTCGGAAACCGTTTATGAGAGAAACATATGTAACTTTTCTTTTATATTAATAAATTCCCTGAAGTGGCCGCGTTGGCTCAGGGCGTGGATTGTTTCCCTCTTTGAGGGTTTTAACCACGTGATTATACTGGTGTACTGATTTGTGATCTGTTTGTGAGCGGTGACCTTTGGTTCTTGATCTACAGAACTTACCCTGTAAATTCCTACATGGTATCAGAGCTATTTTGAGGGTCGCGTCCATCGTTGATCAAAATCCGAAGCCGGTTTGACTGCATGTGAATGTCGTTTTGTAGATCTACTATTTCTGAACATTTTTGGGCTTGGAGAACGTTGATCAAAATCCGAAGCCGGTTTGACTGCATGCGAATGCCATTTTGTAGATATACTATTTCTGAACATTTTTGGGCTTGGAGAACTGCTCGGTTGTGTCCGGAGCGTCTGTTACAGTGAGGAACGCCTTTCGTTTCATGCGAAAAGGTTTCCGGCTGCCCAAGTTATGTCAGTTTAGATCTGGAGGTATAAAGCATCTATTTTGCAGTTATATTTGTTAATAGTTCTGCTTATTTCGGTTTTTTTCATGTATTAAGGTTTTATTTGTTTGTTGGATCTATACCCTCTTCTTTGTGTATGCTCTTTGTTATGCGCCCCATGCGATCTTGGCAAATCAGAAACAGAAAGAAAAGAAAAAAGGGATTTTTTTGTTACGTATGCTCTTTCCCCATGTCTTTGTGCGATCTCGGGAAATCAAAAATAGTGAAAAAAGTGATAGTTGCCGGTAAGGCTAACCGAGAATCTAACATTCTGCCCTAAGGCTTTGCATTTCGTTTCTTTTGCTCGTTTTTTGTGCAGGAAAAGGCACGCACGCCTCCCATAATAATAATAATAATAATAATAATCCCCCCTTCCTCCTTTCTAAAATAACATAATCCTTTTACTATCTCACTTGGTGAGGGGTTAGTTTATGAGAATAGAGGTCTTGGGTCCAAGTCTCCTTCTCAAGCTTCTTTTGTAAAAAGTTTTTGTTCAAAGGGGCGGAATTTTTTTTAAAGAGCCGCACTTCATCCTGTTCCCGTAACTATTCGGCATCTACAACTCAGTTTTTTTCAGAAGGCATAACTTCTTCATCCGGAAGCCGTTTTTCGAGCCTTTTTTTTTTAAACGGCCTAATTTTTTAAGATCTTTCCATTGGAGCAGTTAGTTTCAGCTTTTCTCAGCTTTAGTTTTTTTTTTAAATGGGAAGTGCATGCCTGGTTATTCTTAACAACACCAATTATTTCCAATGGATACCTCACATGGTAGATATACTTAGAAGTAAAGGGCTTTATAGAATAGCCACAGGGCTAGAAACTAAACCTTCTGATGATGATAAAGTTGCTAAATGGGAAAATAAACAAGATCAAGCACAAGGGTTGATAGGAATGTCCATTGCTCAAGATCTTCAATTTCATATCCTTGACATTGACACCCCTCATGAAGCCCTGGATAAGCTAAATACTGTCTTTGGCATTCAAAATCAAATCAAGGCCCATCAGCTTGAAAATGAGTTGCTTACTTTGGACCCCAATAATTTCTCCTCTATTGAAGATTTTTTGTCCAAATTCAAGACCCTCAGAGTTCTTTTCGAAGGTTGTAAGGTCAAAAAGGAAGATGGTAGCCTCATCTATTGCATTCTTACTAAGCTTGGCCTTGCATACTCTGTATTTGTTTTCGCCTTCCATTCCACTAGAGAAGCCATCATTTCTTCAGGAACCACCTACAAGAATCCCTCTTTTGATGCCTTTTGTGATTCTTTGATAAGAGAACAAGAAAAACTTTTACACCTTGGTCTTATCACTGTTGGAAATGCTTCTAAGAAAAGCCTTAGCAGCCCAACATCAATCATATCAAAAGAATCCCAAGAAGCAGTATCCTAAAAAGTATGGTCCGAAACCAAACAAAGGTCCTAAGCAATTTCAGCCACAAACTGAAAAAGCAACTCATCATAATGATAAGGCATATAAAAACAAAGGAAAGAAGACAAATAGACATTGCAACTTTTGCAATCGTGATGGCCATTTAGAGTCCAAATGTTTTAAGAAGATGGAAGCCTTAGAAGCAGCAATGAAGAAGCACAACATCAATTTGGAGCACTCTTCACCTTCATCTTCAGGCATGGCACTTTTTGCTTGTGGTTGTCAAGCATCAAGATCTGGTTATGCATTAAATGTATCTTCTTCTTCTCCTTCTCATGAGTGGCTCATTGATTCTGGAGCTTCTTACCACATGGCCAAAAATAAATCCATGTTTTCTTCTTTAAATGATTGTAACACCAAACATATTTATGTTGGTGATGATAGATCTCTTAGTGTTGTAGGATCTGGAACCATTCATCTAGATAATGGTCAGTTTAATGATGTACTATGTGTTCCTACCTTGTCATGCAACCTTCTATCTGTTTATCAAATAACTCATTCAAGTGAAGGGAAAATAGTAGAATTCTCACCTCATGATGTTGTAATCAAGGACCTCAAAGATCCTAAACATATTTTAGCTACTGGCATTGCTGATGATTCCACAAGGTTGTATAAGTTTGACAACTTTGGGTCATCATCTCTTTCCTCTGTTTTTGTTGCTCATAATGATGATGTGAGCAAACTTTGGCATGAGCAATTTGGTCACTTAAACTATCGCTCTCTTCAAACTCTATGTAAGGAAAATATGGTGATGGGCCTTCCTATGGTATCTTGCCGGGATGGTGTTTGCTCCGGATGTGTACTCGGAAAACATCATCGGGATAGTTTTGACAAACGTGCCTCTTGGCACGCTTCAGCCCCTTTGCAGCTTGTGCACAGTGATTTATGTGGTCCACTTCCTGTTGTTTCTTTCTCTGGTTGAAAGTACTTCTTAACCTTCATTGATGATTTTTCCAGACGCACTTGGGTATATTTCTTAAAACTCAAGAGTGAATTTTTTAACATGTTCTTGGCCTTTAAGGCCTTTGTTGAGAAACAATCTGGACATCAAATTCTTAAGTTAAGATTACACAATGGCTGAGAATATGTTAACAACAAATTTATCAACTTCTGCATTGAGCATGGCATTCAATTGCAACATATTGTTCCATATACTCCACAACAAAATGGTGTAGCTGAAAGGAAGAATCGCACCTTAAAAGAAATGGCTAATTGTATGCTTCAATCTAAAGGACTTGGTCTCAATTTTTGGGCAGAAGCCATTAACTGTGCAAATTACATAGTAAATCGCACTTCTACTAAGGTTTTAAAGAATATAACTCCAGAAGAAGCTTGGAGCTTAATCAAACCAGATGTAAGTCACTTTCATGTTTTTGGAAGTGATGCTTGGGCCCATATTCCAGATGCGAAACATAAAGCCTTAGAACCTAAGAGTGAAAAATGTATTTTTGTTGGATATTCTGAAGATGTCAAAGGATATAGACTTCTTCAACCCAAATCCAAAAATATAATCATTAGAAGAGATGTAAAGTTTGATGAAAATATATCGGCATGTGAGCCTAGTTCGGTGGGTGTGCCACCTTTGGCCTGCAAGCCTGATTCGGCATATGTGCCACCTCTCTCTCTCTCTTCTATTTTTAATAGCATTCCTTCTAGTTCAGATGATGACAGCGAGGATGACAATCCTCCTCCAGCTCGTGAAATTGTTCCTTATACTCCACCGCTTCCAAGATGGGTCCGCTCTACTCGAGATGCAGCAGGTTCTCTTGCAGGTGACCCTGCCGATCGACGACGTACACGTTCTCAATTCGAAAGAGCCTCTTCCTTATTAGCTCAAGTTCCAGGAAAACTTGATCCAGAAACCCTTGAAGAAGCCTTCGGTCATCCAAATTGGGATGAAGCTATGAATGAAGAGTATCGTTCCTTATTGGCAAACAATACTTGGGATCTTGTTCCTCTTCCAAAAGGAAGAAAACTTGTCAGATGCAGATGGGTTTACAAAACAAAGTTTGGACCAGATGGAAAGGTGGATAGACATAAAGCTCGTCTTGTCGTTAAAGGTTTTTCGCAAGTTGAAGGCATTGACTATACTGAAACCTTCTCCCCTGTTGCCAAAATGAATTCTATCCACCTTGTTCTTTCCCTTGCTGCCTCCTTTAAATGGGAAGTCCATCAGATGGATGTTAAATCCGCCTTCTTACATGGAGATTTCCATGAAGAAATCTACATGGAGCAACCCCCTGGCTTTATCCAAAAAGACTCCAGCCTTGTTTGTCGCCTTAGGAAGTCTCTCTATGGTCTCAAACAAGCTCCTCGGGCTTGGTGTGCCAAAATGGATAGATTTCTCTTAGATAATGGCTTTTCTAGGTGTCATTCTAACAACACTGTCTACACCAAGAAAGTGGGTAATTCCTTCACCATCCTTGTTCTTTATGTTGATGATCTTATCCTTACTGGTAGTGATCCAAACCATATAAACCATGTGAAGTCTAGCCTCAAAAAGAAGTTTGAAATGGCAGACTTAGGACACTTGCATTATTTCCTTGGTCTTCAAGTCTTGCAATCCAAGGAAGGCATTACCCTCTCTCAGTCCAAGTATGCCTGTGATCTTCTACACCACTTTCACATGGAAGACTGTAAGCCTGCCCCTTCTCCCTTTCAATCTGGAGTCAAGCTTTTAGTCAACTGTACTACCCCTGAAGTTGATGCTACCTTATACCGTCAACTTGTTGGTAAACTTTTGTATCTAACCCATACCCGTCCTGACCTTTCCTTTGTCGTTGGTCTTGTCGCTCGGTTTATGCACCAACCTTATGAAAGTCACTGGAAAGCAGCTAAAAGAATACTTCGATATATTCGAGGTACAATTCAGTTCGGGATTCATTACAGTGCAGGAGCATCTCCCTTGTTGATTGGTTTCACTGATTCTGATTGGGCTGGTGACCCTGATGATCGGAAGTCCACTGCAGGATATGTATTCACTCTTGGTTCAGGACCTATTACTTGGTCTTGTAAGAAACAAAGTGCCATCTCCCTTTCTTCAGCAGAAGCAGAGTATCCTGGTGCAGTTGAAGCCAGCAAGGAAGCCATGTGGCTTCGTCAGATCCTGTCTGAATTTGGTCTTCATCAACACAATCCAACTACACTTTGGTTGATAATCAGATTGCCATTCAACTATGTAAAGATCCAATTCAGCATCAGCGTATGAAACACATTGAACTCCACATACACTTCATCCGGAAGCTCATTCATGATCATGTTCTTGAAGTGCAGTATTGTCCGACCAATGATCAAGTAGCCGATATCTTTACGAAGGCTCTCACAGAAGCGAAGTTTACCAAACTTCGATCCATGCTTGGAGTTCAGGAAAGTTGTCATTAAGGGGGAATAGGCTCTAATACCTCCTTCCTTCTCCTATTGTGTCACTTTTATAAATCCTTCAATCCTATCCCAATTTGTTCTTAAGGGGGGATGTTAGGATATTTCGACACATAGGAAATAGGCTCCTTTTGTGTCACCTTTGTAAATCCTTCAATCCTATCCCAAGTTGTTCTTAAGGGGGGATGTTAGGATATTCCGACACACAGGAAATAGTTAAGAATAACTTAGTCTAGTGTAGAGTTAGGTAAAGTGTATTTCTTTACCATGTACATTTGTAACTTATAATCCGACGGTCACGATTTGTAGTGATCCGATGGTTATCTCTCACCTCGGTATTAACAGCACTTGATCCGTGGCTTAACACCCGATTGGTCCATGATCTCTATTTAAAGAGCACGGAGGGTCATTTGTCCGGAAACCGTTTATGAGAGAAACATATGTAACTTTTCTTTTATATTAATAAATTCCCAGAAGTGGCCGCATTTGCTCAGGGTGTGGATTGTTTCCCTCTTTAAGGGTTTTAACCACGTGATTATACTAATGTACTGATTTGTGATCTGTTTGTGAGCGGTGACCTTTGGTTCTTGATCTACGAAACTTACCCTGTAAATTCCTACAGATTATGATGGAGTTTGTTGAGTGGTGAGCAAGAAGATGCATTTCTTCTGCTAATGACATATGACTTATGGACAATGGTAACTTATAGAGACTGGATCAAGAGGGAGTTAACAACTTCCTTCAATCCCAAATAATTTTCAAGTCTTATGTTGTTTATTTGTGTCATTGCTCTAGTTTTGATTTATCTTTATAGATCACTGGTTATTCTTCCTGCATGAGTATTTGAATATTTTTTTCACTAACTTCTTGATGAGGATGCGATCAAGAAAAGCAGATCTTGAAGATCATTAAGGTGCAAAATAGTGCAGGAAGAGTAAACTCCAAGAGGGAGTTGGTCACCAAGTATGCTTTCATTATGTTTATTTACCTTGATACAATTTCTCTTGCTCTTGTTTTGAGATCAACAAGTACATTTGATGAATGTGAGAACCAAGCCCTTTGTATCGAAGTTGAGGAAGATGCCGAGCCATCCCGTGACTTGAGTGGACATGAAGTGGACAAGAGCTCAAGACTTCCACAAGGAAGTTTGAATCAAGAAATAGGCCACCTGTAAGGTCTCTATTCATCTTATAAATCAAAGCACTTATCTGATTCCTAAGGAATTTATTAATTAATAAATGATAAGCAGTACAGTGGTTTCATTGCAGCGTGAGATTATATGTAACATATGCCACATTTCACCAATATTAGGTTTCATTAAAAATGTCATTTTCTTTTGCTGCTTCCTGTTCCGATGTTACTTGTTCTCTTTCCTTCCTTAGGTCCTTGAATTCATTGTTCCTAATATCTGCCATGTTGTTCTTTGTTGTTGATTTCTGTAGTCCCTCTTTATTCCACTCTTGTGTCTCTTCACATACCATTCTCCCAGATTCTTGTTTTCGCCCCATTGTTAATTCCTTGCAAATGCTGGCACATTGAACTTATAATGATTAATATGTCATCAATATGTATGGAAATTTCAAAATGTTTTGTCTCTCACACATAATTCTTCACTAAATAAGATGTACCGAATCATGCAATACGGTGTTAGATTTGTTTTGCCTCCAGTCAAGTTGGAGGTCCATTTGTGTCATCTCGACACATGGCTTTAATTGGAAGGAATTTGACAAAATAGCAACTGTAGTTGACACTTAAATTGTGACTACTAAATGTTCAAGGTCAATATTGACATACCTTGTAAAATGATTTAAATATTTTCAAAATTGAAGTACCATGTACATGGCATGATGTCGAGACTCGAAAGCATTAATGCGAGTTTTACGTCTTCTGTATTAAATCTATTCTAAGCTATGCTAATTTTCACTCGAACCTTGTTTTCATAATGTAGGGGCAACCAAGTCTAAGCACATGAATAACAGATAAATCTATTACAGTCAGTATTTAACTGGTATACATATTACTTAGTTGTGTCCACTTCTAATTGTAGTTCTCCTTCTCATTTCCTTTAGTCATTTGATCAACAGAAAGTTGAACTTATTTTGAATAAATTGAGGACCCTTTGTTGTGTATCGGAAGGTCCACCAAAGGACCAGTTTCCTCAGCTAGACTTGCCTGACAGGGCGTATAAAGACCCTCTATTAGCCTAGTTTTGGTCTTTATGGTCATGTTTAGCTCTGCTCGGTGTGTTTCTCCTCTGCTGGTTGATTTTCTTGTGTGAAACAGACTGAAAGGTGGTCGCCTTGTCGCATCTAGAGCACCAATAAATGCTTATTGGGCATCTTTATATTTTTGCACTTCCCAAGATTTTCCCTTTTTACCCTGATCCATGCCAAACTCTTGGCTGTTCTAACTTGCCATGTTTTTTTTTTTTTTTTGGTCCTGAGTCTGGTATTTATTCTAAAAATATTCAAAGTTTACAGTCTTACAGAAACTATGAGTTTATGGACATGATCTCCAATCAAGCTTAGTGTATTTTTGTTTGAAGGTACTGGCAGACGCTGCTAAATATATTTATATAGTGTGGATTCTAATTGTAATTACTGTTTACCTTTGATATTATTAATGTAGCAAACATGTCATATGGTCCTATTATTAAGGTTCTTCATGTTCTCATGTCCACTGACTCCCATACCGTGTCCAGTGACAATTCTAAAAAAATTTCAGTGTGCCAGTTGTTACTATTATGGTTTGTAATGACTTTTGTCAATTTAAGGAGTGGATTAGCTCTAATTGCTTTTGGTAACACAGTTACCGCATTCTGTTTTGATAAAATATTTTACTTGTGCATCTCTGGTCGCTGTGTGATAAAATATTTTACTTGTGCATCTCTGGTCGCTGTGTGATAAAATATTTTACTTGTGCATCTCTGGTTGCCATCACAGCAGTAGGATGGACAAAGATAGCCATATTTCTACACTTCAGCAGCACAGTTTCTTATTAACGTCCTAAAAAAAACTTTTAATTTGTTAGCGGGGACTGTAATTGCTCTCCCTCTTTGCACATATGCCATATAACTACGTTCTATAATATCTGGAGTTATCTCCTATAGAGAGAATACAATGAAGACAGCTGATGTAAGCAATTCAACCAAGGTGCTTCATCAATGTTACATTCCGCATTTTACAACCTAATATCTGGCAAAATATATAGAATTGCGACTGAAGATGTCCTCTGGCAGACCAGTTCCTTTCTTTTTGTGGTTATTTCCAAAGAGGGGTTTTATGTCTTATTTATTCTTTCTTTATACTGACTTGGCAGGTACTTTTATTTGGCCATGCTAATCTTTCCAGCTAAATTATCAACATGTAATTATCAATCTAACAGGTCCGAGAGTTTGAACAAGCGCTTCGATACCATGTGTAAGGTCTCTGTTCATCTTATAAATCAAAACACTTATCTGATTCCTAACAGTTAAGCAGAATTTAATTTGAAAGAGAATTTAAACATGATTTCTAGGTTAATTCTAAGTAAAATCACAGTAACCAGCAAATGCTAAAACACAGTGACTAGCTGATGCTGAAACATAATAACTAACTGATGCTAAGAGGAGGAATACCTGGAAACGGTGAGATCCAAACCAGAATACCTGGACCCGTGATCCTCCTCTCCAGCTGATCGGACAGATTACAGAACCAAAATGTTCCTCCCAGCCAATTTAGAATTTAATCCTAAACCCAGAGGACGCCTCCTCTGCCCCCGTGCCCAGAATCCCGAGAACAGTGAGTCTCCTTTCCACCCTTGATAAATTTTACCACAACAACCTTCTCAAATTCATCACAACAGCCTTCTCCATTTCCTCACAACAGCCTTCTCCCTTTTCTCCCCAAACCAAAGACCCCTCCCTCCTTCATGTCTTCTTGGTTAAATAACAATCTACCCCACCGCCACAACACCATCCAGCTAACATCCCACCGCCACAACTCCATCGAGATAAGACGTCCATAAATGTAGAAATGAATGTTTTCAAAGAGGTGTCATTCAAATGATATGGTTTGCATTAATGAGATGTCCTTTGAATGTAATATGATAAGGTTGTATTAATGAGAGGTCATTCGAATAAGAGGATATGATTATATTAATGAGAGGTAACTCGAATGTAAGAGGATAAGATGTATAAGGTTGTATTAAACAGCTGTCATTTAAATGAAAAAGGATATGATTGTATTAATTTAAATGTATTTAATCGGGGTGCTTTGAATGTTTAATTAATTATTTTAATTATTCTTTTAAAGTTAGTTTTTTTTTATGTTGGTATATTATATTTAACTATTAGTTAAATATTAGGAAGTAGGAACTTAGGGTGTGGGTTGTTACACCACCGTACCATATAACCCATAACAAAATGGGCACTTAAGGATCTTTGACTTCCCTGTCCACTTTCATGTGTCAAAGGAAAAGAGTACCAAGTTGGAAGCTTTAGATAAGAAATGTTAAGAAATGTATGATTGTTAGTTATTATGAAAATTCTAAAGCTTAAAGAATATATGAAATTAGACAAAGATATATAGAGTTTAGCAAATATATAACAATTGATGAAGATGCAACACTTTGAAAGTCATAGACACTCCTCCTCTTGCTAATGTTGAAAGACGGGATGATGCCATGGATGCACAAGAAGATCACGAGCCTAAGCTTGATCTTGTTGATGAACCCATGGATCCCATGGACTCCTCAAATCCTTCTCAATGTGTCAAAAGGAGACATTTATGGCTTCATGACACCCTTCAAGATGCTGATAAACATGTTGCTCCTCGAGAAACCTTCAGAGAAAGCAAGAAACCATGCCAGTTACAAGGATATGTTGTAGCCATGAGCAACATTATTTAGTTGAACCATACACTTTTGTAGAAGTTGTGAAGGCTCAAGTGGGGAAAGATGCAATGGCTGAACAATATGAGTCCACCGTTCATAATGATGAATGGGAAGTGGTTCCAAGACCACAAAGTAAATTTGTTGTCTTCTAAATGGTTGTATAAAATTAAACATGGTG
This sequence comes from Pinus albicaulis, assembly GCA_034641835.2. NCBI lineage: Eukaryota > Viridiplantae > Streptophyta > Pinopsida > Pinales > Pinaceae > Pinus > Pinus albicaulis. Next base: position 432,892,418 of record CM076581.1, on the reverse strand, counting down.
TTGATAGCAATATTGAAAAATATAAAGCTAGATTTGTGGCCAGATGTTTCTATCAGAAAGAGGGAATAAACTACGATGAGATCTTTGCACCGGTTGCCCGTCGTACAACCATCTGATCCATTGTGGCTCTAGTTGCAAGCCAAGGATGGTCTCTTCACCAATTTGATGTGAAGATTGCTTTTGTGCATGGCTTCCTCAAGGAAGAAGTATTTGTGGAGCAACTTCAAGGCTTTGAAGGACATGACTAGAAAATGCATGTGTGCAGACTGAAGAAATCCCTCTATGATTTGAAGCAAGCTCCAAGAGCTTGGTATGCCTACATTGATAGCTTCTTGATGAAGCTTGGTTTTACTAGAAGTAATGTTGATCCAAATATTTACTTCAAGACAGTCCAAGGTATCCCTTTTGATTTTGGTATTATATGTTGATGATTTATTTATGACCGGTAGTGAACCTCTTTTCCTCCACTGTAAGAGGGAGTTTGCTTCTAAATTTGAAATGAAAGAACTTTATTTGATGCACTACTTTCTAGGTCTTGAAGTATGGCAGAAACCTGGTGAGATTTTCCTTTCTTGAGGAAAATTTGTTGTCAAGCAGCTAGAAAGATTTGATATGACAGAATGTAAATCCATTAATACTCCAATCTCCAATGGAGATGAATTTCAAGAAGCTATGTGGTGAAGTTGCAGGTCCTGATTTGCAAAATCCTTCTTAGTATCGACAATTGATTGGGGCACTAATGTTCTTAGTGAACTCTAGACCTGGCATATGTTTTGTGGTCAATACTCTAAGCTTATATACGATTAAGCAATCACATGCACTCTGGATTGCTGCAAAGCATGTGTTGAGATACTTGCATGGGACCATCAATCTAGGATTAAATTATATCGTTGGTGATATAAGACTACATGGATACTCAGGTGTTGATTGGGCTGGTAACTCTTTCGATAGAAAAAGCACATCTAAGTGCTAATTTAGCTTGGGATTTTCCATGATCTCTTGGATGAGTAGAAAGCAAAAGTCTGTTGCACTGAGTACAACTGAAGTTGAGTACATTGTTGCTAGCACGGCTAGCTGTGAGGAATATTGGTTGAGAAAAGCTTTTTGGGCAAGTTCCAGACACAACAGGTATATACTGTGACAATAAGAGTGGTATTCATCTTGCAGAAAATCCTATGTTTCATGACAAGTACAAGAATATTGAGATCAAGTATCACTATATCCAGGATATGGTGCAAAGAGGAGCAGTGAGGCTCCATCACATCTCCACTAATGATCAGATAGCTAACATTCTTACCAAGCCTTTACCGAAAAGAAAGTTCTTGGTTTTTAGAGAGTAGCTTGGACTTATGGACATAACCCTTCCAAGAAGTGGTCACAACTGATCGAGAACATTGAGCTGCCTTTCCCCCCTGTCAGAGCTCACAAGATTAGGGAATGATGTCGGAAAGCTCCTAAGGATGAGGGACCTCTTGTTAGTGTGTGTCACAAGAGTAGGGCTCAGTATGCATCCGACCCAGTCTGGGACGTGGGAGGAGCCACCTATCTGGCCAATAGGTGTAGTGAGACTTGTCTGTGTGACTTGTCTAGGATGCAGGTGTTCCACCACTTGACATTTAATGAGACTTGGATGTGTGAGATCCTTGTATTGACAAGTGGATCCCCCCAAGCAGTGATGAGCCTTGGATGTGCGAGATCCTTATCATGTGTTGACAAGTGGATCCCCCCAAGCAGTGAGGAGCCTTGGATGTGCGAGATCCTTGTCATGTATTGACAAGTGGATCCCCCCAAGTAGTGATGAAACTTGGATGTGCGAAATCCTTGTCATGTGTTGAAAAGTGGATCCCCCCAAGCAATGACGAGCCTTGGATGTGCGAGATCATTGTCATGTGTTGACGAGTGGATCCTCCCAAGCAATGATGAGCCTTGGATGTGCGAGATACTTGTCATGTGTTGATGCAAAGATGAGACTTGGTTGTGCGAGATCCTTGTCATATGTTGGCAAGTGGCATTGCCCCCAAGTGAATATAGGGTGATGGATGAATCTCCCCAATGATGATTCTTCTTCATTAGAGTGAGACATCATTGTTCCAGATGATACATAGCAGAGATGAGCAGAGAAAGCAAAGATCCTTTTTTGAAGAAAGAAATTCCTCCCTAGTTGAGAGGGAGTGTTGAAAATTTGCAGCTCGGGGATGAATTTATAAAAATAGAATTTCTAAAAATAGAAAGTCTCAAATATGACTTTCCAAAAATAGTAAATCACCTTGCATAAATTGGTAATCAAGCATTGTTGATGGAAAATCCATTTTGATCATCAATCAATCCTAATAGTTCAATTTCGACCTATCATCAATATTATTATTATTATTATTATTAAAAAGAAATTCAAGTATCTCAATCATGTCATATGTAACACCACTCAATTAATGCATATGTTTCTCTCTCTCTCTCTCAATGGATTCATTCCTCTCTCTCTCTTTAATGCTCTTACGCACCTCTTACACTCTCTTACACACATTAATGACTCGTCATAAAAAGATTCCTCTTACACCTCTTTAATGCATAAGTTACACTTCTCTCTTAAATGCATAAGTTACACTCTTCTCCTTTATGGCATAAGTTACACTCCTATTTTGGCATATGTAACTCCTCCTCACGACTTGTGTATTGCTCCTCCTTTATGTCAATAATTCATTGTGCCTCGTGTATATATGTGTGTGTGTGTGTCTCATATCATTTCACCTCACTGACTTGTGCAGTGTGAATTCGAACTTGAGAAAGAGTTGGAGATACTTTAATGACTCGTCATAAAAAGATTCATCTTACAGCTCTTTAACGCATAAGTTACACTTCTCTCCTAAATGCATAAGTTACACTCCTCTCCTTTATGGCATAAGTTACACTCCTATTTTGGCATATGTAACTCCTCCTCACGACATGTGTGTTGCTCCTCCTTTATGTCAATAATCCATTGCCCCTCTTATATATGTATGTCTCATATCATCTCACCTCACTTACTTACGCACTGTGAATTCGAACTTGAGAGAGAGTTGGAGAGACTTGAAGGAGATTTTGAGAGAGAGAGAGACTTGGAGAGTGAGTGCAGATCTTGGAGATCCAAAGTGATTCAGTGTTTGTGATTCAGTGCCCTATGTTAGTCTTCATTGGAGCAGCGTAGGAAGACTATAGTGGGTTGAAGTCCCTGAGTAGCTGAGGAGCAGCTGTGGGCAGTTGAGAGTTGTTAAAAAGTGGAGTTCTGAGCAACTCGACAAGAGTCTCGATGTGTTGTGCCCTTGTTGGACTAAGGCACAACTAGTGAGCAGATTGACAGTCGAGTTTCAATGGCGAGATGGACTTGGAGCATTGATAGAGGCAGGTGCTGCAGATTGAGAACTAACGAACCGGGGAAGTACAGGGTATGACCGAGAGAAGCTAAGAGAGCCTGCGACAGCCAGATGGTCAGAGTATCTTGTTGAGGGTAGATTAGTTTTCGATGGACTGACACCAAGTCCCAGTTTTGTATTCCTGTATTAGTGGATGTATGAGGGCCAGGATCCCTGGTATGAGAGCCCTACACTGTTGTATTATTCAGGATGATTAATATAATGAAGTTGAGTTATTGTACAAAATTGTGTAAAAAGTTATGTATATTTTGTGCACTAGTAGATTTACTGTTGTTTATATTCCAATGTGCAAAGTAGCTTTGTTGTGATCCTTGGTTTGGTGGTGTCAGTGATCTAAAATTCTATCCTAGATAACTGGATCGTGGAAACTAAACATGGTATCAGAGCATGTTTGAGCTACTTTGAGGGACAGTGAATCGGAGTGTGCACAACAAAGCAACTCAGAGGGGGTTGTCGGAATCTACATCATGGAGCAGAGGGTTCAGCTGAAGACATGGAGATGTGGTCTCGATAGACTGCATGGTGAGATGGGCTGGGAGTTCTGGTGGATCGGTGGTAAGCCTAGTGCACTACATATGTTGTGTGGAGGTTTGCAGATCGTGGACTTCCTGTGTCTTGCAATAGATGGTTGGAACAGCTTGAGGGTTTCTTTGGCATGGACAAGATCAGCATGATCGAGGTGACTTCATGTGATGGACTACAGGTTGACAGCCTAGAGTCTTCATCGGATTGAGATGTGGCCAAGTGCAAGCCTGGGCAATTTCAGCATAATAAATACTCCACATGTGGATTTTGTGCCAAATGAATCTTTGCAGTAGATTGTAAGCTTGCTACATTGCATTTTAATATCCCCAGATTGGGATGCAGTACAGCCATAATAGCTTTTGTAAATTTTTTCTCAGGAAGAACAGTCAGTACGTTTTCTTCCTCTTCCCAAAATATCCACATAGAGTTTCCTTCCTCTTCTAAAAATATCCATATGGAGGATGGTGTCAACCACTTGTTGCAGGAGTGACCAAAACCCAAAAGGACTCAACTGAATTTGAACCTGTGTGATATGGCATCCTCTAAACAACATATGCCGATGGTTATCCTGATTGAGATAACCTTTAGGGTTAAAAGATATCATACATATTATTTGTTTGAGAGAGAGGATGAATCACTTAGATATCTCACAAGACTTTTCTTTATATACATATATGGGCAAAAAGTGATTCAGAAAATAAGATTGTAGAATATCTAGTCATAATTGTAACTCGTTGGGCTTATACCATAAATGAGAAGATAATGAGACAATGCAGACACCACATTAGTACCATTTAACTTGAATTTGTGGAGACAGTTATGTTAAACTTAACAAAAGTATTTAGATCTTAAAAGAGAATAAGAAATAATTTGATGACTTACCAGAAAGAGAGAGCTCATGGGAAACCAAGAGAACGAGCTTAGACTTCATGAAATCTAAGGCATTGGAGATTCGAACAGTAGACTCGGGAAGAGGAATCCTTAGCTTCTCTCGATGGTTTTCTTCGCAAACATCGAATGCAGCTCTGAAAATGAGGAAAAGGGCCGTCGAAAGAGATATAATGAGCAAAGATACAAGAATCCACTGTTTTCGAATGGCCATCCAGCCCCCTGTAGATTTCCCCATTGTTTAATTGACTGATGATACTATTGCTCTTATGCTGTCAGTCTGTGGAGCGAGTAAACCAAATCAACAGCGTCCACAACGGAAACACGAACCTTCAATCCCACATGCGAAATCTTCGTTTCTTCCTCCCCCTGCCCCTGCTGTCGCCTCGGGCATTTAAAAACCAATTAACCAATTCTTTAAATCATACACCCATTTTCAAAAGTTTTATAAACTTCACCCTGGCGTGGATCCCAGAGGACGCTTATTTCATAGGCTTTTTTATACCCTTAGGAAGCGCTGCTATTTAGAAGGGAAACGGTGGAGGAATGCACAAGTGGAGTGGAAACCCGTAATGAAACGATGCGCCGCGGGAGTGGGCCCACTGGAGATACGAATTACGAAAATGAGGGTGGGAATTGCTACAAGATTTATTACTGTTATTGTGTTTTATTAAGGGGAGGTTGCTCTGAGGCTTTCGTCCTCTGTCCAGAGCCTATAGAATATCAACACGTGTTATATTTCCATTATATTTGTGTCCGTCGATTCTGTATTACCCTGCCTTCACCGTCGATCCTGTCACCGCCTTGATTGCCCTTTCCCCATTACCCTGTCTTCACCGTCGATCCTGTCACCACCTTGATTGCCCTTTCCTCAAACCCTGTTCCTCTTAATCGTTTGTGTTGGCGCTGTTTTATCAAATGTTGCCCGTTAAATCAAATGCCATGTCGCCATATCTGAGCGTGCGGATTTGAGTACGAGGCCGTTCTGCATTACCTAGTCAATGCTGACCGCTGGCCTCAACCTGCTTTTCCTTTTCTATTCATTTTGCTCGTATCAATTCCTCACAATTTGAACATCGATCAAAGGCTTTGACAGCCTTGGACATTTTTGCACCTTCAGTTGTACATTCCCTTGTCTTTGTGTACTATTGAAACGCATTTTGAAGCTTCAGTTTTTACATTTTTCTGATCTCGTTGTATCACTGTGGATGATAGAAAGAAAGAAAGAAAGAAAGTATTTTTAATGTCCACGAGGCTAAAAATAGCCTATGGGACAGATTGCTTCTCTATTTGGCTCTTGTATTCGGCCCTTTTCTTGTGAAGTTTTACAATAACTACTTCCAACTTCTTGACAAACTCTTCGCTGAATAGATTATCCCAAGAACTAGCTGCCAGAGTACCTACATAATTTTCCCTGATGTCTTTGAAGGCCTCGCATTCTAAAATGAAATGTTTTTCTGTTTCCACTTTTCTGGAGGAGCAAAAAATACATATTCTTTCCTCCCACAATTCTATTGGCCTTTTCCAGTGCCCTGTTCCACAACGGAGTTGATGAGAATTAGTCCTTAATTGAGCAATAAGGATTTTAGATCTCCAAAAAATATTAGCCCCTATGTACTCCTTTTGCTGATGATTATGCGTGGGGTTAAACTCTTCAATGTAGTACTTCTTCTTTCTCCCTAGCTCTTTCTCCCAAGTACATTTGTGGAACTTATCCATAACAAAAGTTTTTATCTCCTTATTGTTTGTAGGACACATGCTCAAGCAAATACCCCATTTACTAAACCATTTGTTATTTTGCTGCATCCAGGTCTTCTCTCTTTTGCACAATCTGTCACTAAACACAACCTTAGGCCATCTACCCTCTTCCATTTGCTCAAATTTTTTTCAAATACCTTATGACTCGCACCATAGCAATTGCTTCAATAGGAGTAGCCCTTGTTTCACTTAACAGGATAGCATAAGGAACTGCACTTTTAATTTTGAATTTGTTTGTAATCAAATGCTTCCGAATTTTCTCAATTTGTTTCCACTGTGTCTCGATTGTGATGCTGGCCCACAGCTCACAACCGTAGAGAATCACCGGAATCACTAGAAGCCCAAAAAGAGTTAGAGTGGTTTTCCAGTCCCACAACTCTGCTTCTCTACACCTGTTTTGGAGAGCATAAAATGCTTTCCAACCCCCTAAACTTCTTTTCTTTCTACAACCATCCCAACTTAAATTTTTGTTGAAGTCAATTCCAAGGTATTTGTACTTTGCAACTTCTTCCAGAATGTTGCCTTCAAAGTAGAACTTATGCTGGTTATGCTTTATTTTGTTAGAGAAAACCACTACTTTCGTTTTGCTAATATTGACTTGCATCCCCACCCTTCTACAAAAATTCTCAAGGGAACGTAAGTGTTCTTTCAAACCGAGAGTTGAGTTAGCAATCAATATAAGGTCATCTGCGTACAAAAGAAGCCTTGTAACGAACTTGCCCAAATGAATATCGTCACCCCCTTGCGAATTTAACCACTCTTCAAGCTTGTCAATATATAACCCAAAAAAGGTAGGAGACAATGGGCAACTTTGCTTGACCCCGATATCGCTTCTAAAACTTTCATAAATGCCTGCTAAAGTTCTAATTTTGACTTTTACCTCTTCATACAGGTTTGGCACAACTGCTCTCAAATGCCTGGGAACCCCTAGTTCCTCCATTCTACCCCAGAGTTTCTCCCTAGGAACCGTGTCAAAGGCTTTTCTAAAATCAACGAAGCAACAGAAAACTTCTTCTTCTTTTTTCCCAAACTTTTTCAAAGATGTGTCTTAAAGTTATACAATGGTCCACTGTGGAATGCTTAGGTCTAAAACCTGCTTGCCCTTTAGCACGTTTATCTCTTTCTTCTGCCCACTTGCTGATTTTCCTTTCTAACATGCTTCCAAATAACTTTGCAAACAAGGGGTTTATCATTATGGTTCTACAATTGGAGGGATTATTGACGTCACCACTCTTGAAAAGAGGTATTGCCATACTAGTTGTTCAATCTGTGGGGAACCCCTGCTGTATGATGTTGTTGAAAATTTTTGTGATGTGAGGTGCAAGAATTTTTAAGCCCCACTTTAGATACTTTGCTTAGAGCTCATTTAAGTCTTTTGCTTTTCCAGTGCCCAACTTCTTGATACCCATCTCTACCTCTTGCACTGTGAAGAGTTTTGTGTCTGTGTTGACCAAGGGAGGGGGGTCCACCTTAGTATCTTGCTCATAAAGTTGTCTTGTATAGTCGAACCATTTAGAAGCTGTAATGTTGTTTTCAGTTTGCACCTTCTTCGGTTGTAGCTCCTTCCAGAATAATTTGGGGTTAGTTTTCCCAAGGAAGATTAGTTCTTCTCTCCTCGAAATCATGAAATCAGCGTTTTTCTTTCTTGCTATCTGCTTGTAAGCTTTGAGCTTTATGTTATCTGTGTCTGATTCCTTCCACCTTCTCCTTGCCTTTTTGCATTCCTCATCAAACCAAGCATTAACTGGAAAGCAATTTGTTTCAGACTTCTTAATTTTTGCTCTTTTGCACTCAGCAAGTGCGCTTTGAATTAAATGTGTTAATCTGAGACTATGAGTGCTGTGAAATGAGATTTCCTCCTTCTTGAAGAGCCTCTCTAGCGTTATTTTGAAGGCATTACAATTCTCTGGGGTCAAAAGAATTCTCCCCTTTGGGGGATTTTGTTGAACAAACTGAGGTTTTGACCCTAATTGCTTCTTTCCGGTCCAAGAGAAACTTAAATAAACTAGCTTATGGTCTGATTTTAAGTCCCAAATTTGATCTCCAATTAGCATTTCCTCCATTTTCTCACACAAACTATGTGAGCAAATTACATAATCTACTACACTTGCTCCATTGTAAGTATTGCAAGTAAAATTACCGGACTTTTCCCATCTAGTCAAACCATTGCAAATGACTAAATCGAAAGTCCCACATAGCATAAGCAATTGTTCTCCAAAGAGATTGCAGCCTTTATCCTCTGAAATTTGTTCCCACTGATGCTTGCTCTCTTCTGTTAGCCAAATAGGGTCACAGTCTTCTTTACAACAAAGAATGCTAGCTTGTTCCCCTGTAGTTCTAGCGTTGAAATCCCCCACTATGAGGACTTCACCTAGCTGAGAATATATTGCAATATTTGTTTTTAGAGCTGCAAAGGGATCTTTGTGGTCAAGCCCCCTACTTTTGTATATTTTTGAAACTAGCGGTGAAAAATAGCATGCTGCAATTCTAATGTGATTTCCATTTTCTGATATTTTAAGCCAGACAAATTGCTTATTTGGGTCTTCTTTTTCTAGCTGAATGAAACGACCTTCTTTTTCTCTTACTAATACCATGATACCCCCGTGCCCTTTGCCATTCCCTGCTACCTTGTTCCACACTGCTATCTTCCAATACCCTTCAAACAAAGGTGTCTTGCAGCCTTCGTGCTCGTGTGTTTCTATGAGGCAAATTATGTCTCTACCTTCCGCAATAGGCCCTAACCCAGGTCCTCGTCTCCATGGGTAACCCCTGCAGTTCCAAGAAACCAATCTTAAGGAAACCTGGGCACGATTTGATTGCTATTTGTTTTGACATGCAAGACTCACAGTTGAGTCTTTGTCCCTGTTTGCCCACACTGGCCTTGCTTCCTCATTTCTTGCTGAAGATTTTGCTGCCTCTTCTTTGTTATCGTTTTACTGCCTTGTTTTTGAAGGAGGTCCAAATTGTGCTATCACGGCTTTACCTTTATAAATCCATGCTCTTTTTCCCTCATCTCTTCCTGCCCTGACTTTTTTCATTTCGTCCCTCCTTTCCTCTTGTTGTCTTACAGTTAAATCTTCTTATAGGAAAAACCGAGAACCCCTCAAGAGTTGCTTCTTGCTTAGAATGATATATTTATCACGTAAGTTGGGCGTGGTGACTTTTATGGGTCTATCTCTTTCACCGTTAAGCTTACCTACTCTCCATGCTTGACATATTTGTCCTTGCCATTGGAGCTTGTCTTTCAAGAAGTTTCTTGCAAGGTCAAGAGTACATTCATTTTTCCCATAATCTTTCACCCCTTTAATAATTATGTTTGTTACTGTATCCTATCTTTCCTTGCTTTCTCTATCTTTCATGTTGTCAACCTGAATGTTTGATTCTCCTTCTCTCTCAGCAGAATTGCTAATAACTTGAGCCCAGGTTTTGGAGAATTTTGCGGAATCTCCTTTCCTCTCTTCTCTTGATGTCTCTTCATTGTTGTCTATTTGGACCACTGCTTTCCCCTTATCCTGGGATGATTTTGCATTAATCACATCTATATTTTCTACTGCAAATTTCTTCATGTTTTTCACCTCTGCTTTCATGCATTGCCATTTTGTTTTCCCGATTCGGAGAGCTTCCTGCAACCATGACACTTGCTCTTTCAGAACTTTGTTGCTTTCTGCTAAAGCATGGTTTTCAGCTATTATATGGATTGTACAATCTCTTTCCAGCTCTTTAGCTTCTACTACTTCCAGCCTCTCTTTTACATTTAATAGTTCTTTCAAATAAAGATCAGATGACCAAGTGAGAGGTGTGGATGTGGGACTATATAATGTATAATCATCAATGACTTTTCCTTTTCCTTTGGGCTTGTTACCACATGCTTGTAAAAAGGAATTGTTTGAATGTTGTTTCTTGCGAAGAGTACTTTCCCTTTGCATCCTTTTTTCCTTGTTTGTTCCCATTTTAGACGAGTTAGTCTCCGTTTTAAAATGCCCCGATACTGTTTGGCATTTACCCAAACCCACTTCCCAGTTTTGGCTGACGAGGAAATTTTCACTTGCCCTATATCATTTGTTTCCACGGGTTCTAAAGTTTCTTGTCCCATTATGATGATGATATAAATGAAAATGAAAATATGAACCCAAATCTGACCCACTGCTTTATGCTTAACCCTTCAATATCTGTATATCTGTTGGTGAACCTGGTGGATTATTTCAGGAGAACTCGTCTTAATGATTCTTAGATTATGCTACTCTCCCATCAAGCGCATTCACTCCAATGGCATGTTTTCATATTCGGAAATTCACTGCAATGCGACTATGTGACTTCTGCCAGGGCGCTAGGTCGCAGAAAACCACAAAACCCAAAATTTGCGACTTACCTGTAGCGCGACCTGGCGATTTCCAAACAAGTCACAAGTCGCAACTTTACAAATCGAGTGTATAAGTTAGTAAAATTTGTATATGTGATCCATAAATTCCCTGCGACTGCGACTGGAACTGTTATGGGAGCGGATGCTCAACACAGTAAATTCCCCCTGAAATGCCCCTAATGCTTAGCAGAGTAAAGGAGCAGCACAATTAAACTGGACACTCACGAATGAAGGAGCAGTAGCTGCACGAGTTGGATCTACCCATGACTTCTCAAACTGGATCTATCTGCAGAAGATGATTTAATCGTGCCTGGAAAGTATAGTGGTGCGAGAGTGTGTTTCCATATTCGGCAATTCACTGTAATGCGACTATGTCGGGGTCGCTAGGTCGCAGAAAACCACAAAACCCAAAATTTGCGACTTACCTGTAACGCGACCTGGCGACTTCCAAACAAGTCGCAACTTTTCAACACTCTTCTCCACAAGTCGCAAGTCGCAACTTTACAAATCTGTAAGATGATTTGGGATGGAAGATGCTCTTACCGATCTACACTCTCAATCTATCGGCAACAGTGCAGTGATGACGATGGTCCTTTTGTTATTTCTGAAGCCTTTTTCCTCTAGGTTCTGTCCAGATATTTTGGTTCCGACTGTTGTATTCCCACCGAAATATTTTGGTTCAAAATTTTGTGAGCTCCAAATCTTGCGTAGCCTGCGCCTACAAAAGCTTAAACCCTGGAACCCTGGAAAGCTTAAATGATGCGCATATTCACTGCAAACCATGTAAAAACCCAGTTGTCATATTCACTGCAAACCATGTAAGATCTTCTGGTGTGGATGAATGAGGGTTTGGAGAAGGGTTGAATATATATAGTCCCCAACACGCCCGTGTAGTGAACGCTTCCAAGAAACTTTATCAAAGATGCGTGACACGCTCTACACAGAACATATATCAAAAAACTTCAAAATTTTCCTTCCTTCAAGAATATGGGGTAAAGTGTCCCATCTCTGTGTATTATGTCATGGCTTTGCATCCCATATTCTTGCTTTTGGGAATACAGGAATGGAGTAAGATATAATGCGACTTTTTGGAAAGCCGACAAACGAATTTTTCTCTTTTTTCTGGTTGATGTGACATTCCCTGCGGTTCTCTCACCCCACGCCGGAGTTCTGTCTCCGTCGTTGTTAGCTCACCGCGCTATGCCCTCCTTGTTTTCCGGTACCCATAGCATGTCATTCATCATGTATAGATACATGGACCATCATGAATGAAATTTGAATTTTAAAATTGCCACCTTCTACCAGAAATCTGTTTTGAATTTGAATGGAACAGCGGGTAGAGGCTCCATTCCGCTTCCATAAACCACTAGAGACTACATCATGCCAACATTTGCGCTGGATCATTCACAGATACTGCGATTAACTGGAGGAGAATTAACAAATACAGAGACGTTTGCTCTGCTGCCAATATATCAGTAAGCTAGGGTTTTGACATTGCTCACCATAATAAATATCCAGACATGTTAATTAGCTTACTTGATTCCATTTTCATTTGCTTAGCGGCTGCACTCTAAAGTCATTATAGATGTGATGTGGTCAACTGGTGCGCTGCTCTTACCAACAACTCTTTGTTCAACTCACTAGATCGCATCTCTATGTTGACCACATTTATGGACATATTGAGATGTTGGCTCTATCAAAACATGGCCTGAATGCTTCATCTAGTTATATACTTTTCCAGCGGATGGAGGACAATGTGGCTACATATGCTGGGATTTTTAACATAGAATAATCAGTTCTATTTTGGTAGATTTTTAACATAGAATAATCATTTCTATTTTGGTAGATTTTTGGCAATTTTTGGTTGTTGTTATGAGACTTTGGGAATTTTAATTTTCGCTAGCTCTCCTCGATCCTATGTTTTGTTTCCGTAGATGGATTATATAGTGTGATGGCCATTATGGAATCAATCTAGGTATATCATAATACATGTACTGGTCTTTTATTTTAATAAAAACCAAGTTTTTTTTTCTTCTAAAATATGCTTCAGACTTGCAGTCTGACTTCAACAAGGTCAAAAATCCATGTGAATCGTCCTCAATCTTTGAATTGAGATGATTGTTACGCAACTTATGGATCAGATTGGGCAAATTAGGCGTTTGGGGTTTATCCGGGCGTCAATGACACATTAGCTCCGGAAGAACCGAGATTTTCTCCCAACTGGCACAACAATCCACCAAAATCTTGTAAGACAAACTAATTGGGGTCATTAGGAAAAAAACCCACATTTTAGATTTATGAAATTCGCCCTCAACCGACCTGAATCAATTCCTGGAAATCGCAGCCTAACTACAATTAGTTTTTGGTTATTTTTTAATTATTTTATTGATTTTTAAAATTTTAAAAAATTTAGGTTGAGGTATAATTTCGCACATGCATCGGGTATTTGGTACCTGGGCCATTCATATACGATGATGGTTAAATTCATCACCAAGAAACATGGGGATAAGTCTTGGTTCTTGATGCGTTGGTTAAGTGGTAATATGTGTTTGATGGTGATGGTTTGATATGACATGTATTCCTTGGGCTTGAATTGGGGTTCAAAAACAATTTTTTAAAATAAAATATAATATTTAAATTAACTATTTTATTTATATAAAAAAATTAACTATTTAATTTATATATAAAAAGTGAAACTTATATTACTATATATACAAATTGTTTAATATTTCTTACCATTCATTAATTGAAATAAAAATGTTAATTATTTTTATTTTTATTTTAGAATATTGTTTTTTATTTGATATATATATATATATATATATATATATATATAATTCATTTAATAAAATATGTATACATATACTTCACTAATATAAGTTAATATACACATATTTACAATGAAGATTATCAAGACAATTCGAAGTCATAGAAAAATCAACAAACCACCTCGTGGAAAGTGCTTAAAACCAAACCTCCAAGGCCAACTATTAATGATTGAAGCATGAGAGCAAGACATGACCAAAACCCAAACCCAGAAGAGGCAAAAAGTACGATAACGAGGATGAGGGGGGAAAACCATCAACCACATTAGGGCTCATAGTTGATCAAAGAAAGAAAGTTTTTATAAAGACATACAATATGTGATAGGTATCAAGGACTGCTACATAATCAAAGATTTTGTAATGAACCGTTACACTTTCAAATTCACATGTTATAAAGTCGTAGCCCATTCATAAATTGTTTGCAATAACCCAAAGAAGCATAATCGTGATATTGTAGTGAAAATGTAGTCGATGAAATCAAGCAGGCAATAAAAGTCAGTCACTCAGATGCCTTGAAGTCTGTAATCCACCAATAAAATCTTGGCCATTAAGCCCATTCCAATAAAATCCAAACAAGAGGGAGACATAGTAAAAATTTCTAGGAGGGGCCCATTATTTTTCTATGAGAAATCAGGGGAGTAGTTTGGTATGCCAACATCAATGACTAACTAGGTGAACCAATTATCTCTGGTTTAATAATTTGAAACCTATAGAAATAAAGGAATCAAGATAAGATGTTGTGTTATGTTGCCACTCAAATAGCCCAACAAGTTTCATCTCTGATTTGTATGAACAATAATTAGAAATTTGAAACCCGCCAAAATCATTTCCATCATAGTTCAAAAACTAGATAAAATATAAACCAAATAAGAAAATACGACCAAGTAAATCATAGTATAATATTAACTTTAATACCACAGGCATGGTCGTTGTTGCCAGCAAGCACTTATAGCCTCGGCAGGGATGCCTTTTAACCAAATGAAATGCTTGTGTCTCATCTATTAGATATATATTCAAAGTCATTTAAAAGCATTTATTTTAGTTTATAAATTAACTGAAGACCACTATCATGGCTTGGTAACTAGCTAATGACAGTGTCATAAGCATTAACAAAAGACGAGAAAGTTGGCCCGTGATGAGACCCCTTGTATTTCAGTTGAACAACTTAAATTCATTACCCTGGCTTAGTGACAAGATAATAGTAATGTCTCTTTCGTTAATACCCATGATCATGGTATATTAGCTCATAATGAGACCTCCTCTCCCTTAATTAATCCTTTTACATGTTAAAATAAACTTTGAATATGATTAACCTTTAATAGGTTACTTAATAGGTGGGGAGGAAAATCTACTCCTTAAGAGAAAGGGATGGCATGAAACGTTTTTAGTGACTAATCTTTATTGGTCGGTCTTGCTACCATAAAGTCTCATCTAAAGAAACCATCATGTAATAGCATTTAAAATAATGGTGGCAATATTAAGACAAACATCAAGAATGATGAAATGATAAGTTTGCAAAATCATAAATTTAACTTATCATGAGGGCTTAGCGTCGACATAAGGAAAACATCTTTATAAAAATATTCCTTAAAAATAATATTTTTTTAATGGATAATAGAGAATAAATCATGTACCCTGTTAAACACCATGTTAAGCACACACATGGTGTATGAGAAGGATGAGCACACACACACGAGACTCAACACAATGAAGGATAAACGTGTAGCTCTCATATTTTCCATTATACAAGGATGTACATCTATAGTACAATGGTGTGACTCTTGGTTTCATATTCCAAAGTCACTGGGACTCCATTGTGACTTTTCGCATTCCACACCTACCCATGTAGGATTAGGTGTTCCAACACCCCCCCTTAATTCGAAGGGGTATGTGTGAGTCCAAGAAAAGAGTTGTAATACAAATCTGCAAAGTATACATGGCAACACTTGGGCTGAATCAACTCTCTGAAATGTTGGAAAAAAGAGGTGGTTTTAGGATGACCACAAATACTGGAACGCAATACTTGTTGCAGTTCCCAGAACTCTTCTTCAAAGCTGTGGCTTTGATGATGGTGAAGATGTCCCTCTCAAAGAGACCTTGACCTAAAAAAGGGGAGGTCTACTACGTGATGGTTTAGGATTACCAACAACTGCAGAATGCTTTGAAGCTTTTGTTCTTGAGACTCAACCAAGCGGCAAGGAAGTGAGAAGGCACGCTGGGCAGAAGGTCTGCTAGAGAAGTGTTCCTCATATATGAAAGGAGACCGACCTAAAGAAGGAGGTCTATACCTATGGTGGTTTCAGATTCCCACCAACCAAAGATGATGGTTTGGAGTTGTCCTGGCAAGAAAGGCATTGCTCATGGGCATCGATGTCTCTGGTACATCTGCGAATCCGGAATGATGTGACAGAACAGCCAAGCTGCCGCTCCCAGCTGCGAACATGGAATGAGGTGTGGCTTGTTCCCGCTTGATCTATAAATCAAGGAAGCTTGTACATGACCACCATTTTCCCCCCTGTCAGGGAAAAGGTGAGATGATGGCGAAAACTCAACTGCAAGTTTGCTCAATATTCGTGAACATGTTCTGACATGCGACTTAAACATCTTCTTGGCTGCTGATGCCCATTGCCAAGAAGCGATCCATCCAAGATGAATCTTGGTTCTTGCAGGAGGCTTGTTTCTGAAGCATCTGTCTGAAGAATGGGTGTATCGACCACAGTGCTTGCATGGATGAAGATCAAAACAGTGATCTTTCATGTGGCCAACTCGATCACAGTGTTGGCATTTCTCAATGCATTGTGGGATGCCAACGAGGATGGAGCAGTGCAATGAAGCTGTCCTTGCAATTAGCCTTTAAAATATGATGGAAAACTGGCATGTAGTCCGGAAGATGAAAGGTCACATACTTGTCATATCCAAGACCAGTTCTGTGCTTGTTGTGGACAAGCTCTTCCCAAGGTCTGATGATGGGCTTGAGAAGTGCAGGTTGAGATGCTGCATCTGCATGTACATCTGCTCTAGTGCAAGGAACTGAATGTGAATCATCTGCAACTTTATCTTCTTTCTTTTGATGAGAGTCCTTCACAATGTTCTGAACAGAAACAGGTTCAGAATGGTGACTCTTTTGCTGAAGTTCGTCTTGTTGGAGCTGAGATTCCAACTGCAAAAACTCAATCTTTTCTTGTGCATCCTGCAAACAACTTTGAATGTTACAAAGAGCATCCTTGCTCATTTTTATCACATCATCAACATTTGAATGAATGAGGTTATTCAACAACACTAATACCTTATTGATTTTAGCCATTTTAACAACTTAGGCTCAAAAAATGAAGGGTGTCGGCTTCAACCGAAAATGCACTCGTTTACAATGTGATTCAACAAATACAAATGACTGCAAAGAATTTCCAACTATGGAAATCTCAAGTACAAAATCTGCTCCTCAAATGATGGAGGGCAATCAACAATGACTTCTATCAACAATTTTCCAACAACTCAAATACTGATTGCAACTATGAAGAAGCAATACAATGTCAACTCAATACAATATTTCTGCAAAATATTTGTTTGAATGTGCAGCAAAAACAATATGCAAGAGGCCTTTAGGGCAGCTGAATTTTCCTTCAAATAGTTGTTTTGCAATGATGGCAAACTGTCTTCAAATGTCAATTCTTCAGAAAATCACCCTCTTATATATGCCACAAATCATAAAATGGAAAACTGCAATTTTCTCTATGTGTTCAATCCATTTGCTCACATGTCATTTCCTCTTTTTTTTGCTATTAATGTTCTTTCTCTGCTCTTCCTCTCTCTCTGCTGTTTTTTTTTTTTTTTTTTGAAATTAAAAATTAATTAAAAAAATAATTATTTGGGATTAATTAAAATGGGGTTTTAAAAATTGAAAATGGAGATTAATAATTAAAATGGAGGGGAATTTAATAATGAGGGAAGGAATTTTAAAATATGGGAATTAATTAAAAAATGTGGGGGAGGGAATTAAATAAATTAAAAAGGAGAGGGGTGGGAAAACTAATAAAAAATGTGGGGGAGGGAATTAAATAAATTAAAAGGAAGATTAACAAGATATGGGAGAGAACGAATTTAAAATTAGATTGGTGGAATGGAGTGATAAGGGGAAGTGCGTAAGGGTAGGGGAGGGCGTATGTGAGGTGGAGGACGGAGGTGTAAGGGTTAATGCAGAGTTGGAGGTTAGGGAGCGCGTGAGTAAGGGCCGAAAGGGAGGTGGGGGAGAGTGCGTTGAGTGGGGAAGAGTTGCAGGCCGTGGGTAAGGCGGTAAGAGCGAATGCGAGGGGGTATAGCAGTCGAGCAGTCGAGTCAAGCCCGTGTGAAAGGAGGGATAAGGGGTTCGTTGGTAAGTGTAGGGCGTGATGTAAAGAAGCCGAGAGGATGCTTGATTGGGAGGGGCGTAGGAGTAGGCGTGGACAGCGGGTAGGGAGATTAGTAAGATACAAGGGCCGCGCTGTTACAGCCGTGAAGAAAGGAGGGTTGTGAGGATGGGAGCGTTGAGTGTGAGGAGTTATGGGAATGGTAAGGGTGCGAGTGGGTGTGCAAAATGGAGCGGTTTTTATGAGGTGTGTGAGAGGAGGGCCATAGGCCTATGGGTATGCAAAGTTTGCTGTGAGGTTTGAGAGTAGGGGGCCAAAAGGCCGAATTGCAGAGAAGTTTTTTTTTTTTTTTTAATATATAATTTAAAAACAGCAGAGATGAGTAAGAGACTTTAAAACAGAAACAAAACTTTTAGTAATTGCAGAGAAAACTCAGAAATTTTCTAGTAGCCCAGCAGCAGAGAATATTTTCCAGTAGTATAAAAGCCCAGAATTGCAGAAATTTTCCAATGGAAAAACTCATAAATCTTTTCCATTAAAAACCATAAACTTCTTCTTCAGAAACCCAATTTAAAACACTATTCCAGCAGCTCTTTAAGATGCATAATTTAAAAGACAGAAATTGCAGGAAGAAATCAACCTTCAGATGTGCTTCTTCAACACCACTGCTCTTCTTCAAAACAAATTCTGAATGCTTCCAATTTCTGAATGTTGCTCTTTCTTCAGATGCACAAGGCTGCGTCTCCAAACCAATTTCTGAATGCGACAAAATGTCTGCTGCAGAAACTCTGAGTGCTGCAAAAATTATCAAAATTTTTGCAGATATGCACAGGCCATAAACACAAATGGCTCACTCAATTTGGAGCAGGGCCAGCAATCGCCCGCTCTGATACCATGTTAAACACCATGTTAAGCACACACATGGTGTATGAGAAGGATGAGCACACACACACGAGACTCAACACAATGAAGGATAAACGTGTAGCTCTCATATTTTCCATTATACAAGGATGTACATTTATAGTACAATGGTGTGACTCTTGGTTTCATATTCCAAGGTCACTTGGACTACATTGTGACTTTTCGCATTCCACACCTACCCATGTAGGATTAGGTGTTCCCACATACCCAATATTCATGCCAAAGAGAATTGAAAAATGTCAAAATATACCGCCATCAAACCAAGGAGAGAAGGACCGGAGAAACCTACAAATGGGAAGGAAAAGTAAAAACAAAATCAAAATCATAAAAAATAGGACAAAAACAAACAATCGTCCACTAATGTAGTGGTTATAACGCAAGCCAAAAATGAATACAACGGATGATGGTATAGGGATAATACAAATCTTAAAGGTCACATGTTTACTCTCTTTAAGTTTTATTCCTTTTATAAAAATATACATGGCTTTAAAAATTAGACATTGTGTAAGACGTTTAATGATTTTACCAATTATTACACATTACTATCAAAAGCAAATCAAACGTAAAGAAAATATGCAGTTGTGATATTTATTTCAAAGCAGAGGAAAACCAAAAAATTAAACTTCTCATGAGAGAAAATTTTGTGAATGGTTGATACACCTAGAACACTCTTGTTTAGTGATTTTAAACTACTCATAACAAACAAGAATAAAAGTGAAAGAACCACAATTAAGCACACTTCCCTGATGATGTTATGATGGTGGTTCATCCTTAGCTTTGTCACTAGAAAGATCCCACAACTTCATTATTTAAACCAAAAAGAGAATAAGTCAAAACTATTCTACTCCTAAACTATTGTAAACTAATAAATCACAATATAAAGTGTAATCATATATCTAGTGTAACCATCGAAGCAGTTCCAATATTGTAAAAACAAAGCAATTCAAAATCAACAACGTGAATTGGAGCTTGTTATGATAAAAATGATATAAATCATACTTACCTTTATTAATTTCATTTAGAAACACAACGAGTATGATCTTACCATTGTTACAAAATTTTGCAAAATATGAATCCTCAAGCCATTGTGATATCCTGTCATGAAACTGAAAATGAAATTCATTGCTTGAGTAAATAAAGTTTGCAAATGACAAGTATATATTTTGAGGATTCACTAGGGAAATGAAAATATTGGTTTGATCCTTTGATCCAGGACGACCGTACAGGTCCAAGTACAAGTGGCTTAAGTACAAAGGCTCAAAAATAAAAGTGTCTGAAATGTGGCAAACTTAGTGTGAAAGTGAACATCTCATTTTTCTGATTCCAACGACGCAGACGACACTCAATTCCGAGTTCGTATGGAGAAGTTAGAAGTAGTCAAAGTTTCGGGTTGACCGGGGTGACATGGCAGGTTAAGGAGAACACAATTTGAATGAAATACGGCCAGCTCTAGCCAGATTTCGGGCGAATTTGTGGGACCGTTAAAATCACTCCTATGATCAAAATCGAAATTTTTAAAAATGACTTGGTTTGTTATAAGAATAAAAAAAATTAAAAAAAAAAGGGTGGCAGGCCACCAACCCCGCCACCGCACCCTACGGTCATAACAATAAAAAAAATAATATTTATGGGCCGGCGGGCCATGACCCCCGTCGGACCCCACAAAGCTCCCCACTGAATACCATAAACATAAAAAACATTTAAAATTGGGGGTAAGCAGCGGTCATGACCCCGCTGCCCAACCACCCGAGGCCAATATTGGGTGTGGCCAACGGTTGTGACCCCACGGCCCCAACCCACTCTCCATATAAGTATTGTGTGCCAACGGAGTTATGGGGCGGGCCGCCCAATGCGGGCCCGGCCCCCAAAACCTACTATTAGAAACCTATGCAGCGACTATTTTAAAAAATATGCGCGGGGTTATAAAACAATATGCCTTTTTGCCCGACCCCCTCCCTCATAGTTAGGATCTCAATTAACTTAGCCAACGACGGACTTGGTGAAGTCCGCTCGCCTTTTGATATATAAACATGCATTTCAGAAGTGCACTGAGGTAGACCTGGAGCGACACGTCTGCCAAGGCAGAGTGGAACCCTGAGCATCTTGCAGGAGGGGGGCAGAATCATGAATTGAGCTCATTTCCAGAGGGCCCAAATTTGTCCAGCGTCAGAATCAGGAAAATTTTATATGGATATTGCACCTCTTGGCGACACGAGTTCAACGGTGTTGTCTGTTTCTTCATCAAAGGTCTCCAATTTCCGGGCACTTTCAGCTATGGAGGTATACGGGTGTAATTTTGCATTGATGCTTATACTTTCATTTTATTCACCACTTAATGAAATATGGCCTCCCCACTGATTGAGCAGGGCCCGGATACGTAGTCCCTCATGGACGAATTCCGATATCAATTTCTTGTCTTCTTTGCATGATTTTATGTGCTTCTCTCTTTTTATGTTCATGCCTTTATAAGTTTCATGGTTAAGATGCAATTTTACATGTAATTATTTAATCCATGTAAAAGAAAAAGATTTTGGATCAAGTGGTATCAGAGCAGGTCTTTATAGATGTGAATTACATATTTGTATGCTAACTAGAAACAGGCTACAAAGAGGCGAAGGGAAACTAAAGTCTTTTGATCCCGAAGTGGGACGTGCGCATCGAAGAAGAAACATGGGTGACGATGTTAGAAATGAGGAGGAGCTAAACTTCCGCGAGACATTCTACACCATGGCAGATCGGGTCGAGAAGTTGTTCTCAAGGCTTGAGAAACTAGTGAAAGCAGGGGATAATGCTTCAAAAGGACGAGGTTCATCACATGGAGATGATGGAGGAGATCCGCCTCCTTTTCCTTCCGCGAGTGAAAGCTCTTCTTCCTCTTCTCACCATCATCTTAGGAATTCAGGAAATGCATCTAAGAAACCTTTCTTTAAACTAGATGTCAAATTTGATCTTCCCATGTATAATGGTGAAATTAATGCAGAAAATCTTAAAAACTAGGTTAGGCAGATTTAAGTTTACTGCAGGATTCAACAGATCAAGGAGGACGAGGCAAAGATCCAGTTGGCTTCTCTTCGACTGAACGACACCGCTCTTGTTTGGTGGGAGAGCAAACTGCGTGGTAGCCAGAATTTGGGTAACCTTCTCTCCTCATGGTCAAATTTTGTTTCCGCATTGAGAAACCAATTTTACCCTTTGGGTTATAAGCAAAAGGCTTTAATGGAATGGCAACACCTAAGGCAAAGCAAAGGTCAAAATGTACAAGACTTCATTGAATAATTTAGAAAACAAGCATTAAATTTGGGCATTCCATTATATTCACTAGAGGTTGTAACTAAGTATATTGTTTCTCTGCATAATTACATAAGACATTCATTATTATTGTTTGAGCCTCCTACCATCGATAAGGCTAGTGTGAAGGCCATGCATCTAGAAAGTCGGGGAACGCATGAACAAAATGACCACCCAAAAGAACTGCAACAACCAAGAGAAGGGGAGCAAAGCCCTCTTGTACACATTGTGAGAAGGAGGGACATAACGGGGAAAGTTGTTGGAAGATGCACCCTGAGTTGAGACCTGAGAGGAATGACAAAAGGGGAAGCAGAAGACCACTACCACCGTGCGGCAAAACCAAGATTCAGAATCAGAGGAAGATGAGAAGGTCACAGCTGCAGGATTTGCACAAGGTAGACCAATTGACCTGGGGTATGATTCTGGAGATGAAATGAAGCTTGCAGCCTTTGGGATCACAACAGGAGGACCCATAGACTTGGGTTCTGATTCAGGCGATGAAACAAAAATTTCAACAGACATGGTACCAAAGATGGAAAGGACACTCCCCATGGCATGGTTCCAAGAACTTGAGGAGATCAACCGAAGCATCCAAGCAGAGAATACTGAGCTAAGGAGGCTCCTATAGGAAGCTAAGGAAGAAAAACAAAGCTTACTACACCAATTACAAGCTAAGGATGAGGCCTTGGAAAAGTTACGACATAGCCAACCCGACGTAAAAAACAACCCTTCAATTTCATGTACTTTTCATGATGATGATTGCACTGCTTTTGAAAAACATACTATAGTGATCGGATCCAAACTGCTGAATAAAATGGGGTATCAAGGAAAGGGTCTCAACATCAATGACCAAGGCATCGTAAGCCCCATCGAAGTCGATGAATTTCTGCGTCATGCAGGACTCAGATACACCAAGAAGGAAGTGGGAGAAAGCTCTAACGCAGCTAGTGACCAACCATCAATAGATGATGAAATCACTTCCTCACAATCCAACAATAGTGAGGGTTCTGTTAGCGCTCGAATCTGCCTCAGGTTGAAAGAAGGCGAGGTTCGAGGCAACATCAAACCAAGATCAGCCTCGTAGCTAGCCCTACGAGGACAGGAGAGGGCTCTCTCCAGTCAATCTCGATAAAATGAGCAATAGGGTGCGAGATGACTTAAATTGGGAACTGATTTTAGGCTAGTAAATAGATATGAATGAGGTTTTTAATAAATGACTGGTTTTTCTGGGCTGTATGGGGCAAAGACAGCAAGAGCAGAGATTTAATCAAAGGCACAGATTATTCCATAAGGCAAGATAGGAGTGAAGTTTAACAATTAAATTGAAATTAAATGGAATGTAAAGACTGTTTAAGAAAACTGAAAAGGGCATTAAACAATGAATCCTTTCCAACTGAAGAAAATTACACAAATACTGAACGCTTCCTCAAGGCAGAGCAACAAATTGGATTCTACCTCTCTTACTGCAAAAGCTTTCAGCTTGAAACGATTATGAATGAAATGAAAAACATAACGAGATACATATGAGACAAAAAGAAAAAACATTCACTAAACTCACACCACAGGGATCTTATGAACCAGAGCTGCATCCTTCCATTATTCCTCTGTCAAAGCTGTACAATGAAGCTCTCTGTTATCTCCCCTATGTTTTTTTAGAACTCTCCTCTACAAATGATTTTTTTAATACATTAAATAAACTATGCTTGAAGAAAGCAGATCGACCCCAAAAACAAGGGCGTTGTTTCAACTGAAATTGCAGAAATAGAAAAAACTATTCTTCTGTTCTAAAAACAGACCAACGTTTCCCTTGAAATATTCTGATGATTGGCTAATTAAGAGGCAAAACTGGAGCGCAGATCCCATAAAATCCTGATTGAGGACTAAAAATAAGCTTCATTCCTATATATTCTGCGTTCTAATTTTGGCGTGCTTTGACCTTTACTTCTACATTTACTGTTTGAATAAAAACCAAAATTTTCTAATAAAAATGGCTTATATGATATGATCTCATCTACACCAAAGTAGCTGGTCCGCTATGGTTCAAATACATTTTGGCAATTGTGGCATGCAAAGTAGCTCCAAGAGGAAGCATGCGCTCATCTAAAAAAAATGAGTGAACTGAATGGATTGCGCCGATGCTCTCATTTTTCACTCCAATCATAAAAATGCACTTGGTATGATCTGTGAATAGAAGACAAAATCTTCTGCTGCCATAATCCGACCAGTAGACTTCAAATTATGCACCCCAAGCAAAGTTGTTCCAACTTTTGGACGTGATTATGCGTCCTTTCATCATTGACAGCTGGAGGATATTCAGGGATTTCTCCATAAATGCTACACACCCATTTACAGCAGCTTGGTTTTCTATAATCTCTTTGATTCTTCTCCCTAGCAAGCAAGTCCTTCATTGGTAAGACTTCGTAACGAACCTCCAAATCTAACCTGGCTCGGAATGACACCGATTCCCTTACGGCCACCTTCAATGAATGTTTATTGAGACTTTTATGAAGCAAAACAGAGTAGACAACAACAACTGCTAGAAAGGATCTTGGTTATAACATTTATTAGAGACTCCATTACTAGGGGTTTAGATAGATGAAAATCCATTCCTGCCTGAAAAACACCTGATCTCCTCCTCAACCATTGCATGAGCAGTCAGGGCAATAATCGGTAAGTGACAACCATAACATCTCTCTTCTTCACGATTTCTCCGAGTTGCTTCATACCCATCCATTTCGGGCATCTCACAGTCCATTAGAAGAATATCAAAGCCACAGGGCTTTGCAGGAAAAGATGCTTCTAGTGACAGCTCTTCTGATGAACCAATGCCGTTTTTGGCCTTCATGTTATGATGAAGAGCTTCAGAAACTAATCGCACAGCCTCTGCCCCATTATAAACACATTCAACAGTGGCAGCTAACCGTCTAAGCATAGATTGTACAAGTCGTTGTAAAACAACATTGTCTCCAGCAACCAGAATATGCATGCCAACCAGTGAACTTAGAGGTCTCAATTTCTTGTCATATTTTGTGGATACTAACCGCAACTGGCTTTGATCTTGTCTATTTTCCAAACCCATTCCATTTTTATAAACGGATTCAATTCTGCAAGGTTCATCACTTGTTTGCTTCTGCTACAAAACAGACGATGCTTTAACTTCTGAAGGCTGTGGCATTCTTTTCATAGTAAGGTCCTCTAAAAGTTCCCAAACAGCATGAAGGTGAGAGCCATGAATCGGTTTATGTATTATTAGGTCGCATGGAACCATTCCACTCTTCAACTTCTCTAAATCCATACTTGAAGTATTTGTAGTAGCTAACTAGACTACCTTGTAGTTAGGAATCTGTCCACCTCGATAAAACTTACTTAAAAGCATTGACATTTGTTCCATAGGTCCAACAATCATGTTGATGTCCAACAAAACTAAAAGATAAGTACCTACTCTGTCCATTTCTATTTGTTTGATAACCTCACCAGTTGAACCACAACCAGCTGTAGGAGGTTGCTCAACACCATAATCAAGGCATGTATCACTAAAGTGATACTCTGGAGAAACCAACTCAAAAGAACTGGAAGATCTACAACTGTTGAAGAAAATATCATGTCCTAAGTTTTCAAGCATCGGAACAAGATCTTCCCATTGATTTAACATCCAAACCTGTACACCTCGTCGCTCCAACCATTTTTTCAAAATGTTTTTTCCTGCCTCCCCATGCATGGCAAGTATCGCACGGACACCTTCTACATGTGGAATACTTTCACGGAAATCTGCCCCTGAAATCTTAGCTGTAAAAGATTCAGACTTTAATCCTTGTTGCCAGTCTTGAATGGCAGATCTGCCACTTGAACCAAATGTATCCTGTAAAGAAGCACCATCAAGCACATGGATACCTAACTGATTCACTTCATTTGTGCTCTTATCTACAGTATATTTGTTAGAAGCTTTTTTGAAAAAAAGGTTAAACCTGAAGCAAGTCCGATGTTTCTCCAGGTTCATCTTTATCAATGATGTTGATATCTCCACTCATCAGATGCACCAATGATTGAACAATGCCAAGACCCAAACCAGTTCCATCATGCATCTTAGAGGTTAACTTATCAACTTGGACAAATTCCTCAAAAACTGCCTTGCGTCTGTCCTTTGGGATGCCCTTTCCTGTGTCATCTACTTCAAACTCAAATTCAACATAGTTCGGATTGGTGTGAAATTTAGAAAAAGTGTCTACTTGCTTGTAAACCTCACCATCCTTCAGGAACCATTTGAACATATAATTCCACAAACACATGAGGACGTGACCACTCAGGCTCTTCTGAACAAACGAATTCCTATGGTCTACTTCCTTAACCCAAGCACGTAATACCACATGACCTTCAGTTGTAAACTTCACTCCATTGCTTAGTAAATTAGACAATATCTGCTTTAATCGGCCTACATCACCTTTAACCCATGAGACCTTCTGAACAGATTCATCACACAAATCGAACACAACTTCTATGTCTTTTTTTAGTGCCACAACAGAAAACATATCTACAACTTCCTCAAGCACCTAAACAATATTAAAGTCAGTCTCCTCCAACTGCAGCTTTCCAGCCTCAATTTTACTTATATCCAGAATTGAATTCAATATCCTAAGTAGATCACTTGCACAAGTATTCATCTGGAAGAGGTTTGCCTCCAATTCTGATCCTTTAGCAGCATCATAACAACAGAGATCAATAAGGCCAATGATAGCTACAAGGGATGTCCGTAAATCATGACTCATATTTGAAAAAACAATACTTTTATGGTTACTCTTTCTCTCTGATTGCTTTGTTGCCTCAAGTTGTCGAATTAATCTTGCAACCCGCCAACGTGATTAGAAGAATCAATGTTGTCTGACTCTGACAGAGGACTGACAAGACGGAGTCTAACAGGTTCCATGAACACTTATTGGAGGAACACCAGGAGAAGGCGTTCCAAGATGACACAAAAAGCATGGAGGAAGAAGAATCATCACAACTAGGATGGAAACCTGCATGTCAAACACACCAGGACCAAAAAGCACCCATGAAGAGTCAAACCCTCGAAGCTATTCCACAGGAAAATCCACCACAGGGAAATGAATCATTTACTTTATTAAGTAAAAGATGGTTTTTTTAGAGGTATTAGTGTTATGGCCACAATTGTAAATCATGCGTTGCAAATAAATGTAAAAGTGATGATGTGTTCCCATCGCTTCGAAATGAAATGATGATGTTTTTGGCCTTTTCTTATGAATAGTTGAGGTATTGGTTTCTATTATGTAATCCTTGCCCAATGAGTGTGTGCTATAAACTCATGGCAGTGGAGGTTTGTTGAGTCATGTGTGGTTTTTACATGGTTGCAAATGTTGTACTAGACTTGCGTGCAGGCGATTGGAAGTGTGGTTTTGGATGGACAAATAGTGTGTTGAGTGTGTTAATGATTTTGGTGGTCCAAAAGCTCCTCAGTGGGGAGGAATGATCAAGGAGGATCGTACAGGTCCAAGTACAAGTGGCTTAAGTACAAAGACTCAAAAATCAAAGTGTCAGAAATGTGGCAAACTTAGCGTCAAGTTGAAGATCTCGTCTTTCTGATTCCAACGGCGCAAACGAAACTCAATTCTGAGTTCTTATGGGGAAGTTAGAAGCAGTCAAAGTTCTAGGTTGACTAGGGTGACATGGTAGGTTAAGGAGGACACAATTTGAACGAAATCCGGCTACCGAATTTTGGCCAGATTCCAGGCGAATTTGTGGGACCGTTAAAATCACTCCTATGGTCAAAATCGAAATTTTTAAAAATGACTTGGTTTGTTATAAGAATAAAAAATAATTAAAAAAAAGGGGTGGCGAGCCACCAACCCCGCCACCCCACCGCACGGTCATAACAATAAAAAAATAATATTTATGGGCCGGCGAGCCATGACCCCCGCCGGACCCCACGAAGCTCCCCACCGAATACCATAAACATAACAAACATTTAAAATTGGGAGTGGGCAGCAGTCATGACCTCGTCGCCCAACCACCTGAGGCCAATAATGGGTGGGGCCAAGGGTTGTGACCCCACGACCCTAACCCACTCTCCATATAAGTATTGTGTGCCAACGGAGTTATGGGACGGGCCGCCCAATACGGGTCCGGCCCCCCCAACCTACTATTAAAAACATATGCAGCGGCTATTTTAAAAAATATGTGCGGGGTTATAAAAAAATATGCCTTTTTATGGAGGGGACGGGGTTTGACTGCCCGACCCCCTCCCTCATACTTAGGATCTCAACCAACTCAGCCAACGACAGACTTGGTGAAGTCCGCCCGCCTTTTGATATATAAACCAGCATTTTAGAAGTGCGACCAGGCAGACCTGGAGCAGTACATTTACCAAGGTAGAGTGGAACCCTGAGCGCCTTACAGGAGGGGGGTGGAACAAGGAACTGAGCTTATTTCCAGAGGGCCTTGATTTGTCCGGCGTCAGAATCAGACAAATTTTATATGGATTCTGCACCTCTCGGCGAAAATTTTTATATGGATTATGCACATTGATACTTGTACTTTCATTTTATTTTCCACTTAATGAAAGATGACCTCCCCACTGATTGAGCAGGGCCCGGAGACGTAGTCCCTCCTGGACGAACTCTGATATCAATTTCTTGTCTTCTTTCCATGATTTCATGTGCTTCTCTCTTCTTATGTTCATGCCTTTTAAGTTTCATGGTTAATATGCAATTTTACATGTAATTATTTAATCCATCTCAAAGCAAAAGATTTTGGATGATCCTTCCCTTTAATTAAATCAAATGATTCAAAAATAGATGATGAAGGATAAAAATCAGATTGGGAGTGTAATACCTTCACATTCGACCAAAGCAAGTTTATAATCAAACATTATTGGAATCAAATATATATATATATATATATATATATATATATATATATATATATATATATATATATATATATATATATATATATATATATATATATATATTCCTTATGGGTGGTTGAAAAGAAGGTGGATCATTTTCGATTTTACAAGCATCATGTCAATGATAGCATCACCAAAAGTTGTCATATCATAAGGATCAACATGTAGTGAAACCATGTAACATAGATTAAAATATTGTACACCAACATCTGTAAATAGATCGGGATATAAAGAATAAAAAGAATTGGAGATGAGGAAATGAAAAGGTTTCCTTGAATCATGATAGTTGAAATCAGAAAAAATTTCATGGGGCACCTCTTCACTTAACTTATCATGTTGATTATGATTAGATGATGGATCATGATACATTAAATGATCATTAAGAATTTATTCTCATATGTTCAATAAGTCATCATTAGAGGAAATTTTAGCCTAAAAGTGCCCATGAAAATTTCACGTAAATTCCATGTCATAATATGTAAACCAATAAAAATCCTTTAAATCTAAAAAGAGGTACATGTAAATATTTTGGAGGGAAAACAAGAAATTTTTTTTTTTTTTTTTGGTCTTATATCCTCATAATTTTACTTAAATTTCAAATGTAGACACTTGTTGGATGTAGAATTAAATTCCGCATCCAACGAGTACCCATCATGTATACTTTTGAGAAGACCCACATTGATAAAAATTGAAGATAAATTAAAAAAACGTATTCAATTTTTCAATTTTTATCAATGTGAGTCTTCTCAAAAGTATGCATGATGGGTACTCGTTGGATGTAGAATTTAATTCCGCATCACGAATGTCTACACTTGAAATTTGAGTAAACCTATAAGAATATAAGCCAAAAATACAATTAAAAAAAATAGTTTTCTTCTTTTCCCTCCAAAATTCATAACCCTTATTTTATTATTTTAACTATTATTTTACTATTTTTCTTTAGGAGGCCACTTTTAAGCTAAAATTTCCTCTAATGAAGATTGAAGAACAACCTCATGGCAAGCATATAGTCTTTCTTTAGAATAAAATGTGATTTATTGATCTAGATTTATAGCCTTATTTTCAAAAGGAAATTCAACATTTATAACCTATTCTATTTTAATATTAGAAAATTCATTATTAATATGTTCATCAAAAGTTGAATCTAAGAACATATTAGACTGAAAATCAGATACATATTGATCAACAATGAGGCTTTTTTCCACTATATTACTAGTAGAATATTGTTTAAGAGATAGGCTAATTTGATTAGAGTTGTTCTTGACCAATTTTACCTCTTTTACTTGTTCAATATAACTTTGGGATTGGAAAATTTCAAATGGATCCATCTGAATTTGTGAGAAAGACTCGTGTTGCAATTTGGTATTATTTATCTAGGCTTCTAAATGCAATCAAATCTATATCAAAGAAAGGGGGACATGCATAAAAAAACACATCTAATATGGGAGATAGATAACAAAGATGAAATTTCATAAGAACATGACTAACTTTATCTACAAATCTCCTTGAAGATAAATTATCTGCAATTAGTAACACCCTTAATGCCTCACATATATTATATTGATCATAGGTTTCAAAGCATCTAAAAATTATTCAACAAACTGAAACCAATTAAAGATAGAATATGGTGGAAAATTTTCGAGCCATTCCTTGATTCTTCCCCTGAATGTGAAAGAAAATAACTTACAAAAAACATTTATATCAATAATATTATATTTGATACATTCACACAAAAATTTATCTAAATATTTTAATGCAGGTATACTTCCCTCATCGTCGAAATGAAATTTTGACAAGTGATAATTTGTCTCGTAAGGAATGTCTGGAAATACAAAGCTAAATTTATCCTCACACATAGAGATTTGGGTAAGAGACATTAATTAATAACACAATAAAAATACAGACCCTAGATAGGTTAACTTGTCTCCTAACCTATCTTCAAACACATGTGAGATAACATAATGAAGGGTTAAAAATATGGAATTATAAAAGGTTATGTTTTAAATGACCTAACCAATTAAACCTTCTTTTTTGTAGGCCCTCCTTCTAGCACCATTTTGTTGATGTGGGCTTTGAAATGCTTATGTCAACAAAAGACAAATGACCTAGACCGTTGTTCACACAACCTCGGTTGTTTGGGATGGTCATTCTCGATGGGTTTAAGGGCTTTGTTGGCCTTATGCTTCTTCATATCACAAAAGGAAAATACAAGGGAATCCTGCAATTATCCTAAATGCATGCAATAGCATATATTCGATGAGAATGCAACTACTATTTATTCTATACAATTTTACATATGTAGAAAAGGATAATGATGACCAGAAATCGATGTAACTGGTGTTAATGGGAAAATAATGATTTTTCTCCTTGAAAGGAGACTTGGTTTGTTTCTCATGTGAGTATCTAAGAAGATTAAACTCTAAATACAAAAAATATAAACTAAAACTAATTTAAGCATAATCCAATAACCATAAACAAACAATTATTGAATCACAAGAAAACAAAAATGAAACAATTATCCTGCAGGAGGAAAATGATCTAAATTGGTTCAACTTATGTGTTTATATGAATGATGAGAATATAGATTTAATCTTATGTTAAAATCATCCAAGCTCTTGCATATGAATAAGATGAAAATCATGATCATTGTAGAACACTTTTTAAACCTACATAAATTGAATCAATTCACAGTAAATAGATCAGATTATAAAGTAATGGAAATCTTAAGAAAGCAATTGCACAAGACTCTCATCATAAAGTTTTAAAGAAATATAAAATCGTCTCACATTGTCCTACAAAAATTGGCAATTACATGCGCCAAATTACTGCCTCTAGACATCCTGCCTCCACTGCGCAATCCCTAAATGAATGAGATCCCGCTTTCCTTGAATGCGCCATCCTCATTGGCATCTCCAATGTCTATGTGGTTGCATGCGTGTTCCCATTAATGTCACAACTGATAGTCAAACTGTCTATTTCACGTATCTCTCAACTGGGTCTCCACTAGATCTGACATGAATGTAGTTAACAATAGTAAATCTTCAGTTGCATGTGAGACCATTGCTTGTGAATTAATTAAATAATTAATTCATTGATCTCTCATTAGTGTATGTTCAGTTACAACTAGCACCACTGAGTTTAACTCACTTAACTGAGTTAAACTACTTTACAACTCACATAACTACACATCCAACTTTGTTACAACTTTGAATCACTCAGTTACAACTAAGTCCACTTGCATGTCCCACCAACCAACCTTTGAACTCGAAATTCCTTCAGCTAACTGGTTTTCCACTTCAGTTAACTGATTTCAAGTGCTCCATGAGAATAGATTAATATTTATTGTCCAACTAATATTAAGGGATAACAATAGTCGACGTGCATCTATAAATAGAAATCCGATCTATAAATAGACTTCACACATACATCTAAAAATAGAACATCATCTATAAATAGAATTTGCTCACCATCTATAAATAGACTTCACACATACATCTAAAAATAGAACATCATCTATAAATATAATTTTCTCACCATCTATAAATAGACTTCCGCTATAAATAGAAATTGCTCATCTGTTCTAAAAATAGACTTACACCTAAAAATAGCCCGAGGCTTCATCCTAGTGTAGGGGCTTAATTTTCACTAGGATCATCATCTTGTTAAATCTCAACAGATATCACCATGGGGTTTTCGTCCCAAGGTCAAAGATGGAACTGACCAAGCCAATACAAAATATCAACATGAAAAACGAATCCAAGATGATCCAAACGCCTCACCCCTCTCCCCTTTTGAAGGTTTGATGAACTCTCTCTCCAATCTTCTAGAATCATTTATTTTATTATTTTTCTATAAAAAAGAAAGAAAATACCATGGGAATACACCATGAGAAAATACCACTAAAAAATACCATCCATCGGTAAAAAAATATATTACAAAAACACATCATACATTAGCTTTCTCACAAATTTTATCATCTACTACTAATTCATAGTCATGATTACAAATGATATACCTTCTTTGCATGGATCAATTAAATGGTTTACTATCATTGTATTTAAATTATTTATAATTTTTAATAGTTTTACTATTGTTTATTTGTTTCATTATTTATGACATAAAACATTTTGTTCATTAGAACATCCTTCTTTTAGCTATGAAATTTTTGTTGAAAATGCAGCAAGATGATGGAGCTTAGTGAAATGAAGTCGCCTTCACTAAGTGGGCCCGCAGGCAAATTTTGGCACAAAGTCTATTTTTAGACTATGTCGATTTTTAGACATATGGAGCATGGTCCAGGGGTTGCAGTATGTTATTCTTGGAGTATTGGTCATGTTGGTAAAAAGAGATGGACCTCTATATTTTAGACCTATAGGTCGAAGTCTATTTTTAGACTGCCTATCCTAAAAATAGGGAAGTCAAACATTATTTACCCTTAATAATATTTGGACTCTAAACTTCAGTTTACTCTCTTGGAGCACTTCAGTTCGAGCTACAGAAGTGGCTCATGCATCCGACAGAGGAATTACGCTATTCCTAAGGGTTTGGTGAGCTCATGCATGGTTGACTTCAGTTAGGACTTCAGTGGCAGAAGTTTGGTGGAGTTGATGAGACAGTTGGTGGAGTTGTGTTCGGTTTAACTTAGTTTAACTAGTTGAGATTAGTTTAACTAGCTAATCAACTAGTAATGAGTGGAGTGAATTAAATATTATTTAATTCATTAATTAGTAACTCATTATTCAACTCAAGAACACATCAGCTCACTACAGTGCATGGACAGTTCAGTGGAGACCAGTGAAAGAGGTAGATGAAAGGGTGAGTACAGCTATCAGTTGTGACATCAGTTGTGCATGAGATTTGCACCACACTTGGAGGCAATTTCCCATGATGATTGTGCTGTCAAGCCAAGGAGATTTGAACCTTGGATCTCTATTTAGACATGCCATGATTGTGCAATAGAGGCAGGCAATTAGTGGATGTGTTTTGAACTCGTGACTTGTTCAAAACCAAGCCAGTTTGTGTGTAACTTCATGAGATAGTACTGAGTACTTGTGAGGAGTATTGTACCGAGTTTGTTACATGTTTTCTCCATTATAATATACACATATAGCTGCGGGGTTTTCAGCTATAAGCTTTCCCCATACATACTGTGTTAATGTGTATGATGATTTGATGTGCTATCACTTGTTTTATTTCCGCATGTGTGATGATCTGAGTGGAAGAGATTATGTGTTGCATATGAATTCGAATTGATATGTGATCAGGATAATCTCGGTGGATAATTAATCATTATTCAGCAAATTTCTACATGGTATCAGAGTTATTGAAGCAGAGATTGATCATCACAGTGATTACAAACTTATTTCGGTAGACAGAGTCTGCATGCGGGCCAGGTAGCCTCCGGATTCATCTTTCTTCGGAAAGTGAAAGGTCTGGTAAACTCCCCTTGCAGTCAATCTCTGTGCTAGAAATAATTTGTTCTCACAGATCTAGAGCGGTTGAGCTTTGAGGTGGAAATCTAAATTTTGCAGCAGTTTTGTTTTCTTGGTGCCAGTGTTGAAAATGTCTTTCAACGGTTTGCGACTCGAATATGCTCTTGAAGGCAGTTCGAATTATGTTGCATGGAAGGATCGCATGGAGGCAGTATTAGAAGATAATGGTCTGAAGGAGTTCATAGATATGGATGTCCAAAAGCCCATTGATCCTGCTGAAGTCGAAGCATGGCAAAAGAAGATGGCGAAATGTCGAAGGATCCTGTTGGAGGGCGTCAAGGATCATATTGTATCCAGCCTGCATGGAAAGGCTTCTCCATATTTAATGTGGAAAGCCTTGATGGATCTATTCCAGAGTAAGAGCGACCAAAGGAAGCTGGCGCTCAAAGATAAGCTCAGGAACATCAAGATGGAGAAAGGTGACAGTATCGCCAAATACCTCACGAAGTTCACTCAATGCAGAGATGAGCTGGGAAGTGTGGGGGTGACTGTCGAAGATGAGGACATGGTGGAACTGGCTCTCCTTGGTCTTCCGAAGGCTTGGCATTCATATCAAGATAGTGTCAATGGTCGGGAGAAGTTGTCGGGATGGGAGCGCCTTTGGGTGGATCTCATGCAGGAGGAGATAAGGAGGACTACCAGGGACGGATATTCATCAAAGGGAGCTGATGAAGAAAATTGCGCTTTGGATGCCAAAGCAAAGAAGGGGAAGGGTAAGAAAACTTCTCATTTCGGTGCAAAGGGCAAGAAGCAGGATATGGCAAAAGTGAAGTGTTTTCACTGTCATGATCACGGACATTATGCTACCAATTGTCCGAAGAAGAAGAAAAACAAGCAAGCGGAAAGATCTGCAGATGGAGAAGGTTTGGCTTCGCAGTTCGAGCTTGACTTTTCACTGATCGCATGCTTGGTTTCAAGTGTGATGGGATCGGTGTGGTTCTTGGACAGCGGTGTGTCATTTCATATGACAGGAGATTGGGATTTGTTCTCAGATCTGGAGGACAAAGATCTGGGTGTGCACATCGAGATGGGCGATGATGGTAGATACAGTGCGACTAGTATCGGTACCATATCCTTTCAGAGGGAGTCTGGTAAACCCTTCGTGTTGAAGGATGTCATGCATGTACCTGGATTGAAGAAGAACTTGATCTCTGTGGCGATGTTGGAAGATAATGGGTATGATGTGGTCTTCAGCGAAGGAAAAGCCTTCCTGCGCAATAAGACTACTGGAGAGACCCGGAAGATAAGGGTTTGAACCAAGAACCTTTATCAGTTCCAAGTAGATGGCTGCGCAGCAATGGCATGCAAGGCGGGAGAAGTGGTGAGCCGGGATGATGAGGGCGAACTGTGGCACAAGAGATTAAGCCACCTTCACCATGGAGCTTTGAAGATCCTGCAACAGATTTCTACTGGGCTTCCTAAGGGCACTCTTGCGCAGTCAGATCAGTGCAAGGGGTGTACTTTAGGGAAGTATGTGAAAGCCACCTTTCACGAGAAGGATAGTCGCGCCACGACGATCCTTGAGAGAGTTCACACATACGTGTGTGGTCCTTTCTCAGTTGCTTCGACAGCAAAGCACAGGTATTATGTGATCTTTGTTGATGATTTCTCTCGAAAGTGCTGGATCTTCTTCATGCAGAAGAAGAGCGATACATTCGCGAAGTTCTGTGAGTTTAAAGCACTCGTCGAGAAGGAGTCGGGGAAGAAGGTGATTGCTCTAAGGAGTGATAACGGTGGTGAATTCATCTCGGCTGAATTCAAGGAGTTCTGCAGCGCAGAAGGGATTCGGAGAGAGCTCATCGCACCCCATAACCCACAGCAGAACGGGGTGGCTGAGCGGAAGAACAGAACGATCGTGGGTGCTGCACCGGCGATGTTGCATGATCAGGGCCTACCCCTTCACTTGTGGGCTGAGGCATGCAATACAGCAGTGTATGTGCGGAACCGTTGTCCTCACAAGGTTTTTGGCATGAGCACACCAGAGGAGGCTTATTCTGGCAAGAGGCCTGATATTTCCCATTTGCGGATTTTCGGATCTCCTGTCTACATGCATGTGACGAAGGATGCGAGAAGGAAGCTGGATCCAACTGCTGAAGTTGGAATATTTGTGGGGTACACTGATACACCCCACAACTATCGGGTGTATGTGCCAGACAGTCGCAAGACTGTTGTGCGACGGGATATAAAATTTCAGGAGGAGAAAGCCATGCAGTGTTCGCTTGAGAGGGAGCTACACTTGCATGCAGATGAGGAGCTGTTAGTTCCTAAGGAGGAGCTTCCGGATGTGGATCAGCCACAAGAGGAAGTTCAAGAGGTGGAAGAAACCACCCATGCAGCGCCAACCATCAGAGGGCGCAAGCGCACTACAGAAGCTGAGCGACTGGCTCGAGATGCAGAGAAGGTTGTAGGACCACCTAAAACACAGCGCAGACAGAGGCAGTCACCGGATCGGTACACTGGATACATGGCTCTTATGAGTCAATGTGTCGTGACGGAGCCATCCTCTTTTGAGGAAGCTGTGGAGGAACTCGCATGGGTAGATGCCATGATTGAAGAATATGATTCGATCGTCAGAAACAGTGCATGGGATATTGTCCCAAGACCGGAGGGGAAATCAGTGGTGGGTTCGCGATGGATCTACAAAGTGAAGCAGGCGGCTGACGGGAGTGTGGAGAAGTACAAGGCGAGATTTGTCGCTCGTGGCTTCTCACAGATCGAGGGGATCGATTATGAGGAGACTTTTGCACCTGTCGCAAGGTACTCTTCCATACGGACGATCCTTGCTCTCTCGGCGCAGATGGGGTGGCACATCCATCAGATGGATGTGAAGACTGCGTTCCTCAACGGAGTCATTGAGGAGGAGGTGTACATAGAGCAGCCTGAAGGTTTCGAGATCTTCAGCAGTGAGTCGCATGTGTGCCGACTCAAGAGAGCACTGTACGGGCTGAAGCAAGCACCTCGTGCTTGGTACACTCGCATAGAAAGCTACTTCACCGGGCTTGGATTCTCCAAGAGTGAGGCGGATCCTAACCTGTACCAGATTGTGGTGGAGGGGAAGCTGTTGATCATCGTACTGTATGTAGATGATCTGATTTTGAATGGCGATGAGCAGTTGATACTTTCATGCAAGGAGGATCTTGCACGAGAGTTTGAGATGAAGGACTCGGGCATCCTTCATTATTTCCTGGGATTGGAGATTTGGCAGCGCAGCGGAGGACTGTTTGTTTCTCAGGGAAAGTATGCCCAGGAGATTCTGG
Source organism: Pinus albicaulis (assembly GCA_034641835.2). Classification (NCBI taxonomy): domain Eukaryota; kingdom Viridiplantae; phylum Streptophyta; class Pinopsida; order Pinales; family Pinaceae; genus Pinus; species Pinus albicaulis. The sequence goes on along the minus strand of CM076581.1, from coordinate 432,854,435 downwards.
AGAGGTTCAACATGCAAGGCTGCAAGCCTGTTGACACTCCTCTTCCCGGTGGTTGGAGGAAGGAGGATGCTACTTCAGCGGAGGTAGTGGATGCCACTGTCTATCGACAGTTGGTGGGGTCGCTTATGTATCTGGTCAATACACGACCCGATATATGCTATGCAGTTAACCAGCTTTCGCAAGCTATGGTTAAGCCTACCAAGCTCTTTTGGAAGGCAAGAAAGCATGTATTGCGCTATATCAGAGGCACATCAGGATATGGTCTATGGTACAGACAAGAGGATGGAGCGAAGCTTTCTAGCTTCACTGATGCAGATTGGGCAGGGAGTCCAACGGACCGGAAGAGCACATCTGGAGGAGTTTTCAGCATTGGGTCGACAGCAGTTTCCTGGTACAGCAGGAAGCAGATATCCGTGGCACTCAGTTCAGCAGAGGCCGAGTACATGGCAGCTAGCTTGGCTGCATGCGAGGCTATTTGGATGAGGAAGATCCTCGCAGGATTGTTCAGGTTGCATTTGGAGCCTACAATGATTTACTGTGATAACCAGAGTTGCATTAAACTCTCGGCTAATCCAGTATTTCATGATAGGTCCAAACACATCGACATCAGGTACCATCATATCAGAGATTGTGTTCAGCGGAGAATCATGATGCTTTCATATGTTCCCACGGAGGATCAGGATGTCGACATCCTGACAAAGGCGCTCACCAGAGCAAGTTCGAATTCCACAGAGGCAGGATAGGGGTTGCAGATAATCCATATCTTGCTGAGAGGGAGTGTTGAAAATGCAGCAAGATGATGGAGCTTAGTGAAATGAAGTCGCCTTCACTAAGTGGGCCCGCAGGCAAATTTTGGCACAAAGTCTATTTTTAGACATATGGAGCATGGTCCAGGGGTTGCAGTATGTTATTCTTGGAGTATTGGTCATGTTGGTAAAAATAGATGGACCTCTATTTTTGGACCTATAGGTCGAAGTCTATTTTTAGACTACCTATCCTAAAAATAGGGAAGTCAAATATTATTTACCCTTAATAATATTTGACTCTAAACTTCAGTTTACTCTCTTGGAGCACTTCAGTTCGAGCTACAGAAGTGGCTCATGCATCTGACAGAGGAATTACGCTATTCCTAAGGGTTTGGTGAGCACATGCATGGTTGACTTTAGTTAGGACTTCAGTGGCAGAAGTTTGGTGGAGTTAATGAGACAGATGGTGGAGTTGTGTTCGGTTTAACTTAGTTGAACTAGTTGAGATTAGTTTAACTAGCTAATCAACTAGTAATGAGTGGAGTGAATTAAATATTATTTAATTCATTAATTAGTAGCTCATTATTCAACTCAAGAACACATCATTTCACTACAGTGCATGGACAGTTCAGTGGAGACCAGTGAAAGAGGTAGATGAAAGGGTGAGTACAGCTATCAGTTGGGACATCAGTTGTGCATGAGATTTGCACCACACTTGGAGGCAATTGCCAATGATGATTGCGTTGTCAAGCCAAGGAGATTCGAACCTTGGATCTCTATTTAGACAAGCCTTGATTGTGCAATAGAGGCAGGCAATTAGTGGATGTGTTTTGAACTTGTGACTTGTTCAAAACCAAGCTAGTTTGTGTGTAACTTTATGAGATAGTACTGAGTACTTGTGAGGAGTATTGTACTGAGTTTGTTACATGTTTTCTCCATTATAATATACACAATAGCTGCGGGGTTTTCAGCTATAAGATTTCCCCATACATACTGTGTTAATGTGTATGATGATTTGATGTGTTATCGCTTGTTTTATTTCCACATGTGTGATGATCTGAGTGGAAGAGATTATGTGTTGCATATAAATTCGAATTGTATGTGATCAGGATAGTCTCGGTGGATAATTAATCATTATTCAGCAAATTTCTACATGGTATCAGAGCTATTGAAGCAGAGATTGATCATCACATTGATTACAAACTTATTTCGGTAGACAGAGTCTGCATGCGGGCCAGGTAGCCTCCGGATTCATCTTTATTCGGAAAGTGAAAGCTCTGGTAAACGCCCCTTGCAGTCAATCTATGTGCTAGAAATAATTTGTTCTCACAGTTCTAGAGCGGTTGAGCTTTGAGGTGGAATTCGAATTTTGCAGCAGTTTTGTTTTCTTGGTGCCGGTGTTGAAAATGTCTTTCAATGGTTTGCGACTCGAATATGCTCTTGAAGGCAGTTCGAATTATGTTGCATGGAAGGATCGCATGGAAGCAGTATTAGAAGATAATGGTCTGAAGGAGTTCGTAGATACGGATGTCCAAAAGCCCACTGATGCAGCTGAAGTCGAAGCATGGCAAAAGAAGATGGCGAAATGTCGAAGGATCCTGTTGGAGGGCGTTAAGGATCATATTGTATCCAGCCTGCATGGAAAGGCTACTCCATATTTAATGTGGAAAGCTTTGACGGATCTATTCCAGAGTAAGAGCGACCAAAGGAAGCTGGCGCTCAAAGATAAGCTCAGGAACATCAAGATGGAGAAAGGCGATAGTATCGCCAAATACCTCACGAAGTTCACTCAGTGCAGAGATGAGCTGGGAAGTGTGGGGGTGACTGTCGAAGACGAGGACATGGTCGACCTGGCTCTCCTTGGTCTTCCGAAGGCTTGGCACTCATATCAAGATAGTGTCAATGGTCGGGAGAAGTTGCCGAGATGGGAGCGCCTTTGGGCGGATCTCATGCAGGAGGAGATAAGGAGGACTACCAGGGACGGATCTTCATCAAAGGGAGTTGATGAAGAAAATTGCGCTTTGGTTGCCAAAGCAAAGAAGGGGAAGGGTAAGAAAACTTCTCATTCCGGTGCAAAGGGCAAGAAGTAGGATATGGCGAAAGTGAAGTGTTTTCACTGCCATGATCACGGACATTATGCTACCAATTGTCCAAAGAAGAAGAAGAACAAGCAAGCGGGAAGATCTGCAGATGGAGAAGCTTTGGCTTCACAGTTCGAGCTTGACTTTTCACTGATCGCATGCTTGGTTTCAAGTGTGATGGGATCGGTGTGGTTCTTGGACAGCTGTGCGTCATTTCATATGACGGGAGATCGGGATTTGTTCTCAGATCTGGAGGACAAAGATTTGGGTGTGCACATCGAGATGGGCGATGATGGTAGATACAGTGCGACTGGTATCGGCACCATATCCTTTCAGAGGGAGTCTGGTAAACCCTTTGTATTGAGGGATGTCATGCATGTACCTGGATTGAAGAAGAACTTGATCTCTGTGGCGATGTTGGAGGATAAGGGGTATGATGTGGTCTTCAGCGAAGGAAAAGCCTTCCTGCGCAGTAAGACTACTGGAGAGACCCGAAAGATAGGGGTTCGAACCAAGAACCTTTATCAGTTGCAGGTAGATGGCTGCGCAGCTATGGCATGCAAGGCAGGAGAAGTGGTGAGCCAAGATGATGAGGGCGAACTGTGGCACAGGAGATTGGGCCACCTTCACCATGGAGCTTTGAAGATTCTGCAGCAGATTTCTACTAGTCTTCCTAAGGGCACTCTTGCGCAGTCAGATCAGTGCAAGGGGTGTACTTTAGGGAAGTATGTGAAAGCCACCTTTCACGAGAAGGATAGTCGTGCCACGACGATCCTTGAGAGAGTTCACACAAACGTGTGTGGTCCTTTCTCAGTTGCTTCGACAGCAAAGCACAAGTATTATGTGATCTTTGTTGATGATTTCTCTCGAAAGTGCTGGATCTTCTTCATGCAGAAGAAGAGCGATACATTCGCGAAGTTCTGTGAGTTTAAAGCACCGGTCGAGAAGGAGTCGGGGAAGAAGGTGATTGCTCTAAGGAGTGATAACGGTGGTGAATTCATCTCGGCTGAATTCAAGGAGTTCTGCAGCGCAGAAGGGATTCGGAGAGAGCTCATCGCACCCCATAAACCACAGCAGAACGGGGTGGCTGAGCGGAAGAACAGAACGATCGTGGGTGCTGCACGGGCGATGTTGCATGATCAGGGCCTACCCCTTCACTTGTGGGCTGAGGCATGCAATACAGCAGTGTATGTGCAGAACCGTTGTCCTCACAAGGTTCTTGGCATGAGTACACCAGAGGAGGCTTATTCGGGCAAGAGGCCTGATATTTCCCATTTGCGGATTTTCGGATCTCCTGTCTACATGCATGTGACGAAGGATGCAAGAAGGAAGCTGGATCCAACTGCTGAAGTTGGAATATTTGTGGGGTGCACTGATACACCTCACAACTATCGGGTGTATGTGCCAGACAGTCGCAAGACTGTTGTGCGACGGGATATAAAATTTCAGGAGGAGAAAGCCATGCCGTGTTCGCTTGAGAGGGAGCTACACTTGCATGCAGATGAGGAGCTGTTAGTTCCTAAGGAGGAGCTTCCGGATGTGGATCAGCCACAAGAGGAGGTTCAGGAGGTGGAAGAAACCACCCATGCAGCGCCAACCATCAGAGGGCGCATGCGCACTACGGAAGCTGAGCGACTGGCTCGGGATGCAGAGAAGGTTGTAGGACCACCTACAGCACAGCGCAGACAGAGACAGTCACCGGATCGGTACACTGGATACATGGCTCTTATGAGTCAATGTGTTGTGACGGAGCCATCCTCTTTTGAGGAAGCTGTGGAGGAACCCGCATGGGTTAATGCCATGATCGAAGAATATGATTCGATCATCAGGAACAGTGCATGGGAGATTGTCCCAAGACCGGTTGGGAAATCAGTTGTAGGTTCGCGATGGATCTACAAGGTGAAGCAGGCGGCTGACGGGAGTGTGGAGAAGTACAAGGCGAGATTTGTCGCTCGTGACTTCTCACAGATCGAGGGGATTGACTATGAGGAGACTTTTGCACCTGTCGCAAGGTACTCTTCCATACGGACGATCCTTGCTCTCTCAGCGCAGATGGGGTGGCACATTCATCAGATGGATGTGAAGACCGCGTTCCTCAATGGAGTTATTGAGGAGGAGGTGTACATAGAGCAGCCTGAAGGTTTCGAGATCTTCAGCAGTGAGTCGCATGTGTGCCGACTCAAGAGAGCAATGTACGGGCTGAAGCAAGCACCTCGTGCTTGGTACACTCGCATAGACAGCTACTTCACCGGGCTTGGATTCTCCAAGAGTGAGGCGGATCCTAACCTGTACCAGATTGTGGTGGAGGGGAAGCTGTTGATCATTGTACTGTATGTAGATGATCTGATTTTGACGGGTGATGAGCGATTGATACTTTCATGCAAGGAGGATCTTGCACGAGAGTTTGAGATGAAGGACTTGGGCATCCTTCATTATTTCCTGGGATTGGAGATTTGGCAGCGCAGTGGAGGACTGTTTGTTTCTCAGGGCAAGTATGCCCGGGAGATTTTGGAGAGGTTCAACATGCAAGGCTGCAAGCCTGTTGATACCCCTCTTCCTGGTGGATGGAGGAAGGGAGATGCTACTTCGGAGGAGGTAGTGGATGCCACTGTCTATCGACAGTTGGTGGGGTCGTTGATGTATCTGGTCAATACTCGACCCGATATATGCTATGCAGTTAACCAGCTTTCGCAAGCTATGGTTAAGCCTACCAAGCTCTTTTTGGAAGGCGGGCAAGCATGTATTGCGCTATATCAGAGGCACATCGGGATATGGTCTATGGTACAGACAGGAGGATGGAGTGAAGCTTTCTGGCTTCACTGATGCAGATTGGGCAGAGCCTAAACTGACCCAAGGAGCACATCCGGAGTAGAACCTTGCATTGGGTCGTACAATCAGTTTCCGGCACAAACAGCAGCGTATATCCGTGGCACTCGCCCGGCGAGGCCGAGTATATGGCAGCGAGTTTGGCTGCATGCGAGGCTATATGGATGAGGAAGATCCTGGTCGGGTTGTTCGGGTCACACTTGGAGCCTACTGTGATTTATTGTGATAACCAGAGTTGCATTAAACTCTCGGCTAATCCAGTATTTCATGATAGATCCAAACACATCAACATCAGGTACCATCATATCAGAGATTGTGTTCAGCGGAGAATCATGTTACTTTCATATGTTCCCACGGAGGATCAGGATGCTGACATCTTGACGAAGGCGCTCACCAGGAGCAAGTTTGAATTCCACAGAGGCAGGATAGGGGTTGCAGATAATCCATATCTTGTCGAGAGGGAGTGTTGAAAATGCAACAAGATGATGGAGCTTAGTGAAATGAAGTCGCCTTCACTAAGTGGGCCCGCAGGCTATTTTTGGCGCAAAGTCTATTTTTAGACTATGTCTATTTTTAGACATATGGAGCATGTTCTGGGAGTTGCAGTATGCTATTCTTGGAGTATTGGTCATGTTGGTAAAAATAGATGGACCTCTATTTTTAGACATTTAGGTCGAAGTCTATTTTTAGACTGCCTATCCTAAAAATAGGGAAGTCAAATATTATTTACCTTAATAATATTTGGACTCTAAACTTCAGTTTACTCTCTTGGAGCACTTCAGTTCGAGCTACAGAAGTGGCTCATGCATCTGACAGAGGAATTACGCTATTACTAGGGGTTTGGTGAGCTCATGCATGGTTGACTTCAGTTAGGACTTCAGTGGCAGAAGTTTGGTGGAGTTGATGAGACAGTTGGTGGAGTTGTGTTCGGTTTAACTTAGTTGAACTAGTTGAGATTAGTTTAACTAGCTAATAAAATAGTAATGAGTGGAGTGAATTAAATATTATTTAATTCATTAATTAGTAACTCATTATTAAACTCAAGAACACATCAGTTCACTACAGTGCATGGACAGTTCAGTGGAGACCAGTGAAAGAGGTAGATGAAAGGGTGAGTACAGCTATCAGTTGTGACATCAGTTGTGCATGAGATTTGCACCACACTTGGAGGCAATTGCCCATGATGATTGCACTCTCAAGCCAAGGAGATTTGAACCTTGGATCTCTATTTAGACAGGCCATGATTGCGCAATAGTGGCAGGAAATTAGTGGATGTGTTTTGAACCTGTGACTTGTTCAAAACCAAGCTAGTTTGTGTGTAACTTCATGAGATAGTACTGAGTACTTGTGAGGAGTATTGTACTGAGTTTGTTACATGTTTTATCCATTATAATATACACAATAGTTGCGGGGTTTTCAGCTATAAGCTTTCCCCATACATACTGTGTTAATGTGTACGATGATTTGATGTGCTATCGCTTGTTTTATTTCCGCATGTGTGATGATCTGAGTGGAAGAGATTATGTGTTGCATATGAATTCGAATTGATATGTGATCAGGATAGTATCGATGGATAATTAATCATTATTCAGCAAATTTCTACATGGTATCGGAGCTATTGAAGCAGAGATTGATCATCACAGTGATTACAAACTTATTTCGGTAGACAGAGTCTGCATGCGGGCCAGGTAGCCTCTGGATCCATCCTTTCCTTTGAAAGGTGATATATCCAATAAATGCCCCTGCAGTCGATCTCTGTGCTAGAAATATTTTTTTCTCACAGATCAAGAGCGATTGAGCTTTGAGTTGGAATTCTAATTTTGCAGCAGTTTTTGTTTTCTTGGTGTCGGTGTTGAAAATGTCTTTCAACGGTTTGCGACTCGAATATGCTCTTGAAGGAAGTTTGAATTATGTTGCATGGAAGGATCGCATGGAGGCAGTATTAGAAGATAATGGTCTGAAGGAGTTCGTAGATACGGATGTCCAAAAGCCCACTGATCCTGCTGAAGTCGAAGCATGGCAAAAGAAGATGGCGAAATGTCGAAGGATCCCGTTGGAGGGCGTCAAGGATCATATTGTATCCAGCCTGCATGGAAAGGCTACTCCATATTTAATGTGGAAAGCTTTGACGGATCTATTCCAGAGTAAGAGTGACCAAAGGAAGCTGGCGCTCAAATATAAGCTCAGGAACATCAAGATGGAGAAGGGCGACAGTATCACCAAATACCTCACGAAGTTCACTCAGTGCAGAGATGAGCTGGGAAGTGTGGGGGTGACTGTCGAAGACGAGGACATGGTCGACCTGGCTCTCCTCGGTCTTCCGAAGGCTTGGCACTCATATCAAGATAGTGTCAATGGTCGGGAGAAGCTGCCAGGATGGGAGTGCCTTTGGGCGGATCTCATGCAGGAGGAGATAAGGAGGACTACTCGAGATGGATCTTCATCAAAGGGAGCTGATGAAGAAAACTGCGCTTTGGTGTCCAAAGCAAAGAAGGGGAAGGGTAAGAAAACCTCTCATTCTAGTGCAAAGGGCAAGAAGCAGGATATGGCGAAAGTGAAGTGTTTTCACTGCCATGATCACGGACATTATGCTACCAATTGTCCAAAGAAGAAGAAGAACAAGCAAGCGGGAAGATATGCAGATGGAGAAGCTTTGGCTTCACAGTTCGAGCTTGACTTTTCACTGATCGCATGCTTGGTTTCAAGTGTGATGGGATCGGTGTGGTTCTTGGACAGCGGTGCGTCATTTCACATGACGGGAGATCGGGATTTGTTCTCAGATCTGGAGGACAAAGATCTGGGTGTGCACATCGAGATGGGCGATGATGGTAGATACAGTGCGACTGGTATCGGTACCATATCCTTTCAGAGGGAGTCTGGTAAACCCTTCGTGTTGAAGGATGTCATGCATGTACCTGGATTGAAGAAGAACTTGATCTATGTGGCGATGTTGGAAGATAAGGGGTATGATGTGGTCTTCAGTGAAGGAAAAGCCTTCCTGCGCAGTAAGACTACTGGAGAGACCCGGAAGATAGGGGTTCGAACCAAGAACCTTTATTAGTTGCAGGTAGATGGCTGCGCAGCTATGGCATGCAAGGCGGGAGAAGTGGTGAGCCGAGATGATGAGGGTGAACTGTGGCACAGGAGATTGGGCCACCTTCACCATGGAGCTTTGAAGATTCTGCAGCAGATTTCTACTGGGCTTCCTAAGGGCACTCTTGCGCAGTCAGATCAGTGCAAGGGGTGTAATTTAGGGAAGTATGTGAAAGCCACCTTTCACGAGAAGGACAGTCGCGCCACGACGATCCTTGAGAGAGTTCACACAGACGTGTGTGGTCCTTTCTCAGTTGCTTCGATAGCAAAGCACAGGTATTATGTGATCTTTGTTGATGATTTCTCTCGAAAGTGCCGGATCTTCTTCATGCAGAAGAAGAGCGATACATTCGTGAAGTTCTGTGAGTTTAAAGCACTGGTCGAGAAGGAGTCGGGGAAGAAGGTGATTTCTCTAAGGAGTGATAACGGTGGTGAATTCATCTCGGCTGAATTCAAGGAATTCTGCAGCGCAGAAGGGATTCGGAGAGAGCTCATCGCACCCCACAACCCACAGCAGAACGGGGTGGCTGAGCGGAAGAACAGAACGATCGTGGGTGCTGCACGGGCGATGTTGCATGATCAGGGCCTACCCCTTCACTTGTGGGCTGAGGCATGCAATACAGCAGTGTATGTGCAGAACCGTTGTCCTCACAAGGTTCTTGGCATGAGTACACCTGAGGAGGCTTATTCTCGAAAGAGGTCTAATATTTCCCATTTGCGGATTTTTTTGGTTCTCCGTTCTACTTGATGTGAAAAAGGATGCCAGAAAGAAGTCGGAATCCGACCGCAGGTTGGAATATTTCAGGGAAGACACTGATACACCCCCACAACTATCGGTGTATTAAGAAGCAAATGTTCGACAGCCTACACTTGTAAGACGGATATCAAGTTTCGTGGAGGAGTAGCCATGTTCGCTTGAGAGGGAGCTACAATTGCATGCAGATGAGGAGCTGTTAGTTCCTAAGGAGGAGCTTCCGGATGTGGATCAGCCACAAGAGGAGGTTCAGGAGGTGGAAGAAACCACCCAGGCAGCGCCAACCATCAGAGGGCGCATGCGCACCACAGAAGCTGAGCGACTGGCTCGAGATGCAGAGAAGGTTGTAGGACCACCTACAGCACAGCGCAGACAGAGACAGTCACCGGATCGGTACACTGGATACATGGCTCTTGTGAGTCAATGTGTTGTGACGGAGCCATCCTCTTTTGAGGAAGCCGTGGAGGAACCCGCATGGGTTGATGCCATGATCAAAGAATATGATTCGATCATCAGGAACAGTGCATGGGAGATTGTCCCAAGACTGGTTGGGAAATCAGTGGTGGGTTCGCGATGGATCTAAAAGGTGAAGCAGGCGGCTGACGGGAGTGTGGAGAAGTACAAGGCGAGATTTGTCGCCCGTGGCTTCTCACAGATCGAGGGGATTGACTATGAGGAGACTTTTGCACCCGTCGCAAGGTACTCTTCCATACGGACGATCCTTGCTCTCTCAGCGCAGATGGGGTGGCACATTCATCAGATGGATGTGAAGACTGCGTTCCTCAATGGAGTTATTGAGGAAGAGGTGTACATAGAGCAGCCTGAAGGTTTTGAGATCTTCAGCAGTGAGTCGCATGTGTGCCGACTCAAGAGAGCACCGTATGGGCTGAAGCAAGCACCTCGTGCTTGGTACACTCGGATAGACAGCTACTTCACCGGGCTTGGATTCTCCAAGAGTGAGGCGGATCCAAACCTGTACCAGATTGTGGTGGAGGGGAAGCTGTTGATCATCGTACCGTATGTAGATGATCTGATTTTGACTGGCGATGAGCAGTTGATACTTTCATGCAAGGAGGATCTTGCACGAGAGTTTGAGATGAAGGACTTGGGCATCCTTCATTATTTCCTGGGATTGGAGATTTGGCAACGCAGCGGAGGACTGTTTTTTTCTCAGGGCAAGTATGCCCGGGAGATTCTGGAGAGGTTCAACATGCAAGGCTGCAAGCCTGTTGACACTCCTCTTCCTGGTGGTTGGAGGAAGGAGGATGCTACTTCAGCGGAGGTAGTGGATGCCATTGTCTATCGACAGTTAGTGGGGTCGCTTATGTATTTGGTCAATACATGACCCGATATATGCTATGCAGTTAACCAGCTTTCGCACGTTATGGTTAAGCCTACCAAGCTCTTTTGGAAGGTAGGCAAGCATGTATTGCGCTATATTAGAGGCACATTGGGATATGGTCTATGGTACAGACAGGAGGATGGAGTGAAACTTTCTGGTTTCACTGATGCAGATTGGGCAGGGAGCCCAACAGACCGGAAGAGCACTTCTGGAGGAGTTTTCAGCATTGGGTCGACAGCAGTTTCCTGGTACAGCAGGAAGCATAGATCCGTGGCACTCAGTTCAGCAGAGGCCGAGTACATGGCAGCTAGCTTGGCTGCATGCGAGGCTATTTGGATGAGGAAGATCCTTGTTGGATTGTTCGGGTTGCATTTGGAGCCTACAGTGATTTACTGTGATAACCAGAGTTGCATTAAACTCTCGGCTAATCCAGTATCTCATGATAGATCCAAACACATCGACATCAGGTACCATCATATCAGAGATTGTGTTCAGCGGAGAATCATGATGCTTTCATATGTTCCCACGGAGGATCAGGATGTCGACATCTTGACGAAGGCGCTCACCAGGAGCAAGTTCGAATTCCATAGAGGCAGGATAGGGGTTGCAGATAATCCATATCTTGCTAAACATAAAAATAAATTAAATGTGAATTTTAATTGGTTGGCTTGAACATAGGGACATGCTGATCCAAGGTTTTAGGGGGGTTTCCTATTGCATGCCTATTGGTTTCTTGTGGCATGTTTGTTGGTTGCTTATGGTTACACCTATTGCGTGTCTATATGGTGCCTATTACCTCTTGTGAGTAGGCCCATACCCAAATACATTTTATTTCCTTAACCTCGCCTTGAACATTGACCAACCAAAACTAACAAGCATTGAAGAGGGAGAGTTGAAAAGTGGAGATGGAACCCTCAATCAAAGAGGGAGGAGGTGGAGTAACAAACCAAACCAACACTTGATAGATGAAAATGACTAGATTAGAGCAATGAAAATTTAGGTGGTTCCCATTCCTCTTTCTGTCTTGCAGATCGAGGGGACGTACTTGAGAAGAGAATGTTGAAGAGCTAAACATAGGGGGATGAAAACTTACAAGAGCAACAAGAGCCAACCATTGGAAAGAGGAAGAAGGGGTTTTGAGTCAACGAAGGGGAAAAATACACTCTCACTGGTAGCTTTTGAATGAGAGTGGTCGTAGAGAATAAAAGGAGGAATTTTGGAGAAGTTTCATAGAGAAAGAGCAAGGAACCCTTGGGGCCAATCGATAAGACTAAAATGGATTGGGCCTTGGGTTCAAGCCCCGTTATTGAGCTCAAAGGAGTGATGGATTCATTGTGGTACTTATTGTTGGTGAGGTAAATCCCCTCTACGGACAGAGGCGATCCCACTAGCCCTAGAGGGGTATAACCACAAACAAGACACACTATGACATCAATTCCTAGTTAATAATGGACAAAGACTTGGTAGATCACTTACCATAGGTCCTGCGCTGTTGTATCGTCCGGAAAAATGGATGCCTCTTGCTCCTGATTCGACAGATCATGATCCGCTTGTTCTCACGCTTGGATACCTGCACATACACAAGAAACAAAGACGATACACAACATATTATCTCACATTCCTAACTATTAGTCAGTTGAAGAAGACTAAATCAAATGTGTAAAATAAACATAACACAGAGATGGAATCAATATCATAGTCGAGTAAATTAATTTAAAGAAGGAAGAGTACAACCAGGCTTCGACGTTGCGATCTCCCCTAGCACGGTTCCAGTGGAGCATGTCTCACAAAGCTCATCGGGAATTCTGACAGGGCTCTCTCTACGGAATCCTCCTTGGTTCGACCTTCTCTATAGCGATTACTCAGCTATAATATCTCTTCTCCAAGTTCAGCTTCTTGGCTATATGTTCAACTAGCTTTTGTAAAGGCAGAAGGCTTGTTTATATAGAGGGAGAAGGAGAGGTTAGGATTCCTATAATCATGGGGGGAGTCCTATCCTCGAAGAATGTTCCATCAAACATTTCCTAAAGGAAGAGATCCGTGGTTTATCGAGTTTAACCACTTGCAATGAGTCATTCCCGAGGTGGTTAATGGAAACTTCTGCCTCCAATTTGTTAAAAAACATTCCAAAAAAGGCTAGTGCGGGCAAAGTGATAGAGTGCCAGCTGGCGCGACCTCTAGTGTACTTTCTCCACATTGGCATGAGGGGTGAACTGACTACCCGTGCCAAGGCCAAAACATGGGTTTTTAAGTGATTTTTGAGGAAATGTTCAATAAGAGAAATCATGTCCTTATGCAGAAGGATGCAAAGAAGGTATTTGTAGAGTTTGACACTACTCACAGGTCACGGGAAATACCCTCCAATATGTGGGGTGAGGGATTGCAGGGATGGTGACAAAATGATGTGTAACAGACGCCCCCTAAAGCATGAGGTATGAGAGAGAGGGAGGGGTGAAATGACTTATGAGAACGCGTTCGACCAAAACACTGCTGTCGAAAAACCTGCAAGTACGAATACAACTGATACATCTGATACATGACATGTGGCATGGGTGAAACCATCCAAAAGAGAGTATATAAATAATGAGATCCGAGGTATGGACACAACCATCCAGTAGTAGGGATCAATAAATAGACTCAGGTATGGTCGTAGCCATCCAATCAAAAGAGTCACAGAATAAGTCATAATAATTGACAAAGAACCCGCAGCCTGGATTTCATCAAACAAAACCCAGGGTCTTGCGCTCCATCTCGACCCGAACATAGTACAAATTTGAGCATGTGAATATGTGAGCTGAAGTCGAACATGCAAGAACATCGTCTGATTACCAGCCAATGATGAAAGCTGTTAACAGACGAAAGAGAAACCACTAATAATGACAATGGCTCTCAAGGTACAAAAGGTACAATCCACGACATGTGAACAATGATCTGACGTTGAACACCCGCAGAGTCAATCGATCGAAGGCCAATGATGTGGACCTTACGTCGAGTGTGAAGAACCTGCCATTGAGGCATGCAGGCTCCAAGGTACCTGTAGGGAGTCTCTAGATCAACTTCCTGGATAATGAGCTGGAGTTGACAGGAAGTGACCTTGATCGAAGGTGGGCCATAATGTTTCCCACGTCATCAACACAAGACAGAGGAATATGATGTTTTGAATCAATACCAACAGAGAATCAGAGGGAGGTTGAAAACTGCAGAGGCAAACCTCTCTTGAACATATTGGCGACACGACACTGGATTTTGCAGTATTTAACATCAAGGGATTTGAGGTCATGGTGACGTGGCAAAGAGCAGATGAGCGGTCAAAAGAGATTACCCAAACCCATGGAGGCAAACCAATAACGAGATGAGATTTCCCCAACCCAACACGAATGCAGACAAGTTCCATGTTCAAGAGCGACATACTGCCAACACGACTACAATCTTGGTTCCATTTTCCCCCACCATTTCTGGCGAGTACCCTAATTATTTTTGAAAACAAGCTTGAAGGGGATAGTATATGCTTGTGATGTCAGTTTTTCCTTTGGACAAATCCAACCTAGTACAATTTAAGAGCCCTAGGAAGGAGGAACTCAAATAATGTCATGACGACGGAGTCTGATGTCATCAGTTTTTAACGAGTCTGACAGAGGGAGAACTCAACATCTTTTCATACTTAGAGAGTTTGAAAAGAAGGCAGAAAAGAAAACTCTAGTAGTCCCTTTTCGTAAATAGTCTCACAGATCCGAAAAGGTAGAAAACTATGTCTGAGAGAACCTCTTAGTCATGATTGGTTGAGGTATTCCTTTTTCGTAAATAATCTATCCCAACCCGAAAAAGGGGTAAACTTATACTGGGTAGATATCGTTTCGTAGCCAATTTAACGAGTTCAAAACGACAAGCGACTCGGCAATATTTTCAGTTTTAGAGAGTCAGAAAAGTGCTGAAAGGTGACTCTAGTAGTGACTTTTTCGTGTTTTTACCAAGTCTGAAAAAGTATAAAATACAACTCGTTTCTTCGTCATAACCACATGAAAACCTGTTGCTGCACAAAAAGACGCGTATAAAATGTATTCCTCAAAATTAATATGAAAATATATCGACAAATATGTTTCAAAACCTATTTTAGGACTTTGAAAAGTTATAAAAGACCATAAATGGTAAAAAATATTTACTTTTCACTTTTACCTCTTTGTAGAGCAACAGTGACCCATTTCTCTTGCGATCTTCAAGTGACGATTGTGAACAATCCAGTGGACCAATCCGGATTCCGTCTGTTTCAGGTAAGAGCCGACTCCATTGGCCATATTTTAAGCTATATTTTACTGCATTTAGTTTTCATTTGGGATCCATTAGGGGAGGATTGGAAAATTCTAGGGCATCGCGGCTGGCGCCGGTTTCAGGCATGAACCCACGCCAACTGACCCATTTTTATACAGGGGTCATGCCAGTTGGTGTGACTATTAGCCAAACTGTCCCCAGTGGAGTCACAAATTTGTTGGTGAGGTAAATCCCCTCTGCAGACAGAGGCAATCCCACTAGCCCTAGAGTGGGTCTAGCCACAAACAAGACACGCTATGACATCAATTCCTAGTTAAGAATGGACAAAGACTTGTGTTGTGAAGCTAGCTCAAAAAATAGAAGAAAAGAGATATCAACGCCTTAGAAATAAGCCACTTCGAGGGGGCAACCTCCAATACATTACATAAATGAACAATTCTTGGATGATACAAATTGACAAACCTCCTTTCTATATATAGGAGTCCATAGGGCCACAATGTAATCCTAGTGGGGCCACAATGTAATCCTAGCCAACCTAACCATAATAATTTAAGGGCACAATAATAACAATATGGGGGATACAAGGGTACAATAATAATAATAAGGGGGTTACACTAACAACAATAAGGGACTATAGTAGTAATATAGGGACCTAACATGCCCCTCTCCTTCAAAAAAGTGTTGTCCTCAACGCTTGAGTAGCTCTAGGTGATTCTGTATAAAATTCTCATCCTTTCGTGTAGAATTTTCAGTGGGTAAGTTCTTCCACTTGATGAGATACTCTGAAATTGATCGATTCCGTAGCTGTCGAGTTTTGGTTTCTGTGACTGCTTCAGGTTCCAATATGATTTTTCCTTCCTCATCAAGTTCTGGAAATATTGTTTGAACTGGAAGATTTTCACATATAACCTTCTTTAAGCATGAAACATGGAAAATTGGATGCACTCGTGAAGAAGCAGGAAGCTCCAATTTGTATGCCATAGTACCAATCTTTTGCAACACCTTGTAAGGACCATAGTACTTTGGCGATAATTTATTATCCTTCTTAGCTTGTTTGAGGGACATTTATTTGTATGGTTGTAGCCATAAAAATACCCAGTCTCATACATCAAAACTTCTCTCGTTGTGATGTTGATATGCTTGTTGTTTCATTCGATTTTGTTCCAAATTCAGGTTGTCCTTTAAGAGTTGGAGAACTTCTTGTTGATGCTCGATGTGATCTTCCACTGCTTGAACCTTTTAATTTTCTCTTAAAGATGATGTGATGGATGGTGGATGATATCCATAAAGTGCCATAAATGGGGTCATTTTTGCTGTAGTATGGAAGGAAGTGTTATACCACCATTCAGCGAAAGGTAACCACTTGACCCATTATGTTTTTTTATTAGATACAAAACAATGAAGATATCCTTCCAAACATTTATTTACTATGTCAGTTTGACCATCAGATTGAAGATGATAAGATGAGCTATGAGCTAATTGAGTACCCAAACAAGAAAATAACTTTGTACAAAAATTTCCAGTAAAAATGGGATCTCTGTCGCTCACAATAACCCTTGGGTTTCCATGTAGCTTTTTAATTATGTCCATAAATGTAGTAGCAACTGTACATGCTTTAAATGGATGAGATAATGCACAAAAGTGTGCATACTTGGTAAGTCTATCAACTACCACCATGATGACACTCTTTCCTTCGGACTTAGGTAAACCTGTGATAAAATACATTGGAATCTCCTCCCAACGTTGACTTGGAATGAATAAAGGTTGTATAAGACCCGAGGTCTTAATTGTCTCAACTTTGTTCTGCTGGCAAACCAAACATTCCACCCCAAACTTTTGAATATCAGATTTAAGGCCATGCCAAAAAAATTCTTTCTTCACCCTGTGGTAAGTTTTTAAAAATCCTAAGTGTCCTCCTAAAGGAGAAGTGTGCAATTCCAAAAGAATATGTTGTTTTAGTTGGGAATTCTTACAAATATATAAGCGATCTTTGTAACATAAGGAATCATTTTTACAACTAAATGTATCAGATGTACTAGGATCTTCCTGCAAATTTTGAATGAGTGTCCACACTTATTCGTCCTTCTTCCATTCATCTCTTGCTTCGGTTATCCAATCTGGTTGGATAATAGAAATGACACAAAGCAATGCTTCCACCTCTTCATTCTTTCTTGAGAGTGCATCTGCAACAACATTTAGCTTCCCTTTTTTGTAGATTATTTCAAATTCATAACCCAATATCTTTGTGACCCATTTTTGCTGCTCTTCTAAAGATAGTCTTTGTTCCAAAAAGTGTTTAAGACTATCATGATCAGTTTTTACGTTGAAGTGTCTTCCCATTAGGTAAGTTCTCCATTTGTTTAGTGCATGCAGTATTGCTAACATTTCCTTCTCATAAATAGGTTTATGTAAATACTTTCCTTTGATTGGATGAATTTCAAAAGCAATGGGTCTTCCTTCTTGCATTAAAACAACACCAATTCCTTTTCTCGAGGCATCACATTCCACAATAAAGGTTTTTGTGAAGTTTGGCATAGCTAAGACTGGTGCTAGGCACATTTCCTCTTTAAGATGTTCAAAGGCCTTAGTTGCTTTACGAGTCCATGAAAATGCATGTTTCTTCAATAATTTTGTAAGAGGTGCTGCTATTCTCCCATAATTCTTAACAAACTTGCGATAATACCTTGTTAACCCGAGAAATCCTCGCAACTGCTTTATGGTTGTGGGGAATTTCCATTCCTTCATGGATTTAATTTTGTTAGGGTCTACCTTAACACCCTCGTGAGATACAATATGACCCAGATATTCCACGTCTTGTACTTCGAAGAAACATTTGGATTTTTTTGCATATAATTGTTTCTCTTGCAATAGTTTGAGCACCCTGTCAACATGTTGAACATGATCCTTCCAAGACCTAATGTAGATTAGTATATCATCAAAAAATACTAGCACAAATTTTCTAAGGAATGGTTGGAAAATGGAATTCATCAACCCTTGAAATGTAGAAGGTGCATTGGTAAGGCCAAAAGGCATGACCAAAAATTCATAATGACCCTCATGAGTTTAAAATGCTGTTTTCAGAATATCTTCAGTCTTCATTCTAATTTGATGATATCTTGAACGAAGATCCAACTTGGTAAAATAAATTGCTCCATGTAATTCATCAATCACAGGAATGGGAAATTTATCTTTAATGGTGAGCTTATTGAGCTTCCTATAATCGGGACACATGCGCCATGATCCATCCTTCTTGTGTACCAATACTACAGGAGCAGAGAAAGAACTTTGACTAGGTTGAATTGTACCAGCCTCTAACATTTCTGCAATCATACGTTCAATTTCACTCTTTTGGACATAAGGATATCTGTAAGTTTGGATGTTTGGATGAACACTTCCTGGAATCAAATGAATAGCATGATCATGAGCACGAATAGGTGGGAGTCCTTTGGGAGTATCAAACACATTGGAATGATTATCCAAGAATCTTTGGAGATATGGAGAAATAGATGATTTTGATGTTGGAACTTCTAGTGAGCATAATTGTGCAATTACGCCTCGTTGTTATTTCTTCAGAAGCTTTGTCATGACATTAGAGCTTATTATCTTTCCTGGCTTCCCTGTGATACCCCGTAATTTGATTTCCTTTCCTTCCGAATTTTTTTTCAAGAAAAGTTCTTGAAAATTAAAAGCTACTGTCCCCAAATATTGTAACCATTGTACTCCTAGTACGACATCAACACCTCCCATTGGGATGGAAAGCATTGGAATATTCAATACATATCCCCCCATGGATAGCTTGATATTATGGCATTTTCCAGAGCAATTTATAGTTCCTCCATCTTCAACCATCACTTGACATTCTGGAGCTGGGTATAGGAAACAATTCAATTCCTTGGCTACCTTACAATGAATAAAATTATGGGTACTACCTAAATCAATCAACACTATTACCTTTTTCTTCTTGATATGTCTTGCTATCTTGAGAATTTTAGGAATGTTAATTCCTGCCAATGCATTACATGATATGGTCGGACTCATTTCTTCCTCTTCTAGGGTTGGTTCCTGGTGTATATCCTCTTCTTTTTCATTTTCTTCTTCCACTTCACAATCTATGTAAACTAATTTCTTCTCAACACACTTATGACCTTTAGTGTATTTGCTATCACAACTGTAGCAAAGCCCTTTTTCTCTTTTTTCTTCCAATTTTTGTGGTGTCAACCTTGTAGGTTGTTGAAATCTAGGAGTAGCAACACTTCCCTCGTTATAGAAGTGAGTGGTAGGATTCCTTCTCGCCATAATTTTACATTCAAATTTTCTTGCCAACCTAAATGCCTTCTCCAATGAATCAGGTTCCAAAACGCGAAATTCATGTTGGATGTTATCCTTTAAAGTACCTATGAAGAGATCAATCCTGTGTTCCTCTGAAATATCAGTTACCCTTATATTCAATTTTTGGAAGTCCTCAATGTGCTCCCCCACTAAACCCTTTTGTTTGAGATTTATCAATTGGCTAAAGAAGGTGTTGCTCTTTGTATCCTCATAATGTGTTATCATTTCTTCCGTAAAAATTGACCAAGTGAAAATTTTTTTACGGGAGCAAAGCCATCGATACCATACAAATGTATTTTGTTCTAGATGTAAAGTTTCAATGCGTACCTTTTGTGTGTTTTGCACATTATTTAGATCACAATATTGCTCCATCTGTAGTATCCATGTTACGAGATCCTTGCCATCAAACTTCCTCATATCCATCTTTGAAATATGGTGGTTCTTCCTGCCAACATTAGAGTTTATGAAATCACGATTATCATTTATTTTTTTTTCATCATGAGTTTCCTCTACTATGTTTTCACCATTAGGAAACATTTGTTGTATCAACTTTGTCAAACCTTCCATGTCTGCTTTTAGATCATTCTTCATGTTTTCCATTTTTTCATCGATCTTAGCTTCCATGTCATCCATCTTAGCTTCCAAATCATTCATCTTAGCTTCCACGCATTTCTTCAAACCATCCATCTTAGTTTCCATTTCATTTTTTGTTGCTCTTTGCGATAGCGAAATTTGGTGCACTTGCTTATGGACTTTTGATATCTCATGCTGCATTTATTCATCTTCATGAGTCATAGTAGAGAATTATGAAGGCTTAATGGGTGTTGAATTATTTTTAAGAGGCATTTTAGAACCCAATACTAATATCTATGCTCAATAGGCCTTTGGAATCAACTAGAACTAATTTTTCAAACAAGACTTATGCAATTTGAAAAAAATACACACCTTTTTCTTGATTTTGAGGAGTTCGATATTGAAACTGAATTATATCTATGATTTCAGATCTTCAATATCTGAAATTTGGCCCTGAAGTCACCCTATGAATCTTCTTTCAAATGCCACAGGTCTGACCTGATTTGAATTCTTCAAGGAAAATTTATGTCCACTCTCCCATAATGACCCAATTATGGATTGGTTCAGTATAGCGAACTTGTATGACTTTCCACGTGTCACTGTTTCCTCCTTTGGCTATGAAATTGATAGAAAAGAAACTAAAGTCTGTGCACTTGTGGCCACTTTTTACAACATTCTAATCTGATGCTCAGAGAGAGAGTTATGAAGGTTTTCCCATGATAACCTCTTTGAGATGAAATTCAGGAGCCTGAAAAATTCCTAACTTACACAGATCATATCTCAAAAAATATTGCGAACCAAGCTCTGAAATTTTGCGATGATGTTCCTTAGGATCTTGGCTTCGCGCATTAAAAATTTCAGCTTTTGAACCTTAGTAGAAAAAACGTTATAGCGAACATTCCGCGATGACATGTTTAAGTGAAATTCAGGAGCCTACAAAAATCCCTACCTTCCACAGATCATATCTCCAAAGTTATTGCGAATGAAGCTCTGAAATTTTGTGACGATATTCCTTAGGATTTCAGATTTGCACCCTAAAAATTTCAGCTTCTAGACCTTCTTAGAAAAAAATTTATAGTGAAAATTCCATGATGACTTGTTTGGAGCAGCGAAACCCTAGAATCCAAAGCTCTGATACCAAGTGTTGTGAAACCAACTCCAAAAATAGAATAAAAGAGATATCAACGCTTTAGAAATAAGCCACTTTGAGGGGGAAACCTCCAATACATTACATAAATGAACGATTCTTGGATGATACAAATTACAAAACCTCCTTTCTATATATAGGAGTCCAAAGGGCCACAATGTAATCTTAGTCGACCTAACAATAATAATTTAAGGGCACAATAATAAAAATATGGGGGTTACAAGGGTACAATTATAACAATAAGGGGGTTACACTAACAACAATATGGGACTATACTAGCAATATAAGGACCTAAAAACTTGGTAGATCACTTACTATAGGTCCTGTGCTTTTGTATCGTCCGGAAGAATGGCTACCTCTCGCTCCTGATTTGACAGATCACTATCCGTTCGTTCTCATGCCCGGATACCTGCACATACATAAGAAATGAAGACGATACACAACATACTATCTCGTATTCCTAACTATCAGTCAGTCGAAGAAGACCAAATCAAATGCGTCAAATAAACATAACACAGAGATGGAATCAATATCATAGTCGAGTATATTAGTTTAAATAAGGAAGAGTACGATCAGGCTTCGACGTTGCGATCTCCTCCAGCAGGGTTCTAATGGAGCACATCTCACAAAGCTCGTTGGGAATTCAGACAAGGCTCTCTCTACGGGATCCTCCTTAGTTCGACCTTCTCTATAGCGATTACTCAACTATAATATCTCTTCTCCAAGTTTAGCTTCTTGGCTATATGTTCAGCTAGATTTTGTAAAGGGAGAAGGCTTGTTTATATAGAGGGATAAGGAGAGGTTAGGATTCCTATAATCATGGGGGGATTCCTACCCTCCAAGAATGTTCTATCAACCATTTCCTGAAGGAAGAGATCCATGGTTTATCGAGTTTAACCACTTGCAATGAGTCATTCCGGAGGTGGTTAAAGGAAAATTCCACCTCCAATTTGTTAAAAAACATTCCGAAAAAGGCTGGCGCGGGCACAACATAGAGACAGAGTGCCAGCTGGCGTGACCTCTAGTGTAATTTCTCCACATTGGCACGAGGGGTGAACTGACTACTTGCGCCAATGCCAAAACATGGGTTTTTGAGTGCTTTCTGAGGAATTGTTCAACAGGAGAAATCATGTCCTTATGCAGAAGGATGCCAAGAAGGTATTTGTAGAGTTTGACACTACTTACAGGTCACGGGAAAGACCCTCCAATATGCGGGGTGAGGGATTACAGGGACGGTGAAAAAATGCTGTGTAACACTTATTTCCAAAGGGAAGTATATAAGTTACCTCAATATTGGACTCCACTTTCTTAGTTTGTGAACCTACCCTTGGTGTGACTCCCTTGAACAAGCATAAACTCAGACTTTGGATCCAACTCGAGGGTGGTCAAATTTAGGAAATATTATAGTGTAGCTGGCCTATAGTTGAGTGGAGAGTGGAATTTCCTCCTTCAGTTTCCATCTAATCTTAAAATACTCATATAAGTATATAGTTTATGCATATTTGGTTATGGATTATGACACATGTTATTGATTGATGTATGAATCTATATGACTCATGAATGAATGCATGAAATTACTATAAGTTCATGGTTGAAAATTTCTTTATATGTAATGATTATATGAATGTTGAACATAGTTAACTCTGCTGCAAAACTCATGGATTGTAGGATAGTTTATATGTTGAGCATTACATGAACACCTAGTTTAAAGTGATAAGTTGCATATTATCTCTTTATAGTTAGGCAGAATTTCTGAAACCATGTGATTGTTATTATCTTCATGAATTGTAGGGGTAATTATATGAATATGATCGTGTTTGAAATATTGAGATGGGGGGCGAATCAATATTCCAAAAATTTCAACAATTTAAGTATAAAAAAATCAACCAATAACATCACATCAAATGAACACAAGATATATATGTACAATATTATAAGGGCAGCTACAACTTATGATTTACTAGCTACAAATAGAAGGGATACAACCCAAATATTTACCAGCTCCTATTAGAAGGAGGAGAAAACCTCTTGAAGGAAGCTACAACTTCCTTCCCTAGCTCCACCCTGCCACCCTATTGAATAAGAGATAAACACTTATTGGGCTCCTGTACCAGGGAAAATGATCTAATTACAACAACATTAAGAACTTGATAATTTTCAACTCCAATAATTCCCCTCTATCATGTCAAAATTTCATGCTGGATCAAGTCATATTGTTATCAATTAAACAATATAAATGCATACCTTAGATCACTAATGCAAGTGCCCTTAATTTTCTGTTGATTCAGCTTCACAAGTTCTTCAAGGTTAGCTTAAGGACTTCAATAAAGGAGTGCTCCATGCTTTAAGACTAATATCAGGTCTGCTGCAGTATATCAAGGGTTTTCTACAAGATAAGGTTTGCTTCAAAACATTTGATACAAATCTCAACCACAAATCAAAGGTCTAATTTAGAAAAATTATCAAGAATTTATTTCAAATCATCAAGGGGTCCGCCACAAATTCATGTCAAGGTATGCTTCAAAGTATGCTCCAAGGTCCGCCAAAAATTCATGTCAAGGCCTACTTCAAAGTTTGGTCCAAGGTCTATCACAAATTCATGTCAAGGTCTACTTCAAATTGCACTACAAGTTCATATTGATTGAGGCTTCCATAAAGATTTGGATTTATGAAAAAAAATACCTCAGAAAGTTCGAAAAAGAGCCTCAGAGCGAGGCTGAAATTTTTCCTTAGGGAGGGATGTAGTAGGCCTCAGAAGAACCTCAGGAGGGCCTCAAATAGCCTTAGAAGAGACCTGAAAGGGAGGATGAAATTGGATAAATAAGCTCATCCTTTCTCAAGAGATTTGACTGTCTCAAAACCAAATTAGAAGGAGCTCTATAAATCAAATAAAATGCGATCAAAACTGAAATAAAATGTCCCAATAGAGATCCCAACTTATGTTATAGATCACAGAAATGTATAATCATTTATCCTTAATCCTTGTGCTTCATATCCCATATTTTGTCTTCTCTTTTTCTTGGAACTATTCCTCAGGTATTATTACTTCATCTCAATTAATTTTTCTTGCTTCAATTTCCCAAGAGTTGGGTGAATTTATAGTGATTGAGGAGGCTTATAATGGGGCCGACTTGACACATGAATATGCACCACATTTGCTGGAGCTGACCTTTAATTCTTGCCATATAGATATATACATTTTTTTTCAACAAAAAGGGTTTTTCTGAGGCAAACTAATGAGGATGAATTGCTTTGCTTAAATGATACTTTAGGACCCTTAAAAAAATAAATTTTTGATCTTAATATAATCTCCTTTCAAGGGAAATTTGGATCCATGCATTTAGGGCTCTTAAATTATAATTTTTGACCTTCCTTTTAGGGAAACAATGAATGATAGGGACATAATCCTTTCGGGCAATTGTGTTGGTGATAAGCCCATATTTGGTGCATTAGTCTTAAAAAAAACAATATCTCTCCAACCAAGAAGACCACAAGGCATGCCACCTATAAAATGAAATGTCATGACGAGGGATACTAATATAGAGGATCCTTGTACCCAAAGTAACTTGATTTCAGGACACAAATAACCAATTTTTTTTTGGCCCATTCACCCTTTAACATCAATGACAAATTATTCCAACAATATCTCCCTTTTTCATTGATGTTAACACTAGTGCTTCCCTTGTCATCATGCTCCCCCTATCTCCATAATGCACTTACTTTTATCTCTCCCCCTTTGACATCAATGGAAAAGGGTGACTTATGTCTTTGGGGATTCTCCCCTTAGACATATGGCACTCAAAAATACTTTCATCTCCTTATCCTTCCCTTCTTTGTCGTTCTTATGAATATTTTTCTCGGCTACAATTTTATTTCGCTTTGGTTGGTCTAGAACATATATTTTGTTTGGTATTCTTGTGGTTTTAGCAACCAATTTTACTAATTATTCGCCGATTTCACACTTTTGAGAGTTATACAAGAAATTATACCCTTGATCACACATCTATCCAACACTGATAATATTGTGCTTCAAATACTTGAATAGCAAATTTTTTTGTGCCTTCATATATTAACTTCGAAGGCTTGCGACACCTTTTCAAAGTATCTTGATAGAAGAGTTATATCCAAATGAAAAACTAGCCCTTTTTTCTTTTAGGCTGAAAATTTTGTTTTGATCTCTAGTCATATGTGTCGAGCATCCACTGTCCATGTACCATTCATATTCTTTATCTTCAATGATCAATGCTAGATTGAAATTTTCCTTCTTTTTCTTCTCCCATGTCATAGTTGGCTTATATGTCTACATGATTGGAGCATTATTTTACACAAGCCTACAATCATGTGCCTTGTGACCAATATTTTTTCACTCTTATAATACAATGTTTTGTTTCATTACTGGTTCAAATGGATTGTAATTTCCATGTATAAATCCATAATCATTCCTTTTCCTTGCATAATTATATCTTGTATTGATTTTACAATAAATTACTTTATGCCCAAAAAATTTGCAAGAGTAACAATGACCAAGAAAAATATTTTCATACCTAGGAGAGTATGTTGATCTTCTAAAGGAATTTTTCCTTAGAGGAGGTTCAATCCATTGTTAATCATCTTTGTGATGGATGTTCTTAGGAACATCAACATAATTTCATGAAGCATAACTATTTATAGATTCTCCTTTAAAGGTTTGAATCTTGCATCTTCCTTGCTTGAGGAAGCACCTATATAGTCAAGACCAGTTTTATTGCCTGATGGTCTTTGAAAATTGAGAATGTTATCCAACACTAGTGAGTTTTTCAAGTTCTTATTGAGCTTATAAACTTCAACTCTCAATGAAACAACTTATTCAAAATTCTTACATTCTTCTTCTCTATTCTTCATTTGGGTCTTCAACACCTCATCGATTTTCGTTCCTTCTTCAAGATGGACCTTTAAGAAACATTTTATTCATCATAATTCTCATGTAGTTTTTTCAATTCTCTATTTTTATTTCTAAGCAAGGCATTTTATTTTTCATTATTCTTCATTTCTCCTTAAGATCTTCATCTTCTTGTTCAATATTGGAATCTTTTCTGAGTCCCTAGAAAGAATAAATTCTCATATATGGTTCTTCATCATCCGAATCATTGACCTCTTCATCATTGTGATCATTATCTTGATTTTCTTGGGTTACGAAGAGGAATTCTCTTGAATTTAGTTCTTCTGCATCACTTTCATTTGAAGAGTTGTTGTCTTTTATGGAATACTTTTTTTTCTTTCTTGTGGAAGCTTTTCTTTTCCTTAAAAACACATCTCTTAGCATAATGACCTATTCTGCCAAATCCAAAACATTTAAAAGGTAACTTGCCTTTGTTTCTTCCCATTCTCGTTTTTAGCTTCGTGACGAAATTTTATTCTTCTACATCTGATTCATCATTTGGATTTCCTTCAACCTTAAGTTATTTGTTTCTTATATTCCTTGTGGATTTGAAATATATTTCTTTAGTTGATGTTCCATGTTCTATATCTATTATCATTTCATATGTTGTAAGAGACCTATGTAATTATTCCATTGTCATATTAGTCAAGTCCTCAATTTCTTCTATGGTAGATACCTTGGCATCGTATCTCAAGGGAAGTGATCTTGAGACATTTTGTATGATCAAAGGATCTTTAATTTCTTCTCCTAATACTTTTATGGAGTTGAAAACTTCATATACTCTGATCAAATGGGTTGCAATACCTTATTTTTCATCCATTTTTAGGTTTTCAAACTAAGCTCTCTATTTTTGAAGTTTGACCTGCTTGACCTTATCATCACCTTCATACAAAGTTTTAAATTTATCCCAAACTTCTTTAGTTGTGGTACAGTGCATTACCTTGGAATTAGTAGTTCTTAAAAATCCACCTATGATGACATGAAGAGTTTTTAATTGCAATTGAACAACTTATTCTCGTCTGGATAAATAGGAGGGATTTTAGGAAATTTGTATCCATTTTATATGGAGATCCAAACATCCACTCCTAAATACTTCAAGTGGGCTTCCATCCAACAACTCCATAGTGGATAATCATTTTCGTCAAACATTGGAATTATTCTTGAAGATATGCCTTCCATTTCCATATCTACTTGCAATCTTCCCTCCAGTGATTAGACTATTAGAGGTTAACCTACTTTGATACCAATTGTTGGAAATACTAAGAGGGCGTGTTATGTAACCAGATCAAAATAACACAAAAACATAAGAAAAAATAAATCAATGACTAGATAATAAGCCACTTTAAGGTGGAAACCTCCCTTTACATCACATAAATGAATAATTATTAGATGATTTAAATGAAAATACCTCCTTGGTATATATAGGAGTCTAAAGGGTCAACATATAATTAGGGCCTACATAACAATAATAATGTAAGATCTCAACAATAACAATAAAAAGTTTGTATGTGGAACAACAATAACAATATGGGGGCTACACTAGTATTATAGGGACCTAACACGCCCCTCTCCTTCAAAAAAGTGTTGTACTCAACGCTTGATTAGTTATGGATGCTTTTGTATGAAATACTCATCTTACCATGTTGAGTCTTTAGCACCTAAGTTTTTCCACTTAATGAGATACTCTAAAATTGAATGATTTCGTAGTTGTCATATTCTTGTTTCCGTGATTGCTTCAGGCTCCAGTATGATTTTTCCTTCTTCGCCAAGTTCTAGAAATATACTTTGAACTGGGAGCTTGCCACTATAACATTCTTTAAGCATGAAACATGGAAAACTGTTGTACTCGCAAAGGTGTGGGAAACTCTAATTTTTATGCCATAATACCAATATTTTTCAACACCTTGTAAGGGCCATAGTACTTGGGTGATAATTTATTATCCTTTTTAGCTTGCTCGAGGGAAATGTTTTGGCATGTTTTTAGCCACAAAAATTCCCAATTAGCCATATAAAAAATTCTTTCACTGCGATGTTGAACCACTTGTTGTTTCATTTGATTTTGTGCTAGAGTTAGATTATCCTTTAAGAGTTGGAAATACTTTTCTTGATGCTCAATGTGATCTTCCACTGCTTGAACCTTAGAATTGTCTCTTAAGTGCCATAAATGGGGTCATTTTTGCTGCAGTATGGAAGGAAGTGTTATACCACCATTCTTCTAGAGGTAACCACTTGAACCATTGTATTTTTTTATCATATATAGAGCGACGAAGATATCCTTTCAAAAATTTGTCCACTATCTCAGTTTTCCCATTATATTGAGGATTATAAGATGAGCTATGAGCTAATTGAGTACCAAGAATATAAAGAATTCCATCCAAAAATTCCAAGTGAAAATGGGATCTCTGTCACTTACAATAATCTTTAGGTTTCCATGTAGCTTTTTAATTTATTCTATAAATACGGTAGCAACTATATCGCCTTTGAAAGGATGAGATAATGCACAAAAGTGTGTATACTTGGTAAGTATGTAAACTACCACCATGATGACACTATTTCATTCAAACTTGGGTAAACCTGTGATAAAATCCATTGAGACCTCCTCCCAATACTGACTTGGAATGGATAATGGTCGTAAAAGACTCGGGGTCTTAATTGTCTCAAATTTATTTTTTTGGAAAACCAAACATTCTGTCACAAGCTTATGAATATCAGATTTAAGGCCATCCCGAAGAAATTCCTTCTTGACCCTGTGGTACATTTTTAAAAATACTGAGTGCCCTCCTATAGGAGAGGTGTGCAATTCCAAAAGAACTGTTTGTTTGAGTTAGGAGTTCTTACATAGATATAAGCGATCTTTGTACCATAGTGAATCATTTTTCTAGATAAATGTATCATATGCACTGGGATCTTGCTACAAATTTTGAATAATTTTCCACACCTCTTCGTAATTCTTCCATTTATCCCTTGCTTTAATTATCCAATTAGGTTGGATGATAGAAATGGCATATAGTAATTCTTCCACATCCTAATTCCTTCTTGAGAATGCATCTGCAACAACATTTTTCTTCCCTTTTTTGTAGATGATTTCAAATTCATAACCCAACATCTTTATGACCCATTTTTGCTGCTCCTCTAAAGATAATCATTTTTCCAAGAATCATTTATGACTATCATGATTTATTTTTACCTTGAAGTTTCTTCCCATTAGGTAAGGGCACCATTTATTCAGATCATGTAGTATTTCCAACATTTCCTTCTCATAAATAGTTTTTTTCAAATACATTCCCTTGATTGGAAGAATTTTAAAAGCAATGGGTATTCCTTCTTGAATTAAAACAACACCAATTCCATCTCCTAAGGCATCATAGTGCAGAAAAAATGCTTTTGTGAAATATCAGAGCTTGAAACATTGCTTGTTTA
The DNA here is from genome assembly GCA_034641835.2 of Pinus albicaulis. NCBI lineage: Eukaryota > Viridiplantae > Streptophyta > Pinopsida > Pinales > Pinaceae > Pinus > Pinus albicaulis. Next base: position 432,824,940 of record CM076581.1, on the reverse strand, counting down.
AGATGTTCATGGAGTCCAAAAAAATGCATCTTTCTTTAGTAATGTTGTTAGTGGTGTTGATATTTTCCCATAATTGTTAACAAACTTGCGATAATACTCTGTAAACCCAAGAAATACTCGAATATGCCTTAAGGTTGTGGTGGTTTTCCATTCCTTTATGGATTTTTTTTTTTTTAGTGTTTACCTTAACACCCTCATGAGATACAATATGACCCAAATATTCCACTTCCTGTATTCCAAAGAAACATTTGGAAGGTTTTGCATACAATTGTTTCTCCTCCAATAGTTTGAGCACAATGTCAACATGTTGAACATGATCTTTCCAAGACTAGTTGTAGATTAGTATATCATCAAAAAATACTAACACAAATTTTCTTAATAAGGGTTTGACGATGGAATTTGTCAAACCTTGAAATGTGGAAGGTGAATTAGTAAGGCCAAAAGGCATAACCAAAAATTCATAATGACCTTCATAAGTTCTAAATGTTGTTTTCAAAATGTCTTATGTCTTTATTATAATTTAATGATATCCTGAGTGAAGATCCAAATTAGTGAAGTAAATTTCTCCATGTAGTTTATCCAACAATATTCATCAATGACAAGAATGGGAAATTTATATTTAAAAGTGAGCTTATTGATCTCTCTATAATCCAGACACATACGCCTTGTTCCATCCTTCTTGTGAACCAATACTACTGGAGAAGAGAAATAACTTTGGCTAGGTTGAATTATACCCACTTCTAGCATTTCTACAATCATACGTTCAATTTCACTCTTTTGGGTGTAGTGATATCTGTAAGGCTTGATGTTTGGAGGAACACTTCCTAGAGTCAAGTGAATAAAATGATCATGATCATGAATAGTTGGGAGAACTTTGGGAGTCTCAAATACCTTGGAATGATTTTTAATGACTCTTTGGAGATCTGGATAAATGGATGACTTAAATTTTTGAACATCTAGTGAGCATAATTGGAAATTACTTTGCGTTGTTAATTCTTCAAAATATTATCATGCTATTAGACTTAATTATCTTCCCAGGTTTCCCCGTGATGGCCCTTAATTCAATTTCCTTTCCTTCCTAGAAAAAAATTAGGAAAAGTTTTCAAAATTAAAATATATCATCCCAAAATATTGTAACCATTGGAATCCTAATACAACATCAACACCGCCCATTGGAATGTAAAACATTGGACTATTCAATACATATCCCCCATGGTTAGATTGATATTAAGAAACTTCCGTGAGAAATTTATAATTCATCCATTTGCAACCATCACTTGACACTTTGGTGTTGGATATAGAAAGCAATTTAAATCCTTGGTTATCTTACAATGAATACAATTATGGGTACTACTTGAATCAATCAACACTATTACCTTTTTCTTGTTGATATATCCTTCTATATTGAGAGTTTTAGGAAAGGTAATTCTCGCCAATGCATTACAGCATATGGTCAGATTCATTTCTTGTTTTTGATCCCTCAGGGATTTTTCTTGGTGTATATCTTCTTATTTTGATGTTTCTTGTTCCTTTTTTCCTCCTCATCATAATATATGTAAAAAAATTTCTTCTCAGCATACTTATGACCTTTAGTGTATTTTCCATCACAAATGTAACAAATCCCTTTTGCTATTTTTTCCTCTAGTTGTTGTGGTGTCAACCTTGTAGGTTATGGGAGGCTAGGAGTGACAACACTTCCATATTTATAGTTGTGAGTGGTAGACCTCCTTGTTGCCATAATTTTGCTTTCAACTTTTCTTGCCACCCTTAATGCATTCTCCAATGACTTGGGTTCCCAAAGGAAAACTTGATGTTTTATGTTTTGCTTTAAAGTCCCTAGGAAGAAATCAATCAGATGCTCCTCTAGAATATAATTTACCTTGACATTCACTCTTTGGAAATCCTCAATGTGATCCGCAACTAAACCCTTTTGTTTGAGATTTATCAATTGGCTAAAGAAGGTATTTCTCTTTGTATCTGCATAATGTGCAATTAATTCCTCCATAAAAAAATGTCTAATTGACAAGTGATTTATGAGAATAAAGGCATAAATACCACACAAATTGATTAGGTTCTAAATATAAAGATGCAATGCGTATCTTTTGTGTGTGCTACACATCGTGTACTAGATCAAAGAATCACTCCATTTGTAGTATCCATGTTACCAGATATTTGCCATCAAAATTCCTCCCATCTATATTTGGAATATGGTTGGTCTTAAACCCAAAGTTAGAGTCTCTAAAATCATGATTCAAATTCCTTTTGTTCTCATCAGGAGTTTTGTGGAATACCTTTTCACCACTAGTAAGCATTTCTTGTAGCAACTTTGTCAAACCTTCCTTCAAACCTTCCATGTCCCTTTTTTGTTTTTGTTTATAAACCTTCCATTTCCACTTTTATATTTTATTTTAAACCATTCATCATCACCTTTAGTTCATCTTTGGTTTCTCTTTGTTTCACTTGGTCTCGTAATTTTTATATATCATGTTGCATTTCTTCTTCTTCTTCATGTGTCATAGTAGATATTTCTGAGGAATTAATGGGTGTAGAATTTTTTTATTTGGGAGGAATTTTGGAACCAATTAATGATATATGTGCTTCAATATTCCCTTTGAATCACTTCAAATTGATTTTTCGAACAAAATTTATGCAAATTGAAAAATACACATGTTTTAAGAGCTTGATTTTGAACTTTTCGAGCTGACTGACCCTAAAACTGTTGGATATATGTGAGTTTGAACTTCCAAGCTCTAAAATTGAGTCCTGAGGTATCCATTTGTGTCTTCTTTCCACTTCCATGTACAAGCTAGACCAATATTGGATTCTTAAAGAAAAATTTATTCCAAATCTCCCATGATGACTTGATTATGGACCCATTAGGTAGAGCGAAGTTGTACGAGATGCCATGTGTCATTGTTTCAACCTTTGGCCCCAAAACTCATACATAGAAAAATATAGTTTGTGTAATTTTAGTCACTTTTTATGAAAGTCAAATCTGATGCTCAAGGAGAAATTTATGACGATATTCCCCAAGATACCTATTTAAGACTGAATTCTGTAGTATACAAAAACCATAAATTCCTTGGGCCATATATCTGAAAATTTAGTGAATAAATTTCTAAAATTGTAACGAGATGTTCATCAAAATTTTGTCTCCATGTGGTAGTAATTTTATGGTTTGAAGCTTCTAAAAAAAAATTATAGCAAAAATTTCTAGATGACCCGTTTGAAGCAAAAAAACCCCAGAACCAAGAGCTCTAATACCAAATGTTATGTAACCAGATCAAAATAGCACAGGAGCATAAGAAAAAATAGATAAAACTAGATAATAATCAGCTTCGAAAGGGAAACCTCCCTTTACATCATATAAATGAACAATTCCTGGATGATTCAAATGACAAGACCTCCTTGGTATATATAGGAGTCTAAAGGGTCAAAATATAACTAGGGCCTAGATAACAATAATAATGTAATGGATTTTTCACAATGTTGGACCTGCCAACATTCAATGGGGTCTCCCTGATATGTGACCCTAATTAGGCCTCACACTATTTGGTATAGGATCCCCATCCGAAATACAACATCACTACCAATTACAAAAGTTATTCCTTTGCTTTTAACTGTCAGCAAGAGAGAGAATCACATATGTTCCTTTGAAAAGAAATAAAGTGTGCTTGGTGAATGTTCGGTTGGAGGTGCATCAAGTTTCTTCTACTACAGAGGGGAGATAAAGTGAGCCTCTAAGAGAGAGGTATAGTACCATCCAAAAAAATAGTGTGAATGTTTGGTTGGAGGTGCATCAAGGTTCTTCTACTACAGAGGGGAGAGAAAGTGAGCCTCTAAGAGAGAGGTATAGTACCATCCAACAGAATAGTCCACAAAGATGCAACGATCGTTATAAACATTACAACACATTCTCAATAAGGTAAGCATTAAAATAACCAAAAAAGTTCAACTACCTTATTACTGGTGAAAGAAAACATGAATCGTCAACATTCACAGAATAGTCTTACAAACATTTATAACCCATGTATGAAAATGTGCAGGCCATTAGGCTTTAAATATTAAATAAAATTCCCAATATGCATAAATACAACGAATATCACTTACTCCAATAGTGGAGTATTGGAGCGACTACTTGCTTCCCAAAAATAATAACTTATCTTTCTTATTCCTTATGGGAGAATCCAAGGTTAAAAGTCCTTTACATGAGAAATGAGAATCTATTTATAACTTAAGGAGTGAACTTTCATATGCTCATGACTCTTGAATTTATAACTTCTAGTGACCTATGGACTTCTACAAACTTTGAAGTTCAAAATGATTTTTGGAATTACAAGTGTCTTTTGGTATTACATGTCCTTTGGAATTCCATGACTCTTGAGTTCGAGCACGACTCTTGGACTTCTACTTTCCTGTATTTTACAATTATTACAATATTATGTCTTGATATTTGCATCATCATATGATGAAACTAGACACATCACTATATTATATGACAGGGGATGAGAGTGACTGAAGACATGGATCTACTTTGGTGGTGACATAGTTTTTACTATTTTTGTTCTTCATTCGTCTTCTGATCATAGCGCTTCCACCCTCCAAAGGGTCTCCAAACTTGGATTCTTTAGGGTGATTTGATCATTAATATTTAAGTGTGTTCTTGGTTCTTTTCATGCTTCCTTTATTTATCCTCTTTGCCCGATCTTCCTCATGTGTGCTAGCCATGAGTTCCCTGGAATACATGTTTCTATAATCACTCAATATGAGCAACTACCAGTCTAAAAATATCCTACTCTACCATGTTTTATGCAAAATTTTCTGTTCATACCTTTTCGGTGCACTTAATATGGTCAAAAAAGCTTCAGGGTACTAGGTTGCACTCTGAAAGGTTGAAGGACTGGGGAGGAGGAGTTTTGAGGCTTCGACACACACTCATGTGCCTTAAGGAAGAGAGCAGTCAAGGTAGGGTGCATGTCGCAAGTCCAAAGGATGAAGGGGAAATATTTGGGCTTCCCAAGTGAGCTATGTGCTACAGGGAGAGAGGGAGGGCACAAGGCATACTCCCGAAGGATGAAGGCTGATGCCTTCGGGGTGCGCTCATGTGCCTAAGAGGCCTTAGGAATATCACAAGGTGCACTCTTGAAGGTTGAAGGCTGGGGATTTATTCCTTCAGGGTGCACCAATGCGATCAAGCAGTTCAAGAGGGCACATGGTGCATAGGGTAAGGATGAAGGAATGATATTCAGGTCGTTTGGGTGCACCAATACACTCAAGGACGTCGCACTTCTTTGAGCTGAAGGAGTGCACTCTAGGAAGAAGACTTAGTCATTTTTGAAGGTTGCAATTCAGAACAGAGAAGGGGATTCATGCTTTTAGAGTGCACCCAACTCTCTATGAGGGCATAGGGCACACTTCTAAACAATGAAGGATCTCACATCAAGGCTTTAGAGTGTAATCATGTGATCTTGGCCTTAATGGGCTCGTTTTGCAACTAGAAATTTTCTAAGTATGGATGATTGGTCAAGGGGTGAGCAAGATGAATTCTAAACATAAAAACATGCACGACACATAATAAATCATCAAGAAAAATTATACTAGCTTGATCAATAATGAATTAAACATCAAAGCACCACTTTATGCACATTCCCCAAGTATAAAAAGTGAAGTGTGTGCGACTGCAGCCAAAAAGTGTCGTTTTACAACAACAAAGGTGTTATGACTATGAAATGAATATAGAGATGTTCTAATCAATGTGGCGACACTTGAGAATGCTCAAGAAAACTTAAGACATATAAAACAAAATGAAATTACACTTGACCAAGGCGACACTTGATTCGAAAGTGAAGTAGGCTCCAAAATTAGAATGTAGTGAAATTTCTGTGGGTGTTGTAGCTGCGAAAACACTTGGTGACACACTGGGAGAACTTCAATTTCTCTGTTCGGGAATAGCTTTTGGTTAAGGGTCAAACCTTGAGGAAGTATTAATTTCCCTAAGTTCGACCTTTGGAGCCGGTTTCATACACAACATCTTGTCTTTTATCTACTTGGATGAACTCATATGAAGATACACCATATTGCAATTGGCTTGATCCAGGGATAGGTAATGTGCACGACGAGTTTATAATTTTTAGAATATATAGTTTCCATCTCTGGTGTTGCTCTGCTGCCAGCAGTCTTGGACAATACCTCAGTGGAGTCACTTTAGGAGCATAAACATTTCTTGACTTTCGGAGAACCTGGATATTACCCCAATGAAGTCACTTGCTTCACCTCCCTCCCCAGGAAGCCTTTATCTTCTTTCACCCTTTATTTATTTATTTAATAGAACTGTGCATCGACACTTTTTATTTTCAATGAGAAGAAGATGGATGTCGACTTATTGAGATCAGAGGAGGTTGCCTCTTCAAAGAAGTATTTTAAACCTATGATTTAAGTTTGCTCGTTTTATATTTTCCTCTAATCCATTCTCTACTAGATTAGACAAGCGCTAACACACAAATAGACATATACAAAGTTGAGAAGTTTAGGTGTTAGCATAAGCAAGGGATCTAATAGGTTCCCTCAAGGTTCTCCTATTGGATGAATCATATTTTCTGTCTGGACTTACCACAACCTTTGGAATTTTTCCAAACAAAGAAGAATAATAAACAGTAAGCCAACCATTGTAGTTGTCACACTTCTCTTTGATTGGACTACAAAGTCTTCAGGCCATTCAATTTACACACATGTCTTATTTATGTAAAATTACCAAAAATAAGACACAACACCGCAAAATTACATAACGAACACAAGAATTACTAATACAAAAACAAACAAAAAGTGAAAAATGATATGTACAGGAAATACAACTCATAAATGCTATTGAAAATAATGCTTAATGTCTCTACCATTTACAAGCAAGGGGTTAATCCTCCCGTCTAAACATTTCATCTTGAAGTCATTATGGCCAAGCCTCTCTTTGATTGTGAATGGTCTAATCCACAATGGTTAGAACTTAGTGTGTTTGCCTTTGTCTTCATGGGGTTTATCCCATTTCAGAACTAGGTCGCCCACATCAAACCTCTTTTCCCCCAAAAGTTTCTCATCAAACCAATGCTTTACACAGTTTTGATGCACAAAAAATTGGTCTTTGCATTTGATCCTCTCTTCCTTGAGTTTGAGTAAAGTGTCTATCCTGCTATGAATTAGTAGGCAAGGTTTCCTTGTGACTCTTGGGAGAGTTGCAAGTCTAGGAGATGCAAGTTCAGGGGAAAGATAACTTCTTTATCGTACACTAGAAAGTATGGTGAGGTTTTCAAGGAAGGATTTGGAGTTACATGGTCGGCCCAAATTTCATTAGTCAAAGTATTATGCCAACTCTTCTGATCAGAGAAAATTGTCTTCTTGATTATGCGAAAAAGATTTTTGTTGATTCAGCCAGACCATTTCCCCGGGGTTAATAATTGGATGCATCTTTTAGAAAATCCCATTCTCTAATGAAAATTCATAAAGTCTTAACGATGATAAGTAAGTTGTGTTACCAAAGACAAGTGACGTAGGAACACCAAACCTAGTTATGAAGTTATGTTTCCAAAAATGAATGACTTCCTGGTCATTTACTTGTCTGAGAGGAACTACCTCTAACCAATGGGTAAAGTAATATGTAATTGTAAATATATACCTGTGATTCTTCGACAAGTGTGGAAAAGTCTCTCCAATAACATCAAGGCCTCACTGTTGGAATAGTTCTTCAACTACTACTAGGATTAGTGCGACTACTGACCTTTGATCTTGACTGACCCATTTTTGACAAGATTGACACTTTCAGACATAAGCATGGGCATATTTAAGAAGAGTGTGCCAATAATAACCAACCCTCATAACTTTGTGTGTTGTAGTGTCACCTGCAAAGTGACCACCTCTCGATCCATCGTGTAGATCCTTAAGAACCTTCTCCATATCTTGCGACTCAAGGCACCTTAGAAAGGTTCCATTATGGTGCTTCCAAAAAAGCACTCCATGGACTAGTTGATATGATAGAGCATTTAAATGAATTTCCATTTTTTGTTTGTTTGATAAGTGTGAGGGAAAGGTGCCATGCTCCAAAAATGGCAGTAAGTCTGCATAGCAAGGAGATGTAGACATGAAATGAGGAATGTGATCAATGTTATACATTTCAATCTCCTGATCCCATCCTGAAATATCCTGTTCAAGAGCATCCTTAGCTTCAACTGCTAGTCTGAATAGGCCATGAAATTTTATGGTATGAACTGGTTTGAATTCCAGGTGATACTCTTGGAGACAAGTCAACCAGTTATCCCTTTTCTCACCCAGATCTTTCTACACAAGAAATGTTCTTACTACTGGATGAGGTACGAATATGGTTGTATGAGCTTTGACTAAATAGGGTTGAAAATAATTTACTGCCTTGTATATTCGATATGCTTTCTTATCAATGGTAGGGTAGTTTAATTATGGCCCTTATAGACTAGCACTGATAAAATAAATAAGCCATTCGTATCCTTCATTTTCGTTCCGAGTCAATACGATCGGGATCAATAAATTTGAAGTAAATGTATAGAGCAAGAAATATTTTCCATGATCTGGACTGAATAATGCAGGTGCATCAACTATAGCCTCCTTGATCTGAGCAAAAGCGTCTTTCTCCCATTTGTGCCATCTATATACTGCATCTTTCTTCATTATATCGTATATAGGTTTGACTATTTGTGCGTAATCAAACATGAATTTTCTGAGGAAATTGATTTTCCCCAAAAAAGACTACATAGCTCTCTTGTTCACTAGAAATGAGATCTGTGTGATAGACTTGACTCTCTTGGGATCAATATTGGTGCGGCTCTTCACTATGACGTGCCCTAGTAGGACCCCTTTGGACACATCAAAGATGCTCTTCTGGGGATTTAGCGAAATCCCATACTTTCAACACCACTCAAATATATGTTTTAGATGATGTACATGATTCAACCTTTTCTTTGAGAACACAGTAAAATCATCTAAATAAACAACAACACTTTGAAATATAAGGCTATGAAAGGAAATGTCCATTTCTCTCTGAAAAGTTGCACCAACATTGATTAGTCCAAATAGTGTTCGTTTGAAAGAGAATGTTCCCCATTTAGTCCAGAATGTAGTCTTCAATCTGTCTGGATAGTGTTCGTTTGAAAGAGAATGTTCCCCATTTAGTCCAGAATGTAGTCTTCAATCTGTCTGGTTCTGCTACTAGTACTTGATTATACTTTGAAAATCCATCTAGTAGCAAAAACAATTTAGCCCCAGATACTATCTGGAGTATTTTCTCCATGGATGGAACTGGATAGTTGTCTTTGTCAGAAGCCCAATTAAGATTTTGGAAATCAACACATAAGCGTATTTCACCAGACTTCTTTCTAACTGGGACCAAAATGGAAACCCATGTGGAATGTATAACTTTGAAAATGATTCGGGCATCCAACAACTTTCACAATTCCTTCTGAATGAGGGGTTCTAGTGTTGGATGAACTTTTCATAGTTTCTGCTGGAAGAGTTTCATCCCTTCTTTTATAGGAATTACGTGATGGATGATATGAGTGTCATAAGTATTCAAATAATCATATGTCTATGCAAAAAAGTCTTGATACTACTTGAATAGGTGAATAAACACTTGTCTTTCCTGTAGGGAACAATAGGTACCAAGGTTCAAATATTTCATATCTTGTGGGGTTTCAAGGTTGACTTGTTCAAATGTGAGCTTCGAACTCTGAGTCTTTGTGTTAGTAGGTACTGTGAATCAGTTCTTCAATTCATATAATTTATCCAGGGACACCATTCATTTTGGCATAGTGTTTCCTTTCGGTCCTTGGGATGCTTCCTACAGATCCTGCACATGCTCATCCTCCTCTATGGAAGCATCTTTGAATATGCCAACATTCGCCATAAAGTGTAGTATCTATTGGTCATCATTGAAAATACATATTTTAGTAACATTTTTAGGTATAGATGGTTTATATAAACTTTCAATATAAAAACCATTTTTCAATGGCGACATCCTAAGAACAACGTTTGCTAATGTATCTACTGCCACATTTCTAACTCTGGAACATAAATAATATTGAAAGCTTTAAAATGATTTATTAAACACCATAACTCTAGGTAGTAGTTTTTAATATGAGGTTAAACACAATATATATTATCTTGTACTTGATGAGTGAATACCCCTGAGTCACTGATTACCTTTAGAAGCTCTACCTCCAGGTCTATAGCTTTCTTCAATCCAAGTATGTGTGCTTTATATTATACGGTATTATTAGTGAAATCAAACTCATAATGGAATGGAAGTATATTTTTCTTATTTTGCGGGTCCGTAAGTACACAATTGGATCCAAAACTGTCTTGCATCTTAGAACCATCAAAATAAAGAGTCCAAAAATTACAAGGTACTAAGCTACTTCTTGTATTATTATTCCTACTAGTACTATGATTAATATGTACATATATATTACATAATTCATTTGCACCATCTGAAGAAAAAGGAAGGAGTTCTAGCTATGTATCTGGTGGAATGGGTGATGGTTGTGCGCGATAGCACCCAAGGTTAGTCTTTAGAAATAAGTTCCCAAAAATTAAGTCCGCAAAAGCAACAAGTTCATTTTTCCCTTTGAAGGGTGTAACTGTGTGTTTCATGTAAGGCTCTAATTCCACCAATATTTGGTTATTCTTGCCCCTATACGAGACACATAAATGCGACCATTCAGTAGAAAAATACCACTGTATTTTTCTTGACCAGTTCCTGCTTAGAAACACACCATAAGCTTCCGGATGTCCACAATCACTATGTTTATACATTGGTGGACTCAATGATCAGATGATAAGCGAATAAGAACATTTTTGAGCTCATCAATATCTTGGACAAGAGACCTATCCAATTGAATAATCTATGCATCAGTCTTATCCCATTTGGGATTAAATTTCTTGGCAACAAATAATGGAATTATGTTTACATATGCACCAGAATAAAATAAAAAATTGTGAACATTGTAATTGAAAATTTCAAAAGTTAATAAAAATGCAGGGAAAAGAGTATTAGCCTCTAATGTTTCAACATTCACAACTGATTCCAAGGGACCAGAAGACTTATCAGAGACCTTCCAAGAAGAAGAAGCATTACCACCTGATAAGGACTCGGTAAGGGCTTGGATAAGCAGTTCCCACTAGCTTTCTAACGTTGTAATCTAAAAAATTGAAATATTTGCGTGAGATCTCTTCATATCTTCCATTATGTTATAATCCAGTGAAACAAGCATCGCTAAAGTGTCTGGATGGGTAACCTTGTTTTCCACTACCAGAATGGTAGAATTTATTTTACTGTTGGCAACAATATTCTTTGTTGTAGCAACGTCTCCAGACTTGTTCTGGCCTGGGATTTTTCTTAAGATATGTCCCTTTAATTTTTTCCTCGTCAGATCTTGTTCAGGAACAAGTCATTGAATTATCAGTTTGTATCGATTGTTTTTTTTCTAAGCTAGGGCCTTCAATGGTGGTTCTTTAGTTTTTTTATTCTAAGTGGTGAACACATAACTGAAAGTATTTACTGTGTGTCTAACACCTGCAATCTCTTCAACCGCATCAGATTCTTCCTTTTCTTCCGTCTGCTCAATTTGCTCATTTGAAAGTACTAAGTCAATACCGTGCACAAATAGATCATTCATGCTGTGATTTCATTGTGGGCATATATTTTCTGAATGATATTCGTGATGAAAAGAATAATGTTGGTTCATGCCCATGCTTTTGACATGCAGCACGACATTCAAGCTTTTTGCAGACTTAGCCAAATGATTAGTATTGTTGTTGTTGTTCTTAGTCCTTCTCAAAAAATTGAATTTTGGAGGCTTTCTACTGAAATTTGTCTCGCTTGGCCTTCATTTTAATTCTTCCAACTCATTGGACATAGTCTTGTTGGTCTGGGTTAATATTTCTAGATCAGTGGTGTCTTTATCCTTAGCCTTTCTCAAAGAGGCCTGAGAACTTTTCCCTGTCTCCTTGGAGTCTTTAGATGGTTCATTATCGAAAATGAATCAAATTACATGCAAGTGCTTCTCAACAACAACGACTTCTTCAAAATTTTGTGTGAAAGTGTCTTTCGCAGTTCTCTTCACGAACTGCACAATGCTCGTCGACAAGGAAGACGTGTAATAATCAATTGTGATGGAGTCATTAGGTTTTGTATCCATGGGAAATTAATTCAATATGAAATTGAACCTTTGATTAAAATATTTAACCTTTTCTTTATGATCCATATTTAGATTCCCTAACTCCTTTAATAAAATCACTGGGGTTTTTTCATAAACAAACTTTTCAAGAAACCACTTTTTAAGCCCCTTCCAATTTTGAACTGAATTTGCAGGAAGACAACCGGGTACCAAACAATTGCTCTACCATCTAAGGTACAAGGAAAGAGTTTACATGCAACATTGTCATAACATACCTCAAGCATCTACAATTGTAGATAGAATTTATATATATGGTCTTTCGCTTTGGTTTCCTTGTCAGGGTCATATTCTGTTAACAACTTTTCTGGGTGTCTTGGCATCTTATGTAAAATACCTGGAAGAGAAAGTGGGCCTTGAGACATCCAATACAGATATTGGTCTGCCATGTTCTCATCTATATGCTCCTCCTCTTATTCAAAATCTGAGGAATCTTCTCTGTGACCACCAAACCCATGGAAAATGTCAATTGGGAGTACGCCATTGTCCCTATCTCCCTCGTTATAATATGGGGGATGCTATGGTTTTTATGTGTTTTCTGAAGATTCCACTAACTCTTCAAGGGTAGAAAAAACCAGATCTTCCACTGTAGAAACCACTATCCCAGTATGATTTATTTCTTTCTATTTGGAAAATAAGAAAGACTACGTGCTCTAGGAATTAATCCAATGGCCTTCGCAAAGTGACAGGTTATAGGCTGAATTTCCTGGATGTGCTCACAGGAAACTTCACAATTTTTTTCTGGGTTGGGCTGAGAGGATCCGCCTACTTCAGGAATATGAGTCGAAGAGGTGCTGGAAATGTTGCTGCCTTGTCCAGAAGAAGTATGGTGTGGGTGGGTGGAGTTATCAACCATACAAATATGGTTTCCCTCCTTCTAGCACGAGAAATGTTGAAAGTGTTGGACCTGTCGACATTCAAGGGGGTCTCCCTAATGTGAGTCCCCAATTAGGCCTAACACCATTTGGTATAGGAGCCCCATTCGAAATACAACCCAACTACCATTTACTTAAATATATGCCTTGGATTTAGCTATCAGCAAGAGATATATCTCTCAGTTAATGGAAAATTCTTCCAATGGACTGGTTGTGTGAGATCTCTCAATTAATCTGTTATTAAATGTGTATTCAATTATTGGACATGAATCAAGAATTGAATGGTTCTTTACCATATTTAAGAATGTAGACAATGTCACATGTTAAGAAGGTAAATTATGTGTTGTGTATTAAATGAGGATTCATATTTTGTTGATGGTCACTTGGTTTAAGAGTGATGTGATGATTCTTGGGTTTATATGCATTTGTATATTGTGGTGAAATCTTGATATTTTATGAACAAAGCTTGATGTGTAGTGTCCTTGTGATTCTGGCCAATGAAGCCATTTATCTCTTTTTCTTAAAGTACATGGTAATAAAAGTCTCGTTAGTTCCCTTGAACCCTTGTGGATATGGCCTAGTATCTTTGATGGTCTATCCTTAGGATTTGGCCATTATCTCAGAAAATTATTGTTTTGGCAGAAGCACCGTTTCCTTGGGAAATTCTGGTATACTTCCCATAAGTTTCCCTATCTGCAATTCATAGTAGAAACCCAGATTTATTTAGGGTTGGATGGTCCTATGAATGGTATTTTTATATAGACAAGACATTATTTTATTTTCCATATGTCATTTATGTCTAGATATAGTACGAGGCATATTCCCAATATTTTTTGTGGGTTTATCCAGTGATCCATACATCTTGATGGACAAGGCATGTACACATTTGAAATGATCTGGATATAATTCAACTTGAATTTTGGGATGTGCAATTCATAACCATAGATCTGAGATGCGACCCGACAATGGTGGTTCATATGCATAAGCCTTGATTTGTTTTCTCGAGAAGTGGGAAATGTATTTCAAATCTTGGGAATTTAGACATGTATGATTTTGTGCACACACAAATAATATTAGATAAGGCTAGGACCATATTATACTGAGTGAAAATGAGATCTTAGGAATATGGGACCCTAGGTGATAAGAGGAGTATGTGTTTGAGAAGGCTTGAGCTTGGTTGGGGATGGATCACTCTAAGAAGACTTGAATCCAAAGATCTGTGGGTCTAGAGGAGGATAACAATTACCAAATTTGAAATTTTGAATGTGCATTAAACCAAATATAACGAGAAATCATTGCAAAACATGAAGGGGGTAAACTTATCAAGACCCATACACCCTATGTTGACGTGGAAAGGCCATGTGGATCCCTGACACTTCCCACCACTCATGATTTTGCCTTTGTTATACTTAAAAATCATGATGATAGGTTGACACAAAAGCATAAGTGTTAGAACCTCAATCACCTCTCATCACCCATTATCGAGTTCTTGGAATTATAATTTCGTTGAGAGGTGGAAACAAGGAGGGGTCAACTTGGCCAAGGTTCTAGTGCGAAACCATGACCACCACCCAATTCCCATTGTCAAACATGTTGCGTTGTTTAAATGATGAAATAAGAAGTGGTGAGGTGATGGCCAATGTGATGTGGTTTGTGGATGCACTTAAATTCAGGATATAGACCAAAAGCCTTATAACAGGGAAAAATCCCGCAAACACAAGGAGGATCCCTGGTGGGTTTCACGCCCAAGTTAATGTGGCAAGTACCACGTGGTATGAACAATTTCCACGTGGATGACACATAGGTTCCCATGATGATGTTGACTTGTATTATGTTGGCATGGAAATGCCACATGAACTGCACATGGATGCCACATGGCAGTATTGTGATGATGGAAAGGTAGTTCCACATGGGCCAGACATGAGCCACGTGGTGGTTCAATGTTGATGTGGCCTTAATTGATTGGTAAAACTTCAAGAGAGCATAAATTTCAATCCGAGATTTGGATTGAGATAAAATTTATATCATCAAAAAGCTCTTAACAAGCTAAACATAAGGGTTTCATTGATTTCGAGTTTTAATGGCATTAGAAAAAGTGAAATTTTGTAACCACATATTCATAACAATTTGAGGTGGAATTTCAAGTAACATATATCATGCCTTGAGATAGTACAAGGAGGTGGGAGGGAGTGTTGCAGAGTGGTATCATATTTTATTGTACAATAAGTAAAAAAAATGAAAAAGAAAATTTTGTGTACCTCATAACCTATGTAAGTCATTGAGGGTACTGGGTACGTTAAAGAAAACATGTTTAAGACTATGACCTCTTGTGAGCTCCAAAAAAATGCTAGACCATCAACTTGTCCCTATGCATATATAATTGTTGATGCATAACCTCTATCCCATTCGGAACCCATTACTTCTATTGATTCACTTGAATATTTGGTTTTATTATCATGAAAGTTGGTTGGTATAATTTCCATTTGAATTTAAGGATCCTTATTAAGACCACTGATATTACAAGAGATGATATTCATTGAGAAACTAGAATAATGGAGGGGAAAACATCTGAGATCAACTTGATTCTAGTAGAGTTGACAAACATTTCTGCATGCTCTTCTAAAATTTGTTGGTTTCTCTTTCTACCCTTCCTTTTTTCTTCTTTGTGTGGTTTAAGGGAGTATTTAAAGGGGTGAATTTGAACATTAAGGTTAAAGCCATGGATGATTATGCCTAAAGCTTCATTTTGGGCTTAGAGGTACGATTTGAGAGAATATTTTCTTAAGATTTTAAATTGATATCCAGGGATGGAAATGGGGATATTCTTGGATTTTATTATACTAGGGAGGTTAAAAGCATCAAGATTCATGTCTTTTGCTTCCCCTTTCTCATGATCTACTTTTTTATCCACCATGATAATTTCTTGGAGGACTGGTTCCAATACTTCTTTTGAGTTGGAAGAGGTTGTGGCTATGCTCTATAGTGGCACTTGGGTGTATTCAAGATTTGGCATGTCTAGATCAAGAGTGAAGGGACTTTCCAAGGAAGAGGATTTTTGAGGGGAAGCCATATCAAGGCTCGGTGGGAAAGGGGGTCAAAGATATTGCTAATTTTTAGAATTTTTTTAGAGTGTGGAAGTGGAGGCGCACATTGGGATCTATTGTGGGAAGGGGGTTTAACAATGTCCTTTGAGTCTCTATTTTTTAGTGGAGCTTGGGAGACAACTGGAGTGATAAGAGGGAAATCCGTGGAAATATGGTTGTATTCATGACAATGATGACATCTAAAGGGGACATGTTCACAGTCCAAAGTTTTCTTCCAAACATAGTCACGATAGTATATCTCTATGGATTTAAGTAAGGGTTTAATAATATTCATATAAACACAAATGCATGGATGGGATATATACCTAGATTGTTTGGTAGTTTCTAAAATTTTGACGATGTCCCCTAGGGAATTCCTCCTAGAATATATTCCTCCCAAAATTCGCAAGGAAATGAATACATTCTTATCTACACAAGGGAAACAATGAAGTATTCCTTGTTTGGTATAAATTTCTCACTTCAAAATCTCAAATATAGTTATGTAGAATTGAAGAAGTAATGCCCATTTTGAAATATGAGCATGTGATCTTCAATACTAGAAAAAATGATGGTAAAGAATCTCTTGACCCCAAGTTTAAGCTTCATTTGTCCCTTGTGCTTCTATTTTTGCATCCATTGAGTGAGGCATTTTATAGTGGGTCAAATCACCAAAATATTTCCGATGAGGGAATGATCTCACATGTATTGCATATAATCACCAATCCTATTGGATTTGACTTCAATTTTTGAGTCCATAATTTCTTTAGGTAGTTAGCTTCTTGGGGTGTGACATATATCTTAGGTCATGGTCAAAGGCAAGATGACATTTCTAGAGGCCTCAAGATTTTCCGCGACATGGACATCGGATGCATCAGGACCAAATTTACTAACTTTCATCCTATATTGACTGTCTCCAAAGTCAATTTTACTATAGGAGGGAGCACACTTCCTCCTACATCTCCTAGCATGTGCAGGTATATATGGGATTCTCTGTACACAGGTGGTGGAAGCTGGGGTTTTTGCTAGGGTTTTTTGCAAATCTGATCATGATATCAAATTTTCTAAGAATTCACAATTATTTTAATTATTGACAAAACCTATCTATCAAAATTTCCCAAATCATTAGACTTACAACACACACACACACACACACACACACATTTCAATTTTCCAAGAAAAATATCATATCTCTTTTTATTTCAAATTGAAACAAGTAGGGATACATGAAATATTATATACTCAACTAGAACCACAATATTTCCCATAGGAGACTTAGGGCAACACTGAGATAATTAGAATAAATTATAAACAATATGGGCTTCTATCCATAGGGCACTATCAATAAAACAAAAAGCACCCAAATGATCCATAACCATCAATACCTATTAATAATTACCCTATTACAAGGATATGAATGAACTAAACTAATTCCAACTAAAACATGCTTATTGGCGATAGAGGAGACCTCTTCTCCTTTGTTCTTGGTGATCATCAATAATATATACTATGAATAAATTGCTGTCTTAGCTTGATTGTTAACCTCTATATTGTTTTCTTTGAAAATATGGGAGAAACATAATCTAGAAAGGGAAGACTTTACTTCATTAGTCACATTTATATCATTATGAAGTAATGAGTTTTGATGGATGATCCCTCCTTTGACATACTCAATAACAACTTTTGATTTTTGAAAAATTCAAATATCCTTCACTTGCCTTATTTTAGCCATTTCCAAGTGTATGTACACTACCCTAAGCTCTGCTTAGTTATTCGACCCTTCTCTTAATCCACAGACGAAATAGATCTTGTGCCTGGCTAAGAAGAAAATAGCTCCACATGCTCCACACTACCTTAGGTTCCCATTTGGAGGATGGATCAAAAAAACCTAAGGGTATGAGATGTATATGCTAACCTCCCTCACTTTCCTCCATTTATTTTTTATTATAGTCCTAGGGAGCATCATAAACATACTCGATCCTGTATGGTACTTGTAGAGGAGTATATGGTTCAAAAAATAAAGTGATTTAGTTCCTAGTCGACCAAATGGACCATTAGACTAGTACTAGAAGAAACACGTTCTTTTTTATCTCCTTGTTCTTTGTCCAAATTATCAAATCATTTTCCACAAGTTTATTTCCTACCCAAGTTCCTTTCCATTGTGTGATTGTTTTAACAACATCCTAAATAGGTTTATAAATATGACATACAAAAAGGTGCTAGGAAATTTCACCATTTCTCTGCACATCAAGCCTATGATTGAGCCATTCTAGGACCTCTTATGAAGGTTTCCCCAAGCCAAGACTTTGTTATGTTGTACTTGCCATAATAATTCTATTGCTTTAATTGGTGCTTTTAATTTCCATACATCATTCTACCACCTCTCTCTCTCTCTTACACACACATGTGGTAGCATCCATTATCCTCATTTATAACAAATGCTTTTGGAAACATTAAAGAAATTAAACTAGTTTCCTTAAGGTTACTTCTAATCCATGGAAGTCACATGAAACTCTCTAAATATTCACTTTCTTTTGGACATCATTAACGGTATATTGAGACATAAGAATGATATCATTTACAAAAGACATGATGGAAATAATAGCGTTTAAAATCTACAACCTTCATTCAACTACAATTTATTGATAAGCAACATCTCCAACTCATTTATATATAAGCAAAAAGAATGGGAGACATGGGACAAACTTGTTTGACACTAATAACAATGCATGAGGGTCCTTACAAGTTCATCATATTTGTTTTTAATTCAACATTTTAGACAAGACTAATCTATTGCTTCACTAGAACCATATCATTCTAGTTTGAAGCATTGAATTAAAAATATATCCAATGAATCCAAAAGAACCATCGTATAATGATATCAATTGCAAGATCCATAGACTTAAGATATCAAATATTGTTATGAATGTAAGTAGTAAAAATGTGTCAAAATTTTCTTTTCACATAACTTTATATAGATAAGAGTAATAAGAGAAAAAATTACTTTTAAAAATCCCAAGTCCTTTAATTTTTTAATAAATACATGTATAGACGCAATAGTTGAATTCTTTTTAAAAATAAACAAAACAAAAATATATGTTCCTCTTGTTTTTTTTTCTTGTATAATGTCCCTTGAGAATTAGCATATGATATGAAGTTTGATTATTATATTTAAAACTAACCTATCCCTTTTCAAAAAATCTATTGGAATTTACATATTTGAAAATATACACATCCAACACGGTAGCAAACAAATTTTCTATCACATATTCAACTATGTTAATAATGTAAGGATTGGGACTAAGGTGGTCTCTAGTTTTGAACATGGGTTGAATAATGTTGGAATAATAATAATGGAGAAAACCATAACAGAGTATACAATGAAAATATCATCAATATGGATAGCTTCCATGATAGATTTTGCTTAATTAACTTGACTTTGAAGTGTTCAATATTCATGGCTTTACCAATGTCAAGCTCAAGGATATCATTATGAACCATAATCTTTGAAACAAAGAATGAGGATGAACACAAATAGGAATTTTCAAAGGGATATCATTAAGGGACGATTTATAGTCAAATAAAGCATCAAGAGGAAAGCTCAAGTGAATATTATTCTTATGTAACAAGGCATTCAAAAATTACTTAGATCTAGATTAAGAACTTAGGTAAGTTTTTTCCTTTTGACAAGAAATAATTTTCATTTCTTTTTCTTAAGAAACCGATGATAAATTTTTTGGATCACTAAAATTTTATGGGGATGGTAGAGGATGGTAAAGTGGATAAGTATATGGATGATTCATCTCATCATCAAACAAGAATTATGTGGGTAGAGTTTGAGAAAGGATTTAGATGGAAAAAGGAAGCAAGATAAGATAGGTATTCCAATGTTGTTGTCTATATTTATTTAGGGAAGTAAAAAGTATCAATACAACTTGCAATAATGTAGATTTCCAATATATAATTTTTAGGTTTAGATGAATAAACCTTGTATAGTTTATGTAAAATGGATAATGGGACCATATGATGACTTTGGAAGGGAAATTGGTAGAAGCGTACAAGGGAATTTGAGTTTGAAGGAGAAGAGGGGTGTGATGAGGAAAACGAGGGAGAGAGGAGACCAAAAAATCCTCAATATTATGAGTAAGATAGTGATGATCTCAACACAAAATTTTAAAAAGGAAAATTGAATAAAAAGTCTCAATAGAGACGAAGACAGTAAAGTAAGTGAAACATGGAAGTCTATTTTAAACCTCTTCAAAATGAAAGACATAAATATGTGAGTGAAGGAATCCATAATTTCTCATAGTCGATGAAGGTTTTAAATATCCAAAGGAGGTTATGTACAATTAAACTCCATTTTTTTATATTTATGATGAAAATTTCGAATAGTTAACCTTTGAGATGAAAAGACTCTGGAGGATTATCCAACAATATGGATCAAAACATTGAGATTTTTTTTTAAACTAAAACCATTCCATCTCTCACAATCAACTATGTAGTTAGGCCTTACAAGAATAAACAAGTTTTTCTTTTAGTCATTCCAAAATCTTAGCTAAAGAGAATATAACATAGGGAGCTATTCTTCTTCCTTCCCCCATTGGTATTATATGGCATGTAAGAACCTATCGTTTACATAATCCTATATTCAAGATTTATTATCAGTAGTAAGTTATTGTCATATATAAGATCGTCTTATATGGGATTGTCTTTGTTTTTTTCACACTCCAATTTACTCATATGGTTACACACCATGGATACATGGGTTTCCTTTTCTAAGGAAAACTTTATTACGTCCCCACTATTCCCCATAATATCTAAATGGAGAATGACCCAAATTCCTTCCATAATAACAACTAATAACCTTGAGAGTCTCGATTGTACTTGAACTTGTAACCTAGGGCCTCCCTACTAACAACATACCTCAAGTGGATGGTTTGATTGATTAAGCTAACCTTTGGGGAAAAAATTCATTAGTTACTTGCTGAATTTACTTATCTTAATTAATTCACTTTAATATTCATGTTTATGAGTGATCATATTTTATTAATGTTATTTAAGAATATTTGTAGCTATAGATGTTATTCAAAGACACGGTAGTATAATAGTATAAAAAAACGTATACGTAAAAACAAAAAGGTTATCTTAAGTTCAAGTTTAGTAACCACTAAGAATATTTTAAAAGCTTGGATGCAAACCTCTCATGACTTAAAAAATTCGTTGTTAAGATATGTATGTTAGTTTCTATTTTTATTTTGTAGTGACTCTTTATTTATTTATTTTTATTTTTTTGGCATTAGACATGTGATGTAAGTTTTTGTTTTCATTATAGTTTTCACAAGCATACACGTGGATATGAAGATCCCCTACCCTAGGTTGTAAGAACACCATGATTCTCTCAATGCAATCAAAGAGAGATGAAGAAAGATGAAGAAAGAGATAGGAGAAAAGAGATAGAAAAGCTTAAGACTGGTCTTTACCAAAATATTGCAAGGAAGTAAATGAAGAAAAATCCCTCTTAATATTTGAGAACGAGAAGAATTAAGTAATACATCATAGCGATTTTTTTTCGTGAAAAATGGATCAAAATGGGGTTATTTTGACCTAAATAGGTGTATCCTATGTAGGAATGTGACTAAACCACATTTCACTTACTCTTCTCTTGTCCCTTCTCCATTCGAGTTTGGAATTTCAAGGTTGAAAAAAATTAGTTCAAAATCAGACTGAAATGCCTTAAGTTTTAAGGATTGTGTAAAATCTTACTTGAGCGATTATTCTATGGCACGTTTTGGTTATATTTCTTTTTTCTTCATATATTTCATTTGACGGGCTCGAAATGTATTGATATTTATGGACAAAATGATCCTAGCTAAATCTCTTTTTGATTTGATTTTGAGGTTAACAATATAATTCAAGTGTATTGTGATGAAGAAGAAAGTTAAAAACTTCCTCATGTCTACATTGGATTATGGTATATCTTGGGGATTCTTTGATGGGGCCTAATGAGGCCGAATATCAGAACAAGATTGTTGAGACTCCCAAGACTACCACCTTTAATTATCAACTTGGGGTTCATAAAAAATTAAGAGGTGATAGTGTTGTATGCACAATAGGTAAATTTCAACTCATGACACCATAAAGTAATGTAATAGATCAAGGAATACAGAGACCACACTTTTAGATATCTCAAGGAAGTGAATTTAATGAAAAATAAAGTTATACTTTACCTGTAGGAATGAAAATAATTTCTCTACTTGCACAAATGGAAAGTGCTATTCATTAGATATAAAGTTTAACCCTAGTTGCAATAATGTAAAGGCAATGCTAATTGCAGGAATTAAAAATACATTTCTATTTGCAGAATACAAACCTTGTGCTACTTGTAATAATGTGAATTATTAGTCTAATTACATAATGTGAAATGTTGTTTTGAAAATAAACTAATCCTATGCGAAAACAACACTTTGTAATTGAAACCCTAAGAGCATGCATTCAAAGAAATAGGCCTAATCTACTTTGCATTGGAAAATCACCCTCTTAATCACAATGTTCAAATGGACTTGCTTGGAGTAACAAAGTTCATATGCATTTCATAATAAAATCATCATTACCATTCAATTTAGAAATCTGTCACCTAACTCTAATTGCGAAACTATATTTGCAGTAAGGAAAAGGCAAGTTCAAAGTGGGCTTGGGTCCTCCTCAATCATGGATTCAAAACCTAGGGGTCATTGAAAACCAAGATTTTGGAGCAAATTTTGGTCAATTTTAGGGATTTCTACAAGATTTCTAGAGGATGATATAGGATTTCTACAAGATGCTACAAGATTGCCTTGTTTTCTTGCATAATTAACTACATGAGAATGCCGAGGTAGAAAAATGTGGTTTGAAGGTGGGAAAGGGCAGGTAAGGGTATACTATGGATATGTGAGGCTTTTTAAAAGCTTAGTACCTCTTAGAGGTTCATCTTTCACGCAAACAATTGCACATGATGTCCCTCAGATAACCCAGAAATACGGTCTTGGTGGCAAGATTTTAAGGGAAGTGTGGGATGAAAAGGAATGGGTTAATGACGACAAGGGGAATGTAGGATGAGTGTGCCATCCCAGCAAGACACCAATAGTACCTGTAGACCAACAAAAATCAATTTTCCTGCACTCAAAATGATGATCAAATTTCCGCAAAATAAGATAAGCAAGAAAGGATGAGTCAAATTTTATGAAACCAAACAAAGAAGGATATTATTTCATTAAGAACTAATTCACCTTAAAACATGAATATGACCTACATGCATGAAATATTTATAAAGATGATTTTAATTCCTATATTATAGAAACAAAGTATGCAAGCGACAACGAGGTAAATCCTAGAAAATTTCAAAGGAAAGCAACCACATATTTCTGCCTTGCTGCTGTAGACTCCTCAACCACACTTCCCATAAGAGAGGTGGTAATCAAGCTTGCAACCATAATTTTTATAGCAAATAAAATTATACTCAAACAAGAAAGGTGTTTGTACCAGGACCAAAAATTTTCCAAAATAATTTGCAAGTGAAAAAGGTTGGGACAACAGTGGATGACACACCAAGTAAAATCAAAACCCCCTTGTAAGGCCGTCGGTTGGTTCATCACACAATCCAAGTCTACCATATAGTCTACTTCATAGACATAACATAATGCATTCCGGTGGGGGAATGAGCACAAGTTTCAATGAAGAGTGACCCTCCAGAACTCCACATGTCAGCACAATGATCCACCAATCAGTACCGTTATGGGGGGGTAACCTTCTCCCTCTGTGACGATCTGCCGACCCACCAAAGTACATGGTGGGGGCCACTCCTGAGGGATGATGGTAAACACACCTATGCACGTGGTGGGGACCACTCGTGAAGGTTAGAGGTATTATGTAGTCGAGGTAAGGTAATGCAATGTAGTAAGTCTGAACCAGCCATCCGCTCGCCACACGTCCTCCACTTACCCAACACTATCTCTGCAATCTACGAATGCCACGCATCGACACGCTAACATCACCCATTACAGGAATTTTGAGGTCTAAAATGGGCCTCCTAAGAAAAATTTACAATCAAAATTCACTTTATGAGAACTAATCACATTTTAGGGGATGACATCATCCCCAATGGTAGAGGTGGCATTGCTTGAGTTAAAGGTACTTACTTGTTACATTCTCAATGGTGGATAAAAAATCATGGTTAACCATGGTAGTGCTCTAAGTAATTTTAAAGTCACAAAGTAAAGTACTAATAATAAATGTCATTTCACACTTTTTGAATAAAATATTTGTCATTTCTTATTTTTTGAAAGAAACAATGCATATCCTTACATAATCTTCATGCCTTTACACATTTTTCAATAATATTATATTTGTATATTTTCAAATATTTGTTTTAAAATTATATTTTTATCCCATTTTATTTAATATTATAATTTCAAATTATTATAAGTTAATATCTATACATATATATTATACATATGAAATCAAAATAAATAAAAATGTAACCTTGTAATTTTACGATAAATCAAATCTATGAATATGATTATTATTATATTAATAACAATATAAACATATTAAAATTAAAGAAAAAATGTATATTAGTTTTGTATGATGAAAAAATGTACATTAATTTCGTATGTTCGAAAAAGGTATATTAGGTTCAACATAGTTTGAGGCAAAAAAAAATCTAAAATTTCAATGTATATAAATCTTATATTATACTTATAAATATAAATTAAATCTATTTCAATACTTTTCTTTTTCCTTTAATTTTAAATACAACTAAATTAATTTCATTATGATTATATTAATATTATATATTATTATGCATAATATTATGAAAAATAATCTTAATGTTATAGAATATATATTATATTCCTTTTCATATTATATATTATTTTTTCTTATGTTATACATCAAATCAATTGAATATGTAATATAAAAAAAACATAAAATAATATATTACATTTATTATATGATATTATATTGTTTTTATATAGTATATTAATTACATTTTATTATATAATTTAAATAATATAAATTTTAATTAATAGCATATTATACAACTAAGAATTCATGAATTTATATGTATAATTTATTTTAATTTATTTAAGTACAAAGGACAAATGCATTAGTTGTTCAATGATAATGACATTTTATTGAAAAACTCATTCTTAGTTATAGTCACATCAATACAATTTTTTTATTAATTTTATTTTGCTACACCTTTTCAATTGAATTTAACCATGGTTACATTGATTGTGGTGCAAAAAGTAAAATGCAAATTTATAAAAATCCCATTTCTCCCGCATAATCCGCTTGATTGTAGTTTTACTCCGAAAATAGTCACTAGTAGGGAGCTATTGCAGACCCTTGTCCGAGCCATTCATCACTCCAGCTTGTCTCCCTTACGTCACTTTCGGTCACCAGGTACTTAGCCTATCTCGTGTCTTTGTTTTTATAGTTCCGTCTTTGCTTATTAAAATAAAAAAAATTGCACCCGAGACCCCACAAGCTTGAGATGTCAGAACCAAATTTGGTCCTAAACCTCCCATGGACTCCCAAGCTCAAATCCGTGACCCTACTCATCCTTTTCATGTGGCAACAGAGCGTCATGACCTAATTGGATACAAATGGAGGGGAGAGAATTTATTTAGGGTAGTTGACTTAGGGTTATATTACCAAATCGCACCTTTCATCCACCACTTTCCTTAGTTCATCTCTTGGTTCTCTGAAGTCTACATTGGACAAAAGGGTTATTTTTTCTCCTCTTAGGGGAAAAAAATACTGGAAATTACTCCCCAACCCATCCGAAAATCCCTATGTTACCCTACTTCCTCTGTCGGTCTGGATTTAATGGAGGTAACCTTAATGTTCCATTTCACAAACCTTCCAGCTGAAGAAAGGAAA
This sequence comes from Pinus albicaulis, assembly GCA_034641835.2. Lineage (NCBI taxonomy): Eukaryota > Viridiplantae > Streptophyta > Pinopsida > Pinales > Pinaceae > Pinus > Pinus albicaulis. The sequence goes on along the minus strand of CM076581.1, from coordinate 432,798,819 downwards.
TCCCTCCTTTAGAGGATCACAGTTTCGAAGTTACCAAATTTTCCTCCTGCCGATAAGTTTCCTCGATCCTTGTTCGTCAACCTCGTTCAACCTATCCTTGCAATAATCTTGGGAATGTTTGGGGAAGACGATGCCAGCCGGGTCAACAATTTTTGTCTAGGGTTTTTAGACCAAATGATGCAGTCAAATACCATTTTTGACATTCTCTCATTTTTATCCTCCACCATAAAAACCAAATTTCACCACCTACAAGCTTCAATTTTTTTCAGGTATTATTTATTGATGTTTTATTTGTTCTTGTTCACACATGCTGAGAAATTTCATGGTGTAGGCCTGGGTAAATTCTCCAAGAGAGGGACATAACCTAAATCCGTGTTTGACTGAACCACCTCTGTTCGTCAAAACTGTGGAGACATGGGTTATTCAAAATTCATATCATATTTCATGTCCAGAGCCTATGAAATCATACATGGGACACCTCCACCCAGGATTTTTCCTGAATAGAAAGAGCTGCTCCAATTGAGTGAGGAAGACTGTGTAGGGGTTGGTATCTTTTGAATACCACACCAAAATTCGAGTGTATGGATGTGAGCTTCCTCCTTTTCACTTGCCAGTATTCATGGCTATGAGAATTTTTGCTCTAGAGTTTATGAGACAATCCTTGGGTATAGACCAAGCACTTTTTGTGCCAACAAATAAATATTACATTTTGAAACTCTCGAATATAGTAGGACCTTTCACCATCAAATCATGACATGCCTTTCCTATGGTTGAAGAGCTGCTCCAAAAAGTGAAATTCCAGCAAGGGGATGTCTAACATTATGAAGAATAAAGATCAAAGCCTCAACATATGTACATGAGCCAAGACCTGATGTTGAGTGGAAAGCTAACTCAGACTTGTGGCCTTTGGATACAGAGATGGAGACTGAGTCCCCAATCGAAGACAAGAAACAAAAAAGGGTCAGTACTCAAGTGGATATTAGAGAGGAGGAGGAATAGGGACATGTCAACAAGAACAAAGAATACATGAACCTAAAGGACATGTTCCAAAACAAGCAGATGAGGTGGTCCTTGTATTGGTGGACCGAGGGTCAAATCGACCTGGTTTTCAAATCACTATGGAGAGTCCTCCCTCGCCCACAACATCTTCCTCTTCTCAGGTGGTCATCTCAGGGGAGGGTCCATTAGGAGAAGGTCCTTCAGGTACAGTAACATGTTGGCACTTAGGGGAAGTAATCAAGGAAAGGAATCGAAGTGCAAAGGAATAGATGAAAGCATATATGACTCTTCATATTGACAAACATCACACCAAACTTTAGGTAGCTTTAGATATGGAAAAATACCAAATGGTGTTGTAGATTTTCATTTAGTAACTCACATTTTCTAGCTTGACTGTCCCCAAAATGCATATTCATCTTCATTTTACCCACTCACCACTTACGCCGAATCTTTCCTTCCTTGTCACATAGGAATAAAGGGGAGATACCCCAACAATAGATTGAAGTACCATAATAATAATTAGAGGGAGATGTGATGTACTTTAATTCTTTTCCCCTAGGAGTACGATATCAGTCGCTGGATGTGATTGTTGATCTGTGATCTATTCCTCTACCTGATAATGTGAACCTTCACTTAGAAGTGGGACAGATTCTTTACAATGAAATCTGAAAGTATACCCTCACTGTGGATAAGGCTCAGAACGCGTTGGAGAAGACTATTGAAATGCTGAAGTGAGAAAGAGAAAATTCTAAGGCCCTCACATTAAATGTTGATGAATAGAAGAAAATGATCACTGGAAAATGGAAATATAATGAAGTGTAGCCTGCTATGGAGGCGCTCCTCAAAATATCAGAGCAGGAAGTTCAAGAATTGAGATGAAGACTAAAAGTGCCAGGCTCAAAGCATATTCAGACACCAAAGCTAACTCACTTGGAAAAATAGGAGGTCCTGTCTATGAGGTTGATCCACATGAATGATGCGATGATACAGTTGAGAAGACAGTTGGTGGAATTGCATAAACAATAGGATACTCATGTCTGTTTCGTGTCTGTGCCCGATAATCCCCAAAATCCAGAGGACCAACTCACTAGGACTCTAACTGATCTAAGACTCTACAAAGACAAGGTGAGGATACTGCGAAGAGATCTCGATGAAACTTGAGCAACCTTTGCCTTGAAAGAAAAGTAGATAGCTTCACTCCAGGTTGAAGTTGAACTTGTTTGTGAAGAGATGCAGGCGGTAAATAAAAAGGTTTCAGACCTAAAAATCCATATCAAATGGAACATGTCCCTGGTCGAGGCTAGAAGGATGGTTAGGGATGAGATCTTTTAGGAGATTAAAATCCATTAGGAGTATTCACACTAGTGAATGACAAGCGGGTCATAGTCGGAGATTACAAAGTTCAACTTGAATTGGGTCGATGACTTGGAGTTGAGAACGTGGTGATCACTACAAAATACATTCAGTTCGTGAATGAGCTCCCTACTGAAAAATTGGGGGCTAGTGAGGTGGTAGATCAATTTGGTACAATGATGGAAGTTATGAGGATGATCCAGAAGGAGGAAGCTCAGGCCAAAGCTATAGGGTGTCTAGAGTTAGTCGATAAAGGAGTCAAAATGTTTAATGCAGAACTAGGAAATGTTGTCGAAGTAAGACTATTTTCCTGTTGGGACCAGAAAGGTGCCCTAATACAATTGGATTCCTATGAACATAAATTGGTTGAGATTAAGAGTTTAGTTGACCCTATCAACGAAAATACAACCAAATTAAAGGCCGAGACAATTGTGGCATGTATCAAGAAGGAGTTTGCTCCACTGGGGAGTGCCAGCCTGTATTATTCAGAATTAAATTAGTTCCAAGCCTTGTACGAACTATTAAAAAACACTCCTGTGCCCTTGGTACTTCTATGGCATAGGTTTTATGAGTTTTCCATCCACCCATTGCTCCAGCCATGCATCCTTTCAGAGCAACTCTGCAGAATTCTCTAAGGGCTTCACAATCATCACAACATGCTGCGTTACCTTCCCATCTGGCTTTGCTACAGTCGCGATAATCCTCACACTCTCCCGTAGTGTGCTGCCCCAAATTAATTTCATGATATGGCCTATGTGGCCTTCAATTACTTTTTGTTTTTCATTTTTATATTTATGGTTTAAATTACAGTGTCACGATAGATACTTTGTTTTTTTTGTGCTATCTAGCTGTGCTAAAAGGCACGCTTAAATTTTCCATCATAAATGTATTGGAATATCAAGAAAGAATATTCGAGGGAAAGGCCTCTCTAGAAAATGTATAAAGGGAACACCCTAAGAAGGAAGAAGGGTTCAGAGTTTTTGTCTACAATTTTGGCTCTATGTCTCTAGCAACTTTATGAGCATTTTTGCCATGGGATGTATATTTATGGAAGATATTTTGATATATAAATGTTCGGCTCGATTCCATCTTGAATTTGTGTGTACTGTGTATATCTCTTGTTGTGTTTCATTTACATTTCCTTAACATTTTTCTTCTGAGATTCTATGTGTTATAGCAACTGGAATTTATGTTGTGAAAGTTGATAAAAACTCATGAATTATAGGTAGCGGTAAACACCTTAAAGGTGCTCCATGAATCTCTTTGTTCCATATTTCCTTTATTTCATCATTTCCTCTAGTTTTTAACGCACTGCATTCTTGACAAGCCAAGCCCAGCGCGCTGAGGTTTTCTTCTTTCTGTCTTTATCTCGATGCTATCAGTTTAAATCTGTACACCCATTCTGGTATGACCATGCCAAATTTCATATCCCCATGCCTTCTCAAACACCAACCCATGAAAAATTCAATGTATCTTTAATTCGAACCAAAAGGAACCATAGTGTCTGAACCACCATTTACAAGCCTTTACCATTTAAAGGATCTAGGGAGCTACATGAGAAATCTATAAATCCCATTTTTAAGATGTCCTAGGCACTGGTTCCTTAATCAACCTAGAGACTGTCTCTAGGAGTTACAACATCTTTTTAGCGTCGTTGCCGGGGATGAATTAGAAAACCTTTTTCCTAGGATATGACAAGTTTTCACCCTTCAATCAGGTGAGCACAAAAGCTTTTGGGTTGTGTTGGTGTCCAGATGTGAAAAAATATTCAAACCCTTTTCCCACATAAGTTATCAACCCAAGGGCGTTAATTATTTCAAGACTAACGCACACAGTATATGCAAGAGAAATCACACAACTTGCTATTGGACCACGAATTTAATTAATGAACAAGCAAACTACTGTAACAACAATTAAAATGGATTGCAGAATTCAAAAGGTATTCATAGTAATTGAAGAGTTATACTGAAACAACAGTTACAAAACCAAACTAAATGTAACATAAACAAAGAAAGATAACATAGGACCTGATCGAAAGAGTGGGCCCAACTCTCTGATTAGGGCTGCGACAACTCACAATTTACAGGTGAAACATCAGAGTGATGTGCATTCAATTAATTGGAAAAATACTTCTGTTACAAAATCTGTATATCCTTTCTTAACCCCGATTCACAGCCCAAGAGCCCTCTTTATAAAACTATTCCAGAAATCGTAGATTTCCCTTAACAACTAAATTTTTACAATTATACAATTAGTTACAACAACAACCTAGTTTCCAAAAGGAAAAAATGAAAAAGCTTGAAATATTGCTGGGGTGAAACGAAGTCTGTTGCGTTGTAGCAGCAAGTAAAGATAGCACTGGAATTTAGGAGTTGTTTCGTGACTCACAGCTGTAATCCCCTTGCTTTTACCAAATATGTAAAAATATTAGAGTTAATGCTTGCAAAGGTAAAACCTCCATGACTATTAGTTCGTTAATCAAATATTCCATGTAAGATAGAGAAAAGGGGTTTAACTCATGCATTTCTAGAATAATTAATGATACAAAGAGATAGAAAGGTGGGCGAAAATGGGAGAGAAAATTATACAATTCCGGTGCCCAACATCTCCCCCAACCTGGTCTATCTGCATGTCCTCATGCAACTCGTCGTCTCCTCAGATATGGGTTGGAATGATTGTGACTGGCATGAAGCTGTGTGAGATCATTTTCTTCGGCCATTTCTGTCCTAAGGGGTTTATATCCTTTCGTCAGAACAACATCCTTCCACCAGTCTGGGTCAACGTTGTATGCAGGAGTATATTGCTCGGCTGGCAACCAAATAAGGGGAAACTGAAACCTCAGCCCCATCCTCCTGAACCCACAAGTTTGAATGCATTCTACAAAACGTGGCATCCTCTCTAGTGCCCGTGAAAATTTAGGTGCTCCAAATGGTTCTCGACCTCTGACGGTTGAATATGACAACATCTACCTCCTCTGAAAACTGTCCAACGCTTCCTTACGGAACATTGTAATCTGTCTAACACAGAGGTCAGTACACCATTTTTGGGTTGTCAACATGTGTTATCTACGCCCTTTAATCTGCAGAAAGGTAAAATGCTTGTTATAAATATTTGCTGACTGGCCATGCTCCTTCCTCATCATTAGTGGCCTCGTGACTTAGTTTTACTCAAACTTATCATAGGCCTTTCTCCATTTAATATGATTGATGGTGTAGGAGGCAAAAGCTCTTAAATGAATATCCCCCACGAATGGAATGGGGTTAAAATATTGATCATGCCTCAAGAAGTAACCATGCATGTAGAGCTCACACATTAAGTGCTTTCCTATGATATCATGAATTTTCAAGATACGGAGAAATTGAAAGGGGTCCTCAATCTCGTGCCAAATTTCCTTATATATACTCTCAAGACAAAAGAAAAGAAATTTTTCATGAAGGAATAAGGCATAGCTATGTGAAGGAGGTCTGCAGGCCATTACCTACTATACCAGGGAGAACATCTTCTCCTTATTTGATTGTATTAGCTTCACTTGTTCTTCTAATTCTTCTATTATAGCCTTTTGTTTAGCTTGCCTCAGTCGTGCCTTATCTAACTGGTCTATGTATCCTGTAACGATCCTGGCAACTTGTTCTCACACCTGCATTGTCTCTTTCTTATGTCCATTCGTAGTAGACTGCCACCTTTGGATTTCAGTGGCCAATAAAAATTGCCGGCCTTCAAACAAATGTTCAATCGGACCAGCCTGTGTAGCTGCGGAAGACCTCAATTTTTGGCTTTACTGCATTCCACTTGTAGACTTTTACCTTCTTTTTCAATCAGGAAACTTGCCTCTTCAACTCCCAAAACTCCTTCTTCAATCTCATGGTTTCATTGAAATGAAACTGATACCTTTTCTTGAGAGGTAATATTATTTTATTATACTGTTCAATCCATTCCCATTTGACAATAAATTCATTTTCCAGGCCTGTAACAGGCTCAGGAGGTGGTGGAATGCTATCGATATTATCAACTGGTTATTTTGTTAGGTCTTTCTGGCTGGGCTCCCTGTCTTCAAGTGCATCCTCTTCTATATTTGCCTAAGGAAATCATGCCGTTTGGTTAGCATTTCCATCGACCATCCTGTGTTCTGGTGTTTCCATAGGAATTCCATCTCCCTTGCGAGCCTCTGGGTGCTCCAGCTGAGATTCAACAATTACTAGGATGATATTGACCATTTCCTTTCTTGGGTTGATGAACTTAAGCACTGGCGAGACAACTATTTTCTCCATTAATCGTTGGTACGAGCAGAATCCCCTCACCCCTTTAGACATCATAGACTAGAAGAGAGCACGAGGAATAGCTTCATCATCCTCATTTCCAACTTGGGTTGGAGTTTCATGCACTACTACTTCAGTCGGGGTTGATGCTGGTTCTTATGGAACAACGTCGATTCTAAGGATTGTTTCCCCTCTTTCCTCCTGCCCTTTGTGCATTATTTCCTCCTCCGCAGTCGAAACTGGTTCTTGTGGGAAAATATCGACCTCGTGGGTTATTTCTCCTCTATCTTCCTGTTATTCATGGATTTCTTCCTCTTCTGCAGTCAGCACAGGTTCTTATGGAGCAGTGCCAACTTCTCAGGTTGACTCTTCCTTGTTTCCCTGTTCTAGCTGAATCGGGGGTGGTTCTTGTGTAACACCCCCACTTGTTTCAATATTCATATTTTCTTGGGCAGGTGATGCTGTTTATTGCAAAACAACATCACTTACCATCCCTCTGTTTGATGTTCCACCTTCCTGTTCTTCTTTAGCAAATGTTGAAGACTGTATGACAATCTCAACTTCATGCACTATATCCATAATTCCTTCATCTGTGGGTTCTTCAGGAGAGGCTGGTTCTTGTGTGACAGCCTCAACTGTGTCGCCAATTGTCTCCTCCATTCCCATTTCTTTAGGTTCTTCCTGATCAATCTCCATATCCATCTCTTCCGGTTCTTCCTGGTCTAATTCCATGTCCTCTGAATTTTCTTCCTCTGCTAAACCAGCCGGAGAGACTGGTTCTTCTTCTCTAGCAGTAATGACAGCTGCTATCTCTTCTTCTGATGATTCACAAAGTTTTGCCCAAGAGACTCAAAATCTGACTATTGCATGCATGACTAGAAAACGCACCAATCCATGATTGGAGAGCACTGCCGACATCTGGCGTGAACACCGAGCAGACTGTGCCATATGCTGTAATGGTTTTAATAAGAAGAAATGCATGTTTAAGGAATGCACCTGAGGAAATCGAAGGTGAGTCAAAATTTTAAAGTGATATTTGAATAGGGTTGTGGCTCGTCCTTCGCAGGTTATATACTTCATTACAAAACCTACTACTTCGTTCCGTGGATATGGTACAAACTTGCGTTCATACCCTCTCCCATATGGAACGACACTTTCTCCTACCTGTAAGAATAGTTTGGGAAACTCCGGGAGAGGAACTCTCCGAGAAAACCACTGCTGCCCTTGCCGTCTCAGCTCGCTAATTTCTACAATTTTTTCTTCTGTGACAGGAAGTTCCAATCCTCTTACCCATGAGAAATTCTCATCCAAATTAAGTGTAAAATCCATTTTAATTCCTTTATCAAACCCATGCAACCTATCAAAGTATATATCCCATCCTACATCGACAAAAACTTGCCATACCTCTCGATTGTTGCAGACTGAGACTGTATTTTCAGGTTCATGCCACACAACCAGTCTTCCCATATTGTGGAGACTGTAACAACACTCTAGAACATCAAACCATTGGATGGAGTGGTGGGTACCAAATTTGGCAACACAACATGGTGAAAAACGAGGGGTAGTAACGGTAAATACGGATGGTAATTCTCGGGAAACGAGGAAAATCATGAAAAAGTATGGTAAGTGTGATGAATGGAATAGTAATTATTTCATATAAGGTGGAAAGGACGTGTTGCAGATGCCAATACATATTTGATAATTATACAGAGTATGGTAAGGATCGTAGGGTGTACCACACACGAAATTGTAATACTGACTTGTAAAATCATTATTACACCGTCATTAAATTATGATGGCACCCCCTCTAACTTAAAAGTTACTGTCCGGGGAATTAATGTCTTCACATAGAATATTTAATTAAATCTGCAAAATTCAAGTGGAGACATACCCGATAGCCTAACTGGACGAAGTGATGGTTGGTAGAATGACGACACAGTAATGATGCAGATGGAGTAACAAAAATACGAGTAGCAGCATTTGGAGTGACTACAGTGCGAGTAACAACATCCGAAGTAACAACATTTGGAGTAACAACATCCGGAGTAACATCATCTGGAGAAACATCATCTGGAGTAGCAACATCTAGAGTAACATGAGTGCGAGTAGCAGCATTTGAAGTAACAACATCTGGAGTAACAACATTGCGAGTAGCAGCATTCGAAGTAACAACATCTGGAGTAACAACAGTGCGAGTAGCAGCATCCGGAGTAACAACATCTAGAGTAACAACATCTAGAGTAACAACAGTGTGAGTAACTATTAGCCACCTATAAAATTTGTAGAGAAAAAGGTGGATAAAAATTTTTGAGCCTTCAAGGAAGAAATTTTATTACTAAAAAGTGTTGGCTCTTGAAGACTCTTGAAGGCCTCATGCCTCTGTCCAAATCTTCACTGCTGTTCCCTTTTTTCTTCTGCTGATTTCATGAGAAAAGACTGCTGCAAAATCATCATTTTCCCCTTTCCTCCACTCAAAACTAACCTTCATTTTCTCCCCTTTTTCTCCATAAAATTCCTCTATTTTTCATGACTCCCCTTCTCCCATTCATGAAAATCCGCTTTACATAGTTTAAAACTCATTTTTAAACTATACTGAAACCCCCAAATCCGTTGAAAAACTTGAAAATTTCATGAAAAATACATATTTTTTGCATAAAGGTTTAAGCCCCCTTGGGCTAAATCTTAAAACCACTTCCCCTCCATGTGCCCTAGCACTAGAATCAGGTGCTAACCCCTCATAGTGCTTATCACATCGCAAAATTCCAAGTGCGCAAGTCTTTTTTCCATGTTTAAAAAGTTCTGATGCGATTAAGACCATGTACATATCCCCCCGCCGCTTTTCATTCCATATAACCTATGCCCGGGACCAAAAGTTTAAGTCCCGAGGTGCCAATATCATCGCAAAATTCCAATGGGTAGATTGAAAAGCCCGATCCTGAAGCTCCGATTGCGATTGGCCCTTTATTGTATACGCCTCAGGCCTATTATCATTCCATATAGACCAAGGCCTCGCAGTCGGGCGCCTAACCATGTTATATATATTTTCCGCCCCGACCCACCAAAACTTTGTTTTATATTAAAAATTTGGGTTTTTTATGTATTATAAAGGGTTTCCGCCGGTTCACTTTAAAAACAATCCCCGCCGTTGATCGTAAGCCGATCAAACGGCCCACGCAACATCGCATCGCAAATTTCATTCGGTGCATTTGTTCCCCCTTCCGATTAACTACCCCCGACCGATCCTTAGCCGTTGATATTCTCCCCGCTTTTCTCGGATCTGACAACCCTCATTTGCTCCGATTGCGAACTTTCCCCACCTTTGAACCCCTCCGATTCACTCTCTGCCGTCGATTTGATCTACAGATCGACGGTCAATGCTTAATCGCATCGGCCATCCCGATCGCGCAATCGCATTGGCGATTTTCGTTACACCCTCTCTTTTTCCCCCTCCGATTGCGATCCTCTGATTGGATCTGGACCATCCACGTGTCCAGATCGGACGGCCCGGCCCAGATCCTTCCTCATGGTTTCATTGCCCTCAGCCTTCCACCAAAGGGTTTTCAACGTGAATCTCCACCGTTGATCTCATTGGGTGAATTTCATCCAACCGCCACGCTCCTCCCCTCACCCTCTGCAGCAGTAAAACCCAAAAACGTAGGATTTTATAATATGTTTGTGTATTTTTGCAGATGATTAGTGGTTTATCCATTATAATTAAAGAAAGGCCGAAGGCCGGGAAATACGTTTCCCGTGCCTTTGAATCATCAAAGGAGACCATTCGCGGGGTTCGCTTTCCACATTTCGTCAATGATTCATGGGCATTGATGCCTTAAGAGCCCTGCGCAACCTACATATTAACAAGACACTGTGATTTTAAATCAAAATTAAAGGAGTATCAGTGTCAAATACAGAACACAACAGAACAGAAGGATTGAAGATAATTTGGGGATTACGGCTAAGAATGATTATCAAAAGCCTAATCCCCAGAATTAAAACACAGTTAAAGAAAATCATGAGTGTTTTATCAGACAGAAAGCATACGCTGCCACATCAGGGGCTAATTAAATTCCCCAGCCATCACAGAGCCACCTACAACCTCAAAGCAATCAAAGGAAAGTCGAAGTTATTACTAGACTAGGAGGTATTTTGCATCAATGCAGCTGAACAGTTATTTCAACCAAAGGAACTTATTGTCATCTGTCAGCAGAAGTTATTACAAGGATATAAAGGAGCCTTGAAGTCAACAAATTCTTTCCAGCAAACCCAATAGTTAATATAAGTGATTTAATACAGAAGACACCTATGTAAGCTTCTTCATTGAGCCCCCAAAGGTCGAGAAGCCATTTAAGTCTGTATTAATTATCTTTAGAGATATTTTATCAGATTCCACCTCCTCTTTCTTCTATAAATACTACTGCAGAAGAAGAGTTGGAGGGGGTTGATCACTAGTTGTAATATTGGAACTCTCTGAAATAATACATAGTCTGTTGAAATTAAAGAAGAAATTGAAGTCTTGGAAGCCCTGATGATGTTGTTGCATGCTTGTTGCTGAGAAGGCTCTATCATTGGATCCATGGGCTTGGCTGTTGGTGAAGTATTCTAAACTATTTAATGTTTTCTCCTATTTTCATTCTGTTCCATGACTTCTTACTACAGTAGGTTGAAGGTTTTAGGCTAAGAAATGACTCCTGGAAGCACCTTAGACATGTTCATCCTTCACTGTTTCATGTTTTCTTCTGCTGAAGTATTTTAGAGTCTTTAATCTCTCTCTTTAGTCTTCATGCTTGTTTATTTCTTTAATAGTTCGAATAGTTGGTTTCAGCATGATTTATGGTTTTCCCTACTTGTCTTTTGCCACTTAAAAACTGTTATTGAAGTCTCCCTTTGAAGTTTTCTATTTACAGTTAGCCAAGGAGGTCTGTTCTGATCTTGCCCTTTGCCCTTAAACAGTTGTCTCAAAGGTCTTTATAGTTGTAATCATAGATGTGTTAGGTGTTCCCTCTTCTATGACTGTAATTATCAGTTAATATTTTATGTTTTCTAAGTCATTTGAAATAAAATCTTTGAGGAAATAGGGTGTTCCCCGAATCTTAGATTTCACTTTAAATTTTTTTTTGAACTCATTGTTTGCTCAAAGTGTGATTTGTAGAATTCATGGTTAGCCCTGTCTATCAAAAATCTCTTTATTGTTCAAATTGTGTTTTTGAATCCCCTTTGTTGAGAATTAAGCTTCTCTTTCTAAATCATTCATGTCCATCTCATTCCAAAAACCAAAGGATCCTCTGGCCAAGTTAGATTTTCCCTCTGATATCCCATATCCATTGATAAGTATGTTATGACCTCTTTTTGACTCCATTGCCCAATGAACCAGATGTTTCTCCATTCTACATATATTTCCTAGGCCTTTCATGTTATGTTGTATCAACCCAACCAAACAAACAAACAAACACCGGCACTTAATAACTAGTTTAAAATCCATACTCTAAGCACACAAGATAAACCTTTGCAAACAAACATTTGAGAGATCCCTCTCTGAGAACAGGAGGACTAGATCCTAGAAATCTAAATATTGGTTTTGATGTTGCCTTGTCTTTTGATTTGCCAAACTATCAAAACACGAGACACCAACATAATGGCGATCACGGTGGGACATTGAGTAAAATCTTCAAAACAAAACACTCACTGTCTAGTATAACATAAGTAACCTCCCTCAAGCACTACCAAGCAATGGTAATCATGATAGGACTTTTTGAATTAGTGACAAACTAAGTAACCCTTAGGATTATCATAAAGCCTTATCAAACCTTGAAGGATTTAGTTACCAATCCATAAGAGTGAACTCTATATGTTTTGACACCCTAGCTAAGTGTTAAGTCAGATTTAGGACACTCTCATAACCTATAAGATCAAGAAACTCAGAAAAACCCAAAAACATTTTAGTTTGGCATCATAATAAGCACGGTGGTGGAGCCATCCAATATTTTATCTTTATAAAAGCTAAAAATTTTCCACATGGCGACTCCACTAGCCCCAGTAGGCCTATTTCTCATCTAGGTTCCCAGATCTCTTTAGGACTGTGTTAACCTGCCCGGAAGAAGTTTAGAAGCCTAGTACCTTACTTGATAAGACATCGTGAGAGGTAAAATTCCCAAAAACAGTCCCTAAAGCCTCAACCTCTCTCATTTTTGGAAAACAGTCTGGCTTCACATAGGATCAACACTAGATCCCATCCAGACCCAAATCCTCCTTTAATAGTTGAAAATCCAGAAAGAATTCTGTGGCAGACTTCTAAATCTGGAAAATCAGCTGCTAATAGGAGCCTCTTAAGAACAAACTCCCTCCCTAAAAACCTTGTTGTCCTAGAGGATTCACACTTTGATTTACATCATACAAAGAACATATTTAGAACTAGATTTCAAGGTGATTTAAATAAGACTGATCTTAACTTTGCAGATTTGCAACAGAGCTTTAGTAGAGAAGCTTCACCTTCCACTCCTCCTGACTCCCAGCTTCTTCATTACTTTAGTCTTTTCCATAACAAGTCTGCTCAAAATCGGTTTGCTGGCCCAAGTATTTCTTCCACTCCAATCCATACTACCACAGTTCAAAACACTCCATTTCAGCCCTCTTTCACTTTTGTAAATCCACCTCTTATAAATCCACCCTTATTTCCAGCCATGACAACATGGTATGCCCCCTTAGTGTTACCACAACCTCTACTTCCCTTACCCAATGATTACCAATCCAAAATACCTCACTTCACTGGAAAAGAGTCTACAACAACCCAACATCATGTAGATAGGATGGAAGATGCATTTGATTACATGGAGATAGAAGAAGAAACTGTGAAGATGAGGATATTCGCCCAAAGTTTAGGAGGAGATGTAAAGAAATGGTTTAAAAGCTTACCTCCTAACAGCATAAATGATATCCCTGCCTTGCATCAAACATTTATCAACAAATGGGAACTCAAAAGGAACCCTCTCCAAATACTAGCAGAGTATAGCAGCCTCAAGAGAAATAAAGGGGAGAGTGTCCATGATTACTCCACTAGGTTCAATAGCATTTACAACGCTCTCCCACCTCACATGAAACCTCCTCAAGGCATGGCCTTGGTAAGGTATCCTGAAGGCCTTGACGCTGAAATGACTTATGAGTTAAGGGGGAGAGATTACTTAACCTTAGAAGACATGCAGAAAGGAGCTTTGAGTGTAGAAGCAAACATAATTGAGAAGAGAAATAGGTTGAGATTAGAGAAGAGGGTAACTTATAATGATGACCTACTACCCTCAACCTCAGTTTTTGACACAAAAATTGACAACCTAGTGAAGGTGATGGAGAGGATGCTTGAAAAGATAAATTTGAATGAGAGACTGCCACCAAGAGAACCTCAAAATAACCAAAATAGAAATAGAAATCAGAATTATAGAGGAGAAAAAAATCAAGATAAGCAAAAGGAAAGTGACCAACAAATTAGACCTCCCTTCCAACAGAACTATGTAGATCAATATGAGGAAGATAGGGAGTTGGAAAGGTTGGAAGAATTTCATGTAAACTTGATTGGATCAGACAGTGGGGATGATGTTTTCCTCACTGAGGAAGAAAAAAGTTTATTCTCTTATGATCAAAATACAAACACCTATGAAGATTATGATTACTATAGATTGGGTTTTGAAAATGCAATCATGGAGGTACACAAACAATATGATCTTAGGAGCAAGGGAAGCATAGATAATTTAAAGGATAAGAACACTAGCACTGCTGTCAAGAAAAACGCAGAAAACCAGCCCAAAAAGACAGCAGAGAAAACCAAAATTTTGGCCAAGAAACCAGACTTAAACAAAGACAAAAGTGTCCAGCCAAATGTTGAACAGATTACCCCTAGCACTTCAGCTAGTGGTCCTAATAAAACTGTCCCAATTACCAGTCCAAACAAGGTTCAGCAAATCAAACTTGTTGAAAATAATTCAATTGAAAAAACAGATGTAAATATCAACAAGTCAATTGTTCCTTTCAGCCTTGAGGGAGAGATTGCTAAGATAAAAATTACCATTCCCTTAGCTGAACTTGTAACCCAAGAAGTGTACAAAAACCAAGTTTTGAAAGCTTTGAACTTAGGAAGTGATACTGACACCTTGAACTTGACAGATGACAAACCTGAGCTATTGTTTGGCCCAGAAGTTGAAGGAAAGTACCAAGAAGGGGCTGTCCCTCCCTTCTATGTTAGTTTGAACATACATGAGAAAATTTTACACAATGCCATGTTAGATTCTGGAGCTTCACACAATCTAATGCCCAAGGTGGTAATGGAAAGCTTGGGCTTAGAAATTACTAAACCATACAAATATTTGTATTCCTTTGACTCAAGCATAGTCAAATGTTTGGGTTTAATCAAAGATTTGTGTGTTAAATTATCCCAAATCCCTGCTAAGAGTTTAGTCATGGAAATAGTTGTAGCTGACATTCCCCCTAAGTATGGCATGCTCTTATCAAGATCATGGGGAGCCAAACTTCAAGGAAGCCTTCAAATGGACATGTCTTATGCCACCATCCCTGTTTTTAACCAAAATAGAAGATTATACAGGGAATCTCACATGAAGTACATGGTGAGCAACATAGACAAACCAAACAACACTCCAATATATTCTATCCAATCAAGTTTAGATTCCTTTATCTTATGTAATGAAGATGAAATCACCCAACAAGATAAGGAAAACATGTACCCAATCAGTTCACCAGAACAATCAAATCTTCCCTTCAATCAAATTCAAAACATTGACAATCAACAACAACAAGAAACTGAAAATGAGGCAAATATACTTTGGACAATAAACTTTGATGGATCCTGTAACAAAACAAGTGCATGGGCAGGTGTTTGGATTCAAAATACGAATCAAAGTTTTTCATACAAATTGGATTTCCCATGTACTAACAATATCGCTGAGTATGAAGCCCTTCTCCTAGGCTTACAATTGCTTAAACAATTAGAAGCCCAAAAGATATCCATCCTAGGGGATTCTGAACTTATCATAAAACAAATCAAAGGAGAATACTCAGCTAGAAATCCAAGGCTTAGGGAATATCGAAATGCTGCCCTTGATCTATTGAAAACCTTCGAAAAATATGAACTCATTTTCATCCCTAGAGCATTGAATCATCTAGAAAATGAACTCGCCTTCAATGCCAACAACTGCCAAATACCTAAGATAAATGAACAACTCAGTGTAAAGGTAAAACATAGGCCTGCTATGCCTGATAATGAGGATCACTGGCAAGTTTTTGAATTTGACAAACACATATATGATTTCTTGAAATCAGAAAATGATTTCAGCATACCAATACAAGAAACCAGCCATAAAGAAAATTGTTTGTATTTTGAACAAATCCCAGAAGTTGAAATGACATATTTTGCTGATATAAATCATTATGAGAATTCTTTTGAAGCAGAGATAACTGAAAACGCAGACCAAGAAGACTTGGAAGTATTACAATGCAAAAATGATAAAATCCCAAGAGGTCTCACACCTTTAGAACACCTTTTTGATTTTAACGATGTAGCCAAAGAACTGAGAATGGAGCCTGTGGAAACAAATGTAGAAGAGCATAACATAGGCAGTCTAGCAGAACCCAAGATGATCAAACTATCCAGCACTCTCCCAGCTCACATAAAAATGCAATACATAGAGTTGTTCAAAGAGTTTAAAGATGTTTTTGCTTGGGGATACAAAGACCTAAAATCATATGATACCAGCATCATCTAGCACAAGATTCCCTTGAAGGAAAATCAAAATCCTTTCAAACAAAAACTAAGGAGAATAAATCCTCTCTTACTACCTCTAGTTAAGGTAGAGATTGAAAAAATGCATGATGCTGGGATCATAGTACCCATTAGATTTTCAGAATGGGTATCAAACTTAGTTTATGTTAGAAAGAAAACAGGGGAAATCAGGTTCTGTATTGACTTCAGAAATTTAAATAGAGCCTCTTTAAAAGACAACTACCCCTTACCCAAGATGGATCATATACTTCAAATGGTAGTTGGGTCAAGAAGGATATCCCTCTTAGATGGGTTCTTGGGTTACAACCAGGTGTTAGTGCTCCCAAGTGATCAAATCAAAACCGCTTTTACTACTACCTGGGGCACCTTTATGTATGTAAAAATGCCTTTCGGATTGATGAATGCAGGGGCCACCTTCCAAAGGGCCATGGACATGCCTTCTCTGAAGATATTGGCTATTTCATAATCATTTACCTTTATGACATAACCGTTTTCTCAAAAACTGATGAAGAGCATTTGATTCACCTGAGAAAAGTTTTTGAGAAGTGTAGGAAATTTGGCTTGTCATTGAATCCCAAGAAAACACTTTTTGGTCTCCAAGAAGGTAAACTTCTTGGCCATATAATTTCAGAAGAGGGAATCAAAATAGACCCTACAGGGATAGATGGCATATTACAAATCAGTCATCCAAGAAGCCTCAAAGAGTTGCAATCTTTCATCGGAAAGATTAATTTTCTGAGGAGGTTTATTCCTAATCTTGTTGAGCTATTAAAAAACATTAAAAACATGCTTAAGAAAGATGTTGGTGTAAAATGGACTTTACTAGCTAAACAATCATTCGAACTGGTCAAACAAGCTCTTACTCAAACACCAGTTCTGATTAGTCCAGATTTCACCAAAGACTTTTACATCTTTTCTTTTGCATCTGAGCATACAATAGCTGCAGTTTTACTTCAAAAGAATGATTTGGGGTAGGAACAACCAATATCATTCTTTAGTAGGGCCTTAAGAGATGCTCCTCTCAAATATAACATCATGGAGAAGCAAGCCTTAGCATTAGTGAAAGCTTTAAAAGAATTTAGGGTCTATATTTTACACTCTCACATAATTGCTTTTGTTCCACACATTGTTGTCAAGGACATTCTAAGTCAAGACCCTGATGGTAAAAGGGGAAAATGGATTGCAAATATTCTTGAATATGACTTAGAAATCAGGCCCACCAAACTAGTTAAAGGGCAAGGATTAGCAAAACTTATGGCTGAGTCTAACTTCCAAGCATTGGACATGAATATGGTAGATGTGTTGGAAGAAATAGAAGAATCGACTGCTCCTTTTATTGAAGAAACATTTCTGTATTATCCTTGGTATGCTGACATTATTTATGTGCTTTTATATTTAAATACCCCTCCTTCTTTGTCTAAAACTAAAGCTAGATTCTTGAAACAAAAGGTTTTGAGTTTTTGCATCCTATATGGGGTGTTATATTGGAAAAATACCGTTGGAATTTTACTTAAATGTTTAAAGATGATGCAAGGAAAATCATGCATGAGTTGCATGACGAAGAATGTGGAGGACACCTCTACTGGAAGGCCACATCAAAAAAAATTATTAGATCAGGTTACTATTGGCCTACCCTTTTCCCAAACACTCAGAATTTGGTCATGTCTTGCCATAAGTGTCAAATCTTTGATGGCAAAAGAAAACTCCTTCCCTTACCCTTACATCCTATCAAAGTTGAGGCACCTTTTCAACAATGGGGGCTGGAATTCATTGGGGAAATCCACCCATCCTCCTCAGCTCAACATAAGTGGATCCTCACGGCCACTGACTTCTTTACCAAGTGGATAGAAGCTATACCCTCCAGAAATGATAATGACTCTGTCATTATCAAGTTTCTTGAAACAAATATCCTATCCAGATTTGGTTGTCCCAGAAAAACCATAACAGACAATGCTGCTGCTTTTAAATCTAAGAAGATGGTTGATTTCTGTTACAAATACCACATAACCTTGGGTCATTCCACTACTTACTATCCCCAGGGAAATGGATTAGCTGAATCTTCCAACAAGAGCCTTATCAATATCATTAAAAAACTATTGGAACAAAATCAGAGATCATGGCACAGTAAACTGGTTCATGCCTTATGGGCTGATAGGTTAACTACAAAGAAATCAATAAATATGTCCCCCTATCAGCTATTTTATGGCATGGACACAGTTTTTCCCACCTCATTGGGAGTGCCAGTCATGAAGCTCCTTCAAGAATTTCAGGTTGAAGAGAATGATATGCAGAGGAGAATCAATCAAACCATCCATTTGCAGCAGACCAGAGAAGAAGTTTATGAAAGAACATAGTTAGTCCAAGAAAATATGAAGAAGCTATTTGATAAGAGGACTAAGGCAAACAATTTCCAAATTGGAAATGTTGTTCTTAAATGGGATTCAAGAAGAGAAGAGAAGGGAAAACATGGAAAGTTTGAGAACTTGTGGAAAGGGCCCTATATTATTCATGTTGAGAGGGGTCACAATGCATTTTTCCTGAAAGAATTGAATGGAGAAGACTTATATGGGGGTCCTGTCAATGGAAGGATGCTCAAGCATTACTTCTGCCAAGAGTCTTGAGTTTTAAAGCATTTTATTTTTTCATTGTAAATATCATAGTCTGAACATTTCATTCAAAGTTGGAAAAATAAAAATACAAAAAATAATCGAAAAGAGAAAAGAGGGCAAATTGTGAAAACAAAAAAGGTATAGCCCCATACCAAAAAAGAGAAACAAATCTGAAAGTGTGCAAGCCCAAATTCCACTCCTGAAAAACACACTTCTAGTTAGTCAAACAGCCTAATCTTGACTAATTAGCTTTAAATTTTTTGCTGGTAGGATAGTGAATTCGATTGGCCAAACTGTTTAATCTTGGCTTATCAGTAGATAGTTTAGGATAGAAATTAAAGGCTCAAACATGCTCAAAATCTGAACCTAAGTTTCCAAAAAGAGATGACTCAAATCTATTTTAATTTCTGAGTCAAAAACAAAGGAATAACTGGTTCTAATCAGCTCAAAATCTGAACCAGTTGACAAAGGAAAGACAACTCAAATAAGAGGAAAAAACAGAGCTGTTAAAAAGATGAAGGAAGTGCTTTAAAGATTCAGATCCTAAACCTTCCATTTTGTTTTAATTTTTTTGCAAAAGAATATCTATGTGCAGCTTGTTTTTATGCCATAGATCATGGCAAGCCAAACAATTTAATCTTGACTTGACTGTTTTTAAATTTCTGTTGTAGAAATTAGTGAATAAAATCTGTTGGACAGTTTAATCTCAACAGATGGTAGATTAGGTAGAGAATCATATGGGCTCAACTATTTAATCTGAGTCCATGGAGAAATAAGGAGTAGAAATAGATTATATTTCCTGCTTTCAAAAAGAATAAAATGTTGTAAAAGAGTTTGCCAATCCAAGTGCACTCTAAATGAAGAAAAAATGTTAGATCTGTAGGATTGGGTAGGTAGAAAGCTTGTTGATAAAAGATCCATTCTTTTTTATGGCTGCTAAATATGTTTTCAGAGCAATATCATCCTAGCAAAGGAAGGACAGCCCAATGGATGAGGCACAGGTCAGCCTCCCAGAGAACACAATGGATGTGGCACAGGTCAGCCTCCCAGAAAATGCAAGTCTGAAGTTCTTGATGCCTTCAAGAAGGCACCATCCCCAAGTGGAGCCACTGTTAGCCACCTATAAAATTTGTTATAGCAAAAGGTGGCTAAAACTTTTTGAGCCTTCAAGGAAGAAATTTTATTACTAAAAAGTGTTGGCTCTTGAAGACTCTTGAAGGCCTCATGCCTCTATCCAAATCTTCACTGCTGTTCCCTTTTTTCTTCTGTTGATTTCATGAGAAAAGACTGCTGCAAAATCATCATTTTCCCCTTTCCTCTAGTCAAAACTAACCTTCATTTGCTCCCCTTTTTCTCCATAAAATTCCTCTATTTTTCATGATTCCCCTTCTCCCATTCATGAAAATCCTCTTTCCATAGTTTAAAACTCATTTTTAAACTATACCAAAACCCCCAAATCCGTTGAAAAACTTGAAAATTTCATGAAAAATACATATTTTTATCATAAAGGTTTAAGCCCCCTTGGGCTAAATCTTAAAACCACTTCCCCTCCATGTGCCCTAGCACTAGAATCAGGCGCTAACCCCTCATAATGCTTATCACATCACAAAAATCCAAGTGCGCAAGTCTTTTTTCCATGTTTAAAAAGTTCCAATGCGATTAAGCCCATGTACATATACCCCCACCACTTTTCATTCCATATAACCTGCACCTGGGACCAAAAGTTTAAGTCCCGAGGCGCTAATCGCATCGCAAAATTCCAATGAGTAGATTGAAAAGCCCGAGCCCAAAGCTCCGATTACGATTGGCCCTTTATTGTATACGCCTCGGGCCTATTATCATTCCATATAGACCAAGGCCCCACAGTCGAGCGCCTAACCATGTTATATATATTTTCTGCCCCGACCCACCAAAACTTTGTTTTATATTAAAACTTTGGGTTTTTTATGCATTGTAAAAATTTTCTGTCGGTTCTCTTTAAAAGCAATCCTCGTCGTTGATCGTAAGCCGATCAAACGACCTGCGCAACATCGCATCGTAAATTTCATTCGGTGCATTTGTTCCCCCTTCCGATTAACTACCCCCGACCGATCCTCAGCCGTTGATCTTCTCCCCGCTTTCCTCGGATTCGATGACCCTCATTTGCTCCGATTGTGAACTTTACCCCACCTTTGAACCCCTCCAATTCACTCTCCACCATCGATCTGATCTGCAGATTGACGGTCAGCGCTTAATCGCATCGGCCCTCTCGATCGCGCAGTCGCATCGGCGATTTTCGTTACACCCTCTCTTTTTCCCCCTCTGATTTCGATCCTCCAATTGGATCTGGACTGTCCACGTGTCTAGATTGGACGAACCAGATCCTTCCTCATGGTTTCATCGCCCTCCTCCTTCCACCAAAGGGTTTTCAACGCGAATATCCACCGTTGATCTCGTCGGGTGAATTTCATCCAACCGCCACGCTCCTCCCCTCACCCTCTGCAGCAGTAAAACCCAAAAATGCAGGATTTTATAATATTTTTGTGTATTTTTGCAAATGATTAGTGGTTTATCCATTATAATTAAAGAAAGGCCGAAGGCCGGGAAAGACGTTTCCCGTGCCTTTGAATCATCAAAGGAGACCATTCGCGGGGTTCGCTTTCCACGTTTCATCAATGATTCATGGGCATTGATGCCTTAAGAGCTTTGTGCAGCCTGCATATTAACAAGACACTATGATTTTAAATCACAATTAAAGGAGTATCAGTGTCAAAGACAGAACACAACAAAACAGAAGGATTGAAGATAATTTGGGGATTACGGCTAAGAATGATAATCAAAAGCCTAATCCCCATAATTAAAACACAGTTAAAGAAAATCATGAGTGTTTTATCAGACAGAAAGCATACACTACCACATCAGGGGCTAATTAAATTCCCCAGCCATCACAGAGCCACCTACAGCCTCAAAGCAATCAAAGGAAAGTCGAAGTTATTACCAGACTAGGAGGTATTTTGCATCAATGCAGCTGAACAGTTATTTCAACCAAAGGAATTTATTGTCAGCTGTCAGCAGAAGTTATTACAAGGATAACAAGGAGCCTTGAAGTCAAAAAATTCTTTCCAGCAAACCTAATAGTTAATATAAGTGATTTAATACAGAAGACACCTATGTAAGCTTCTTCATTGAGCCCCCAAAGGCCGAGAAGCCATTTAAGTCTGTATTAATTATCTTTAGAGATCTTTTATCAGAGTCCACCTCCTCTTTCTTCTATAAATACTACTACAGAAGAAGAGTTGGAGGGGGTTTATCACTAGTTGTAATGTTGGAACTCTCTGAAATAATACATAGTCCGTTGAAATTGAAGAAGAAATTGAAGTCTTGGAAGCCCTGATGATGTTGTTGCATGTTTGTTATTGAGAAGGCTCTATCATTGGATCCATGAGCTTGGATGTTGGTGAAGTATTCTAAACTGTTTAATGTTTTCTCTTCTTTTCATTCTGTTCCATGATTTCTTACTACAGTAGGTTGAAAGTTTTAGGCTAAGAAATGACTCCTGGAAGCACCTTAGACCTGCTCATCCTTCACTGTTTCATGTTTTCTTCTGCTGAAGTATTTTAGAGTCTTTAATCTCTCTCTTTAGTCTTCATGCTTGTTTATTTCCTTAATAGTTCGAATAGTTGGTTTCAACATGATTTATGGTTTTCCCTGCTTGTCTGCTTCCACTTAAAAACTGTTATTGAAGTCTCCCTTTGAATTTTTCTATTTACAGTGAGCCAAGGAGGTCTGTTATGATCTTGCCCTTTGTCCTTACTTAAACAGTTGTCTCAAAGGTCTTTATAGTTGTAATCATAGATGTGTTAGGTTTTCCCTCTTCTATGACTGCAATTATCAGTTAATCTTTTATGTTTTCTAAGTCATTTGAAATAAAATCTTTGAGGAAATAGGGTGTTCCCCGAATCTTAGATTTCATTTTAAAAGTTGTTTTGAACTCATTGTTTGCTTAAAGTGTGATTTGTAGAATTCATGGTTAGCCCTGTCTATCAAAAAGCTCTTTATTGTTCAAATTGTGTTTTCGAATCCCCTTTGTTGAGAATTAAAATTCTCTTTCTAAATCATTGATGTCCATCTCATTCCAAAAACCAAAGGATCCTGTGGCCAAGTTAGATTTGCCCTCTGATATCCCATATCCATTGATAAGTATGTTATGACCTCTTTTTGAATCCATTTCCCAATGAACCAGAGGTTTCTCCATTCTACATATCTTTCCTAGGCCTTTCATGTTATGCTGTATCAACCCAACCAAACAAACAAACAAACACCTGCACTTAATAACTAGTCTAAAATCCATACTCTAAGCACACAAGATAAACCTTTGCAAATTTTTTTTTTAGAGATCCCTCTCTGAGAACATTAGGACTAGATCCTGGAACTCTAAAGATTGGTTCTGATGTTGCCTCGTCTTTTGATTTTCCAAACTATCAAAACACAGGACACCAAAAAGTAACAACATCTGGAGTAACAACATCTGGCTAGCAGCAACCAAGGAGTAACAACATCGAGTATCAACAACCAAGTAACAACATCATGAGTAGCAGCAATCGAGTAACAACATCATGAGTAGCAACAACCGAGTAACATCATGATGAGTAGAAACAACCAAGTAACAACATCATGAGTAACAACAAATGAGTAACAACATCATGAGTAGCAGCAACCGAGTAACAACATCATGAGTAGCAGCAACCGAGTAACAACATCATGAGTAGCCACTTCCAAGGAGTAACAACATTGATACTTAGAATAATTTTTTGATCTTTAAAACATTACTCCTTAGTCGTAACTCCTGCAAAAGGACAACAAAATAAATAGTAACAATATTTATTCTTTTATTTATTTATTTATTTTATTTTATTTATTTATTCTAGAGCAAGGATGCAGAGGAAGAGTGCTCTGTGTTGATAACCTTCAAACCAAATTTCTCAGAGAGATGTTTGATGAAAGCATCCTTAGAGGCTAGGTGGTGGTATAATCTCAGGCGATGTCCATTTTCTATGAATGTAGCACGTGTATCATCAATTGTGACTAGCCTGACTATTCCATTATCAAATACAACGTCCACTTCATAAGGTCCCATCCAGTGAGTGAAAATATTTCCCTTAAGATCCTTAAAGCAGGAGTCATAAAGTAATGCCTAGTCTCCCCTATGAAACACCTTGTTCTTGATAAACTTATCATACCATTTAATTCTCTGCTGCTGAATAGTAGTAGTCCTCTGGACAACCATTGAATGGATTTCATCTAGTTCATTGAGCTAGGCCAGTAGGTGTTTCTGGGCATATGACAGATCCAAACCAACTTCAAGGGCTATTATGAGCGTACTGATTTCAAATTCTATTGGAAACAACGGGGATTTCCCATAAACCAACTCAAATGGTAAAAACCCAGTTGTGTTCTGCCATGTTGTTCTGTACGCCCAGAGAGCTTTAGGCAGCTTCTGAGCCCAATCCCGACGATGGTATGCCACAATTTTTATCAAGATATTTTCCAATGTCTTGTTTGTGCTTTTCACTTGTCCATTCACTTCGGGATGGTATGGAGATGTCACCTTGTGTTTGAACCGATATTTCTACATAAGCTTTGCTATCATGTGTGATGTAAATTGTGCTCCTCCATCTAAAAAATCTCTCTTGGGGTACCGTAACGAGCAAAAATTTCTTCAAATACAAAATCCGAGACCACTTGCTATGTTGCTTTCACAACAGCTTTGGCTTCTACCCACTTAGTCACGTAATATGTGCAGAAAAAATGTGAACCTTTTACTGGGAGGGTGGGTTGAAGGGTCCAACGAAGTCGATAGCCCATTTCTTAAAAGGTTCGAGGACTACTTGTGCCTGCAAAGGCATTTCATCAGCTTGACCAGACTGCCCCATACACTGGCAACTATCACACCTCCTAACATAATTATTTGCATCCCGAAAGATAGAAGGCTAGTAACATCCCATTTGTAGCACCTTATGGCATGTTCTTTTGTCTGCAGAATTCCCTCCACAAGGGCCATCATGGGCAACCTTCATTAATTCATAAATATCATCCTCAGATACACAGTGCTGAATCTGCTTATCAGCTCCTGTATGAAAGAGGTACCCCGCCATCCAAGAATATCGGGCACTGTGATGAATAATTTTTCGTTGTTCCATGTATGAAAAATGATGAGGCACTTTCCTTGTAGCAATATAGTTAGCAATATCTGCATACCATGGATGTTTAGTAGAAACTACAAAAAGATGCTCATCGGGAAAACTATCTTTTATAGGTGTGCATTCATCATTGTGTTCCATTCTAGATAGGAAATCAATGTTGAGATTCAACAAGATGATGAGCTTAGAGAAAATTAAGCGCCTTCACTAAGTGGGGCCCGTAGGCTATTTTTAGGTGTATGTCTATTTTTAGACATGGTGAGCATATTCTATAAGTTGTAGGATGCTATTTGTATATTGTTGATCAAGTTGGAAAAATAGATGAAATTCTATTTTTAGAAGATTGGGCGAAGTCTATTTATATATTGCTAATATAAAAATATATGCATGTCGATTATTATTAGCCCTTAATAATAATCTGACAATAAATATCAACTTATTCTGTTGGAGCACTTTATTTCAACGAACAGATTTGGAAAATCAGTGGGTTGAAGGAATTATGCAATTCCTAGGGTGGTTGGTGACTCATGCATGGAGGGCTTAGTTATAACTGATAGTGGCAAGTTGTGACAGAGTTGGAAGAGTAGTTATGTGAGCTATTATTTAGTTTAACTCAGTTAAGTGAGTTAAACTCATGTTGTGCTAGTTGTATCTAGTTATAACTGAAGATGCACTAGTGAGAGTTTAGTGAATTAATTTTTTAATTAATTCCCAACTAGAGACTCACTTGCAATTGAACAAATACAACAGTTAACTACTTGCATGTCAGTTCCAGTGGAGACCTAGTGAAGAGATAGGTTAAAGGGTGAGATGGAATATCGGTTGTGAATATAGTGATGCATTCAATGCATCTGACACACATTGGAGATGCCAATGAGGATTGTGCAGTCAAGGCAAGGCCAATTCGAATTCATTCAGAGGTCTTCCTCTACAGGGATTGTGCAGTGGAGGCAGGCTGTCAGGAGGCAAGAAATTGGTGCATAGATATGCAAATTTCTGCATGACAGTGTGTAATGATTGTTTATTGTACTGAGAGATTGATGTACTAAGATTTGTATGATATTGTTACATGATCCATTGATATACATAATATATGATAGTTGGGGTTTTTAGCTTTAAGCTTTCCCGTTAAACAACTGTGTTGATGTGCAATTGATTTTGCTTCATATGTGTTTTGCAATTGGTGATTTAATTTCTGCAAAGAATTAAGTGGAAGGATTCTATATTTAACATAATATTAATTTGTTAGATCAAGGGAGTCCAGTAATATACATGAATCTTGTATAATTTCTACATGGTATCAGAGCAGTGTCAATCACTAGAGATTTCAATATTGAAGCGGTGCTGAGTTTTGTGCTGGTGGACAATTCGAATTTGCTGCAAGAATTTCTTGGTGCGACAATTGAGTATTCATTGAAATGATATTCAATGGGTTGTGGTTGGAGTATGCCCTTGAGGGTGGCTCAAACTACATAGCCTGGAAGGACAGGATGGAGGCAGTTCTTGAAGATAATGGTCTGAAGGAGTTCATCGATAGCGACGTTCCTAAGCCTCTTCTAGTGATGCTGCATTACTTGACACATGTCAAAAGAAGGTAGCAAAGATAAGAAGAATTCTTTTGGAAGGTGTGAAGGACCATATTGTGTCAAGCCTTCATGGGAAAGACACTCCATTTGCAATGTGGAAGGCTTTGACAGATATTTTCCAAAGCAATAATGACCATAGGAAGTTGGCACTGAAAGATAAGCTCAGAAAAATAAAAATGGAGAAGGGCGACAATATTCCAAAATATCTCACGAAGTTTTTCCAATGTAGGGATGAGATGGGGAGTGTGGGAATCACAGTTGCGAATGATGACTTGGTGAGCTTGGCTCTCCTTGGGTTACTGAAGAGTTGGCACAGTTATCAAGACTCTGTCAATGGACGGGAGAAACTGTCGGATTGGGATCGACTTTGGTCGGATCTAGTGTAGGAGGAGATATGGCGAAGTACCAGGGATGGCTCTTCATCAAAGAATGATGATGAAGAGAATCATGCTTTGGCTGCCAAAGCAAGGAAAGAGAAGGGGAAGAAATCCCATCCAAAATCTGAGGCTAAATGCAAGAAGTTGGATTTGTCCAAAGTGAAGTGTTTTCACTGTCACGAACATGGGCGTCTCGCCACAAACTGGCCACAGAAAAGGAAGAACAAGAAGGCTGCTAGAGCTGCAATGGGTGAGACCTTAGCCTCACAATTTGAACTTGATTTCTCTTTGATCACATGCTTGGTTTCAAGCGCAATGGTATCGGTGTGGTATCTTGATAGTAGTGCTTCCTTCCACATGAAGGGAGACAAGGAGTTGTTTAGTGACTTGGAGGAGAAAGATCTCCAAATGCATATAGATATGGGCGACGATGGTAGATATAGTGTGACCGAAATTGGAACCATTACCTTTGAGAGGGAGTCAGGTAAACCATTTCTATTGAAATATGTTATGCATGTTCCAGGTCTAAAGAAGAACTTGGTCTCAGTTGTGATGTTGGAGGACCGGGGTTATGCCATTGTTTTCAACGAGGGAAAAGCCTTCCTGCGACATAAAAAAATGGGTCAAACTAAGAGGATAGGGATTCGAGTTAAGAATCTCTACAAGCTGGAGGTAGATGGCTGCGCTAAAATGATGGGCAAAGCAAAAGAAGTGGTGAGCCGGGATGAGGGCGAATTATGGCACAGAATATTGGGCCATCTTCACCATGGTGCCTTGAATATTTTGGAGCAGATTTCTACTGGACTTCCCAAGGGTGCTCTTGCGTAGTCAGATCAGTGCAAGGGATGTATTATGGTCAAGTTTGTGAAGACCACCTTTCATGAGAAGGAAAACTGTGCTTCGGTGATCCTGGAGAGAATTCACATAGACGTGTGTGGAACTTTCTCGGTTGCTTCAACAGAAAAACACAGGTATTATTTTATATTTGTTGATGACTATTCTTGTAGATGCTAGATCTTCTTCATGTAGAATAAGAGTGGAACATTCTCAAAGTTCTGTGAGTTTAAAGCATTGGTGGAGAAGGAGTCGGGGAAGCAAGTGAAGGCTTTGCGAAGCGATAATGGTGGTGAATATATCTCGAATAAATTCAAATACCTCTGTAGAAAAGAAGGAATTTGAAGAGAACTCATAGCACCTCATAACCCACAACAAAATGGGGTCACGGAGAGGAAGAAAAAAATGATCGTGGGTGCTGCACGAGCTATGCTGCATGACCAGGGCCTACCAATGCACTTGTGGGCGGAAGCATGCAACATTGCGGTTTATGTGAAAAACTATTGTCCTCATAGAGTACTTGGCATGAGTAAACCTAAAGAAGCCTTTACTGGTAAGAAGCATGATATTTCTTATTTGAATATTTTTGGCTCATCTGTTTACATTCATGTGACAAAGGATGCCAGGAAGAAGCTGGAGCCGAATGTAGAATTTGGGATATTTTTGGGGTACACAAAAACACCCCATAATTATCGTGTGTATTTTCCAAATAGTTGGATAACTGTGGTGCGACGAGATATAATATTCAATGAGGAGAAAGCCATGAAGTTTTCTCTTGAGAGGGAGCTACACTTGCATGCAGAGGAGGAATTTCTTGTTCCCAAAGATGAGCCTCAAGATGTGGAACAACCACAAGAGGAGGATCATGGAGTGGAGGAGTCCACTCACGCAGAGCCAAAAATCAGAACAGGCAGAAGGCATACCACAGAAGCTGAGAGAATGAAGCTTGATGCGGCACAGAATGTAGGAGTCCCTAAATCACAACACAGATATAGACAGTCACCTGACCGAATCAATAGATACATGGCTCTCATGAGCAAGTGTATCATGACAAAGCCATATTCCTTTGAGGAAGCAACGCAGGAGCCCACAGGGGTAGATGCCATGGTGGAGGAGTATGACTCCATTGTCAGAAGCAATGCTTGGGAGTTTGTTCCAAGGTCGGTTGGTAAATCAATGGTTGGTTCAAGATGGATCTACAAGGTAAAGCAAGCTGCTGATGGGAGCATCGAGAAGTATAAGGCAATATTTTATTTCCCAGGGCTTCTCACAGATCGAGGGGATTGATTATGAAGAAACCTTTGAACCCGTCGCACGGTATCCTTCC
The DNA here is from genome assembly GCA_034641835.2 of Pinus albicaulis. NCBI lineage: Eukaryota > Viridiplantae > Streptophyta > Pinopsida > Pinales > Pinaceae > Pinus > Pinus albicaulis. The sequence continues at coordinate 432,769,521 of CM076581.1, read as the reverse complement.
ATAAGGACCATCCTTGCTCTCTCAGCTCAGATGGGTTGGCACATTCATCAAATGGATGTGAATACTGCGTTCCATAATAAAATCATTGAGGAAGAAGTGTACATTGAGCAAACTGAAGGATTTGAGATATTCATCAGTGAGTCACATGTGTGCAGACTCAAAAGAACGCTATATGGGCTGAAGCAAGCACCCCGTGCTTGGTACATAGGAACCAACAACTATTTCACTGGACTTGGCTTCACTAAGAGTGAGGTGGAGGCGGATGCAAACCTATACCAAATTGTGGTGGAGGGTAAGCTTTTAATCATTGTTCTTTATGTTGATTATTTAATACTAATGGGTGAGGAGCAGTTGATACAATCATGCAAGGAAGATCTTGCAAAGGAGTTTGAGATGAAGGATTTGGACCTCCTTCATTATTTCCTTGGATTGGAAATATGGCAGTGAGAAGGTGAACTATTCGTGTCTCAAGTAAAGTATGCTCGGGAGATACTTGGTAAGTTTCACATGTAGGAATTCAAGCCCATGGATACTCCTTTTCCAGGAAATTGGAGGAAAGAGGATGCTACATCGGCAGAGGTAGTGGATGCTACTGTCTATTGACAATTGGTGGGTTCACTCATGTATTTAGTTAATACAAGATTGGACATATGCTATGCGGTGAACTATCTTAGTCAAGTGATGGTTAAGCCTACCAAGCTCTTTTGGAAGGCAAGCAAGCATGTCCTGAGATATCTTAGGGGGCACATTTGAGTATGGATTATGGTACAGACAGATGGATGAGGTGAAGTTGCATGGCTTCAAAGATGTAGATTGGGCAGGAATCCCAACAGATAGAAAGAGCACATCAGGAGGGGTTTTCAGTATCAGAGCTACAACATTTTCTTGGTATAGTAGGAAACAAAGATCCGTGGCACTCAGTTCAGCGGAAGTAGAATACATGGCAGCAAGTCAAGCTGCATGTGAGGCTATCTGGATGAGGAAGATCCTGGTCGGTTTGTTTGGTTCTCATTTAGATCCTACAGTGATACATTGTGATAATCAGAGTTGCATTAAACTCTCGATTAATCCTGTGTTTCATGATAGATCTAAGCATATATATTTCCGGTATCATCATATCAGAGATTGTGTGTGGCGGAAGATCATGTTGCTTCAGTACATTCCTACGGAAGATCAGGATGCAGATATTCTGATGAAGGCACTCACCAGGAGAAAATTTGAATACCATAGAGGCAGGATTGGGGTGAATGATAATCCCTATCTTGTTGAGACGGAGTGTTGAGATTAAACAAGATGATGAGCTTAGTGAAAATTAAGCACCTTCACTAAAAGGGGCCCGCAGGCTATTTTTAGGTGTATGTCTATTTTTAGACATGGTGAGAATATTCTATAAGTTGCAGGATGCTATTTGTATATGGTTGATCAAGTTGGAAAAATAGATGAAATTCTATTTTTAGAAGATTGGGCGAATTCTATTTATAGATCGCTAATCTAAAAATAGATGCATGTCGATTATTATTAGCCCTTAATAATAATCCAACAATAAATATCAAATTATTCTCTTGGATCAATTTCAGTGAATAGATTTGGAAAACCAGTGGGCTGAAGGAATTACACAATTCCTAGGGTGGTTGGTGACTCATGCATGGAGGACTCAGTTATAACTAATAGTGGCAAGTTGTGGTAGAGTTGGAAGAGTAGTTATGTGAGCTATTATTTAGTTTAACTCAGTTCAGTGAGTTAAACTCAGTTGTGCTAGTTTTATCTAGTTCTAACTGAAGATACACTAGTGAGAGTTTAGTGAATTAATTATTTAATTTATTCACAACTAGAGACTCACTTGCAACTGAACAAATACAACAATTAACTACTTGCATATCAGTTCCAGTGGAGACCCAGTGGAGAGATAGGTGAAAGGGTGAGATGGACTATCTGTTGTGACTATAGTGATGCATTCAATGCATCTGATACATATTGGAGATGCCAATGAGGATTGAGCAGTCAAGGCAAGGCAAATTCGAATTCATTTAGAGGTCTTCTTCAGCAGGGATTGCGCAATGGAGGCAGGCTGTCAGGAGGCAAGAAATTAGTGCATAGATATGAAAATTTCTGCATGACAGTGTGTAATGTTTGTTGATTGTACTGAGAGCTTGATGTACTAAGCTTTGATTGAGATTGTTACATGATCATTGATATACATAATATATGATAGTTGGGTTTTTTGGCTTTAAGCTTTCTCATTAAACAACTGTGTTTATGTGCGATTGATTTTGCTTCATATGTGTTTTTCAATTGGCGATTTAATTTCCGCAAAGAATTAAGTGGAAGGATTCTATATTTAACATAATATTAATTTGTGGGGAGTCCGGTAATATACATGCATCTTGTATAATTTCTACAATCAGAAAATACATTATCTTTTCCTGGTTTGTCTATTATTGTAATATCAAATTCTTGAAGCAATAGCAACCATCTTGTAATACGACCAGGAGTGATAGGTTTATTAATAAAATACGTTATTGATGCATGATCAGTATGTACAAAGGTAGGATACCCAGTGATGTAGTGTCGGAACTTGTTGATAGCATAAATGACAGTCGGAAATTCCTTCTCCGTCACCATGTAATTCAGTTCAACAGGAATTAAATTCTTGCTGACATAGTAGATTGCATATGGTGTTTTGTCTACCTGCTGTCCTAAAACAACTCCTACTGCTGTCTGAGAAGCATCAAAATTTATGTGAAACGGTAATGCCCAATCAGGTCCTCGAAGGATTGGAGCCTTGCAAATCAGTCTCTTAATTTTCGTGAAAGCTGCCTCTCAGTCTTCAGTCGACAAGAATTCTACATCTTTTATTAACAATTAAAAAAGTGGATGTGCTATTTTAGCAAAATTTTCTATAAGGCGTCTGTAATAACCAACACAACCAATAAAGCTACATACTTGTGTGGGTGTCTTTGGTACTGGGACGTGTAATATTACCTCTACTTTGGCTGGATCAACTCGAATTCCAACAACTGAGAGAAAATGTCCCAATACTATTTCTTCTTCCCTCTTCATATGGAATTTGACTGTACTCAGAGATACATGGGTCTGCTTACATATTTTGATTACTTTCTCCAGATTTTCTAATCCCTCTTCAAATGAGTTTCCATATGGAGTAAAATCATCCATACATATTTCAACACTATCATCGAACAAATCAGAAAATATTCCCAAAATTTCCCTCTGGAATGTGGCAGGACCATTACACAGGCCAAATGGGAGGACCCTGTATGCAAAGGTCCCCCATGGGCATGTGAAAGTTGTTTTATCCTGGTCTTCCGGGGCTATCAGAATCTGGCTATATCCACTGAATCCGTATATGAAGGAAAATAACTTCTTCTCAGCCATGGTGTCCAGGACTTGGTCAGTGAATGGAAAAGGGAAATGGTCTTTTTGAGTTGCCTTGTTTAGCTCCCTATAATCTACACAGATTCACCACTTACCATTCTTTATAGGAACAATAACTAGCAGAGATACCCATTGGCTATTTGAGATGGGGTAAATGAAACCTACATCCAATAATTTTTGTAATTCTTCTTTGAAAATATTCTTTAGAGAAAGATTTATTCTCTGTTGGGGTTGTATCACAGGGCGGAAATATTCCTTAATATAAATATGATGAGTACATAAATGAGTAGGGATTCCCTTCATGTCAGTATAATCCCAAGAAAAATATTTCTGATGGTCTTGAAGGACTTTTAAAAGCTGTTTTGTTAGGGATTCAGACAGACTGGGGTTGATATTGAGTGTTTTCCCTGGTTCAATTTCAATTGGAATAATATCATGGGATGAAGTTACAGGAATGTCTTGAATTTCATCCTCTGGTTCGATGTTTTTATATGTCTCACAGCTCATAGCAGATTCTAAAATCTGGCAAGTAGAACTGGAAACAGAACCGAGATCATTGATGAAAGTGTTAATAGTATCGTCCTCGGTTTTTGTTTTGAATTGAAGGGCCTACCCAATAGTGAGGATTGGTATAAATTCTTCATTTTTAGGTTCAAGCTCTTCTATTGGTAGAGGTTTCTAATTGTTTAATAATTTTTTAGATGGGCTAGGTTCCGCAGGAGGGTAGAGAGTAAGATTCTTTGTGACTGTCCCATTTGATATGATCATATTCCCATATCGGCACCATATGTAACCATCTGCGGTTGCGAGCCAAGGTCTTCCCAAAATCAATGGGTGACCACCAACTGAGGATCATGTCTGTAATACAAGGAGGTCTATAGGGTAGTTCCATGAATCCACTGAAATAGTCACATCTTCTAATTTACCTACCAGCTTAATTGTAGACCTATCTGCTAGTTCCAAGATGGTAGGGGCTGGCTTAACATTTCTGAGACCTAATGTGTTCATTGTTTCGAAGGTAATAATATTGATGGCAACGCCAAAATCCACCAGTACATTTGGGATTTCAACCCCATTGATTTGTACTGTTAGAATTGGGTTTCCTGGGTCTCCATATTTTATAGGCATGGTTTTCCCTAGCATGATGTCGGACAGTCTACCCATCACATGAATAGTTAATAGATCCCTTGGTTTCTTCCTAGGTTTCTTAGAACAGTAATCTTTGAGAGTTTTTGCATATATAGGTACATCCCTCATAGCCTGTAGCAGGGGTATTTTGAAAAAGAGATTTTGCAATTCCCCAGGAAATCAAACTCTACTTGAGCGTTTGGTTTATTCAAGGTCAGTCTTTCAGGATATGGAGGAGAAGTTGGATGACCCTGATTAAGAACAGGTTGGGGAGGTGTCTGATTTGTTATTTTTTGGTCTGGTTTATCCCAAAATTTCCTCTGTTCTGGTTCTATAACTTCATTGTCAATCTGTTCTATGATGACAGGTGAAGTGGGAGCATTTACTACCCTCCCAAATCGTAAGTTTATTTCGTTAAGTCCTGCGATAGAAATTCTATAAGATGGAAGGTTAAGAGTATCTGTTTGTTGGACCCATTTATTATTAGGACCCGGAATGGGCTGGATAAGAAGCTAGGGTCAAAGGGCTGGGTTGCCTGGAGGCACATTGGAGGGTAACTGAAGTTGTTGTTGAGGTATAGAATGGGGAAATTGCACGGTAGGCGAGGGTCCATGCCAGTTTTGATTCCACGAAGGATTCGAACTAGTCTGGGGAACCCATTGTTACCAAGGGGGGTATTGATATTGAGACCACATAGGTCAGAAAGGTACAGATTGGGGACCCATATTAAAATTATTAAAATAATGAGATGGGGCCTAAGGCATACCTAGATTCATAGCTGGTGGTCGAGGTTTCCATGGCTTTTTCGACCCCATGAAGTATAATTGATCAAATGTATTTTCTTCACTTGCTACTTAAAAAACTACCTTCAGTCCTGCCAAGGAAGGGCACGATCAGGTCACATGAGTCTGTTCACAAATCGCAGGCTTTGATTGTGTTTATTGGGAATTCTATCAAAGGATGCTTCTTTCTGCATTGTGGGCAGAATATAGGCATAGTTTTCTCTAACTCTATCTATTTTTTTTTCTTGCAGAGTGTCCATCTAGGCAGATAATGTGCTCAAGATATCGGTGCTTAAGTTATCCAGTGGGTTTCCAATTTCTACCTTTGTGACCCCTCCACCAGAATTCTTTAATGACCAAATTCATAAGTCACAGATAGTGTCAAATTCTTTTTTGAAACATCTCCCTTTCCTACTATGTTCAAAATTTGCAGGGAATCTTCCCTCAGTGCCCGGAGAAGGATGATTTTTAGAATATCTTTATCCAAGTCACTATGGCCTAATCTCTGCAATATATATTTGAATAGTTCTACACAATATTCCATGTTCTCATCCTCCTTCTGTGCAAATTTAAAAATCTCCTCCTTAATATCACGGGATTTATAGTAGTCCTGGTATTTTTCCAAAAAGGTTTCTTTCATCACATCCCATGAAGAAATAGTCCTTCCTCCTAAACCCATGAACCATCGTAGGGCTGTCCCTTTTAAGGTAGCAAGAAATATTTTTAGTTTCTAAGCATCGGAGATATAATCATACCCTTAACAGACAATGTATAATTCGAAGAGGAATGTATCAGGGTCTTTAGAAGAAAGCCCATGAAAATTAGGCTGAATCGTTAAAGGAATGGGCTTCATCGGTGCATCACCTATAATGTTTCCAATTGAAAAATCAATAGAAGAACTTGTAGGTGCCATAAATATTCTCCAATACTCACCTGGAATTTCGACTGGTTCTGTGACTGGCACTTGTGGTGATTCGACTGTAGGAGGTCTCACCGCACTCCGCTGGTCCCTTGGTGACGCAAAATACTTCAGGAAATCTCTTTCCAAATCGAAATTTCTCATGTCTTCCAACTCATCTACTTTCTATTTATTCCCCTTCTACTGACAGCAGGGATGTATCCTCCACTGATGCCTTATTTTTTGCTTCTTTCACTGTCGAAAGAAATTCCTCTGGTACCGTGGATGGCACTGGCTATTCAACTGACCGCCCTTCGGACTTTGTCTGAACCCTTACCCTGACAGCAGCGCGAGGGGATGCTTTGGATTTAGCTCTTTCAAAGATCTCCTATACATAGGTCTTCCTTCCCAGATCCTTTCCTTTCTTTGGGGGTCTTGCTTTTCCCCTCTTATTCAGATCTTTGTTCATACAATTGGTGAGAATAATTCATCAAAATAGAAAAATCACTTAGGACCTAGAGCAGGATAGATAGCTTCCTCCCCGAGATGAGAGAGTAGGTTTAAACAAAAAATCAAATAGACTAAAAGAAAATCGAAGTTCAAGACCTGAAGCAGGGTAATTAAATACCCTCCCCAGGACGAGAAGTTGGCCCTTTTCAGAAAAATAATCAGAAAGAAGAAAATCTGAAAACTATGCTCAGGACTTAGAGAAGGGTAGCAAATACCCTGCCTAAGACAAGATATTGGTCTTATTAAAAGAAGAAAAACAAGAAAAAAAAATAGCACACTATGCTCAGGACTTGGAGCAGGGTAATGGATTCCCTCCCTAAGACCAGAGATTAGTTCTAAATAAAATAATAAAAATCAGAAAAAAACATAACACTATGCTCAGGACTTGAAGTAGGGCAATAAATTCCCTCCCCAAGATGAGATATCAACCCTTAGATCAATTTCAGACCGTGTTCTTCCATTTTGTTAGCCTTCCCCGGCAACGACGCCAAAATGTTGGTGTCCAGATGTGAACAAATATTCAAAACCTTTTCCCACATAAATTATCAACCTGAGGATGTTAGTTATTTCAAGACTAACACGCACAATATATGCAAGAGCAATCACACAACCTTCTATTGGATCACGACTTTAATAAATGAACAAGCAAACTACTGTAACATCAATTAAAACGGATTGAAGAATTCAAAAGGTATTCACAAAAATTATAGAGTTATACTGAAACAATAGTTACAAAACCAAACTAAAATGTAAAATAAACAAAGAAAGATAACGTAACACCTGATCAGAATAGTGGGCCCAACTCTCTGATCAGGGTTGCGGAAACTCACAGTTTACAGGTGAAACAACAGAGTGTTGTGCATTCAATTAATTGGAAAAATACTTCTGTTACAAAATCTATATATCCTTGCTTAACCCGATTTACAGCCCGAGAGCCCTCTTTATACAACTGTTCCAGAAATCGTAGATTTCCCTTAACAAAAAAATATTTACAATTATACAATTAGTTACAACAACAACCTAGTTTCCAAAAGGAAACCATGAAAAAGCCTTAAATATTGCTGGGGTGAAACAAAGTCTGTTGCGCTGTAGCAGCAAGTAAAGATAGCACTGGAATTTAGGAGTTGTTCCGTGACTCACAACTGTAATCCCCTTGCTTTTACCAAATCTGTAAAATTATCAGAGTTAATGCTTGCAAAAGTAAAATCTCCATGACTATTACTTCATTAATCAAATATTCCATGTAAGATAGAGAAAAGGGGTATACCTCATGCATTTTTAGAATAATTAATGGTACAAAGAGATAGAAAGGTGGGCGAAAATGGGAGAGAAAAGTATACAATTCTAGTACCGAACAGGCTGTATATTTCTCACCTTGGGCACTCCACTGTAAAAATATAAGTCTAAGAAATCCTGGCTTTAACTAGGCCTCATACCTGGTGAGACACCTCTCAGCAAAAGACACCTTTTGTATCTGACCCCGAGAAGTTAACCTTTAAAATAGTTTGGAAATAAAATGCCCCTAGTCAGCCCAACCCACCTTCGTTCTCTTTCAAAGAATCCTCTTCTAGCATTCAAATAACTACCATATATTGCCCTGATTCTACTACTCTGGTCTTAGAATACCCCCCTGAAGGAGATTATACTCTCAACTCTTTCAAGTCCCAAGTAAAAGAATAAGTAGAGTCCTCTAGTGTCCATTTTCTCACTTTCTGTCCTTCACCCGAGATAGAAGAAATCAAAGAGATTCTGTTAAATTTCATCTCGCATCAGTCGAGCTCTCTGCCCCCTCTGGTCTTACTTGTCATTCCTCATATCATTCCTCTCCAAGCTCATATCGTGAAATCTACCTCCTCCCTTGTTGCACAAAATGGAAGTGTCAGGTTTTCTACTGAATAAGTATGCTCCACTAGCTTTACCACAAATTTTGAATGACATGCCTCAAGATTACTTGAAGCTTCTACCCTGTTTCACAAGAGAAGACAACATTTCAGCACAAAGGCACATTGATAATTTCTACGCCTTCGCAGAGAAATTAAATTTCGAACACCTCGACGTGGTGCTAAGGATTTTCGTCCAGTCCTTGGATGGAAAAGCCTAAAATTGGTTTAAGTATTTACCCGATGACTCTATCAATGATTGGGAAAAGATGGAAAATACTTTTAGGTTGAATTGGGGAGAGAAAAGAGATCATGGATACATCCTTACTGAGTTCCATGCCATGAAAAAGAAACATAACGAGGATGTTACTGATTTCATTAGGAGGTTAAATAAGTTGTACAATAACCTTCCTGTAGAGATAAATCCTCCCCAAGAAACAACTAAAGTGTTATTTGCTGGAGCTTTTGAATTGAAATTCAGATTCACCATCTGAGATAGAAAATCTAGATCCCTAGATCAAATCCAGACTGATGCTCTGGAAGTGGAAGCTGATTTTTCTTCTATTGGAAAATTAAAGGGGAAAATGGATCATGGAGAAAGAAGAAAAGGGAAGGAGGATGCTAGCTCCTAAAATAATGAATGGGAAAATCAAGAGAAAAAGATGTAAGAAATGAACAAGTTGATCCAGAACTTGTCTAACAAGATAGTAAAGATAGAATTAGAAAGCAAAAGTTCTCCCCACATCCAAATCAAAGATTTCCAATAGAGGTTTCAATCCACAATACCAGAATCCCCCACTTAAGCTACTGCAAAGAGAAAGGAAAGAACCAAAAGATCACATCCAACCCCCATTTTATTTAGAAGAATAAATGGAAGTACCAGTCGATGATATCACAACTACACAGGAGAACCAATTATTTTCCTATTCTAATGAAGAATTTGAAATTGAATTGCATCAAGAACATGGTGAGGAGAAAGACATTCCCCTAGATGACAAGGATATTGATAGCTATTGCAGGCAGTTTGTGGATTTCAGCAGGCTCATTTACATAAGAAGTATGATCTCAGGTCTTCTAGGAAGTATATGTTGAGATTCAACAAGAAGATCCCAGTGAAAATTAAGCACCTACACTAGGATGGAGCCTCATGCTATTTTTAGGTGGATTTCTATTTATAGATGCATGAGAAAATTCTATTTATAGATGAGGTCTATTTATAGATGTATGTGCAATTTCTATTTATAGATTGCATGTCTATTTATAGATGCATGCTGACTATTATTATCCCTTAATAATAGTTGGACAAAAAATAATAATCTATTCTCAATGAGCACTTGGAAATAGTTAACTAAAGTGGAAAATCAGTTAGCTATAGGAATTTCGAGTTCAGATGTTGGTTGGTGGGACATGCAAGTGGACTTAGTTGTGACTGAGTGATTCGAAGTTGTAACAGAGTTGGAAGTGTAGTTATGAAAGTTTTAAAGTAGTTTAACTTATTTAAGTGAGTTAAACTCAGTTGTGCTCGTTGTAACTAAAGATACACTAGTGAGAGATCTAGTGAATTAATTATTAATTAATTCACAATCAGTGGTCTCACTTGCAACTGAAGATTTACTACTATTCGCGATTGTGTTTCAAATTCCGAAAATATTTTTGTAGAAGATATTCTTTATTTAACAGTGGCATATAATTGTTAGATCAGGAGAATCCGGGCAATACATATTTTGTATTGAATTTATACATGGTATTAGAGCTCAGAAAATTGCAATTGTGAAGCAGGAGCTGAGTTTGTTGGTGGAAAGAATTTGAATTTGCAGAAAGAATTTCTTGGTGCTACAACTGATTTAACATCAAAATGGCTTTCAATGGCTTGAGGTTAGAGTATGAAATCGAGGACAGCTCAAACTACATTGCTTGGAAGGACCGGATGGAGGTATTACTCTAAGATAATGGCTTGAAGGAATTCATTGACCGTGATGTTCCTAAGCCTACTTCGACAGATGCTACATTACTTGATGCATGGAAAAAGAAAGTGACAAAGGCAAGGAGGATTATTTTGGAAGGAGTATGAGACCACATTGTCTCAAGCCTTCATGGGAAAGCCACACCATATTCTATGTGGAAGACTTTGATAGATCTTTTCCAAAGCAGCAACGACCATAGGAAATTGGCGCTCAAAGATAAAATCAGGAAGATCAAGATGGAAAAGGGTGACAACATTCCAAAGTATCTCATAAAGTTTGTATACTGTCGGGATGAACTGGGGAGTGTGGGAATTACTATTGGTGATGATGATTTGGTGAGCTTGGCTCTCTTGGGAATTCCTAAGAGTTGGCACAATTATGAAGACTATGTCAACGGATGGGAAAAATTGCTGGATTGAGAAGGACTGTGGTCGGATCTAGTGCAGGAAGAGTTCAGGTGGAAAATCAGATATGGCTCTTCATTGAATCATGATGATGAAGAGGATTGTACTTTGGCTGCCAAGGCGAAGAAGGGGAAGTGGAAGAAATTCCATTCTAAATTCGAGTCTAAGGCAAGAAGCTGGATATGTCCAAAGTGAAGTGTTTTCATGGTCACAAACATGGGCATCTTGCTACTAACTGTCCGCAAAAGAAGAAGAACAAGAAGGCTGCTGGAGCTGCAGCTGGAGAGGCCCTTGCCTCGCAATTTGAGATTGACTTCTCTTTAATCACATTCATGGTGTCGAGTGCATTTGGATCGTTGTGGTATTTATATAGTGGCGCTTCCTTTCACATGACAGGAGATAAGGAAATTTTCAGTGACTTGGAGGAGAAAGATCTCCAAATGCATATAGAGATGGGCGACGATGGACGATACAATGCGACCAAAATTGGTACCATTTCCTTTCAGAGGGAGTCAGGTAAACCATTTCAATTGAAAGATGTTATGCATGTTCCAGGTCTGAAGAAAAAATTGGTCTCAGTCGCAATGTTGGAGGACAAAGGCTATGCCATTTTTTTTAGCGATGGAAAATCTTTCCTGCGACATAAAACAATGGGTCAAGCCAAGAGGATAGGGCTTCGAGTTAAGAATCTCTACAAGCTGGAGGTAGATGGCTACGCTGCCATGATGGGCAAGGCAGAAAAAGTGGTGAGCCGATATGAGGGCGAATTATGACACAGGCGATTGGGCCATCTTCATCATGGAGCCTTGAAAGTCATGCAACAAATATCTACTGGACTTCCAATGGGAGCACTTGTCTAGTTATATCAGTGCAAGGGTTGCACCATGGGGAAGTATGTAAATTCCACCTTTCATGAGAAGGAGAACCATGCTTCGGGGATCCTTGAGAGAGTTCACATAGACATGTGTGGAACATTTCGGTTGCTTCAACATCAAAACATAAGTACTATGTTATTTTTGTTCATGACTTTTATCATAAATGCTGGATCTTCTTCATGCAGAAGAAATATCAAACATTCTCAAAGTTCCGTGAGTTTAAGGCATTGGTGGAGAAAGAGTCAGGGAAGAAAGTGAAGGCTCTGAGGAGCGATAATGGTGGAGAATACATCTCTAATGAATTCAAGAACTTCTGCAACAAAGAAGGAATTCGAAGAGAACTCTTAGCGCCTCACAAACCACAGCAAAATGGGGTCACGGAGAGGAAGAACAGAATGATCGTGGGTGCAACATGAGAAATGTTGCATGATCAGGGCCTACCAATGCATTTGTGGGAAGAAGCATGCAACACTATGGTTTATGTGCAAAACTGTTGTCCTCATAGAGTACTTGCCATGAGTACACCTGAAGAAGCTTTCACTGGTAAGAAACCGGATGTTTCACACTTTAATATTTTTGGCTCATTTGTTTATGCACATATGACCAAGGATGCCAAGAAGAAGTTGGATCCGACTTCTGGAGTTTGGATTTTGTGGGGTACATTGAAACACCCGATAATTATCATGTGTATTTTCCAAACAGTCGAATGACTGTGGTGCGACGAGATACAAAATTCGATGAGGAGAAAGCCATGCAGTTGTCACTTGAGAGGGAGCTAGACTTGCATGCGGAAGAGGAACTGTTGGTTCCCAAAGATGAGTCTCTAGATGTGGATCAACCACAAGAGGAGGTTCATGGAGTGGAGTAGTCCACTCACGCAGAGCCAACCATCATAACTGGCAGAAGGCGTACCACATAAGTTGATAAGCTGAGACTTGATGTTGCACAGAATGTAGGGGCCCCTACTTCACAACGCAGAGAAAGACAATCTCCTAACCGATTTAATGGATACATGGCTCTCATGAGAAAATGTATTGTGATTGAACCATCTTCCTTTCAAGAATCAGGGCAGGAACCCACATAGGTAGATGCAATGGTGGAGGAGTATGACTCCATTTTAAAAAACAGTGCTTGGGAAATTGTTCCAAGGTCGGTTGATAAATCAGTGGTAGGTTCAAGATGGATCTACAAGGTAAAGCAAGCTACTGATGGGAGTGTTGAGAAATACAAGGCTATATTTTTTTCTCGAGGCTTCTCACAGATTGAGGGGATAGATTATGAAGAGACCTTTGCACCTATCACAAGGTATTCTTCCATAAGAACCATCCTTTCTCTCTCAGCGCATATGGGCTTGCACATTCATCATATGGATGTGAAAACTGCGTTTATCAATGGGATCATTGAGGAAGAGGTATACATAGAGCAACCTAAATATTTTGACATCTTCAAAAGCGAGTCGCATGTGTGCCGACTCAAAAGAGCGCTGTATGGGCTGAAGCAAGCACCCCGTTTTTGGTACACTCGGATAGATAGCTATTTCACTAGACTGGGCTTCAACAAAAGTGAAGCAGATGCAAACCTATACCAAATTTTGGTGGAGGGTAATATTTTAATCATTGTTCTTTATTTTGATGATTTAATATTTACTGGTGATGAGCAGCTGATAGATGCATGGAAGGAGGACCTTGCAAGGGAGTTCGAGATGAAGGATATGGGCCTCCTTCATTATTTCCTTGGATTGGAAATATGGCAGCGAGATGGTGAAATTTTTGTGTCTCAAGGAAAGTATGCAAGGGAGATACTGGGTAAGTTTCACATAGAGGGCTGCAAACCCATGGATACTCCTCTTCCATGGAATTGGAGGAAAGAGGATGCTACTTCTGGAGAGGTAGTGAATGCTACTGTCTATCAACAGTTAGTGGGTTCGCTAATGTATCTAGTGAACACGAGACCAAACATTTGCTATGTGGTTAACGAGCTAAGTCAAGCTATGGTTAAGCCTACCAAGCTCTTTTGGAAGGTGGGTAAACATGTCTTGAGATACCTGAGGGGAAAATTAGAGTATGGTTTATGGTACAGACAGAAGGATGAGGTGAAGTTGCATGGCTTCACGGATGCAGATTGGGCAGGCATCCCATCGGACATAAAGAGCACATCAGGGGGGATATTTAGTACCAGATCTACGATTGTTTCTTGGTACAACAAGAAGCAGAGATACGTGGCACTTAGTTCAGCGGAAGTGGAATACATGGAGGCGAGTCAAGCTGCATGTGAGGCTATCTGGATGAGAAATATCTTAGTTGGTTTGTTTGGTTCTCATTTAGATTTGACAATGATTCATTGTGATAATAAAAGTTGCATTAAACTCTCGATTAATCCTGTGTTCCATGATTGATATAAGCATATAGATATCTGGTACCATCATCTCAGAGATTATGTGCAGAGGAGAATCATGCTGCTTCAGTATATTCCTACAGAAGATCAGGATGTAGACATTCTGACGAAGGCGCTCACCAGGAGAAAATTAGAATACCATAGAGACAGGATCGAGGTGAAGGATAATCCCTCTCTTGTTGAGAGGGAGTGTTGAGATTCAACAAGAAGATCCTAGTGAAAATTAAGCACCTACACTAGGATGGAGCCTCAGGCTATTTTTAGGTGGATGTCTATTTATAGATGCATGAGAAAATTCTATTTATAGATGAGGTCTATTTATAGATGTATGTGCAAGTTCTATTTACAGATTTCACATCTATTTATAGATGCATGTCGACTATTATTATCCCTTAATAATAGTTGGAAAATAAATAATAATATATTTTCAATGAGCACTTGGAAATAGTTAACTGAAGTGGAAAATCAGTTATATATAGGAATTTTGAGTTCAGAGGTTGGTTGGTGGGACATGAAAGTGGACTTAGTTGTGACTGAGTGATTCGAAGTTGTAAAAGAGTTGGAAGTGTAGTTATGAAAGTTGTAAAGTAGTTTAACTCAGTTAAGTGAGTTAAAATCAGTTGTGCTAGTTTAACTAAAGATACACTAGTGAGAGATCTAGTGAATTAATTATTAATTAATTCACAATCAGTGGTCTCACATACAACTGAAGATTTACTACTATTAACTACATGCATGTCATATCCAGTGGAGACCCTGTTGAGATGTAGGTGAAAGGGATAGTTGAATATCAGTTGTGACATTAGTGGTTTCACACATGCGACCACACACAGATTGGATGTGCCCATGAGGATTGCATAGTCAAGGTAGGTAGGATTGCATTCATTTAGGAATCGCTATTAGTAGGGATTGCGCAGTGGAGATAGTAAATTGGCTAAGGAACTTGCCAATTTTTGCATGACAGTGTGAGACAATTGTATGATGCACTGAGAGATCTTCGATTGGAGCTTTGTATGAGATTATTTCATGATCCATACTATATACGTAATATATGATAGTGGGGTTTTTAGCTTTATGCTTTCTCGGTAAAATTATTTGTGTTATGTGTGATTGATATTTCTTCATGATATTGTGATTGGTGATTTTGTTTCAAATTCCGCAAATATTTTTGTAGAAGTGATTATGTATTTAATAGTGGCATATAATTGTTAGATTAGGAGAATCTAGGAAATACATATTTTGTATTAAATTTCTACAGTACGACCGTTTTTTACTCAGCAAGGAGTCACCAGTCGGGAGCTAGTACAGACCCTCGTCCGAGCCATTCATCACTCCAGCTTGTCTCCCCAGTGTCACTTTTGGTCACCAGGTACTTAGCCAGTCCCGTGTATTTATTTTTATAGTTTCGTCTTTGCTTATTAAAATGAAAAAATTTGCACCCGAGACCTCACAAGCTTGAGAGGCGAGAACCACCTCTGGTCCTGAACCTCTTATGGACTCCCAAGCTCAAATCCACGACCCTACTCATCCTTTTCATGTGGCAACAGAGCATCATGAACTAATGGGATACAAATGGAGGGGAGATAATTTATTTAGGGTAGATGACTCAGGTTTATATTACTAGATCTCCCCTTCCATCCACCACTTTCCTTAGTTCATCTCCCGGCTCTCTGAAGCCTGCATTGAAAAAAAGGGGTATTTTGTCTCCTCTTAGGGGAATAAAATACTGGAAATAACCCCCCAAATCATCCGAAAAGTCCTGTGTTACCCTACTTCCTCTGCCAGTATGGATTTCATGGAGGTAGCCTTGATGTTTCATTTCACAAACCTTCTAGCTGAAAAAAGGAAACCCCTCCTTTAGATGATCAGAATTTCAAATTTACCAAATCTGCCTCCTGCTGATAAGTTTCTTTGGTCCCTGTTCACCGACCTCGTTCAACCTATCCTTGCAATAATCTCGGGAATGTTTGGGGAAGATGATGCCAGTCGGGTCAAAAATTCCTATCTAGGGTTTTTAGGCCAGATGATGTAGTCAGATACCCTTTTTGACATTCCCTCATTTTTAGCCTCCAACATAAAAGTCAAATTTCACCACCTACAAACTTCAAGTTTTTTCAGGTATTATTCATTGATGTTTTAGTTGTTCTAGGTTCACATACGCCGAGAAATTTCAAGGTGTAGGCCTGGGTAAATTCTCCAAGGGAGGGACATAACCCAAATCCGTGTTTGACTAAACCACCTCTGTTCGTCAGAATTGTGGAGATGAGGGTTATTCAAAATTCATATCAAAGTTCATGTCTAGAGACTATGAAATCATACATGGGACACCTCCACCCAAGATTTTTCCTGAACAGAAAGAGCTACTCCAATTCAGTGAGGAAGACTATGTAGGGTATTGGTATATTTTTGAATATCACACCGAAATTCGAGTGTATGGTTGTGGGCTTCCTCCTTTTCACTTGCAAGTATTAATGGTTATCAGAATTTGTTCTCTAGAGTTTATGAGACAATCCCTGGGTACAAACCAAGCACATTTTGTGCTAGAAAATAAATATTAAATTTTTAAACTCTCGAATATAATAGGACCTTTCACCATAAAATCATGACATGCCTTTCCTATGATCGAAGAGCTGCTCCAAAAAATGAAATTCCAACAAGGGGATGTCTAGCATTATGAAGAAGAAAGATCAAAGCCTCAACATATGTACATGAGCCTAGATCTGATGTTGAGTGGAAAGCTAACTCTAACTTGTGACCTTTGGATACGAAGATGGAGATTGAGTCCCCAATCGAATACAAGCGACCAAAAAGGGTCAGTACTCAAGAGGATATCGAAGAGGAGGAGGAAGAGTGACACGCCAACAAGAAAAAAAGAATACAAGAAACTGAAAAACATGTTCTAGAACAAGCAGATGAGGTGGTCCTTTTATCGGTGGACCGAGGGTCAAATCAACCTGGTTTTCAAATCAATATGGTGAGTCGTCCCTCACCCATAACATCTTCCTCTTCATAGGCAGTCATCTCAGGGGAGGGTCCATTAGAAGAAGGTCCTTTAGGTACATGAACATGTTGGCGCTTAGGGGAAGAAATCAGGGAAAGGAATCGAAGTGTAAGGGAATAGCTAAAATCAGACATGACTCTTTATATTGACAAACATCACACCAGGCTTTTGGTAGCTTTAGATGTGGAAAAATACCAAATGGTGTTGTCTGTGCAACACCTGTCCTCTCATTCTTTGCCCCTAGGAGCACGATATTGGTCACTGAATGTGATTGTTGATTTGTGATATATTCCTCTACCTGATAAGATGAACCTTCACTCATAAGTGGGAAATATTCTTTACAATGAAATTAGAATGTATATCCTAGCTGTGGATAAGGCTAAGAACGTGTTGGAGAAGGCTATTGAAATGATGAAGCGAGAAAGAGAAAATTCTAAGGCCCTCGCATTAAAGGTCGATGAATACAAGAAAATGATCACTGGAAAATGGAAAGCTAATGAAGGCCATTTTTATACGGAGGTGCTTCTCAAGGGAGCTACATGAGAAATTTGTAAATCCCATTTGTCCTAGGCACTGGTTCCTTAATCAACTTATAGATTGTCTCTAGGAGTTACAACATCTTTTTGGCGCCGTTTCCGGGGACGAATTAGAAAACATTTTTCCTGGGATACGATAAGTTTTCACCCTTCAGTCAAGTGAGAACGAGGGGTTTTGGGTTGTATATTTCTCAACTTGGTGACTCCATTGTCAAAATATAAGTCTAAGAAATCCTGAATTTAACCAGGCCTCATACCCGGTCAGACACCTCTCAGCAAAAGAAACCTTCTGTATCTGACCCCGAGAAGTTAATCTATAAAAGAGTTTGGAAAGAAAATTCCCCTAGTTAGCCCGACCCACCTTCGTTCTCTCTCAAAGTGTCCTCTTATAGCATTCAAAGAACCACCATATATTTCCCTGATTCTACTATTCGAGTCTTAGAATACCCCCTAAGGGAGATTATACTCTCAAATCTTTCAAGACCCAAGTAAAAGAAGAAGCATATTCCGCTAGTGCCCATTTTCTTGCCTTCCATCCTTCACCCAAGATAGAAGAAATCAAATAGATTCCGGTAAATTTTACCTTGCATTAGTTAAACTCTCTGCCTCCTCTAGTATTACCTGTCACTCTTCATATCGTTCCTCTCCAAGCTCATATCGTGAATCTACCTCCTGCCTTGTTGCACAACATGGAAGTGTCAGGTTTTTTACTGAATAAGTATGCTCCACTAGCTTTACCACAAATTTTGAATGACATGCCTCAAGATTACTTGAAGCTTCTACCCCGTTTCACAGGAGAAGACAACATTTAAACACAAAGGCACATTGATAATTTCTGTGCCTTCATGGAGAACTGAAACGTCGAACACCTCAATGTGGTGCTAAGGCTTTTCGTCCAATCCTTGATGGCGAATCCAAAAATTGGTTTAAGTCTTTACCTGATGACTCTATCAATGACTAGGGGGAGATGGAAAATGCTTTCACGCTGAATTAGGGAGAGAAAATAGATCATGGCTACATCCTTACTAAGTTTAATGCCATGAAAAAGGAACATAACGAGGATGTTACTAATTTTACTGAGAGGTTCAATAAGCTGTACAATAACCTTCATGTAGAGATAAATCATCCCAAAGCAGCAACTAAAGTGGTCTTTGCTGGATATTTTGAACCGAAATTCAGATTCACCCACTGAGAGAGAGAATCTAGATCCCTAGTTCAAATCTAGACTGATGCTCTAGAAGTGGAAGCTAATTTTTATTCTACCAGAAAATTAAAGGGGAAAATGGATCATGGAGAAAGAAGAAAAGTCAAGGAGGAGGCCAACTCCTCAAATCATGAACGGGAAAATGAGGAGCAAAAGATGGAAGAAATGAAAAAGTTGATCTAGAACCTATCTAACAAGCTAGTAAAGCTAGAATTAGAAATCAAAAGGTGTCTGCCTCGTCCAAATCAAATATTCCCAATAAAGGTTTCAATCCACAATACCAGAGGCCCCCACTTAAGCTATTGCAAAGAGAAAGGAAAGAACCACAAGATCACATCCAACCCCCATTGTATTTAGAAGAAGAAATGGAAGTACCAGCCTATGATATCACAACTACATAGGAGAACCAATTATTTTCCTATTCTGATTAAGAATTTGAAATTGCATTGAATCAAGAAGATGGTGAGGAGAAAGACATTCCCCTAGATGACAAGGATATTGATAACTATTGCAATTTTTTTTTGAATTTCATGCAGGCTCAGTTGCATAAGAAGTATGACCTCAGGTATTCTAGGAAGAGGTCCTTCATGTAAGAACAAACTGAAGATCCAGGACCTAAAATCTCCTCAAACGAGTCAAAAAAGGGCAAGAAGCCATTAAATCAAGCTGTCCATAGACCTACTACTGCCCCTAACTCGTCAATGTAGAATCTTGGAGCTACAAAAATTAAGAAAATCCCTTTGCCTCCTTAGCCCTTAACTGGCCATGATAGGGAACCTACTGAAACCACCTCTGCTGAAATAAGCCCCATTACATTCATTCTATAAAAATAATTAGAAAAACTAAATATTCCTGTACCACTTACAAATTTATTGAACCAACCTTCCTACAAGACTCAGGTGTCTCATTTCATATGCCTATCCACTGCATTCCCCATTCTAGACAACCTCAATATCCAAGAAGAAATACCTATGGTAGTTTTTGGGCCTCATTTAGAAGAACAAGATCCTTATAACCCACCTTTCTATGTGAACTTGGTAGTAAATTACCTCTTATTGCATAATTACATGCTAGATTCAGGAGCCTCACACAATTTAATGCCTCTATCAGTCATGGAACAAATAGGACTGCAGATCATACAACCTTACAAAGATATTTATTCTTTTGACTCCAAAAGAGTCAACTATTTGGGTATAATAAAATATCTGGTGGTAAAATTGGCTCAAATCCCAGCAAAAAGTGTGGTGATGGATATCGTGGTGATAGCCATTCCTGTTAGGTTTGGAATGCAGTTATCCCAGTCACGGGGATCTAAATTTGGAGGTTCGATAAAACTTGATCTAACATATTCCACCATTCATGTTTTTAGAGGGGAAGAAAGAGATTGTACGAGGAATCAAGATTCGTGAAGATGGTCACGAAAGCTGATGGCTCTACCAATGCTCCCCTATACGGAAGATATTATGAGTTTTCTTGCTTACTGTTAGAAGAAGATGACCTCATCCTGGAGGAAACAAAAATCCTGTCCCTGAGGCAGATAAATCAACAGATAACGGAAAAGAATGAGGTATGGACTTTAAATTTCCATGGAACCTACTCCAAAGAAGGAAACAAAGTCGAGGTTGTTATCCTCCACACTGTCCCGAGGCTGAGAAAGGAGACCGAAGGAGGTAACCTCGAACCACTTAGGATTTGGTAGCTGCCTGTAAAAATCAGAGTGGGCTCTCTCTATAATCTCACAGCCAATAAGGTGACTGGAGAGGGAAAAATATGTTAGGGTAGGTATTGAGCTCTATGTTTTTGAAATTTAGGGTTTTACTCGGTCATGAGGAGAGGTTAAGGAAACTGGGTCAGGTTTCAAAATATTTTAGTTGCAGGAAGATAAATGGGCAAGGTAGGTATGTTTCAATGACACTTTGAGGTTTTCAATGTAATTTAGGGTGGAAAATCAAAGGTTCAAAATGAGCATGACAAGCATGATTTCATTTTTCAGAAGACAACTAAAACATAGACATGAAATTCCTATCAAAACATATCATAAGATTTAAGAATTCTGCTTAAAAACTCATATGAAGATCATTGAAAGAAAAGATATGGAAATAAGGATAAATAAAAATTCATTAAAGTGATTTACAGAAGAAAAACACTGTCACAAAATCATACCACAAGAATTCCTAGATAATAACTCCAACTGGCCTGTTAATTTCCTGTCAAAAGATGATGTATACAATCTCCAAGCCTTTCACTCTCTGATGTAAAAACTTTTATTCAACTCAATCATGGATACATATAGACCAAAAACCTCTTTCACCTCTCTTAGGGGTCGAATCCCTCATGATAGGAATAGTTTACATAATTTTCTCCAACCAAAGCTAAAACTAGGGAGGTTAAGAAAAAACTCTTCATTTAGACCAACTGATTCACTTTGACTTTACAAGCGTGACTGAGCATGAATCTACATAAAATTAACATTAACCAACTCATTTAAATCTAATTACATCATAAAAATACCTTAGGGGAGTAATTACATCACAAAATTTTGACTTTGACAAAATAAATTCGAAATTCTGGCTTACTAACAGAAGCGCAGCAAATTCCCTAAAAAACGCAGCAAATTTAGATAAGCGCAATGAATTGTTTGAGGGAATTTTTGAGTGACTTTTATTGATCCATTTGATGATTTGAAGGTATATTTTTAAATCTTGGGATGTATAGTTGTCTTTAGAACCTTCAAGCATGCAAAATGACCTCTCCAAGGCTGAGAAAAATGAGTTTTCCCAAGACTTCTCCAAAAGCGCAGCGAGGGGATCAAAATAGTGGAAGAAAACCATTTTTAGCATGTTTTTGGCCTTTTTATCCCAAACAGAGGACTGAAATGGCATAAAGGTGGCATAGATGACATGTACAAATGATAAGCTATCCAACCATGTAGAGTTTTTTTCATTTGGTGGCCTTAGGAAAAAGCACAACAAATGTTCGCTATGATTTTGGCAGTGAGGAATTTCCAAAAATTACCAAAATGACCAAATTTTTTCCAAAAATATGGCTCAAAGGTTGATTAATATCTATCTAACCATAAAGTGTTTTGCAAAAATGAGAGAGATTTTTGTACTTTGGTATGTTATGAACAACAACCTCCTCCATTTTTCAAACATACTTTTCCATTTGTTCACGCTTTCCCTGAGCAGGAAAAAGAAACAAAATCTAGGCAACTCCAAGTGTCCACTGAACATGTGGTCATAATCCATAAATACAAGAAAATTCATCTCCCTTGTTGACTATAGAAAATCAGTAAAATGATCCTAAAAAATATGAAATGTTACCTTGTCTTGAAACTAAGTATAAACACAAGCACTCCTTTCATTTTATAATCTTGGAGGAAGATCATCATGTGCAAGGGGCTCTAAAACAACCTCTTATTTATTGCTGCTCTCCTGATATGACAACAAATTCTTGGATGAGATTTGTAGTGAGACTCTCGTTGAACAAAAAAATGATGTCGGTTGCATGATCAAATTTTTATCATCTTTGTTTTGAAGCTCATAACTAGCTTATTAAGAAGGAATTTGTCTACAAATATCTTCCAAAACATCAGCTATTGGATCATGGAAAACCTTAGAAGATTGCTACAATTGGTTATACATTGGTTCCAATGAGACTACATGATTTTCTATAGGCTTGTCATCCTTTGCTTCAGAGATATTATCAAGAATTTTCCTCAAAAACTGAAATGAATCAAAATTTAATGATACAGAATTATCCTACATCAATTCATAATATGTTTCAGGTTCTAAACTTTCATCTGTGGTTTGAAACTCAATGTAACTCAGTGGTCATGATTCTAGAGTGAAAGAAGCTTCCATATCACAAGTGACATCCTCGACCAATTCATGAAAAGGTTGCTCGTTTATACTGTTGACAACTCGCTTATCTACTTGCTTATAGTTTTCCTTTATTTTCACAAATGAGGAAAATCACAAGGGTAAGGAGTCCTAATCAAGAATTTCATTGTCTTCTTAACGCTCAATATCAAAACTGGAATACTGTTGATTTCTAATCTGAGGAAAATTTTCTCTCAGTAATTGAAATGAAGTGAAACACAAGGGAAAAGAACTTTAACTTACTTTGAAATTTTCTGCATTCTCTTCATTTCTGTCATGATTGATATGTATAGGCTGAATGCTATATTTGAGTTTCTGTAATTGAACTTCCTCTTCCCAAAAACATGTCACTGATTGCCTTGAAGAGTCAGCCTCTATTTCGACAACATAGTCATCATCATACTAATCATTATTGGGTAAATAATCCATATAAGAAATGTCATCAATAATACACATTAGAACAGTAGAGTGCTTCTCCATGGGTTGATCTATAAATCCATTTTCATGACTGTCCATAAATGAATACATAAAAAAATCATTTTCTAATCTATGGTAACTGGAACTAGCAGGAAAATTATTAGGGCCAACAAACTCTTCTTCTTCGGCAATAAGAGGAACATGGTGCACATAAAATTCATCTCTCATGATGATATTTTGCATCATTTCTTCCTTTGTACTTACCAAAATGTCGAGTTTCACTTCTGAAGATTTCAAGTGATCCTTCTCTATGTTCTCCCTCTTTTCTTCCTTCAACCTTGAAATTTTGACCAACTTATTAGCTTCCACATATTGTTGGGTATGTGTTATGTTATTTCCATGACTAGTTACATGCGGGGGGGTCACAGGGGGGCGACAGCCCCCCTTGTTCGGGGTCTGGGGCAGTGCTCCGGGAAATTTTTTTTGGACCTTATTTTTCAGTGGGCGGACCCGCCCATGGTTATGTGCATGGGTTTTCACATGGTTTTGGGGCATGATGGTTTTCGGCCCCTGGTATTTTGTAGATCCGGTCAAGGGAACTACGATTATGTTCTAATCCAGGGTTAAAGGATTGGGGTTTATGTATGCTTCGGCATGTATATATACGTGTTGTAACATTAAAAGGAATATAATTAAAAATCAAGCTGGTCGTCCCGATTTGGGATCCAGGGGAAAATCTCTGTGTATATATGTTTTATGTTTTATGTTCTTGCTATTGTTTATTTTCTGTTTTTAAGATTCGTTTGAAGATAAGTTTTGTACAGGTTTAAAACCTACACATATATCGCACTGTCCTGAATTTCTTTGAGTGTTATAGTGTTCCTTTCTCTCAATTGAAATACCATTTCCGGATCAAAGGAATCTGGGTAGTGTAATGTAATGATCCTTTTTCAGGATTCAACAATGAACCAACTGTATAATGGTCCCGATGTGTTGAATAAGCTTAAAATATCTGTAATAGACTAAAATATATCTTTGGAAACCACAACAGAAACATTGATTCAGATTTATGATGCAAAAGTTGGGGAAAAGCAGCTAATTCAACCTTAAAATGGGTGTATTCAGAAATCGGCGTGGAAAAATGGGATGGGGACCATTGGAGCTGTTAGATTAGGTCATGAGGGACCTATTATCTAAATTTAAGATCAAACAAAGCGTTATAGCTTAGTTAAACAACTTCTCCTTCCCAAACTAGGCTAGAAAACCCTAGTTTCCCATGACTTAGAGTATGCAGAAAGTTCTGAAGCTGTAGCAGCGTGATTTTATGAAGGTGTTAGATGGAAAATTGTATGAATCATCAGTAAATCATATTTATAACATGGCTGGAGCAATAAGTAGTGATAAACATAATATTTTCATGAAAAACCCTCAATATTGAGGAGCTGCAATAATAATAAAATGAATGCATAAAGGAAATGCGCAGTCAATGGAGGCCATGCTTCAGAAATTGTAGATAAAAATATGATATTTCATTAATATACTCAAATAGGCATGAAAATAGATATCTAATCTCTTTTTACATAGATCTTAAGATCACCCAACAAGGGTTTCTCAACAAAAAATGATATACAAGAGTAGCAGCTGCAGATCTATATCTGGAAATGCATTTTATTACTAAAACCCTGCTCCAAAATGAACAAGAATACAAAGAAATGGCTATATACCCATTGGCTAGCTTACCGGGAGAGACAATGGTTCTCCTCTTGGGAAACTGACTCAAAACAATGGGGGATTTACCCCTTCCACTTCACCTCCTAGAAAATAACGCAGTTTTATGAGTGGAATATGTAGATGAAATTTAAAAGTGCTTGGCCCAATACCGGATAGTGGAATTTGCAGATAAAAGGCTCTCCTTAGATCTCTTGCTAGAAGATCTCCAAGAAAGAGCATGGTATTCCCGCTTGGGAAAAAACCTTGCACTAAATAGTGAAGCAACTCAGCTAAACAGTTGAGAATGCTGGAAGTCTGAAAAGACCATATGAAAATATGAATTCCAATCTACCCTCAAATGGTTTCCATTCCTTCATTATATAGATGAGTAGCTTCTTCTCTAAGGGTCCCACTCCACCAAGGGGTTGCTTCCTCACCAAGCTTCCTCATCTAAAATTACGCTGCCTCATTAAGTGAAGTCATCTTGATACAAAAAAGTTGGAGTTAGTCAATCTTGACTAAGGAAATCTTCTTGGGAGCATCCTTGATTGAGTCTTCATGCCTTTTCCCCTTTCACATCAAGGGGTATTCAATTTAACCTGCTGAATTGATCTCCATTCACATTGAGTAGATTTATTTGAGGATCCACTTTTATTAAAGATAAATTGTGTTGAATGGGTCAAACTTGACCTTGTTCACACATGTGGATGCTTGAATTGGTTATTACATGATCCCCTTTCACATTAGGAATGATTTTTATTCATATTTGAGCAAATTATGAGCCTCCTTGCCCATTTATTCATCAATCTAAGTTTTAAGAGAAAAATTAATGTTTCCATTAGCTGAAGCTAAATTAGGAACATTACAGTCTCCCCCTCCCAAATGTTGCTTGTCCTCAAGCAACTGCAAGGGTGCTGCAAAATCTCCCCTCTTCCTCTTGTGGCCCTCTCATCCCATAGTCTCCTCTATTGCTTCAAAATTTTTGCAAAAATTCCATCTCCCAATGGCTCCTCCCAAGTGTGCAAGTTGGCCTTTGGTGAATAAAACCAATGGCTCTCATCATGAAAGAATGGAAGGTTGTTATGGAAACCTTCTTTCTGATCCATGGCCTTCTCAAGAAAGAAGTGATGACAATCATGGGGAATTTCATCATCAATGGAGGTCTCCTTCCTCCATGCTATCATCCAAATAAAATGAATCACCCTCCAGCTGGGTAATTCATAGAAAAGCTCCTCCAAATTGCTCATGAGAGGAATGCCCCAAGTGCTCCAACAAAACATATGGTCCACATCATAAATAAACAAGTAATATGAAATGGTGGCCATATAGTTGCTCATGCTCCCCTTGGAACATGCATTGCAGAAAAAGTAGGGACTCCCTTCCCCCAAAGACACCCAAAAAATGTGTCTTTCTTCTAACCATGTCTCCAAAAAACATAAGAAAATATTCAGCATGTGGGAGCATAAGTAAGATCATGCTAGCTGCCATATACAATAAGGGAGAAGGACAATGGTCCCTCATGTGCAACCAGTGTAGTTTTCCTCCTAACTGCCATAGGATATGATAGGAAAAGTGTTCTCCCCAACAATTTCTTGTTGCCCCATTCTTCTTGCATGCTTGGAGAAGGTGTATGAGGGTTGGTGTTAAGGAAACACACCATGAAGAGTACATCATCTCTCCAAGATCTCCCAAAGAATGGCCAACATCACCATTGTTCATGGTCCAAAGTGTCTTATGAAGCCCATCAACAAAAGTGCCCCATCTTGGAGCCAATACTTGCACATGAGTTTTAAGAAGATAAAAGTTATAATGAATACATCATGAGATTCAACAATATAATGTTTTTCATACACTTGTCTAAAATCAGCAAGGTAGCTCATGGATGAGCTCCCTCTCACACTCAATAAATAAGGAGGTGATAATGATAACTCTTCCCAAGGGCTAAGTCCCTCCTCAACTAGCAAATGATCCATGCACTTACTCATATGAGATTGCATCTCTTCTCTGAAATTTTCCCACATGAATCCATATAATATAGTATGACATGTTTTAATGAAACTAGTGGGATTTGAAAGCAAGACCTCATAAGTTGTATCAAGTAGTTTATTCTTGAGCTTGGAATATTTAGTTAAGTAGATCTGATTATGAACATAAATGATTCAATTAACTACCTCATAGTATTCATCCATGGCTTGCCCATCAAGAACCTTACATGTGAATAGGTCCTTAGAATATTCCATCAAGAGTTGGGACTCCCAATAAGGGTCTAGGCTTCCCAACATTGACAGCACTGTAGAAATCTGAAATGATGCATTTGTCATATGATGGCTCTCCTCCTTGACATGCTTGATGTCAAAGTCACATGTTGGAGTATTCCCAAATTTCTTTTGCTACCCTTCTTGTAGCTGATCTTGCTCAAGACAAGATTGAATTTTAGGAAAGTCACCCTTCCCTTGAAAGGTTCTCTTTCTAAAAAACTTCCACCTCTTTGCTCCTGCATGCAAAAATGAAATTATTTCTTTGTTATGTTCAGAAATCTTCATTATATATTGGATTATCCTTTGCTTCCCCAAAGCTATGGAGTAGCCCCTTGATACTATGCTCATATCAACACAAATTTCTGAATCTATCCCCTCCAACGCAAATAGAAGAATGGAAGAAAGCAAGGTCTATTTCATAAATTTGCCTAGCCTCCCATCAATGGTTTTCAGCGTTGTAGTGGCTCCTTCCAAGGTTCCCTCTTTAAAAAAATATGTTTCTGCTGTATATAGTTGAGATAACACTTTAGTTTCCCTCCAATCAGGAGGTATTCCTGCTGAAATGCCTCCTTGCAAAGAGGCATCAAGGCATAGAGTAGGATGTGAATGTAAGCGGACAGATTTGCCCCTATCTTTGTTGCATGAGTCCTCTTGCCTTCTTTGTTCTTTCAAGCCCTGAAATAGAGAAGGGTTCATGCTCTTCATCTCATGATGCCATTCCTTATCTTTTCCTCCTCCTATCTTCAAGATCCCATCACTTGGAAATGAAAGTACATGTTTCTCATGTGTTATGCCAAGAGCTCTATGTGTGGGACTTTTTGAAACTCTTTGCAAGAGTGCAAGAGTTGATTTTATTGGAGCAAGTGCTCCATCCTATTCTCCATGAGGTGCTTGAGGTGCTCTTTTCATGACTGTGTTATTCTCCCATGCCTTCCATTTCTCTTCTTCAATAGTTGAAGTTGCCTTATCTTCAACAAGAGACCTCAAATCTTAGTCTTCTTTTGAAGAAGGGATCTTCATGTCTTTCCTTTGAGAAGAAAGCCCTTCATCCAAAGGAGATATTGCCCTTGGAAAAGCATCAAACAAGATCACCTCATATTCATTGGTTTTCAGAAATGGAGTTGGATTTATAGATCCTCCCAACTCATGCAAAAGTTGTGGTTTCATAGTTGCAATAGAAGATGTTTCACAAGAAATATCATCAAACCTCTCTACTAAACTTTCAATGAACTTTGCATAAGTATATTTATTTGCATTCTTTAAGGAAAATGTTTCAAACAACCACAAAGCATAGGCCTTACCCTCAAAATGTAGTGCTGCTACTTTGATGGCTTCAGTTTCTGAAGCTTGATGTTGCTGTACAAGGGTGTCTAGCTCCTTCACCCAAACCCTAACCGAACATTTAGGTGATCCATCAAAAGTAGATAGAAATAATCTACCCACATCATGCTGATTTCTCCTTGTGCTTCTTCCTTCCTTAATGTTCAAAAACCCTTGGAAGTTTAAGTGATATTTGAACTCCTTGGATTTAGCTTCATATTCTTGCAAATAGTCTCCATGAGTCTCTTGCTTTGGCACACCTCCTTTTCTCTTCTTCATGAAGAAATTGCTGATAGAACGTGTTAGATCTAATGATATGGCTGAGTGCTCATATCCATAAGATGAGGAATTAGAACATTCCTCCTGTATAGATCTGTGTGAGGGAACTTGATGTGTTTCCCTCCTCATTTCTTTGATGCCCTTGCTTTGGTCCTGCAACTTTGAAAAGAGAAGTTTCGAGAACCTCTTCTCTCCATAAAACAAGGGTTTTCTCTGATTTCTCCTACAAATCTCCTTCTCCCCATGAGAATACTCCATAATTCTTGGGCTCACAGGCTGAGCCAAGATTGTTGCTCTGATACCACTGTAATGATCCATTTTCAGGATTCAGCAATGAACCAAATATATAACGGTCCTGATGTGATTAATAAGCTTAAATGATCTATAATAGACTAAAATATATATTTTTAAACCATAGCAGCACCATTGATTCAGGTTTATGATGCAAAAGTTGGGGAAAAGCAGCTAATTCAGCCCTATAATGTGTGTATTCATAAATATGCATGGAAACGGGGGATGGGGATGGTTGGAGCTGTTATCTTAGGTCATGAGGGACCTATTCTCCGAATTCCAGCTCAAACAAATCATTCTAGCTTAGTTAAACAACTTCTCCTTCCCAAACTAGGCTAGAAAACCCTAGTTTCCCATGACTTAGAGTATGCAGAAAGTTCTGAAGCTGTAGCAGCGTGATTTTCTGAAGGTGTTAGATGGAAAATAGTATTAATCATCAGGAAATCAGATTTATAACATGGCTGGAGTAATAATCAATGATAAACAGAAGATTTACATGAAAAACCCTCAAGATTGAGGAGCTGCAATAATAATAAAATGAATGCATAAAGGAAATGAGCAGTCAATGGAGGCCATGCTTCAGAAATTGCAGAGAAAAATCTGATATTTCATTAATGTACTCAAATAGGCATGAAAATGGAGATCTAATCTCTTTTTACATAGATCTTAAGATCACCCAACAAGGGTTTCTCAACAGAAAATGATATACAAGAGTAGCAGCTGTAGATCTATATCTAGAAATGTGTTTTATTACTAAAACCCTGCTCCAAAATGAATAAGCATAAAAATAAATGGCTGTATACCAATTGGCTAGCTTACCGGGAGAGACAATGGTTCTCCTCTTGGGAAACTAGCTCAAAATAATGGGGGATTTACCCCTTCCACTGCCCCTCCTAGAAAATAACGCATTTTTCTGAGTGGAATGCATAGATGAAGTGTACAAGTGCTTGGCCCAATACCGGATAGTGGAATTTGCAGATCAAAGGCTCTCCTTAGATCTCTTGCTACAAGATCTCCAAGAAAGAGCAGGGTATTCTCGCTTGGGAAAAACCCTTGCACTAAACAGTGCAGCAACTCAGCTAAACAACTAAGAATGCCAGAAGTATGAAAATACCATATGAAAATATGAATTCCAATCTGTCCTCAAATGGTTTCCATTCCTTCATTATATAGATGAGTAGCTTCTTCTCTAAGGGTCCCACTCCACCAAGGGGTTGCTTCCTCACCAAACTTGCTCATCTAAAATTATGATGCCCCATTAAGTGAAGATAATATTGATACAATGTAGTTGGAGTTAGTCAAGCTTGACTAAGGAAATCTGCTTGGGATCATCCTTGACTGAGTCTTCATGCCTTTTCCGCTTTCACACTCAAGGGGTCTTCAATTTAACTTGCTGAATTGATCTCCATTCACATTGAGTAGATTTATTTGAGGATCCACTTTTATTAAAGATAAATTGTGTTGACTGGGTCAAACTTGACCTTGTTCACACACGTGGATGCTTGAAATGGTTATTACATGATAAACTTTCACATTAGGAAGGATTTTTATTCATATTTGAGCAAATTATGAGCCTTCTTGCCCATTTATTCATAAATCTAAGTTTTAAGAGAAAAATTAATGTTCCCATTAGCTGAAGCTAAATTAGGAACATTACATGTAAGAGAACTAAACCGGGAGGTAGTTCTATATGAACAAGCATTGAATGGTATAATTTATTGAACCTGGGGTAAAAGTATTGCATTATTTCTCCTGGATGTCTTTTCAAATGATTATATTCTTCTAAAATCAGAAAGGGATTCCTCTTGATCACCCATTTATCAAGGAATACTTTCAGAAACTGATGGAAATAGAAAATTCTTGCAACTGGAAAGTTTTTGAACCATTGCTTGGCATCACCTTACAAAGATAGAGCAAAAATCCTGATACTGACATCATCTTCTTCAACCTCAAAAAGGTCGAGAAAATTTTCAAAACTCTAAATGTGTTTCTCAGTAGTGATTTTACCATATTCTCCATCAAACCTGGGAAGATATTTATAATATTTTTTAGGGAAATCATGGAGTACAGGAGGTACAATGAGTGGCTTATATCTATATGGAATTTTACAAGGTATAGGAGTATGTACAAAAGCTATAATATTATTCTTGATCTCTTGAGGCTCACCAAGCTGAATATGGTCAACATAAGTTTTAGAAGAAGGATATTGACCAAGATCTAAAGCATAAGGAGAATTTGTATTCACAATCTTCAAAGGAAAGGAATCAAATGAAGGTCTTTGATCTTTTATCAAACATAGTATACTTTGAAAAACCTTCTTTAAATTCTTAGGAAAATTCAAAAAATAATTCACGACAAAGAACATGATGTCTTGGATGAACGTCCAAGTTAAATACCTGATCTTCGCATGTTGTCCTTTCATGTTTATGTTGGAAAGATTCATCCTCTAGTGGAGTATTTGAATTTGATTTGGAACTGATTTGGAGTCAAAAAGTGGATGATTTCAGCCTTCCTGTGTCTGATCACTATCCACCATCAGTAATCAGATTTGATCCTTGTCATGCACGCCTAGGGAAAAAGAGATATTTCATTCCCTAGAAACGATGCCAAAAATGTTATCCTCCATAGTGTCCCAAGGCTGAGAAAGGAGACCGAAGGAGGTAACCTCAAACCACTTAGGATTTGGTAGCTAGCCCTACCAAATCAGAGAGGGATCTCTCTATAATATCACAGCCAATAAGGTGACTGGAGAGGGAAAAATATGTTAGGTTAGGTATTGAGCTCTAGGGTTTTGAAATTTAGGGTCTTGCTAGATCGGGAGGAGAGGTCAAGGAAACTAGGTCCGGTTTCAAAAGATTTCAGTTGCAGGAATATAAATGGGAAAGGTAGGTATGTTTCAGTGACACTTTGAGGTTGTCAATGTAATGTAGGGTGGAAAATAAAAGGTTCAAAATGAGCATGACATGCATGAGTTCATTTATCAGAAGATAACTAAAACATAAACATGAAATTCCTATCAAAAGAGAGCATAAGACTTAAGAATTCTGTTTAACAACACATAGGAATATCACTGAAAGAAAAGATATGGAAAGAAGTATAACTAAAAATTAATTAAAGTGATTTATAGAAGAAAAACACTGTCACAAAATCATACCACAAGAATACCTATATAATAGGTGCAACTGACCTGTTATTTTCCTGTAAAAAGATGATGTATACAAGCTCCAAGCCTTTCAATTTCCAATGTGCAACCTTTGATGCAACTCAATCTGGGCTACATATAGAACAAAAACCTCTTTCCCCTCTCTCAGGGGTTGAATCTCTCATGATAGCAACAATTTACATGATTTTCTCCAACCAAACCTAAAACTAGGGAGGTTAAGAACAAACTCTCCATTTAGACCAACTGATTCACTTTGACTTTACAAGCATAACTGAGCATGAATCTACATAAAATTAACATTAATCAACTCATTTACATTTAATTACATCATCAAAATACCCTAGGAGAGTAATTACATCACAAAATGTTGACTTTGACCTTTCAAATTCGAAATTTTGGCTTACTGACAGAAGCGCAACAAATTCCCTCAGAAATGCAACAAATTTACAAAAGCACAATGAATTATTTGAGGGAATTATTGAGTGAATTTTCCTGATTCATTTTCTGATCTGAAGGTAGATTTGGAAATCTTGGAAAGTCTGGTTTTCCTTAGAACCTTCAAGCATTCAAAATGACCTCTCCAATGCTGATAAAAATGATTTTTCTGAAAACTGCTCCAAAAGCGCATCGAGGGATTAAGAACAATGGAAAAAACCCATTTTTTAGCATGTTTTGGCCCTTTTATCCTAAAATGAAGGCTAACATGGCACACAAGTGGCATAGGTGACATGTACAAGTGATAATATATCCAACCATGTAGAGTTTTTGTAATTTTTTGGCCTCAGGAAAAAAAGCAACAAATGTTCGTATCACTTTTGGCAGTGAAAAATTTCCAAAAATTTCCAAAATGACCAAACATTTTACAAACATAGGGATCAAAGGTGGAGAAATATCTCTCTAACCATAAAGTTTATTGAAAAAAATATGAGAGGATTTTTTTCTTTGGTATGTTATGAACAAACACCTCCTCCAGTTTTTAAAAATACTTTTCCATTTGTTCAGAATCCAAGTTTGCAGTTGATCACTAAAAATTGTAGAAGCACAACAAGCTCTTAGCAGAAGCACAACGTGGTTTTGAGAGGGTGTTTGGAGGCCTTCCAAGATGAGTTTTGGGCTGCAAGTGGTATGGTTGGAAATATTATAATGTCTACAACACAATGGAGTCATTAAGCACTGCAAAAACATTCTCTGAACCCCTAAACAACTGACTTGAAGTCCAATTGTCCAAAAGTGCAGGAAATCTCCTGTAGAAAATATAATTTGAGAATTTCTCTCAAAACATAACATCAATGCATAAAATGAAGGAAATTTTTGTTCTGTGGTCTATGATGGAAAAATACCACTTTCAATTTTGTCAAATTCATCTTCCTTACTGTTATCACTCTCCCCAACTTCCCAAGGGTGACAGTAGGATTGGAGAAAGGTAACCATAGATGAAACTTTAGGTCAGGTAGATAGCCCTACTCGGACAAGAGAGGGCTCTCTCTTTGTCACTTTAAGCAGTCAAATGAATGGATGAGTATCTAATGATTTTAGGCTAGGTATTCAAGCTTAATAAGTATAATTTGTTTGATGTTTTGAATGATGGATAGAAAAGTCATTGAATGGAATGCATATAAGGCTTTAAGGTCTGAAATTAAAGGTGAACCTGCAGAGAATATGTGAGGAAATATAGGTAGTTTGAAATAATATTAATCAATCATTGAGTATATTATGAAAATTAATGAGAGTTTGAAATGAGCATTGTGGTGAATTCATTCAGTTTAGAAGCAAATACATATAGTATGGTGAATCTTGTCTAAAACAGAGCATGCATAAACATGAATTATGCTCTCAAACTTACAAGATAAAAATATATGAATAAGAAGACATGCTATTAAGCATAAAATGATAAAAATACATGAGAAACACAATTGCTTCAAACTATACCACCTGTATCTCAGCACAATTCCTACAAATTGGTCTCTGATTTCATTCCACAAGTTGATTACAAGAGATCCACTGCAATATGAGACTATCCAACTCTAAAAAAGAAAAAAAGAGAGTCTACTTATAGAAAATATAGACTATGACACCTCATCAGGTCGAAATCCCATCCAAAATGGATCATAAATGCAAAATATGAGTCATTTCCTAGTTTCTAGGGAGGTTAGAAACCATTCCTTGAATTTTAGATATAAACTAGGAGTGTTTGTCCCTTACATTAATTAAAAATTCCTTCATGATAGGAAACTAAAAAAAACCAATGACTCTAATGAAAACTCATAGGACAATATTGCCTCGAATTTGTGACCATTTTCTAAGCTTGAAAAGTGTCCTGAGGAATCCAATGCTGATTTGTGACAATTTTGACTGAAGATTTTAAAAAAAAATTGTAGAAGAGTAACTAAAATTTGGAGGCACTTTGAGAGGTCCAAATATACTTCTAAAAGAACGGTCAACTAGCCCTGTGTGTCTAGTTTCTAGAACATCTTGAATTTTTCAAAATGGACCATGGGAAGGCCTTCAAAAATCCATTCTCCTAGGGTCACTGAAAGCGTAATAGAGGGTCCAAAAAGGAGGCAGAAACATTTAACTTGTCATGCCATGAGGATTCTTGATCAGTGATTTAATCATCAAAATACATCCATCCATGTAAATAAATCACCATTTGGATGCCTCCAAAATAAAAGTCACAAAAGTCCGTTAACCTTCAGCAATGGGAAATTTCTAGAATTATGCCAAAAATCATATAAAATACCAAAATTGATCAAAATTTCTCAAAATTGGTTCTTTGGAACTTGTAAGAGATATGATACATAGCTAAGGAAGCTTCGGCAAACAAGTCCAAGCTATCGTTCTCCTTAAGTTTCATTTGCGCCTCTTTAAGCCTCTTCTTCACTTTTTTCAGCCTTATTTGAGAAATGGTGTCCCTGGTGCGATAATGGTTTGCCATGTGCCTTTGCAGCTTGTTATCCCTTTTAGCCTTTTTCAATAGATTCTCTAGACGCTCATTAAATTTTGATAACCAAATCTCTCTGTCCTCATTGATCTCCATGGCAATGAGCTCATCAAAGGTCAATTCTTCAGATTGATGAATTGATTGTCTTTTTCGCTCCAAAGCCCTTTTGAGGCCTCTTGTTCTTGGTCTTCTTGTGTGTTTTTCAGCCTCCATCTCCTACATTTGGTAAAAAAAAATAATCTTCTTGCATTTACCTCTACTTTTCTCCATGTTTGACTTGAGATTGCTTTGTAGGAGCTGATTAACTTTCAATTGAAAATTTTCATGCTGAAGGAAAGTAATTTGGGATTGGGCAATGGAGAAGGCTTCTTTTAATTATGATATCTCTTTATATTTATTTTTGATGATGTATTCAACTGATTTGACCTCCTCATGTTATTATACCTCAGCCTTCAATGGCACTGACTCATTATGCTGATGGGAAAAAGGCTGCTCCTCTATCTCACATGTTTCAACATGGGTGCCAAGTGTAAGAAAACTCCTAGTAGACTTAGACACAAATAATTGTCTCTTCCCTCTCTCATAGGTGTGAGAAAATTTCAGAACCCTAGGAATATATGAAGGCTGAATAGGCATGCTAGAATATCCAATCTCCATTGGCTGCGCTGATAATGTAATAGGAAAGACAAAAAGCGTTGCTGAAAATCTCTCCAAGAAGTTTTCCAAAGTCATGTTTATGGAGGACAAGTGATGCAACACAATGAGTTTGATTAGGCCATGATGAAAAATACTAGTATGATGATCTTCCCTTCTACAATGAACCTTCGTAGCCATCTTAATCAAGATCTTGTATAAATAATGAGGCAAATCAAGTGTTTTGAGTGAGGTAAAACACATCAAAATCCTGATGTGACATCGATATAATCTGGAGAATATTCCTTGGCATGTGAAGAACTTCATTATGAACATCATCAGAGGAGCATACTTGTTTCTGAGATGTCTGAAAGGAAAAAGAAATTCTGGATCCTCTCTAGCATGAGGCTTGAAAAATTTCTTGTAGTTTTAAATGTCTAGGTCCATACCCTTGAACCATTGCTCTCCATGAGAAGGGATACCTGTAGCTGAAGAAATTAGGTCAGATGATTGGCTAATCTCCATACCTGCAGGAGTGACCTTTCCCATACTGTAGCTTGTGGAAAATAAGCTGGACAACTAAAGATGATACCCCCCTTCCATAAGCCTTTCACAAAATGTCAAACACTGAGCTCTTTCAAAGCACATTTTGGCCAATGGTGAAGCATTAATCTCAT
Organism: Pinus albicaulis; assembly: GCA_034641835.2. NCBI lineage: Eukaryota > Viridiplantae > Streptophyta > Pinopsida > Pinales > Pinaceae > Pinus > Pinus albicaulis. The sequence goes on along the minus strand of CM076581.1, from coordinate 432,732,982 downwards.
GCATGGTGAATGGTTCAAGCCTGAGATGGCGCCCTCCTTTGAAGCTTTTCTTGTCACTTTCCATGGTGTTTGTCACTATAATGATGAAAACCATAGGGTGTTAATGAAATGAGTGAATGAATGGAAATATGGAAAAACAGAGTGTAGGAAGGTGTGAATTTGTGGATTAAATGAAGGGCCTTGAAGCTAAGAAAAATTATAGAAAAAATTGAGTAGGTAGTGTTGTGTGTCAGATTTAATTTGTAGGTGGAATGAGAGAAAATGGATGTGTGGAAGGTGTCAAAATTTCTAAAACAAAATAAATTCCGAATTTTGACTGTGATAATAGCTTGTGCAATAGTAGGGTAAGTTGGTGAGATGAAATGGGGGTGATGGGGTTAAGTGAAAATTATGATAAAAATTCAGTGGATAGGGTAGTGTCTAAAATCCACAATGAAAGTAGAATCAAGGAAAATGGATGATTTTAGGGTGGTCAAAACCTCACAACACAGTGAATTCCCAATTTAGATCGTGGGAAAAAACTAGTGTAAAATGTTTTTTAGTGTTTGAAGGCCATGGAGTTAATTAAACATTCTATGAAAATTTTAGTGGTTAAGATGGCATATTAGCTCAACAGTGAAGGTGGAATGAAAGAAAATGGATGGGTGTAGGGTAGTCAAAACCCTAAAACACAATCAACCCATATTTTGACTGTTTTCACTGTATAAAATAGGTAGAATGAGGGTTTTGATGGTGTAAAACATGTTATGGATGGTAGTGTTGGTGATAGGAGTGTATAAATGGAGCATGGGGGATGTAGGTTTAGGGTTTATGGGATGGAGTTAGGGTTTAATTAATGGGTAGGTTAGGGTTTTAACAAAAATTAAAAAAAAATGTATGTATGGACAGTGGACAATATAGAGACAACGTAAATGATATAAAAATATGATTAAAGTGTTCAAAATCAATCCAAACACCAGCCTAAGATGGAAGCTTACCTTGTATGGAGGTCACACCAAAGATGATTCACAAGCTTTGAAAGTTTGGAGGGTTCCCTGAGCTTCAAACACTGGAATTTGCACTCTACAGGAGCGTAAAACCTCCTTACAGAAGTGTAACAATGGTCCCATGAGCATAAAAATAGAGTTATAGGAGCGTAAAAATGGCTGCGTAGTGCTTGCGCAATGCCCTAGAAGGGTAACACTTGCTGCGTAGTGATTCCAGAAGAATAACAAAGAGTCCAGACAATGAAATGCAAAACCTAGAAGCGTAACACAAATCGATTTTGATGAGTGTCAAGTGGTTTTAATGGTATTTGAGGGTTATACTTTGGAGTTTAGGAGCTATGGAGGGAAAATGAAGGGAAGAACTGCTCTCTCACTCACATGAAAGGATATAATGAATTATATAAGGGTTTCTTTGGCTTTTATAATCTTTGAAATTCCCCTTACCTTTTTCCTTTAACACTTACAAAAGCTTTTGAATCTTTTTTCCACATGGAAATGGGTTTTTCTCTTGACAATGACCTTTTTCTTTTGACAATGACCTAAGAAGGTAGAATTATTTGACATTTGAAGTGACTTGATGGATTTTTTAATGAAATATGAGGACACAATTTTCCTTTTTTATGAGACAAAACTTCTCTTTTTCATGAAACAGTAAGAGTGTTTTTCAAAAATCTTTGAAATTTTCTCATTGGATATGACCCTTTTCAAAAAAAGATGAGGTGTGTCTGAAAACTGAGAATGAATCCTTTGTCTTAGGTTGAGATAGTAGGTCAAAATTGATCTCCTTTGAAGCTTTGACAATCAAGATGACCTTTTTTTTTTTTTACCTTAAATGAAACAATGAAACAAAATTTCTATTTTTCATGAAACAGTGAGATAAAAATGAGATGATTTAAAATTTTTGGAACTTCAGCCATATAAAACATGAGAGGTGGCTTTTATTTCATCTTAAAAACAAGCTAGATCCTTCATTAGGGTTTTATGAATGGAATGGAGGGTTGCTGCCTTATTTTAGATGAAAATTTGAAGATTTTTCAAAGGCAAAAATGAGCCTAGGCAGTGACCTATATGAAATGGAGTGACCTAACCCTAGACCTCTTCAGTGATGATGATGGAGATGGTGATGAATGGAATGAATGAGCATCAAACATGATTTAGACCTCTTCAGTGACCAAAATTATTTTCTGAGAACTGGTTCGAAAAAGTATAAAATTTTGACGTATGAATTTATGGAAAACAAATGAAAGAGTCATTTGATTACTGGAATACCTGGGCTAACATTGGATCCAGCTGGGGATGGAAGCTCCTTCAAGAGGTGTCAAGAACACCATATATCAAGTAGCCTTTCCATTGGGCGATGGAGTCAAACTGGACTTTGAAAAACTTTGATAAACTGGAAATGATGAACTAAATATGGAAATGACTTTGATGAGAAAAACTAACTTGAATATGACTTAAAAAATGACTGAAAATTTCTAAATTTTTTTGAAAGAAAACATGAGTTGTATGTATAAGTCTCATAGCCTTCTCCTCGGGCTTCAAAGCAACAACTTCCTTATTTTCTGGGACATCAAATTTAAAATGATATGTACAATGATAGTGAATTTATTCTTCAATGATCAAGTTAGATAGTCTTTGAGGAACCTACCATTGATTGGTCCCCCACACACTTCTTTCCCTTCAAGATCCTCTAGTAGAAATGATTTGTTACCTCTGAATGCAATGATCTTGTAAGGTCTTTTCCATATATTGTCGAACTTTCCATGCTTACTCTTTTCTTCATTCTGGGCATCCTAGCAAAGAAAAACATCCCCAATCTTGAAATCATCCCCTTTGGTCTTCCTATCATAAATATTTCTGATTATATCATGAAGCTTTGAATTACGGCTGAAGACTTTGTCTCTTGAATGTTGTAGATGGATCATTTGGCTGATTCTTCGCTGAATGTCATTAGGCTCGCTGTCGATTTCTTACAGAATTTTCATCACCGGTACAACTAGAGAAGTAGGGAACACCATATAAACACCATACTCAAGTTGGAAATGTGACATGTTGATTGATATTTTCGTGCTAACTCTATTTGCCCATAGAGTATTAGTGATATTTTTGTGCCAATTCCTCTTGTTTTCTTGCAACATCTTCTTGATTATGTTCACCAAAGATTTATTTGATGATTCAAAAAGTACATTTTCCCGAGGATAGTATGTTGTTGAATGACCAAGCCTAATGTGATACTTTCCACAAAATTCAATCATTTTATGTAATATTCCCAAATGGGAAAACTTAGCAACACATGCATAAAAAATGATTTTTCAGAAATATATGTTATAAAAATCAAGATCAACCCTTAGATCCATTATATTTGACATCATAACACCTAAATCCAAGAGGATATCAGAAAAAAATCATATTAGGTGAGGTAAACAAGCCTCCCACACCTAGTATGGCCCAAAAACTCTGAAGCCCCAAAACTACTACAACATAGAATTACTGCATAAAGTGATAGCGCCGTATAATGAGGGTTTATACTAAAAAATTATAGAGACAAATAGATCTGCTTATATATTAATCAATAATGCTCAAAAACTGAGATCTAGTCTCCTTTTTACAAATCCAAGAGAACCCAGGAAGGGTTTCTAGGAATACACCCAAATAAAAATGGTGATCTACAGCCCAAGGAATGAAGAATCACTGAAAACTGAAGCACATGAAGATAGGAGACTGAAATAAGATAGATCTGATGCATATCCACTCCAAGGTATCCTCTAATGAAAGTATGAACCCTTCAATCACAGGAAAACACTCAAACAGAGCCACAAGATCCCTCACTGAAGCTGCCCTCCAAAATAACGCAATTCTAGACTGAAATTACACTGTAGGTGATGGAAATATATAGGCCTAATGCCAAATGTCTAAAATTTTCTCAGGATCCCTCCAAACTAATCTCCCAAAATAAGGAATCCTCCCTTCTATGAAAAAATAGCTCAGAAAGTGGGTTTATCAACCCTCCACTGCAACACCCTGCAACACAACAAAATATTATGCAGAAACTGCGCTGTAGCTGAAGACTGAAGCTTGGATAGAATGATGGATGTGCAGAATGATAGATCAGGACTATCCCAAGAGGCATCTCAAGGAAAGATATGGAATTCCTAAACAGGAATACCTTGTGCTAAACAACACCAGCAATCTTAGCTAAACAGCTGAAGAGAGAAAAAGTCTAAACAGATATATGAAAATATGATTCATAAGCTAACCCCATATGGCTACCATCCTCTTCCTTATAATCAATGTGAGCCTTCTCACCTTAGGTCCCACTCATTAGGGTTTCCACCATCACACAATCAATCTCCCTCCAAAACTGCGCTATACCTTCAGCAATGCCACTCCTCCATAACAACGCTATTTGATTTGGTCAAAGTTAACCTCTTCAACCTGCTCCAGCACTTTTCACACCTAAGGGTATTCAATCCAACTATTATGTAGCTGTCTAAACTAATCCACATTCATATTGAGCTACCTTTATTGATGATCCACTCCTCCCACATTAGTGCTGTTGAATTGGTCAAACATGACTTTGTCCACATCCATTAGTCTTTGTTCACACATGAGAGTGCTAGATCTAGTTATTATCATGATCCATTTTCACATCAAGAGGGATTTTATGCTTATTCAAGATAATTATGAGTCCCCTTCCCCATTTATTCATCAAACTAGGTGCTAAAAACAAAATCAATATTCCTATTAGCTGCATGCTAATTTACGAATATTACATTTTCTTGGAATTAAAAGCAGATGCATTGTCAGTGATGATCTTGTGTGGACAGCCAAAATGAGACATAATATTTTTCTCAAGAAACTAAATGATAACAGTGTTAGTAGCTTGCCTCGTGGGGATGGATTTGATCCATTTGGTGAAATAATCTATGGCAGCGAGTATCCATTTATGCTGAGATGATGATGGAGGATGTATTTCACCAATGAAATCAAGTCCCCACTGCTGGAACGATGCTTGCACTTCAATTGGTTTTAAAGGCAAAGACAAGAGCTTCCTCTTTCCCTGAAATATTTGAAATTCATGATAGCTCATGATTGTTTTAGAAACATTAGAAAATAAGCTTGGCCAATAGAAGCCTGCCCTCAAGATATTATTAGATGTAGTCTTCCAATAAAGATGACTGCCACAGTCACATTTATGAAATTTTGTCATGATTTTTTCAACTTCTCCTTCAACCAAACAATTTAGCAATATTGCACCTAGATCTTTCCAATATAAGAAACCATTAATAATGCACTACTTATGAGATTTTAACTTCAAATATCTAGCCTTACTACTTGGAAAGCCAGGAGGAGGATTCAAGTGTTGCAAAACATGTATTGTATCAGCATACCAAGGCAATAGAGAGAAAATTTCAGATACCTCAGGTAATGTTTCAACATCTTGTTCTTCAGATATTGCAGCAATAAAATTGATGTCCAAGGCATGGAGATTTGAATCTACCATAAGCTTCTCCATGCCCTATCCTTTGATCAATTTTGTGGGCTTGATATCCAAGTCATATTCTAACATATCTTCGATCCATTTACCCCGCCACCCTTCAGGATCATTCTATGTAAGCACATATTTGACAGCAGCGTTTGGAAAATATGCAATGACATGAGAATGTAGAATGTAGACCCGAAAGTCCTCCAATGCTTTGACTAATGCCAAGGCCTGTTTCTCATTGATTTTGTATTTCAAGGTTGCGTCTCTTATGGTTCTATTGAAGAAGGCGATGGGCTGATCTGTATTCTGATTTTTCTTTTTCATGAAGAAAAAAGCAAGAGTATGCTCCGAGGCAAATGAAAAAATGATAAAATAAAGTGTATAATCCAGATTAATAAGGATAGGAGCATGAGATAAATCCAACTTAACTTTATTGAATGATTTATTCACCTCTTTAGACCATTTTACTTCACTATCTTTCTTCAACATGTAATTAGTTTTCCTTAAGTGTTCAACAAGATTGGGAACAAAACTTATCAAAAAATTGATTTTGCCATTGAATGAATTAATTTCCTTTTTTCTCCTAGGATAGTCTAAGGTCTGAATTTCTTCAATCCTTGAAGGATCTATCCTAATTCCATATTTTGATATGATACGACCCAACAATTTACCTTCCTCCATAGCGAAAATAGTTTTTTTGGGTTCAACTATATGCCAAAATTTATGCATCTCTGAAAAACCATTTTCAAGTGCTGCAAGTGTTGCTCATATGTCTTGTAAAAAATAGTGATATCGTCAAGATAAATGACCAAAAATCCATCCTTTTCATTAGTGAAAGCAATGTCCATTTCTCGCTAAAAAGTAGCCCCTGCATTCTTCAACCCGAAAGGCATTTTGGCGTACGTGAAGGTACCCCAAGGTGTTGTGAAGGCTATATTTTCTTGATCATATAGATGGAAAAGAATCTGATTATATCCAGAGTATCCATCCAACAATGAAAGTATAGAATATCCAACTACCCTTTGGAGAATATGGTCCATCTTTGGTAGTGGGCAATTATCCTTCAATGACACTTTGTTCAGATTTCTGAAATTAATGCACAAGAAAATATCTCATGTCTTCTTCCTCACTGGCACTAGATTAGACATCCAATTTGAAAAGCGAAGTGGTACTATAATACCAGTTGTAAACAATCTATTTACCTCCTTCTAAATAGAGGGCGGTAACTTGGGATTCATTCTTCTTGGCTTCTGGTTGAAAGGTTTTTGATCCAGCTTCAAGGGAATGGTATGATGAATTATGCTCTTATCATAGACTTTAAAATCAGAATATTCCCAATAAAATACATCAGGAAATTGAGACATAAGTGCTGCATATTTACCTTTCATTTCTGCACAACATTTTGAAGTTTTTACCATCTTTAGCTTTTCTGGAGTGCCAAGATTGAGATCTTCCACTCCCACTTCTGTTGTTAACATGGTCGATTTGTGTGCAACATCATCTTGATCAAAATATCTTTCAAAGATACCAAACCTCTTGGAATAGAGTTATCTTTTAGCTGAAGCACTTGCATCTTTGCTGCATGTATTTCTTGGTCATCTTCATAGAACTGGTTGTCCATTTGAGAATTCACAAATTCCTCTTCTGTCTGTAAGAAGTTGCTGATATGTTTATCATCTTGAAAGACCCCGCAATACTGAACATTATCTAGGACAACAGGGTGGTGTTTTACATTTATCTCATACTTCTTATTAGGGTACAACGGAATTTTGAACATGTTGGCCGAAGTAGCAAGAGAATTAGTAATACCATTGCTGTCCCTTGGGATCAATGGTAAAGTGTACTAAGAGAATGTCTTGAGGATGTCTAGCACTGCATTTCGATAAGCTCGCATCCTTGGATGCTTGGCCTGGTATTCCTCTTTGACTTTATTTATTACTAACTCGGAGTCACCATATAGAGAAATTTTCTTTGCACCCCACTTCTTGAGAATTTTCAGACCGACTATCAAAGCCTCATACTCAGCTTCATTGTTTGAAAATTCAAAAGTCAGCTTGTAGGAGGTAATTCAAACATTGGGATGAATGTTTAATGACTGACTTATAGGGATGTGAATCCACACTCCAATTCCAGCCCCTTCTTTTCCCAAAGCTCCATCGAAGTCCATAGTCCACAAACTACTTTCCTTATCCAAAAACTATAAATCGAATGGCTGAAATTTGCTTGCTGTTTGAGAGACTCCTGCTGTACTGAAAAATTTTGTTTCTTTCGCTGTTTCATCACTTTTTTGAAGTGATGCACTCGGTTCCAAACCATTTGGAACTTTTTTACAAATTTTTTCATTTGCCAATTCTAAAACAGAGTTTGAAAATTCAGAATTTTCTGCATTTTCTTCAATCAAATCTTCAGAAGACGCTGCAAATTCATCATTGAACAAGGTAAATGAATCTAAAAATGTATGAAAATAATTTATATTATGGTTATTTTTATTTTCTCAACTGTTGATCATGTAATTTATCTTACTTTCTTGGTATAGTTTCCTAAGTTGTCCAAAGACGGGAATGGTAGCATATGAAAAATTAAGCTGTAAGGTACCTCTAAGCTTCACTCCCCATGACCGAGAAAGAAACATTCCATATCTGGGAGGGATATCAGCTACAAAAACATCCATAAGGACAGTATTGGTTGGGATTTGCTCTAATGACACCACTAGGTCATTGATGAGGCCAAGACAGTTCATCCTCCATGAATCAAATGAATGAAGATCATGATAAGGTCTTGTGAATTCCGGTCCTAATCTATCCATAATGGCCTTGGGCATGAGGTTGTGAGAGGATCCAGAGTCAAGCATGGAATTATGGAGGTTAAAGTCATGGAGTTTTAGGCTTAGATAAAACATAGGGGCTTCACTATCTTCTAAATCATCATCAACAACAAGACAAAAAAGAAGCTCAGGGTGATCATCACTCACATTAACCATGTCGGAAATTTGATCAAATCTAAGAAACTTAGAAAATTGAATTTTGTAATGATCATTATTAACTATTTCAGTTAGAGGAATGGAGATTTTCAATTCATAAATTTCATTTTCAAGAGAAAAAAGAGCAGAATGTTTTTCTACCTCTTTCAATGGTGCATCTTTCTTCTCGGGATGATATTTGTGTGAAGAGTCTTTCTTATGTCCTACTTCTTGGACTTATTTATCTTTTATTTGACCACTGGGAGAAGCTTCGTTGCCTTTAGCATGATTAGGAACAACAGGTCCATTTTCTTTACATTGATTTGGGGCAACAACTTCTTTGTGATGAGCATATACTTGAGCGTTCTGTTTTTTCTGATGGGAGGTTATAGGAACATTCCTATTCCTCAAGCCATACTGTCTATGCACTTGAGAAATATAATTCTGACATCCTCTCTGATAATATTCCACACACACTAATAATATGTAATCATTTGACAAGACAAATTTCTGATCATACGATGCACAAATTTCTGTAGAAAATTGATCTTCTTCAGTGAGGAAAATAGGCTGCAGATTTTCCTCAAATAAATGGTTCTTGCCAGAAATTTCTTCTTCATAATATTCATTAGGGCCTTCAATATAATTCTATTTAAATGGAGTGTGAATTCACTTCTGACTTTGTGGATCCTGACCCCTCTGTTCCCTTTGCTTGATCCTGTATTGAGGCTGCTGATTTTGATCCCTGAAATTGGGATTTCTAATGGAGGGTTCAACTTGTCGATCAGAGATGGAAATTTTATCCATCATCTTCTCCATGGTCTTGATCAAGGTATTTAGTTTTCCTTCTAATGAAGTGAATGTTTCTTCTTTGATAGTGACTCTTTTTTTCGTCTTGATTTTAGACTTCCTGATGATAAAATTGGCTTCCACACTCACTCCGTTTCTCTACATTTCTTCAAGAGTTTATGGGTTTATTTCCCTCAATTGATAGGCTATATTGGGATCGGAACCATCAGGATAATGAAGTAAAGCAAGGCTTGGCGGAGGCTAATTATTCTCAGGAATTGAATCATATATTTTTTTGAATCTAGCTGTAAAGCCTTGGACATACTCATCGGGATTCCTTTTCAAGGCGTTATACACAACTAATATCTGCAATGTATTTTTCTTCTCTTCCCATTTCGCCATAAAAAAATCAATCAGATGCAGTGAGGTACCTATTGAACTAGCTGTGAGTGAGCGAAACCATTTATTTACCTCTCCAGAGAAACTATGTGCAATGATGCACATCTTAGAACCGTCGTTTTCGGTCTCTTCAAGATCTATGAAATCAATCACTTTGGAAACATGTTGATAAGCTATAACCTTTGATGTTCCATCAAAAATAGGAAATATATGACCTTAATTATGAGATAGTGGAGTGATCTGAAGTGGTAGGATCAACGGAGAAAATCAGGCCATGACTAATGGAGGACGCGGTGGAGGCACTGATGGAGTGAAAAATTGCAGAGGTAATGATGGAATGAAAGGAGAGATTGATGATGTAGCTATATGAGAAGGTGAAATGACAGGTGAAGAAAAAGTCTATTGCTGATATTGGAAATAAGCCTTCCCTGAATTTTCTTGAAGTTTCTCCACCAAAACATTTGGTTTATGAAAATTAGACCAAACTTCACTATCAACTTCGGATTCAAAAGACTCAAAAAATGGTGCAAATGACTCGAAATCGAAAGGATAAAAGGTAGCTTCTGAAATACAATTTTTAGACTTAGTTCTAAACAAAGATTTTTCAGATTCTGAACTATAGAACAAATCTTCTAGAACAAATCTCTTAGGCAAAGAATTTTATTTGACAAGTGGAGGAACAACTCTTCCAACCTTATGAGACTTGGTTTTATGTTTTCTAAAATTACTCTTAGGGTCATACACAATTGGTGAGCGATTTAGGTCTGGATTTGACTTGGTATGTCTTTTAGGAGCCAACTTAAGATAGGAATTTTGGACTTTGGCTCAGATTTTAGAATTCAGCCTATTTTTAATGCTAGAGCTTGTCACCTACAAGTCTAACTTTTCATAGGATGAAAGAAATATTCCTAGGGAATGTTTAGAAATCGCTCCTAAAAAACGGTGCCAAGAATGTTATCACTCTCCCCAACTTCCCAAGGCTGACAGTAGGATTGGATAACGGTAACCACAGACCAAACTTTAGGTCAGGTAGCTAGCCCTACCCGGATCAGAGAGGGCTCTCTCTTTATCACTTTAAGCAGTCAAATGAATGGATGAGTATCTAATTATTTTAGGCTAGGTATGTAAGCTTAATAAGTAGAATTTTTTTGATGTTTTGAATGCTGGATATAAAATTTAGTGAATGGACTATGTATAAGGCTTTTAGGTCTGAACTTTAAGGTGAAATCGCAGAGAATATGTGAGGCAAGATAGGTAGTTTGAAAGCATATTAATCAATCATTGAGTATAGGATGAAAATTAAGGAGAGTTTGAAATGAATACTATGGTGAATTAATTTAGTTTAGAAGCAAATAAACATAATATGGTGAATCTTGTATAAAACAGAGCATGCATAAACATGAATTATTCTCTCAAAATTACGAGATAAACATATATGAAGAAGAATACATGGTATTAAACATAAAATTATAAACACACATGAGAAACACACATGCTTCAAAGCATACCACAAGTATCTGAACACAATTCCTGCAAATCTGTCTTTAATTTCATTCCATAAGCTGATTACAAGAGCTCCACTGCAATATGAGACTATACAACTCTACAAAATACAAAAGAGAGTCTACCTAGAGAAAATATAGAATATGACACCTCATCAGGTCGAAATCCCATCCAAAATGGATCATAAATGCAAAATATGAGTCATTTCCTAGTTTCTAGGGAGGTTAGAAACCATTCCCTGAATTTTAGCTATAAACTAGGAGTGTTTGTCCCTTACATTAATTACAAATTCATTCATTATAGGAAGCCAAAAATAACCCAATAACTCTAACGAAAACTCACAGGACAACATTGCCTCGAATTTGTGACCATTTCTGAGCTTGACAAGTGTCCTGAGGAATCCAATGCTGATTTGTGACAATTTTGACTGAAGATTTTAAAAACAATTTGGAGAAGTGTAACAAAAATTTATAGGCACTTTGAGAGGTCCAAATCCACTTTTGAAAGAACAGCCAACTAGCCTTGTGTGTCTAGTTTCCAGAACATCTTGAATTTTGAAAAATGGACCACGGGAATGCCTTCAAAAATCCATTCTACAAGGGTCACTCAAAAGCAAAATAGAGGGTCCAAAAAGGAGGCAGAAACATGAAAAACAAGATGTTTTTGAGCTTTTTATCCCAAATTATAACTTTTCATGCCATGCGGGTTCCTGATCAAGGATGTACTCATCACAATAAATCCATCCATGTAAAGAAATCACCATTTGGATGCCTCCAAAATAAAAGTCGAAAAAGTCTGTTACCCTTCTACAATGGGAAATTTCTAGAATTCTGCCAAAAATCATATAAAATACCAAAATTACTCAAAATTTCTCAAAATTGGTTCTTTGTCACCTGCAAGAGATGGGATACACAACTAAGGAATCTTCAGCTAATAATTCCAAGCTATCCTTCTCCTTGAGTTTCATTTGCGCCTCTTTAAGCCTCTTCTTAACTCGTTTCAACCTTATTTGAGAAATGGTGTCCCTGGTGCGATAATGGTTTGCCATGTGGCTTTGCAGTTTGTTATCCCTTTTAGCCCTTTTCAATAGCTTCTCCAGATGCTCATTAACTCTTGATAACCAAAGCTATCTGTCCTCATTGATCTCCACGACAATGAGCTCATCAAAGGTCAATTCTTCAGATGATGAATTGACTATATTTCTCGCTCTAGCGCCCTTTTGAGGCCTCTTGTTATCGGTCTTCTTGTGTGTGTTTCAACCTCCATCTCTTGCATTTGGTCTAAGAAATGGTTCGAAAAAATAAAAAAAATTTACCTATGAATTTATGGAAAACAACTTAAAGAGTCATTTGATAACTGACATACCTGCGCTAACACTTACTTCAGAAACTAATTTGGAAGTAGAATTGTCCATGTGTGCAATGTAAACCCTAGGCAACCCAAATCTTAGAAAGAATTCTTAAGGAAAGGTGAAGCTATGATTTCTTGGACTTTGGTGGGCTCATACCTAGTTATCAACCCTCATTTTTACTTTTTCTTGTTAGTGTCTGTGGTCTCTGACTCCATGGTAAAGCCCTAGGGATTGATTTTGGGAAAATAGGGGATTTGAGACTCTTTTGTAGAGGGACGAGAATGAAGGGGTTAGGGGTTGTATAAATTTATGGGGAAATTTTTGGGAGTAGGGATAGGTGTTAGGGAGAGTAGGGTGGTGGAATTTTTGGAAATTAGTGAGGGGAAGGAGTATAAAGTGCAAAACACAGTTCTAGCCTAGGAAAGTGTTAAAAGTGTAGCAATATGCTAGGGTTTGTGGGAAAGAAAGGGAAATGAGGGGGATGGGCATGGGAAAAGGTTAGGGGAGATGGATGGAGTATGAATGAGGGTGTTTGAGTTTATAATGTAGTGGTTTAACCACAACAATGAAAGAAAATGATTAAGAAACCAAAAGCGCAACGAAACCCTAGGAGAGGATGATTCATTGAGCTATATGAGGAAATTGAAGCAAAGGAAGGATGAAGGAGGAGTGAATGAAGTCCAATTACTTGTTGACGATGTGCTGAAATTATAATTTGCTGAAGAAAACCTCTGCGATGGGTGATTTGTCTCCTTTTCCAAAAGCACAACACTTCTGCCAAAAGCACAACAAAGGCTACCAGAAGCGCATTGAAGGAGAGATAATGATGCTTGGAGGAAAAAATTCGATCCTTTGATGGCTGGAATGAAATTTGCTGATGGATATATTTTTCATGAGAGTGAAATGAGAAAATAGTGTGCTTTATTGGTCTTTTAATAGACTGGAGGTCGATTTTCTCCTTGGGTGGTGATGTGACACCACTTTGTCTTTTTGCGAAATGACTTGATAGGCTAGTGTATTGTAGCTTTAAACATTAGTATGCATAGTTACATCTTTATAGAGAATAAAATGTACTTTAGAAATCATTTTTGAGCACCTTCCCTAATTACTACTCCCATAATGATGACCTAGGTGATGTTATGACTCTTTTTATGACCTTTTTTATGACTTGACCTAATAATAGCACCTAATGGATTTATGCAATGATGATTTGGACCTTTGAACCTTGCAGTATGAATTAACATGAGATGATGATTGAAATGGTGATCAAGGAAATTTATTGATGACTCATTACAATGAGTGATGGCATGACCAAGATGGCACTTTTGACCATGAGATAATGGGAGCAGTAACATACCTAGACATACTAACCAATGATCAAATTTTTATTTGAAAACTCATTTGAAACTATAAAAATTTGACATAGGACCCTATCAACAACTTGAAAGAGTACAATTTGATCACTGGTGACTTACAAGACTGACAAACACTAACATTGGCTCCACCTAGGGATGGCAACTCCTTTAGGAGGTGTTAAGAACACCGTAGACCAGGTAGCCTTATCCAATGGGCATTGAGTCAAAAATAAAAAGCAATACTTGAAACTGAAATGACTTGAAAAACTTAAGAAAAATTGAAACTAACTTGACAAGCTTAAGAAAAACTGAAACTGACTTGACTTACATATGGAAGCAAACCATTGGGCTTCAAATCCTGATGATAACCACCCACCTACTGAAGATATATATACAATCATGTGATATGATCCTTTCATTGTAACCACTCCAGCAAATGGCAACTTACTTGAATCCTGCTCACACTTTCCCTGAGTAGGCAAAAGAAACAAAATCTAGGCAAGTCCAAGTGTCCACAGAACATGTTCTCATGATCCATAAATACAAGAAAATTCATCTCCCATGTTGATTGTAGCAAATCAGTAAAATGTTCTTCAAAAATTTGAAATGTTACATTGTCTTGAAACTCAGTAGAAACAAAAGCACTCCTTTCATTTTCTAATCCTCGAGGAAGATCATCATGTGCAAGAGGCTATAAAAAAACCTCTTCTTTATTGCTACTCTCTTGATATGACTGAAAATTATTGGATGAGCTTTGTAATGAGACTTTTTTTGAACAAAAAAATGATGCCAGTTTCCTGATAAAATTTTTATCATCTCTGTTTTGAAGTTCATAGCTAGCTAATGGAGAAGGAATTTGACTAGAGATATCATCCAAAACATCGGCTATTGGATCATGGAAAACATGAGAAGATTACTGCAACTGGTTATACATTGGTTCCAATGAGACTACATGATTTTATATAGGCTTGTCATCCTTTGCTTCAAAGATATTTTCAACAATTTTCCTCAAAAAATGAAATGAATCAAAATTTAATGGTACAAAATTATCCTGCATCAATTCATAATATGTTTCAGGTTCTAAAAATTCATCTATGGTTTGAAACTTAATGTAACTCAGTGGCTATAATTCTGGAGCGAAAGAAGCTTCCATATCACAAGTGACATCCTCAACCAATTTATGATAAGGTTACCTATTTATACTGTTGATAACTCATTTATCTGCTTGCTTATAGTTTTCTCTTATTTTCGCAAATGAGGAGAAACACAAGGGTAAGGAGTCCCGATCAACAAGTTCACTGTATTCTTCACGTTCAATATCAAAACTGAAAGACTGCTGATTTCTAATCTGATGATAATTTTCTCTCAGTAATTGAAATGAAGTGAAACACAATGGCAAATAACTTTCACTTACTTTGAAATTTTTTGCATTCTCTTCATTGATGTCATGATTGATATGTATAGGTCGAATGCTATATTTTAGTTGCTAGAATTGAACTTCCTCTTCCCAAAAACATGCCTCTGATTTCCTTGAAGATTCAACCTCTATTTCGACAACATAGTCATTGTTTTCTGGATAAATCACTCTTGTGGACAAGAGCGATCTCCCTAGTATCCCAACAGATAACTAGAAAAAAAAACCATTTGAATACCTCTTTCCCTAAACTATTAGCATTCAGATTATTATAACTTAGAGATGAGGAGGTTATGATCCTACCTTTCAACGAGATGTTTGATCTAGACCTTGCCTTTCACTTGAAAGAAATCCTTCAATGTTGAGAAGAACCTGCAATCACAAACATGCAAAGCATCAAAAGCACCTGCAGTATATAATAATAAAAAACACCAGTTCAGCTCAATGATAAAGGATATTAAGGATTGTCATTGTTTCAACGAATCTAAAAACAACACTATGAGAGAAAGAGATCCATATGTATTATTAAGAATTATAAAGAGAAATATTACAACCTGAGCCTTGCTGTTGTACAAATTTCTCCCATAAGCCTTCACAATCATGCTCCTTGGTTTGACAAGCCTTCCTCTCTAGAATGACCAACATAGATTTATCTTCAATGAATTCTTGTGTACAAGTTGTAATATTCAATGTACATTCCACAATCTACCATCTACCCATAACCCTGAAACGTCAGCTTAATCTATAGGAGAAATTGAGGAGGTTTCAGATCCATCAAGAGAGAGATGAGATCCTCTAATGAAGGGATTAGGGTTCCTTTATCCAAGGGGATAAGCTCCATGAGTGGAGGGATATAGCTCGAACTAGCGCGACTCAAGAGGCATTTAGTTGGAAGAATATTTACCCGACTAGGCTTCTAGAAGTTACTTTTTCGTGTTTAGTTTCTTTTACGGGGGTGTGCAGGTTTTATGGGTGAACAGAGTGGAGATCTCCGCAGCTAATAGAAGAAGTATCAACGCATGCACAGGAAATAACCACAAACAGTGTGCATGCAACCTTTAAGAATTTTTAAGATCTTTTTTCCATTTTACAAGACTTGGTTCAGGAACATGAAAGTTTTGACTTCTAAGGAAGCATGAGTATGGATGATGATAGATCCATATTAACAGTCAAATGCCATGGTGACAAAATGACGTGTAATAGATTTCCCCTAAAGTGCAAAGTTTGAGAATTTTTTTGAGAGAGTGAAGTGCTTTATCATTCCAAGGATTGGATTGGAGACACCGGTCGAAAACCTGTAAGAAAAATTCAATGCAAATATATAATCATCACTGAGGTCGGCATTCCCAGACTCAGAGCAAAACTAACTAAATGTTTTGGTACATATATGACTTTAGCGTTACATCAAAATTAGACACAGTATGGGCGTAGCCATATGCTATGAATAAGTCTAATATATCATGAATACATAACTCCTTGTAGCCTGGATGGTTGAAACTAGATCCAGGGCCTTGATTTCTGCTTCTCTAACTAGTATGAATCTATCCATGCGATTGATTGTTTCGAAGTCGAACATGGTAGAAACCACTTGATTAGGGGTCAATGATGAAAACCATTAACAAGTGTGAGAGAAACCACCAGTAATGACAATGGATCTCAAATTAATTCAATATAGTCTATGAAATGTGAATGAATGATTTGCAGTCGAACACTCATAGAGTCATTTGATCGAAGGCTAATGATGAAAACCTATTGTCGAAGGTGAGAAACCTGCCATTAGGTCATGCAGATCCCAAGGTACTTTTAGGATTTCTAGAAAATTCCTAGATAATGAGCTGATGTTGATAGAAAGTGATCCGTTGCAGGAGGGGCTACAACACGAAACCATTATTTCAAGTTTTGAATAATTTTCTTGCAAGGATTAACTCAGGGATGGTCAACGCAAATGGAGACAAATATTTACAATGAATAGTGAATTTGAAGTTGAAATTTCTCTTGAACACATAACGACACTGTAAATGAATTGGAAGCATTTGACTTAAAGATAATACCAAAAACCGATTGAATACTTTCAATGAGGTTTGATTAACTGTAAGACAAAAGGATTACCCAACCCAGACATGAGTGCGACAAAGTGTCATGTTCAAGAGTGACATTCTGCTTTTAAAAACAAGTATAAAATATGGATCCTTTTTCTCACTTTCCCCCCTACCATTACTGGCTAGTACCTCTTTATTTTTTTCAAGCTTGAGGAGGTTAACAATTGATTTTTGTGTAAGATCCTCCTTCGGATGAGTCCATATGAATATTTTTAATGAACCCTAAGAAGGAGTGGTTCGGTCCTATTGTAATCGACAGGTCCTGCACTGTTTAGTTTTAATGAGTCCAATATAGGATTAACTTAGTGTTTTTCAGTTTTAGGGAGCCAAAATAAAAACATAAGTAAACTCCGTAGTGTTATTAGTCTCTCAAAACCAAAAAAGGATAAAAGTATGTAGGAGAGAACGCTATTGACCATGCTTAGTCAACATATACCTTTTTTGTAATTACTCTAGCTCAGTTCGGAAAAGGGGTAAACTTATATTGAATAGATGACTGTTCTTTTATTTTAACGAGTTCGAATATCCAAGTTCTTGGTGATATTTTCATGTTTAGAGAGTTTGAAAAGGGCTTAAAATAGGACTCCATCATTTCGATTTTTCATATATTTTGAGAGCCCAAAAAGTGATAAAAGTTTACTCATTTTCAGACACAACCTGTTCTCTGCACAAAAAATAAAAAATTATAATCATCTGCTCTCAAGCATGGTAAAAAAATTCAAAATTTAAATTCTAAAGGTCAAAAAAAAAAAAATATTATTTTATTCATGAAAACCTATAAAAAGTGATTAGAACAAATCATTTTTACCTTTTGATTTCTAGAGCAGTGAAAAGGAGTTTTTACCGTAGATCTTCTAAAGCGGATATCGGGAGAACCAACTAACCATTTCGTAAACCTTCATTTCCAAGTATTTTATCTCTTCATTGTATTGCTTTTCATCCATTTACTTTTTCAATTTAAGTTTTTAGATTATTTTTTTGGAGGAAAAATGGTTTTAGAATCTGCCCTCGGGGGTGCGAAGGTTTTTGGCAGAACCCATGCACCCCGATGATTTTTTAATATAAAAAATCACTGTGATGTCGTGCCTTTTATACATAAATCGTGCGCAAAAACACAATTTTTATGAATAAAAACCGTGCAAGTGTCGGGGGGTTTTCAAAAATTAAATTTCTTTCCATAAAAATTGCTCCAAATTCTCCCACAAGTTTTCTAATGTTCCTAAATGATTGTTTGTGGGTAACCAATCATGCTTGAGTGGAGATAATGTGAGCATGAATTGCACGAAAATGAAGCCATTGATAGTCCAACAACGCTTCGTGTGTTTAATAATTGTGGTTTATACAAATTTTGGGTAATACAAGGAATGAAGGCCCAAATGGAACTCATGAACGGGCTGGTTAATGCTTGGGATGTCCAGGAACAATGTTTCATTATCGGGGATCACAGGCTTGTGAGTGAGATAGAGAATACTTATTTCCTCACTAGTTTACCTTGAAGAGGAAGTAAAATTCCCTTATTCAGCACACAACCAGAGGGACTACCTACTGCTTCTTATATGTTGCAGTATTTCACACATGATTCACAATTGAAGGATAGTTGTATCGACATAAAGATCATCGAATGACTAGACCTTAAAATAATTTCTTTTATAGTTACTCAATTTTGTGGCAGTGAAAATCCTCATGTGTCTACCAAAGCACATATGCAGACTTCTGTTGAGTGTTCCAGGGGAACAATTTTTAACTGGTGCAAAGGAGTGTTGGTCAATTGCATTTCAGCGAAAGTTGGAACAACTTCTAGAAGTCACTAGAGGTTGGGAAGATTCCTATAACCTGATGAGAAATTTTCTCCCAATCGACCAACGTACTCTAAAGTGGGCCTAGATCCTCTACAATGCAGCCTTGCATGGGAGTATATTCTCTGCAAAGAAATTACTGCAGTCTAGAGGTGCGTTGATGGCTCAATGGGGCACTTCAATTGGCATCTAAGAAATGAAACTTTCATGAAGGTAAACCACCAATAGAATGACTTGTTTAGGGCATGTAGCAAATAATGTAGAGTATGATAGACCCTAATGGATACTGATATGTGTTTTGGGATGATGCCCAAATTGACCTGTAACAACTACCCCCTAAAGCATGAAGTCGAAAATGATAATTTTGAGTGAATGCTTTACGATGTGATGAGGAGGATCTGAAGCAGACGGTGACCTACATTAATTACAACATATTACATCATGATAAATTTTCATCTTGGACATGAATTTCTGAGGGAGGCATATCACATACTCAGCGCATAAACTATCATAACATCGGAAAGTCATCTACAGATATAGAACCATGATAGGATGACCATCTAAGTAGTGACCATCGTACGGATGATTTGGTACTACTCCTAAAATCGCAACCCAGATGGATGAAACTAGATCTAGGGTCTTCTGTCTCATTCACTCGATCGCTTAAAGTACGAGTCTAACCATGCGAATATGTAATCTGAAGTTGAACATGGGAAGACACCGGCTGATTACCAACCAATGATGTGAGTCGTTAATAGACGCGAGAGAAATCAACATTGATGATAATGGATCTCAAGTTACTGCAGTACATTCTGCATGGTGTGAATAGATGATTTTATGTCGAACACCATACAAAGTCTTTTGGTCAAAGGCCTATGATGTCAACCTGTCACCGGAAGTGAGAAAACTGTCGTTGATGTAAGAAAGCTCCAAGGTACTGAAATGTTATTTCTAAGTAAACTTCCTGGATGATGAGATTATGTCGACAATAAGTGACTCGTCACAGGAGGGCATTGGTATTCCCCCCATTAACGACATGAAACGAGAGTAATGATTTTGGAGACAAAATGTGATTGATGAAGCAAGGCCAGGGATGGCGGTCATGAAATGAAGGTTTATGAGTATTGTAAATGACGAGGAATAACTAAGTGACCTCTCTTGAACACATCGGTGACAGTGAATGAATTGGAAAATTTTGAACCAAAACCAAAGTGATGGATGTTGTGATAGAACATAGGTATGATAGACTGTCAAGCAGATTACCCAAACCAAAAATCATGGAGATGAAGTGAATATGTGTAATGTTCAAGAGCGACATGCTACCATAAGGTGTTTTATCCTTTTCTAATTTTCCCCAGTCATTGTTGACCAATACCACTTTATTTTTTAACAAACTTGAGGAGGATAACATATGTTTGATGTATAATTCCACCCTTCGGGTGAATCCATATCTATTTGATGTTTTAACGAGTCTAGTGAAGGTGAAACTCGATCTTCTCATGATGGACAAGTCTGTCACTATTTTATGTTTTAACGAGTCTAACGATAGTGAAAACTTGGTCCTTTTTCATGTTTAGAGAGTTTGAAAAAGGGACTAAAAGAAAAATCCACAAGTTCTTTTTTTCGTATAATAGTCCCTCAAATTCGAAAAAGCGTAGAATAATACCTAAGAGAACCTCCTAGCCATGTTCAAATAAGGTTTTCCTTTTTTTTAAACATAATCTATCTCAGTCCGGAAAATGTTGGAAATACTGAGAGTGGGGTGAATCAATAATTATTTTCACTTGTTAATTTTTTCCAGTTAGATTCTTCACAATTAAAAACAGAGAGGTGTATAATAATATTATTATTAAGGATTAATAAGAACTTCAGTCCTTTTTCAAATAATTGAGTACAATAGATGTGTGAGGGCACCAACCCTTCAATGAATCAGGCACCAACCTGTTGCCAAGCACCAACTTGGACTTTGATGAGGCTTCGACCTCTAGGGCTTTGACCCTATCTTCTCAAGGCACGAACCTTGTGTTTAGGAGATCCTACTCCAAGGACACCAATCCCTCAGTCACTTTTACTAGAAGATATGTGATATATTAACTTGACTGTCATCTACAAAATATTCTTCACTGTTCAATACTTCTTGATTTTGACTTCACTATATCTTCACTGTACTTGTCCACCATTTGACTCCACTACTAATGCTTCACTGCTCACTGATTTTCATTCACTATTCTTGGTTCCAAAAATCAAATCTTCATGCTTAGGACAAGTGATCAAGAAGGCTTCTTTTGTTCTATTCCACAATGTTGCTATTATGAAATCCTTTTCATAATTCAAATGCTAGTGTGACTTCCTATTATTTCTTACAATTTTTCAACTCCACAACAAGGTTACTCTAGAATTTTATGAAGGTCTGGCACAAGAGATCACTGCCAAATTTAGGTTACTGCAATTCTGAGCCAAGAGATCATTGTACTTCACACAAGGTTTAAGACTGGTCCACTGTCCTGAGCTGTCTCCACAAGATTTTTGTCTGATTTTTTTTAGAATCCGAGCTTCATAAAACTGTTATATTTCCTAGCTCCATAATCAAATGTTTACTTTACGAGTTATTTTCACTACAAGACTGTCCTCAAGTTAACACAAGGGTCCTTCTATTATGCTCCAAAACTGCTTTTATTCAACACTATTCAAGAAATTTTACTGCTTATTTACCAATCACCTTTAAATTTCTTGTTTATCAACGTTCACCATTCATCACAGGACTGTAAAAATATGAGATCACTATTCTAAATCCCTCACAAGTCTGAGTTTTAGTAATTCTGTCCAACAACCACACCTCTTATCACTGGTCAAGGCAATAGATCTAAGAACTGAGAGTTATAACCTTTAGTCACAGATCCTAAGCAAAAGATCATAGGTCCAAAACAACATATGTCTGGTTTGAAGAAATAGATCCTAGGTCTAAGGTTATCCAGGTTCTGTGCACTGTGGTTACGTTCGAGTCTCCTTTACATATTGAGTTCACGAGATGTGAACTGAATCTCTTCTGTGTGTGCTTGATGACCAAATTTATGTGCTGGAGAAATGAGTTACGGATTGTATATATATATCCTTATTTGCAATAACAAATGAAAAGACATGTCTCTGTTTGGAGGCCGACTTGTGTCCCTGAGCATAGGTCGGCTCAATATCAGAAATATATTTTTTTAACTTGAAAATTTGATATCTCAAAAATTGCTAGGAGTTTTGGGACAAATAAGGGCTCATTGGAAAGGAAAAATTATGCTCTAAAAGATGGTATAGGAGTCAATTTGGAAGGATGCCTCTAAGGAGGTAAAAACAATTTTTCTTTGTGATTGTCCTTAATTTTTTGTGTGCAGAAAATGCATAGGACAGAATGCCTTCTCCATTGCTTGGATTCTCCTTCATTTGTCTTCTCCATTGTTTGGCTTATCAATCATGGGGTCATAGAATCATCATGTAGGACATCTATGTCATCATGATAGTACCCAACAAGTGCAGTAATATGTCACAGTGCAACATCATTAGGAGAACTTCAAATGATATCTTCCATGTTATCATTAAGTATTTCAACCTTCATCGACCTGTTTCCATCAATGACAACTTGGATTAACAATACCCCCCTTTTTCATTGTATGGAAATATTTTTCTTCTCTCCCCCTTTGACATCAATGGCAATGGGGTGCCAAAGTGCTGCCCCTGTCATGCTGCTCCCCCTAACATACTATACCCCTGACATGCTGCTTGACTTAATGTGATGCAAGAGCAATGACACCCATATTTTGGTGAAGATACTCAAATGCTTCTCATGGAAGGGGTTTTGTAAAGATATCTACAATTTGTTCTTTTGTATTGATGTATTCCAACTTGATATTTTTTTCAACGACTTGTTCTCAGAGAAAATGATATTTTATTGGAATATGTTTGGTCTTTGAGTGAATCACTGGAATTTTTGAAATACTGATGGCACTAGTGTTGTCACAAAAAATAGTAATTGGTTGCTTAGTTTCTATGTTGAAATCCTTCAAGGCTTCCTTCATCCATATAATTTGTGTATAACAATCAGCAGCAGTTGTATATTCAGCTTCAGCTATAGAAAGAGATATAGATGATTGCTTTTTGCTGAGCCAAGGTACAAGACAATATCCCATAAAGAATGCAGTTCCATTGATAATTTTTTGATCATCCACGCTTCCGGCCCAATCAGCATCAGAGTAAGCTGTCACAATAAGAGTTGAACTCTTAGGATACCAAAGACCAAAATCAGTTGTTCCTTTCAGATATCTGAGAATTCTCTTCATAGCTGTTAGATGGGATTGTTTAGGACTTGACTGAAATCTTGCTACCATTCCTAATGCTTGCATAATGTCTGGTATTGTAGCAGTTAAGTATAGGAGAGCTCCAATTATTGACCTATAAAGAGTTGCATCTATGAGAGGTGTATCATCATCTTTACTTAATTTACAATCAGTGGTCATTGGTGTGCTCATTGGCGCAAATCTTCCATCCCATATCTTTTGAGCATGTCTTTAAGATATTTTTCTTGAGATATAAACATGCCTATAGAGGTTTGAGATATTTGTAGCCCAAGAAAGTAAGACAACTCACCAATCATTGACATTTTGAAATTTTTGGACATATTTAGAGCAAATTCATGGCTCATCTCATCATCATTACTAGAAAAGATTAGATCATCAATGTATACAAGAGTGATCAAATTTTTTTCCTTGTCCATATTCATGTAGATATTGCTACCAGCTACTCCCTTTTTGAAACCTTCTTGTAGGAGATAGTGATCCAACTTTGCATACCATGTTCTAGAGGCTTGCTTTAATCCATACAAGGCCTTTTTTAGCTTGCTTACAAAGTCATTCCCTTCAGCAAGATCAAATTATTCTGGTTGCTCCATGTAAACTTCTTCCTTGAGATATCCATTCAGGAATGCTGATTTTACATCCATTTGATAAACCTTGAATCCTTTATAGCAAGTAAATGCCAAAAACATTCTTATGGCTTCTAATCGAGCTACTAGTGCAAAGGTTTCTTTGAAGTCAATTCCTTCAATTTGTGAGTATCCCTTGCAGACAAGTCTGGCTTTATTTCTGATGATTTGTCCATCCTCATTCATCTTGTTTTTGAATACCCATTTTGTTCCAATTATATTTTTATCTTTTGGGCGAGGTACTAGCTCCCAGGTCTCATTATTTTCGATTTGGGACATTTCTTCTTCCATGGCCTTTATCCAATAAGGATATTTGCTTGCTTGAGAAAAATTTTCAGGTTCTATTAAAGATAATAGAGCAACATCATATTTTCTTGGGGATTTTATCATCCTTCTTCGAGTTTGAATTCCTTCATCTATATTTCTGATGACTTTCTCTTCTTTATGATGTATTTGAATAAAATTTATCTTAGAGGGATTTTGTGAAGGTTCACTTTGAGGTTCTCCATTCTCCTCTTCTTTTTTAGATTCTTCTTCTTCACTTTGTTTAAAGAAAGGCTCAACTTCATGATCTTCAATTCTTTTTTCTGGAAGGCCTTCATCAATCTTCACATCAATGCTTTCCACTATTCTTCGTAGACAATTTTTGTAACATTGTTAGCTTTTCTCCTAGTGGAGTATCCAATAAATATTCCTTCGTCAACTCTAGAATCAAATTTACTTGGTGAGTCATCATTTATTTTTATGAAACATTTGCTTCCAAAAAACCTGAAATATTTTACTGAAGCAGGTCTTCCTTTCCATAATTCATAAGGAGTCTTTTCATTATTTGGTCTTAGTTGAGATTGATTTAAGGTATAAACTGCAGTGCCAACTGCTTCTCTCCAAAATTTTGGTTGCAAATCAGCTGCTAGTAGCATTGTCCTTGCCATTTCTTGAATGGTTTAGTTCCTTCTTTCAACTACTCCATTTTGATGGGGTGTCCTAGTAGTAGATATTTCTCTTTCCATTCTCTTTATAGAATTCATCAAATTATTTTGAGGTGAATTCTCCTCCTCTATCCGTTCTAAGACATTTAATCTTAGAATCTTTCTCATTCTCAATGAGAGCCTTAAGATTCTTAAAAAATTCAAATGCTTCGGATTTATATTTTATGAAATATATCCACATCATTCTAGTATATTCATCAACAAATAGAGCAAAGTACCTTTCACCTTGAAGAGCGGGAGTTCTAGTTGGCCCACACAAATCTACATGAATGATTTCCAAAGGTTTTGTTGTTGAGAACTCCTTAGTTTTGTGGCTAGTTTTGGTTTGCTTTCCATGTTGGCATGGGCCACATATAACTTGATTTGGTTTGCACATTTTTGGAATATCACTTACTGCATTAATTTTGCTGATGTTGACTAGGTTATCAAAACTTGTATGCCCCAATCGCTTGTGCCATAGCCAACTTTCATCTGTTTGACTTAAGTAACATTTATCTTCTTGGATTCTATTGAGAATGTAAACATTATCTGGTGTTCTTACTCCTTTCACAACAAGTTCTCCCAAGGATGAGTCTCTTATTTCACAATCTTTTGTACTAAAGACAACATTATGTCCTTGGTCACAAATCTGGCTAAAATTTAAGAGATTTTGTTTGAGCCCTTCTACCAGCAAGGTATTTTGAGCCTTTCCTAGTCCATTGACAAGGGTAGTAGTTCCTTTTCCAGTGATTTTAGCGGATCCACTTCCAAAGGATACATTTCCATTTTTCTTGTTCAATGAGATAAACTTCTTTTGGTCACCTGTCATATCTCTTGAGCATCCACTATCCATGAACCAATGATTTTCTTCACTATGAGCACATAGAGCTAGGCCAAATTTATCAGTTTTGAGATTTACGTTTTTAGCTTTCTCCCTTTTGAGAGGGAAATTTTGTTCATTATGATCATAATTATCACATAATGAGCAAGACGGATCAAACTTAGCCAAGGGGTCAAAAGAATTGTAAGTTTTGATTTGTCCTTTCTCTTTAGGACCACGTAGTTGGTTTGTTTGATCATTCAATCTTGGTACTCCATTCTTATGAGCCTTGCAATACTTAGCTTGATGCCCAAAGTTTTTACAATTGTAACAATGCCCAAGAAAAATAGTTTGGTACCTGTTGCAGTATCCATAGCTTGAACCAACATTCTTCCTTGAAGTTGATCTTTCTTCAATTCTTGGTTTTGAGATGGGACTTTGTTCCTAACGGGATGAATTTTCTTCTTTTGGATGGCAAGAGAGTACATCAACATAACTTCTGGCATTATTATTTGTACTTGATGATTCTCCTTTGAAACCAATTCTAGACTTGTCATGTTGAGGTTTTTGAGTATTAAGAATGTTGTCAAGAGCTAGAGAGCTTTGCCAACTCCTTTTAACTTGCTCGAATTCCTTTCTTAGAGATATTATTTCAGCTTCACGTTTTTCACAGATATCATCCTTCTCTTTTAGCTTAATGTTCAAGAAGTCTTCCTTTCTTTTTGCTTCTCTCTTTCTATTTTGAGAGAAATTATCTTCTTTTGTAGATTCTCATTTTCTTCAATGACACTTATTAGCAAACTATCCATGTTTCTTACATCTTCTAGTTCTGAGTCATCATCATTTGTAAATGCCAACATAATTACTTTTCTCATCTGATTCATCATCACTTTATTTGTAATGATGCACATTTCTAGTTGATTTATTTTTTATGACTACAAATTCATCTTCATCAGACTCATCTTGTTTGGAGAAGAATTTCTTCTTATTAAACCCTTTCTTTTTGTACATCATTCTTTTAGAGTCCTTTTCATCATCACTATCATGTTTATGAGGACATTTTGTAGCGTAATGACCTATTCTTCCACAATTGAAACAAATAAGAGGGTAATTACCTTTTAGCTTAGATCCCATTTTTAGTCTTCGTAAAAATTGAGCTAACTCTTTTTCAGTATCAGATTCATCGTTTTTGCAATTCCATCCCTTTCCTTCTTTTGTAGATCTTGAGGCTTTGAAAGTTGCTTCTTTGAAATTTGGGCTCCCTTTCCTCATCTCATAAGCAATAAGAATTCCATGAAGTTCATCCATATTGAGAGTATCTAGGTCCTTCATTTTTTCTATGGCACTTACTTTGGAGTCAAATCTGTCAGGAAGTGATCTCAGGATTTTTTGAACAATGGTGCTTTCTTCAATATTTTCTCCTAGTCCTTTAAGAGAGTTAACCACTTCAGCTACTCGGAGGAAGTATGATGCAATATCTTCTTCATCATCCATTTTTAGACTCTCGAATTGTCTTCTATAGGTTTGAAGCTTTGCCTTCTTAACTTTGGAGTCCCCATCATATAGAGAAACCAACTTATCCCATACTTCTTTGGTTGAGTCACAATTCATGACTTTCATAAATTCGGAATTAGTAATTCCAATAGTGATGGAATTTAAAGCTTTGGAATTAGCAATGTAGGCTCTTCTTTCATCTTGATTAGTTGGAAGATTGGCGGGAGTTTTGTATCCATCCAAAACAGAGTGCCATACTTTAGGACCAAGAGACATTAGATAGTAGGGCATCCTCTTTTTCCAAAATGTAAAATTTGTTCCATCAAAGATAGGTAGTTTCCTTGTTGCTTCCATGTTCTTCAATGTGCCTAAGAATCCTTATTCTAGCTGTTAGGTTGATAATGAAGAAGCTGGCTCTGATACCAATTGTTGGAAATACTAAGAGGGGGGTGAATCAATATTTATTTTCAAATGTTAATTTTTGCCAGTTGGATTCTTCACAATTAAAAATAGAGAGGTGTATAATAATAATATTATTATTAAGGATTAATAAGAAATTCAATACTTTTTCAAATAATTGAGTACAATAGATGTGTGAGGGCACCAACCCTTCAATGAATCAGGCACCAACCTGTTTCCAAGCACCAAATTGGAATTTGATGAGGCTCCGACCTCTAGGGCTTTGACCCTATCTTCTAAAGGCACCAACCTTGTGTTTAGGAGCTCCTACTCCAAGGACACCAATCCCTCAGTCACTTTTACTAGAAGATGTGTGATATACTTACTTGACTGTCATCTACAAAATATTCTTCACTGTTCAATACTTCTTGATTTTGACTTCACTATATCTTCACTATAATTTTCCACCATTTGACTCCACTACTAATGCTTCACTGCTCACTGATTTTCATTTACTATTCTTGGTTCCAAAACTCAAATATTCATGCTCAAGAAAAGTGATCAAGAAGGATTCTTTTGTTCTGTTCCACAATGTTGCTATTATGCAATCCTTGTCATAATTCAAATGCTATTGTGATTTCCTATTATTGCTTATGATTTTTCAACTCCACAGCAAGGTTACTCTGGAATTTTATGAAGGTTTGGCACAAGAGATCACCGCCAAATTTAGGTTACCGCAATTCTGAGACAAGGGATCATTATACTACACACAAGGTTTAAGACTGGTCCACTGTCTCGAGCTATCTAAAAAACTACTAGGAGTTTTGGGACAAATAAAGGCTCATTGGAAAGACTGAATTATGCTCTAAAAGATGGTATAGGAGTAAATTTGGAGGGATGCATCTAAGGAGGTAATTTTTTTTTCTTTGTGACTGTCCTTAATTTTTTGTGTGCAGAAAGTGCATAGGATAGAATGCCTTCTCCATTGCTTGGCTTCTCCTTCATTTGTCTTCTCCATTTTTTGGCTTATCAATCATGGGGTCATAGCGTCATCATGTAGGACATATATGTCATCATGATAGTACCCAGCAAGTGTAGTAATATGTCACAATGCAACATCATTAGGAGAAATTCAAATGATATCTTCCATGTTATCATTACGTCTTTCAACCTTCATCAACCTGTTGCCATCAATGAAAACTTGGATTAACAAAAAAGGGTTAAAATTATACTGAGTAGATGTCGTTTCGATTCCTTTTACGAGCTCGAAAAGACAAGTGCTCGACAATGTTTTCATATTTTGGGAGTCTGAAAAGAGCTGAAACAGAACTCTAGGGGGGTTCCTTTTTCGTGTTTAAAAAAGCTCGAAAAAATGATAAAAGTGTTCTTTGAGTTCCTTTTTCATTGTTAACAAAGCTCGAAAAAGAGATAAAAGTGTGCTTTGTGGTTAAAATTGCATTTCACGATCATGCATGATGAAGTCACTCTATTTAGCTGCAAACCTTATCAAAACACCACCAAATAGATTAAAAATACCTGTTTTATAGTAAAAATGGGTAAAAACCATAATAAATTCATTAAAAATGCATAAATTAATAAAAAATACTATTAAAATAAGAAATTACCAAGTTTTTTTACCATTTCACATTTACCATTGAGATTTAGTGCTTTGAGCCAGTTTTACCCTCGAACTTTAGCAGCTGATTACGACAGATTCTGTGGATCATTTTTTGTGCGTTTTAGATGAGGTAGGAGATCTTACCTTCCTCTTTATATTGGTTGCATTCTTATTCATTTTCATGCAATTTTTTTAGGGTTTTGGGGCTCCTAGGGTGAATATATAATGCCCTAGGACCAACACACCCTTGGATGTCAAAAAGTGCGTTGCAGAGAGGCTGGAAAGAAGGCCAACTCCTCTGAAATGCTCTGTCTTCCATTCAAGAGTGCATTGGACACAATTTAGAAACTTGCATCTTGTTTTATGCCCAAAATTTGTCCATTTTTTTGCATGGAATGGATCCTAACTAAGCTTATGGTGTTATTACAGACTTTGATCAAATCAGAATGTCAATTATATGGTGAGAAAGAGAACATGAAGAGTAAGATATGGTTTACCTAAATGATCCTGACACTATGAGAGCCCTCAGAGACAGTGGGTTTCTCAAGCACTTCAGATTGTTAGGGATGAGGCAACACATGGAACTATTGCAATTCTTGATCTGTTCATGGGACCCAACACTACATTCATTTCACATTGGGGACAAAGTGCTCCTAATATTGGTTGATGAAATTTTCTTTTTGACAGGTTTGTTGAGATTTGGTGCTCCCATTTCCCTTGCGGGCTCGATCTGTGGAGGTGAAACAATGAAGGACTACATTCAACAGTTTTTTTGACTAGGAACTAAGCCTAACAAATATGGAAAGATAAATATCAAATATGTTCGTGATATGCCTTTGCGAACACTCCTATTCATTATTGCAAATTTAGCTAGCAACGTGACACTACATTTTGCAGATAGATCATACATGCAGTATGCGCTTGAGTGTCTCGAGCCAGCCGTGTTCAACTGGGCTGAAGAAGTAATCCTTCAGATGAAAGAACAACTGACCAAGGTAAAAAGTGGAAAGACCAAAAATTTCAGCTATGGTTCGATCTTGATCACTTTTGTTTTGGAGCGAGTTCCATTGATGCAGCGGAAACATGTGACACTGGGATTAGCTGGTCCTAGAGATCCACAGATGCAATTGTGGGTTGAGCTAATGGCTAGACATGTTGGTCAGTCATCATTCTCATTTTCCACTGTATTCTTCAGTTGGCTCTGAAGGTAGAATATCTTCATAGAGGAGCATCCATATGCAGGGATGGATTTCCGTGGAGATCCTGATTTGATTTTACTAGCCAGAGCTCAGTGGGGTTCTATAGGTAAAATGTTTCACCATGTTTTTGATTTTGGGGTATTTTACATATTTTTTCATTTTATGATGTTTCCAAGACTAAACTAAAGATGTTTAATGTATGCAAATGTCATTAGGGGAATTTTGAGGTCTAAAATGGGCCTCCTAAGAAACATGTATAACCAAAATAAACTTAATAAGAACCAATAGGATTCAATATGATGATGTCAACCATGGGGGACGATTTACCATTTTTTGAGTAAAAAAGTAAAAGTATTAAAAAATAATAAAATAATAAAACTACTTTTTCAACTTGTATTTTCAACTTATCTCCCTAATTTTTTACTCAAATTTTGAGCGAGAATACTCTTTGGATGTAAAATTTAATTCCTCATCTACGGAGTACCCATGTTGCACACTTTCGATGCACCCTACTACATGAAAAATGAGAAATACATGAAAAAGTGTGATTGCAATCACATTTTTCATGTATTTCTCATTTTTCGTGTAGTAGAGTCCATCAAAAGTATGCAAAATGGGTACTCCTTGGATCATGAATCAAATTATGCATTCAACGAGTGTTCCCACTCAAAATTTTAACAAACCCATAGGGAGATAAGTTAAAAATACAAGTTGAAAAAGTAGTTTTTCTTTTTTCCCTCTAAAATTTGATGATGTAATCTAATCTTATTTTATTATTTCCACTATTATTTTATAATTTCCTTAGGAGGCCCATTTTAGACCTCAAAATTCCCCTAATGAGGTACCATTAGACCAGTGGTTCATGCACAACAGGTGGGAGAACCAACATAGAGGATTGTCGGGAGAGCGGTCCTTTAGGATTTGGATTTAGCCAAGACTCTTGCTGAGTTGCAACAACATGTGGAGGGATTGAATCTTGGGATACTATATGCCTAGATCAAGGAGTTACCTATGAGGCTACAACGCCATACCATTGGTGTGCCTAGTCATTGGATGAGGCTATTGCGCATGATATCCCAAGTAGTGACCTGCTATCATGAGCATTACTAGGTTTACTTAGATTATGATACGTATGTATACATTTTGGGGTCAGATGACCAATGTGGCTTGGACCCAATTTTTGTAAAAAACTCGATATAAATCTATTTTAATTTCTGTGTTTTTGTATGATTATGTGAAATCCTATTCAATTGTATGATGTGAATTGAAAATCTATCTTTACATATGTTGCAAATGTCTATTTAACACATAATTCGCCAAAGAATCAACCAAACTGTTAAAGTTTATGGAAATATCTTGATATTGAATGTAATGAAAATGTATTTCCTAAATACGAACTCTAAGGAACATGCGATGAATTGCTGGATTTCAGATAGTATAAATGACAGTAAGTTGTAGTACGACAAGTTGTGAGTCTAGCCTGATGATGATGCGGTGAATGCCAAGTGAAATGGAATCATAGAGTAGTTCAATCAACCCACTATACTCAAGGATATTGTTGGTTATTTACCAATACAAATCCCTTGGAAACTCACTAACTCGCCACCTGGACCAAAGATGGCCCATGCTGCAGAGGATAGATTCTAAGTACTATGACTAGCACCATCGATATATCCAACCAATGGTTCTGAAGATTCTGACATCTGCACAAAATTCAAAGCAGATTACTAACCACATGAAAAACTCTAAAACACAAATTGCTACACATACACAATAAAAGAATATAATACAATGTTTACTATGCAAAATCAAGCATAGTAACATTTAAGATACATCCCATTTCGAGGCTGTGACAATGGAACCCCATCATAATCTACCAACTCGTAGGCACCTTTAGCCAGAATGTGCTTGAAAATATAGGGGCCATGCCATAATGGTTCAAATTTCCCCGTTCCTCTCTTATCATCTTCCTGATCATAAAGCAAGGCCAGGTCTCTTTCCGAGAAGGTGCAAGGCTTGACATTGCAGTCATATTGCACCTTGATTCATCTCTTATGCACTTCGTTGGCCAATGCGGCTTCACGACGCGTTTCATCTAGATGGATGAGATCTAAAAGATATGCCTCTTCATCAGAATCTTCAGGTAGCAGGTCAATCACGAGTTTCAATGATGGTATTTCACATTGAATCAGTAATATTGTTTCGATATTGTAAACCAACTAAAAATGAGTAAATCCGGTTGCATTTCTCACTAAGGTTTGATATGCCCACAAAGCCGAGTACAAGATCAAATGCTCATTTTGTTTATGAACCCCAATCATGCATTGAAGCATACACTTAAGAATCTTGTTGATAGCTTCAACAATTCCATTAGCTTGCGCATAATAGGGGGTAGAATTATCATGCGACAATCCTAACTTGGCAGTAAACTCATCCATCATGTGATTGCGAAAATATTTTCCATGATCTATGACTAGGGCTTGTGGTACACCAAACAGTGTAACCACATGGTTCAAAAACAATAATGCAGCTATCTGTCCCATGTTGTTGAATGTAGGCATCGCCTCAGCCCACTTGGTAAAATAGTCAACAATGAAAATAATATACCCAGGCCCCTCGACTAAGTGGGGGTTACATATCATGAAGTCAATGCCCCATTTTGCAAATGGTCCAACAGTGATGACATGATGCATTGGTGCTGGCACCAAGCAGGTTTTATGATCAAATATTTGGCAAGCATGACAACTTCTAACCATGATATTGTAGTTGTGAAATATGGTAGGCCAAAAGCAACCAGTGCAAAGTATCTTCTACACGGTAGCATAACTAGACACATGCCCACCACATGCACTAGAATGGAAATCATTTAAAACTTTTTTGGCCTCCTCATGCGTGAGCCACCTACATAAAATCGTATCGACACCATGACAATAAAGTGTATCACCGACAATCAGATAATAGTTGGCTTGGTATCAAATACGTCACTGTTTCGAGTGAGAGTTATTGGGCCGAAAATTTTGGGTTTGGAGATATATGATGAAATCTCCATACCACGAGTCAGATGACTCGATCAGAAAAAAATACTAGTCCGAAATTAATGGTTCTGTAGTAGGATCGGTACTACTCGAAGTAAGGTCACAGATAAGCTCAGAAAACACCAAATACTTCTTTGAATTGGATTTCATGAAATCCAAATCAAATTCCTACAAAATGATGATCCATTTTGAATATTCCCCCCCAGATATTGATGTGACATAATGTATATCATAGGGTTGCAATCCAAAATGGCAACGGTCTTTCAGAACAGGATATAATGGAGAAATATTTGTACAGCTTGAACGACTGCCAAAGAGAGCTTCTCAACGTATGTGTACTTAACTTACATATCATTGCGATTATGACTCAAATAATATATCATATGTTCAATCCCATCTTCTTCTTGGACTAAAACCATAGCGATGGTTGTATCTACAACGACGAGACACATGAAATAATCACTCTGGTAATTTGGGGGATAGATTAATGATGCTCGGCTCAGGGTATCTTTAAGAAAACTAAAGGAAGCTTGCACAACCTCATCTCAATGGAAGGGAACCCCATTTTTCAAGAGTCTAGTAAATCCTTTATCCATTTATATGTAGTTAGGAATGAAGCTCCTTAGAAAGTTAACCTTCCCTTGGAGTCACTGTAACTGAAGCAGATTGGAGGGAGCCGGAAAATCAAGAATGGCTTGGACCTTCAAAGGGATCAAGCTGAATTCTGTCTTTCCACATGAAAAATCCAAGAAAATGAACATAAACAACACTAAACACACAATTGTGCGGATTGAGGCATATTTTATAATGACGACATCGTAAAAAGATCGCTCTCAGATGTAGCGGGTGGTCAAACCGTTTTCATGAATGTGCAAGTAAGTCATACAGATACAGTTGAACTATGTGCTTGATTTCATGAAAAGCATCCCTTTGGAATGTAGCCCCAACATTATTTAAACCAAAATGGAGATATCGAGAAGCGAATGTACCCCAGGGACATATAAAAGCGGTTTTATATTGGTCGTCTCAACGAATATTGATCTAATTGTAACCGGAGAATCCATACATGAAAGAAAATATTTCACATCCGGCACATTGATTAATAATTTGGTTGATAAAGGGAGTGTGATAGTTGTCTTTCAGACAAGCATGATTAACAACTTGATAATTGACACACACTCTAATTGTCCCCTATTTCTTCATGACATGAACAATGTTATAAACCCAATCGGTAAGCAGAACATGGTAAATGAATCCAACACGCAAAAGTTTTTCAACCTTTACTTTAATGGCAACAAATTTATTAGGGTGACCAGGACGAAGGTGCTCTCGCACCGACTTAACATTAGGATACATTTTAATCTCATGTTCAATAATGCTGGAGTCGATACCTGACATTTCCTCATATGACCAAACGAATATATCTCAGAATTCATGAAAAATGGCACGGTAAGTGTCAAGTTCAGATGGAGAACAAGATGCACCAACATGAATGTTTTCTACAATGCCCGGTTTTGTCAAAATATTGATAGAAATTGTTTCTTCGATATTTTATGGGTTTCACTCAGAATCGATGGCGTGAATATGAATAGAATTCGTCAAGAAATAAACAACTGTAGGGTGATATAGTTCAGATAGATTATCTTCACTGTAATTTAGAGGGTGGGAACGTTGATGTGATGCTTCCCATGGTTCTTCTTCTGACATCATGGACTCCATAATTCTATCATCGATCAAGAATTCACATGAAAAAGGATTAGAAGAAGTACCATATTCCAAAGAACGATCGATCCAAATGGTCGGCGGAAATGGATTTGGATTGGCCGCATAAGCCAAGAAAATTGATTTCTATGATAGCTCAATTGGAATTAGCGTCATGATGTCACCCAGCTTATCTATTTCAGAATCAATGGGAATCTTCCTTAAGTCAGATGAAGTGGAAGATATCATATTGCAAGTCTCTATATTAGCGATTTCTGTCGATTTCGTAGGCGGCGATAAAAAAAAGGTTCTCGTTAGGGAAGGATCCTTAAATATTCCTACAGCAATGTTTTGAAGAGAAGGTGGGGGTTTGTGAACAAACAGAACACTTCCATTTTCCTAGGAACCAGAGGTGAAGAAAGAGAGTTGATCAATGGATGTGATACTTCCTTTATGAGGGAAGATGATCATACAAAATTAAGTAGATACTACCGCAATAGCGTAAACCCACGGTCTTCCAAGTAATATATTATAGTCAAGGGGTGCGTCAACGACCTCAAATTCAATAGTAACTGATTTTCCCCCCAGTTCGACTTGCAGGTTACTAAGAATTCCACAAGGCTTATATGTATGACGTCAAAAGTTTTCAACATCGTAGGTGATTTTGACAAAGTCGATGATCCAAGTGACTTCCAGCAACTCATCGACATGATACAAGTAGATACACCTTCATCAATGATAGTATGATGAATGAGGTGATTTAGGACGTGTACTTGAACCAAGAATTCTAATTGTGGCACATAGCCCGTGTGATTAAAGACTACTATATTTTAATCCGCCAAATATATTCCACTGATCGCGGACAATAAAGCCTGGTTTTGGGAGGGACAATTTTGAAGAAGCGCAAGTGTTGACATAATAGAAGGTGACTAAGGCATATCTTCTACTACATTATAATTCTGAGCTGCACGAGCTCAAGGGTTGAATGTCTATTTATGAACTACTCCCTTTGGTGGCTTTATTGTTAACTATGGAATGATAGGCGGTAGATCCGAGTCAGATAGGGTTGAAGATGAAGCGATAGGTTGATCTATAGCCTGACCATTTGACGATGAGAATGGATTACTATAATATTTACTTCGAGTTGGCACCAAAAAATCAATTTTGGGCTTAGTGGTGGATAAGATAAGCACTTGCGAACTGGAAGTAGAATCCTTAGCAACCATATGGGTTACCGAGTTCGGAAAAGGATTTGTCAACACTGTAGATGCGGTAGAAGTCTTAAGAATATTTAGGAGTTCTAAGTGTTGAGGAAAATCTCGTATGAAATTCTCCTCATTACATATCAAGTAATGGTAATGAGGTTTCCAAAAAGAACCAGATGGATCATATGAATTTTTCCTGTGGAGGTGAATTTGGTTTCTTCTTATCTTTCCCTTGCTTCTTATTTCCAGGTTTCTTGTCACTTTTTCCTTTTTCAGATGACATGGCATGGATTTCATAAGAAAAATTAGGATCATATGCAGTAGGGTTTTGATTTGAAACAACAAGTGTAGAACCAGATGGTCAAATTGCTATCAGAGCGCTAGCAGAACCAATCACACCATCACTGACATGAATGTCCTGATCAGATGGAGAAGGAGGAATAGTAAAATTTGGTCGTGGAACATTTGGAATATTTGCATAGAGTGTGCCAGACTAAGTGTAAATAAAATCCATATTAGAAATGAAATAACTTAGAAACAGATTGCAGAAAACACAGATATAGAACCAGACAAAAAAATGGCGGAAAAGAGGCTTCAGCCTCATGGCATTCTCGTCATTCTCTCTTATTAAAAGAATTTTGTTTAAAATTTAAATAGATGAGAGAAAATGTCTAAGATAGTCCGTGCTATCTTATAATCCTTTGGTTGAGATAATTTCTCACCAAAAACCCACCAAGATAGGAGTTACTAAACAAACTCCAATATTTTAGGAACAACCCAAGAGTTAGGCACATATTCCTAACTTGGAATAATTAATTAATTAATTAATTATTTTGGATTAATTATTGTTATTTGAGAGAGGCTAAAATTCCCCCCTTCAATGACAAATCCAAAATAAGAATGAGGAACCATCTTCCAAGTTCTCATGTTGATCCTTAAAAAACATTGCCTGAAAACCGCCAAAGCTGGATGTTGAAAAACTACAATCTGAAGAGACCATGAGTCAGCTGTATGTCTGATTCATCTCTAAATTTTTCTTGAAAACTACATCAAGTGCCAAGTTGCAAAAGTATCCATCTATCCTTTGCATGAAATCAACATCCTTTGTCCACTGACAGAATTTGTTCAAAGCCCACTGGCTGATGATGTCAAAAAAAACTCACTGTTGCTTTTTCTGTGCTGAAAAATGTTCACTCCTTCTTTGCTGTCAGCTGCCCACTGGAAAATTTGTTGATGCCCACTGGCTGTTGAAGATGCCCACTAGCTGCTTTTGCTGGTTTTGTCGAGACTTTCAGTCTGATAACCACTTTCAATTTCATTGACATTTTCCCCCCTTTGTCAACTGAAAGGAGAGACACTTCTCTTGGAAAGTATTCCTGAACTCCCCCCCTTAATGTGTAGGAGTTTTACATTGGTGTACTCCCTCGTTCAACTGCATGAGAGTACCATCATATTTTCACTGTTGGCTGCACTATGTGTGATTGTATTCGATTGTAGAACTGAGACAATCTTTTTACTGTGGATGACCATTTCCAAGGGTCGATCCATTCATAACATATCTTCAATCTAGCTATTTGTCGTTGTTTGCGACATTTCTCCGAGGAATGATTAGGCTTGTCACAATGGCTACAAGGATGGAGATCAAAACACTAATCTTCCATATGACCAGTTCTTTGACAATGAGAACATTTCGGTTGGACTTCAACTTCAGGTTGCATGCAATTCTGTTTGTCTGCAACTTTGGGTTGCGTGCATTGCTGGTTGTCTACAAATTTATCAGAACTTGTGGAGGTGTGTTGTGCAAGAAATCCTGCACTGATGAACTTAATTGGCTTGGAATAATCTTGAATATGCAGGTTGGTGTCATTTTTGACATATCCTAAGCCTCGTTGATTCTTGTTATTATGAATTTCTTCCCAGGGCTTGATGATGGGCTTGGAAGAAATTGGAACTGGAACAACTTTGACACTTGAAGCTGTTGGGATGAATGAGTTATCATCTGGATGGCTCAAATATTTGAAAGTATCACACTTTTATTGTAATTCAATCCTTTGAAGTTGCGACTCGAGTTGAAGAAACTCAATGGTTTCTTTTGTTTGTTATAGATGCTGTGAAAGATTAGCAAGAGTTTCTTTGCTAACGTGCACCATGTCTTCATCACTAGAGATGATCAAACTGTGAAGATTGTTTAACAACTGAATATGTTGTGCCATCTGAACTTGCGCACTTGAAATCAGGCTCTCTTGTCATAGATGTCATGCTTTGAACTGTTTCACTGAAATGACAGGCTCACTTGAATGTGGCTTGAATGGCACGCTCACTTGATTTGTAGCTTATTGCGCTTGCTTGGAAAACTTGCTAGAATTGTATAATTTTCTTGCTTAAACTCTGGAATTCATGCTCGCTTGATGATGATTGCGTTTGTTTAAGTGCTCACTTGACTTACTTGATGAATTCACGCTCACTTGAATGAATAGCCATGCTCGCTTGATGTCGATCTCAACTTGCTTGATTGATGTTAGAGTTGAACTTGTTTGGTTGCTTTGATGGTTGCTACAATGAACTTCACTCTGGCTTGCTTGAAGGTTTGATCTTTGTATTGACATGACGCAAAATTGCTTAAATGAATACTCACACTCGCTTGTAGGAGATGTAAACTTGTTGCTTGTTTGCTTTAAAAACTCATGCACTCACTTGATTTTGCGTAAAGGAAGGGTGTCGAACACTGTTGAAAATGCACCCAAGAAAGCTTACAATGATTTTAATGATTCACTTGTTCTCTTAAAAATTCATTAACAATGAATTTTTAATGATTCACTTAAAACAATGAATTTGATTACAAGTTCTGAAATGGATTTGCAAGAACGTTGATGACGACTTTGCTTTGAAATGCATTAACTTGACTAAGTGAATTTGATTGTTGATGTAGAATGCTAATGTAGACAATCTTTGATTATATGTTGTAGTGGTGCAAATGCATGTGTTGATCTTGCAGCTATTTCGTTACATGTGTTGTGCTTGCTGATATTGAACTTTATGTATGCGATATTAAATGAAATTATTGATGTGTCACAACTAGACACAAATAAAAAACAACATGAAGCCATAAAAACATGCGCCATCACAAACACACATGGTGTACCTAAGATCCCCTTATTCAATTTCGGGTGGATCTAGGACACATCAACACCAAAAAATGATATTTTTATTAAGTATTGAGTACATAATAAATCTCCACCTTCAAGTAGTGAAAATGCCAAGCTCACAACCCTTGGAAGAAATTTGTCTTCAAAATTTGGATATTCACTGACTCAATCTCTCTCAAAGAAAAATGGTACTTGGAATCACAACAATGACTTTCCCTTATCACTCCAAATTTACAAAATATGCACCTTATTACTCCCAAAATTAAAAAAATAATTCCACTTAAAAAAAAACTCTCACTCCACTTTTTTTGTTTTTGTTGTTTAAAACAAACTTATCTCTCCACACCTTATTTTTCAATTTTTTTAAAAATTTACGATATCCCTTACACCTTATCTCTCAAAAAATATACCAAACTACAAAACACACCTCTCTCCTTCAATAAATTATAGTGACATTTATCCTCTTGCTAATCACCATTACAGTCCATAAAATAATAATACTTTTATCCTTTTGAAGTTAGAGAGAATCCTATAACAAGTTTGCTTTCAAATTCCTTCAATTGACGAAGTTCAATAGAGGCGTCTGCAAAACGTTTTAGACAACAACATGAAGTAGAGAATACTAAGTGCTGACCTCATGGGATCTTAATATAATATAGATTGATGGAGAAACCAGTAGGCAAATTGGCTTCCCATGTTCTGTCTACCAGCAGCAATGGAGAGGCAAGCAGAAAACTTAATTGAGGATCATCCCCTGCCAGCCATTCAACTTCCAAAGAATCACAGATACATTGTCTTCATACCAAAGCATATGGTTAGTGTTTAAGGAACAAAAAGAAAAATCTCACCACACCTTAACAACTGCGTAGAGATTGATTCTCTGGCCCGACCGCTTCACTTACGCCAACGTTCTCTCGGCTCAGTGTTGGTCCTTGCATAAAAGCCCCACAATATTGTCTGCTCAATCTCATGGTGGTAGCAATTACTTATATTTCTCTCCTTCAAAACTGGTGCAATTTCTTACATAGCAATGCACATTTACCAATGCAACACCGTGGCTGAAAGATGGATTGCCTGAAGCTGCAAATGTAACGCTGGCTCCCTTTTAACGCTACCTCCCTTTTAACGCTAGTGCAATCGCTAACACAGTCTGCCTTATGCATCAAAAAAAAGGAATGAGCAATTGTCACACTAATATTTTAATTAACTTTGGCTTTGCATGCGAATCAATCAAGTCCTCACACTGGTGGCTTTGCAATTCAGCATTCAAACAACTATCGACCCCATTGTTGAACTTCTACACAATCTAAATATGGTCTATGCAAGATTACACACAAAAATCTTCTCAACCTCGCCAGACATTGATCTTGACTTCGCTCACACTTGCAAACATGCTTCACATAGCTTGACACAAGGAAGTTACTGGAAAATCCGATATGCGGCAAGGAATTCAAACTCAAGCCCTCTCGCACTGCAAAAAAGTGCATGAACCAGAGTAGTTTGTTCCATTATTAATAATGGTACAAATCCTCGTGCTATTAAATATCCCGCAACCGTGGCAGAGGCCGATCTGGTTGCTAGAGAAACAAAATTACTTCGAACGTAGTTGAAATGTTGAGTGATTTGAAGCTCATCAACGAAGATTTAACACCGTCATCCCCAATGCAACTTAAATCGGAACATTTTCCTCCGGTAAGAGGGCCAATGACCTCATTATTTAAAGGCAGAATGCATGAAAACCCTTACAGATATTTTATGGAGGTAGAATATACATATATATAATAAATTTAATTTCTGTGCAAAATAAGACAAAATGGGAGCCAATACATAAGGTGATTCACCGATGATTTAAAATCACATACTAGATAAAATAAAATTTTAGTGTTTTAGAAGCAATCAAACTCCATTAAGGCCCTCTCATCTCAACTGACGATGCACCTCCCTGTCAGCTCTCCATGGATCTCCAATGCACTCCTTAACATTCATACACACTTCAAGTATTTTCCTTCTTTCTTCAGATTCAAATCTCGTATTCTAGCCACAGATCTATTCCTTCACTTCTCTGCAACAACTACACTCCTCATACAATTCCAGGCCATGCATAGTGTTGCTCAACGCTCCAATGGAAAACAAATGTTTTACAAAATATGGTAGCCTAGACTTATATCAAAAATGATGTCTTAGCAGATCACACTGCTTTGTGTAGCAAAACAACAACTGCCTCATTCAATTCTCAATATTTACTTTCTGCAATAAAACTTCCCCATGAAATTTTTCTTATCACAGGCAAAAGTGCCATTTTCGTTACTATGATTTTATTTTCTCGATTTTCCCGCCGATGATGATCCCCAATCTTTTTGGTAGCTATTTCAGTTAATCATGACACCAGAAAAGACTCCAACACCTCCGAGAGCTGATAAACACTTCCAGATCAGCAGTAAAAACAAACACGAAGAAAAAATTTACCGATTGAATTTGTGGCGCTGACCCCTTGGTTCTCCACTCAAATCGATTCGCTTCATACCTTCAGACCTTCTGCACTAATTCAAGAAAATCCCATCTAACCATGCTCTGATACCACATATTAGAAATGAAATAACTCAAAAACAGATTGCGGAAAAAACAGATACAGAACCAGACAAAACAATGGCGGAAAAGAGGCTTCAGCCTCATGGCATTCTCGTCATTCTCTTTTATTAAAATAATTTAGTTTACAATTTAAATAGATGAGAGAAAATGTCTAAGATAGTCCGTGCTATCTTAGACTCCTTTGGTTGAGATAATTTCTCACCAAAAACCCACCAAGATAGGAGTTACTAAACAAACTCCAATATTTGAGGAACAACCCAAGAGTTAGGCACATATTCCTAACTTGGAATATTTAATTAATTAATTTATTATTTGGGATTTATTATTGTTATTTGAGAGAGGCTAACAATCCAGATACTGGGCATGAACAATTAATTGCTCTTTAGTGACAACACCACCTTTGGCCACATCCTCAGTGATAGATGGCAACAAGGATTTTATAAACCACTTAGTTAAAAGCTGATCATGAACACATGTTTTAACCATTCAACGATGACGACGCCACTCATGTATATGATTTGATATATGAGTAGCAGTGGTTTTTTTAAAGCTGGTCAAAATTTCCATTCCAGTTTCATATCTAATGGGTACTGGAAGTGGGTTAAAAAATTAGTGGCTTAAGGTGTAAAGTTATCAAACAAAGATCGTGGTAATTCAATGTGCCACTTGACAACCAGACTAGTAAGCGTTCGTTGGAAAAGATGCAATCTAACAAAATCATCATTTAAGGAATTTGATGAACACCATTAATGATAAGTCATGATATACGTAGATGGGTCTTCTCCAAAATTTCCATTGAATTTGGAATGTACGAGGGTAATTTGTGAGGAATCATTGGCCACCAAGGAAAATAATGAATGGGATCATTGGTGAGCTGGTTTAAATTAGGTAAATCTAACATTGCAACAAATGGTAACTATTGATTTAGGTCAGGTTGAACATAACCAGGATAAGATGGAATTACCTGGGAAATAGGCCTTTGTGTACCAACAAATGGATTCTGTTGTTGGTAACCCAGATAGGGGTAGGATTGTTGACCAGGGCCTGGATAAGCTTGATACTATGGGAATGGTTACTGTGGTTGCCACGGAATCTGATAAAACGGTTTCCCGTCGGGATAATTCGGACCCGGTTGTGAATAAACAGGGCCAATATATGCCCGTGACAAAGGTAAACTAGCCTGTAAATGTGAAATTCCCGATACAGATGGTTGTTGAGCACTAGCCTGGGAAGATAGAGTCTATAGACTCGAAACTTGAGGGTTAGAGGTTGAAGGAACTGCTTTTTCAAACTGAGCAACAACCATAAAAGAAATAATAAGCATAGTAGGTACAGATACAATAGGTTGAACTTGTTGATATTGATACACAACCGTTTGTGACTGAACACGCAAAGTAGGCTGCCAATGGAAAAAAGGAATTCTAGTATATGATTGACCTAAATATGATAGAGTACTACCATATGGACCAAGCATATGTGGCCCCACAACATATGGAGTTTAAGGATATTGTACATACTAACATTCATATGATGGATACCCAGCAGATACTGGAGAAGATGGATGGTAATTGGATGGACCAATCTGATATTGAGCTAATGATATCAATAAAGGATCAAGCCATAGAAGTACTCGTAAGAGATGAACCAGATATAATTCTAGATGATGACATGGGTGAAGTCCATGGAATAGAGGAGACACTAGAGTAGGTTCCATTTAAAGCCTGGTAAGCCAGTGGGACGGAAAAACCACCATAAATATGAGACTCAGGGGTCGTTGAAAACATCGAAGATGAAGCAACAGTAGATGTTGTCGCAACTATAATATATGGTACAGTCTAGGATGATGTCTCTAACAACCTAGAAAATACTCTAAAGAATCTACGAGAACTTGAGAGCGAAAAGTATCAATAGAAGCAGAGTAGGTCAAACGAGGAAAATACAGATAGAAATGAAGCCCCGACAAAAAATGATTGGGAGTTAAAGGGCATTTATCTTCCTCTATTGAAATCAAACCAGGTGGAAGTAATTCACCGTCAGGCCCGAGATAAATATCAGGCAGTAAACTCTGCGGTAAAGAGGAAGACTGAATAGTTACAAATGACTGAGGATGAGACGGTTGTACCGGAACAACTTCTTGTTGTTCAGCTTTGGGATCAAGATGTTCTAGTAAAATAAAAATGGGTTCCAGGTCAAGTTCCAGCTGAAAAAGCTGGGGTTCTGGATTTACTGTTTCACTGGATTGAATTTCAGTGTCCTCTGGTAGCCGTGAGGGTTCTGTCTCGACAATAGCAGATAAACTGGGATTAGTCGAAATGACTCGAGACTCGGTACTAAAAGGATAAAATTTCTCTGGTATATTAGATGATGTGGCACCAAGAGTTCCAGAGGTACCAGAATTGGTAGGACGTGTGCGCCTTCATCTACTAGGTGTA
Organism: Pinus albicaulis; assembly: GCA_034641835.2. Classification (NCBI taxonomy): domain Eukaryota; kingdom Viridiplantae; phylum Streptophyta; class Pinopsida; order Pinales; family Pinaceae; genus Pinus; species Pinus albicaulis. Next base: position 432,688,276 of record CM076581.1, on the reverse strand, counting down.
GCTTATGGCGGTAAAGGTGGTTTATTCGTTTTCCTACACAAATGACGGGGAAAGGTTTGATCTTCTTCCATGATTATTGATTGATTTTATACAAAAAACGAATAAACAAAAAGAGGGTAATGCTAGGCAAAAGGTTTACCAAGAAACTGTGAATTGCAATATACTGCCCCAGTAAACCAATGAATTATATATGTGCAGGCAATCTTCTCGAATGCTGTGTTCGGTGATCACAGGTACAAGGCGGCCGACTCGGTTAGCTATGGATGGTAGGCAACCTAAATTTGTCCTCCCAAATATACATGAAGGTACGTGGAGGCCCAATCCATATTAGCGCTGTCTAATGCGAAACCACATAGTGAGAGCATCCCCTTATAGTTTTCGTACTAGAACACCACTCGATATACACGAAAGTACACAGACGAGCTTCGATATACTTATGTACGAGGAATGAGGTATCACACTTGGAATTTATCATAGATAATTAACGACAACTGCTATGTTTAACGACGCCGGAACATGTCTCTAGCTAGACCTCTAAATGTTATCGTTAATGTTACAATGCTTCCTTAGATAAATTCAGATAAATTTTATGTTGATCTTGCTTATCAGTTTGACTTTCAGGTTCACCATGATATGTATTGAACATTCCTAGAATGCAATTAGAATGATAAGAATTCGTTTCGAATTGATTTTTGACAATGAAAAAATAGCTACAAGGGATAGAATAATCATATTGTATGCAATCAACAATGTGCACATATAAATGAAATTTCCCTAAACTATTCCTAAGCAGCACTCACAATCCCTATATGAAAATGCATGTTTTCCTTTTCATTTTCTTTTAAGTTTAGATGAACGAAAAAGAAACTAATGCACAAAAAATCACTCAAAACTTTTAGGAGAAACGAAGGCTAAAACGACAATTCCTCTTTTCTAAAATAATGAATTGATCAAATGTAAAATTTAACTTTGGAACTATTAGACAATGATAAATAAAACAAAAAGAAACATTTATCAAACAAATCCAAAGTGAGGCAAGAAGAGTAGAGGCAATCTGGTCTCTAGAGGGAATCTATCACACAAAACTTTAGCAAGCAAGGCACTGAAATGAATTTTCAAAAGACAAAATATGGTAGATTTTGGTTGGTCATAGGGGCAACGCACCCCTGAGTGGGAGATAGTGCATTGCAGAGCACTATCCCTAAGCCATTAGTGCTATGCAGTGCACAATGTCAAGACCAACAGTGCGTTGGTGCCAGAGGAATCTCTTAAAAAAAGCAATCAAACACACTACTTTTTCTAAAACACATTCAAACAACTGAAAATAAGCAGGTAAATTCTACTATATGTTGATGGATAAGGAAAAAACCACATATCACATCATTGAAACATGCATTAGGAAAGAAACAAATGTATTTATTATGAAGTAGAAGGAAGAGTACAACCAATTGATCCATTCGATGTCACTCATCCAGCTTTAGTCCCATCCTCATCACACCTAGCATCACAATCCAACAACATAACAACACATGCACAAACCTCTCAGAGATGAGATCTCACCAGCATAACTCTACTTAACAAAAGTTAATGATCCCCTGTGAATTATGATCAGTTCTCTATTTATAAGTAGATGAAGTTAGTTTTATATAAATGAACAATTGAATTTTTTTTCCAAAAATGGGTGAAGAGGTTTCCTTGTTCATGGGAATAGGAGGATAAGAGGTTTTAATGGCTTCATGTTGTCCATATTTGAAGCTATCAAATGAGGTGAAAGATAGAAAAACTTCTAGAAGTCACTAGAGGTTGGGAAGATTCCCATAATCCAATGAAAAATTTTCTCCCAGTTGACCAATGCACTCTAAAGTGGGCTTATATCCTCTGCAACGCAGCCTTGCATGGGAGTAGATGCTCCACAAAGCAAATACTACAGTCTAGGGGTGCGTTGATGGCTCAATGGGGCACTTAAACTGGAATCTAAGCAGTGAAAATTTCATGAAGGAAAACCACTAATAGAATGACTTGTTTAGGGCATGTAGCAAATAATTTAGAGTATGATAGACCCTAATAGATACTACTCTGTGTTTTGGAAAGATGCCCAAATTGACCTGTAACAATAAGCTTTAAGAATTCTATTTAAAAACTCATAGGAATATCATTGAAAGCAAAGATATGGAAATAAGGATAACTAAAAATTCATTAAAGTGATTTACAGAAGAAAAAAAATGTCACAAAATCATACCACAAGAATCCCTAGATAATAGCTTCAACTGGCCTCTTAATTTTTTGTAAAAAGATGATGTATACAAGCCCTGAGCCTTTCACTCTCTGATGTCCAACCTTTGATTCAACTCAATTAGGGTTACATATATACCAAAAACCTGTTTCCCCTCTCTCATATGTCGAATCCCTCATGATAGGAACATGTTACATGATTTTCTCCAACAAAACCTAAAACTAGGGAGGTGACGAACAAACTCTCCATTTAGACCAACTGATTCACTTTGACTTTACAAGCATGAATGAGCATGAATCTACATAAAAAGTAACATTAAATAGCTCATTTACATTTAATTACATCATAAAAATACCCCATGGGGAGTAATTACATCACAAAATGTTGACTTTGAGCAAAGAAATTCTAAATTTTGGCTTATTGACATAAGTGCAACAGATTCCCTCATAAACACAACAAATTTACAAAAGCGCATCAAATTGTTTGAGGAATTTTTTGAGTGATTTTTCCTGATCCATTTGCTAATATGAAAGTACATTTTGAAATCTTGGGATGTATAGTTTCCTTTAGAACCTTCAAGCATGAAAAATTACCTCTCCAAGGCTGAGAAAAATGAGTTTTCCCAAGACTACCCATAGGGGGTCAAAACAGTGGCAGAAACCCATTTTTTAGCATGTTTTTGGCCTTTTTCTCCCAAAATGAAGGCTAACATGGCACAAAATTAGCATATATAACACGTAGAAGTGATAATATATCCAACCATGTAGAGTTGTTTTCATTTTGTAGCCTCAGGAAAAAATCACATCAAATGCTCGCTACACTTTTGGCAGTGAGGAATTTCCAAAAATTTCCAAAATGACCAAAATTTTCCAATTTTTTTCCAAAAATAGGGTTCAAAGGTGGAGAAATATCTCTCTAACCATAAATGTTTTTGAAAAAATGAGAGAGGTTTTTGTTTTTTGGTATGTTTTGACAAAAATCTCCTCCTGTTTTCAAAAATACTTTTGCATTTGTTCAGAATCCAGGCTTGAAGTTGGTCAATAAAAATTGCAGAAGCGCAACAAGCTCTCAGTAGAAGTGCAACATGGTATTTGAGAGGGTGTTTGGAGTCCTTCCCAGAGGAGTGTTTGGCTTCAAGTGGCATGGTTGGAAATATTATGATGTCTTCTACACAATGGATTCATTAAGCACTGCAAACACCTTCTCCAAACCCCTGAAATACTAACTAGAAGTACAACTATCCAAAAGTGTAGGAAACCTCCTGTAGAAAATGTAATTTGGTAATTTATCTCAAATCATAACATATGTGCATAAATTGAAGGAGTTATTTTTTCCTTGGTCTATTATGGACAAAAACCTCTTTCAATTTTGTCAAATTCATATTCCTTACTTAATAAACTAATTTTGAAATAGAACTTTCCATGTGTGCAATGTAAACCCTAGGCAACCCACATCTTGGAAAAACTTCTTGAGCAAAGGTGAAGCTATGATTTCTTGGAATTTTGTGGAATCATACCTAATCATCTTCCCTCATTTTTATTTTTTCTTGTCAATGTCTGTGGTCTCTTCCTCCACGGTAAAACCCTAGCTCACTTGGAGGAAGGTTAGTGTTTGATTTTGGGAAAACAGGGAATTTGAGACTATTTTGTAGAGGGAAGGGAATGGAGGGGTTAGGAGTTGTCTAAATTTATGGGGAATTTTTTGGAGTAGGGATAGGTGCTAGGGAGTGTAGCGAGGTGGAATTTTTGGAAATGAGTGAGGGGAAGGGGTATAAAAGTGAAAAACACAGTCCTAGCCTAGGAAAGTGTTCAAAGTCGTAGCAATATGCTAGGGTTTGTGAGAAAGAAAGGGAAATGAGGGGAATGGGCATGGGAAAAGGTTAGGGGAGATGGATGGTTTATGAATGAGGGTGTTTGAGTATAGAATATAGGGGGTTTACAACAACAATGAAAGAAAATGAATAAGACACCAAAACTGCAACAAAACCCTGAGAGAGGGTGATTCACTGAGCTTTAGGAGGAAAATAAAGCAAAGGAAGGATGAAGGAGAAGTGAATGAAGTCCACTTACTTTCTGATGATGTGCTAAAACTGTAATTTGCTGAAGAAAACCTCTGCAATGGGTGATTTGGCTCCTTTTCCAAAAGCGCACCACTTCTGCCAGAACTGCAACGAAGGAGAGAGAATTATGCTTGGAGGAAAATATTTGATCCTCTAAGGGATCGAATGAAATTTCTTATGAAGAGATGTTCATGAGAGTGAAATAAGCAAATAGTGTGCTTTATTGGTCCTTTTATAGTCTGGAGGTCAATTTTTTCCATGGGTGGTGATGTGACACCACTTTGTCTTTTTTCAAAATGTCTTGATAGGTTAGTGTACTACAAATTTAAACTTTAATATGCATAGTTACATATTTATAGAGAATAAAATGTACTTTAGAAATCATTTTTGTAACTTTCCCTAATTACTACTCCCATCATGATGTCCTAGGTGATGTCATGGCTCTTTTTATGACCTTTTTGATGACTTGACCTAATAATGACACCTAATGGATTTATGAACTGATGATTTGGAATTTTGAACCTTGCAGTATGAATGACCATGAGATAATGACTGAAATGGTGATCAAGAAAATTTATTGATGACTCATCACAACGAGTGATGGCGTGACCATGATGGCAATTTTGACCATGAGATAATGGGAGCAGTAACATACCTAGACATACTAACCAATGATCAAATTTTTATTTGAAAACTCATTTGAAACTATATAAATTTTACTTAGGACCCTATCAACAACTTAAACAAAACCTATCAACAACTTGAGCTGGTGACTGACAATACTGACAAACACTAATAGGGGTATTGATAATCTTGCAAGAGGGTTTTTTGATACCTATCTCTTTCAAATTGGAGTTCGAAGCCACCAACAACATGTCAGAATATGAAGCTCTACTCCCGGGCCTACATGTGACACAAAACTTGAATATCCAGAGCCTAAAGTTGTTTGAAGACTCAGAATTGGTGGTGAAAAAGTGCTAAATAAAACATCCACGACTAAAAACCTACAAGAATGAGGTATGGGACCTAATAGAAATTTTTTTCTTGGCCTTCAATATTCAGTTTATTCCCCGTGAAAAAAATCAACTGGTGGATTTGCTAGCTGTGGTTGCTAGTAACTTCCACCCCCCATAAAATCCTCTCCTCAGATATGAGATTGAAGTTAGATACAAGCCCTCCATCCAAAACAGTGTCAAACATTAGAAATTTTTTGAGGATGAAGAAAAAATCAAACACTTTCTGGAAAAGGTAGGAGAATTATCGAATTCGATTATTGACCAAGAGGAGGAGATCGTGGAAGGAGAGCGGAATTCGAGTTGGGAAGAAACTATTGATGGGAATAAGGTCCTCCAACTAAAATGTAATACCATTAATAGGGGTCCCGTACCTCTGGAAATGATTTTCAACACAAATTATGTGCCTTTCGACCCTCGCAGGCCAGAGCTCGATGAGCAAGTGGAAGATCATAACATTGGTTTGGAGGAAGAGATGAAGTGCATCAAATTGGTCAAAGGGGTCCCATAGGAATTCAAACAAAAGTATCTGAATCTCTTTAGAGCTTATAAAGATGTCTTTTCCTGGTCGTATCAAGACTTGAAAACTTTTGATGTTGATATCATACAACATAAATTCGCTTTAAAGGAAGGATCAAAGCCTCAAAAGAAGAATTGGGGCAGATTAACCTGTTCCTCCTTCCTGCAATAGAGAATGAAGTCAAAAATTTGCTACAAACTAAGATTATTGTACACCCGAGGTACTCGAAATGGGTGGCAAACCTGGCGCTGGTGAGAAAGAAGAATGGTGAAATCAGGTTGTGTGTGGACTTCCGAAATTTGAATAGAGCCTCCCTGAAGGATAATTACCTACTACCCAAGATGGATCATATTTTGCAGAAGGTAGTAGGTTTTTCCCGGATGTCCATGATGGATGGATTCTCAGGGCATAATAAGGTTGGAATGCACCCAGATGATTAGAAGAAAACCACATTCACTACACCCTCGGGAACATTCATGTATGCCAGGATGCCTTTTAGTATCATAAACGATGGAACTACATTTCAAAGGGCCATGGAAATTTCCTTCGTTGGAGATCAAGACAAGTTCATGGTAGTGTATCTGGACGATATCACTGTCTTTTCTAAGACCAACGAAGAACACATTGAACATTTAAAACAAACTTTTGAGAAGTGTAGAAGGTATGGATTATCATTGAACCCTAAGAAGTCTCAATTTTATTTGTAGGAAGGAAATTTATTGGGACATATAGTGGCAAGAGAGGGAGTAAAAATTGACCCTAAGCGTGTTGATATTATAAAGATCTCACTACCCAGAAACAAGAAGTAGATCCAAGCCTTTTTGGGTAGAATAAAATTTCAGATGCGATTCATACCAAATTATGCAGGAAATAGTCAAAGCATCATAGAGATGTTAAAAAGGAACAACGAGGTAAAATGGACCACACCTTCTTGAGAATCCTTTACGAGGATTAAATAGGCTTTCACAGAAGCGCCGGTGCTAGTCGGCCCAAATTAACTAAAACCTTTCTCCATATTTTCCTTTGCCTCTCCCCACACAATAGCTATTGTGTTGTTGCAAAAGAATGAGGATGGACATGAACAACCCATTGCATTTTTTAGCTAGGTTCTTAGAGAAGCATAACTAAAATACAACATCTTGGAGAAGCAGTCATACACCCTGGTCAAAGCCCTCAAATATCTTAGGAAGTACATTCTCTAGTCCAACGTAACAACCTATGTACCTACCATTGCAGTGAAAGATATTATAGTACAAGGCCACAACAAGGGAAAGAGGGTAAAATGGATAGCTAAAATACAGGAGCATGAGATGGAAATCAAGCCCATGAATTTGATCAGAGGGAAGGGCCTAGAAAAAATCCTATGAGAATCAAACTGCCAGGCTTTGGGAATTAATTTGTCGACTGAGATTGGTGGGGAAGGCAACAGAAATGGCCCACAATCTAGGATCGAAACCATGACTCAGAAAAAACATGTCAAATACCTAGTATCCCCTTGGTACAAATACATAGTTGAGTATTTTCTGACCTTGAGGTTCCCACCAAGCTTCGACAAGGTGAAATATCGAGCCTTGAGACTGAGATCTCAAATTTTTTTGGTTTCCAATGGATGGTTGTACTAGAGAGATACGGTAGGAATATTGATATTATGCTTGATAGACGATGAAACTAAGCATGTGATGGATGAGTTTCATGGTTTCTTCTGTGGGGGGGATTACAATCGGTGAGAAAAAACTTAAAAAATACTCAAGGGTGGCTTATTCTGGCCAAAATTATTCGAAGAAGTTTAGGCTTACGTTTGGGCATGCGAGAAATGCCAAGTGTTTGCTAAGAAACATAAATTTTCTCCTTTTTTCTCTCATCCTTGTGCATGTCAAGGAACCTTTCCGACAATGGGGACTTGACTTCATTGGCGAGATCCATATTTCGTCTAGCATTCAGAACCAATGGATATTGACTGCTACTAATTATTTTACAAAGTGGGTAGAGGCCGTGCCTGCCAGGAATGCTACTGATGGGGTCGTCTTGAAATTATTGGAGGAGAACATACTCTCCAGGTTCGGATGTCCAACGAAAATAATGACCAACAACACTCAAGCTTTCAAATCGGCCAAGTTTGTAAATTTATGCAAAAAGTACAATAACTTGCTAAGGAATTCAACCACTTATTATCCCTAGGGAAATGGGATGGATGAATCTTCAAACAAGACCTTGGAAAGGATTAAAAATAAATTATAGCAGAATTTCAAAAGAACTGGGACTCACAACTGATATTTACTCTATGGTCAAGCCGAGTTACCACCAAGAGATCCACCGGGATTTTTCCTGAACAGAAAGAGTTGCTCCTATTCAGTGAGGAATATTGTGTAGGGGATTGGTATACGTTTGAAGTTCACACCAAAATTCAAGTGTATGGCTATGATATTCCTCCTTTTCACTTGCCAATATTCATGCCTATGATAATTTTTTTCTCTAGAGTTTATGAGACAAACCCTGGGTACAAACCAAGCACATTTTGTTCCAATAATGAAAGGTTACACTTTTAAACTCCCAAATATAGTAGGTCCTTTCATCATCAACTCACGACATTCCTTTCCTCTGATTGAAGATCTCCTCCAGAAAATGAAATTCCAACAAGGGGATGTTTGGCATTATTACCCTAAAGGGGTTATTGCACAAAGAAGAAGAAATATCAAAGCCTCAACATATGTACATGAGACTAGATCTGATGTTGAATGGAAATCTAACCCTGACTAATGGCCTTTGGATACAGAGATGGAGACCGAGTCCCCAATCGAAGCCAAGTGACCAAAAGGTTCAATAATTAGGAGGATGTGAGAGAGGAGGAGGAATAGGGACACGTAAACAATAAAAAAAGAATACATGAACCTGAAGGACATGTTCAAAATCAAGAAGATGAGGTGGTCTGTGTATTGGTAGGTCGAGGGTAAAATCGACCTAGTTTTTAAATCACTCTGGAGAGTCCTCCCTCACCCACAACATCTACCTCTTTACAGGCGGTCATCTTAGGGGAGGGTTGTGAACTTTTCTGAAATTACTTAACAAAAATTTCTATTGCAAAAATCTGGTTTACTTCTCCTACTTATGTTTTTAATTATACAAGTTATTTTCAGAAATATTTAGAAAATAGTGAAGTAAACATACTGCAGATATACACATACATACAGATCAAGTACTGAAGAATAAAGCACACATGACAAAGGACACACAATATTTTTTGGACAATGTCCCTGGAAAAACCCAATAAGGGAAAAAAGGTGCAACAAATCTTAGATGGTTTTATTATTATGCAGAATTCTGAATACATTCAAGGGAACTAGACATGGTTTTCCAAACAGATAAAATCTCAGCAGATGTACCTCTATCACTCGAAGATAGAAAATATGGCTGATTCAGCTGAGGCTTTACACCTTTTCGATCTGCTAAACACGAGCCCTTTCTGGCCCACTGGAACCCCAACGCTACCTCTACCGACACTGCATCAGCACTATGGCCCTGCATAACCCTCTATGCAGCACAGGCTGGCCCTCCGTCACTCTAGCTAAGCCTATGCTGCCTCTGTGCAGCTTTGGATTGGCTCGTGTCACTCTAGCTGAGCCTATGCTACCTTTGCGCTGCTCTGGCTGTGCCTGCATCACCCTTGCTGGGTCTCTTCATTGATTTGGTACAGATCTGCCTCTTTGCCAATGTATCCTCGGCCTCAGATTTGAAATCCCACTGCCGATCTACCCCTCACTACACTGCAATCTCATTAAAAAATTCTCAGCAAGCCGCGCCCTAGAATTTAGACTTAGCTCAAGTGTTGCCAGTCTTCTCCAACTGATCCCAAGCCTTCCTTTAATATTTTTCTTGCTGAACAATCAATGACCATGATCTAATATCTAATCAAGGGCTAATATTATAAAAGACTTGATCCACATCATTTAGAACATTCTCACACACATGTCTAAATTAATTCACTTTAATTTTTTAATTTTCCTAAGTTAGACTTAGGGTCTCCATTAAAATAATTAATTATTTGAATAACTCAGGATCCAGGTGGAATTTCTCTAATTGATTTATGGGTCTTGGAGATCTCATTTGTTCTAGCCCCTCCACAAATTTTCAGAGCTAGAACACATCCAATGCTACCCAAAATATCAACAATCCCTCTTAGCAAGGAATGTGCTCTAGCAACACTTCATCCTGAAGCATCACCCTGATCCATGGCATTGGTCCCCTGCGCTGCTGATGCTCGACTACTTCCCCTCATCCACTACATTGCTGCCTTCTCTACTACTTCCCATGACTCTACCACAACCACTGCCTCATCTGTATTGCAACTCCCTCTTAAATTCCGCATCATGCTGCCCATAGCATTGCCACTACTAACTATTGCACTAAAACTTAGTTGTTGAGAAGTAAGCAACTGAAGGACATCACCCAAAATAATGACAGACAAGTGAGTTTGGATAAATATCGATACTGAGCACCCTCTGATGCTAGATTGCACTGATCCTCTGAAGCTCTGCACTGCTACTACTCTATATTGCGTAAGGACTGACCCTCTGTGTTGCTGAAGTCCCATCAGCCTCTGTGCTACTGCTGCCTCTCCACTGCACTGCTCCAGTGTTTAGTGTCCTCACTCCCACCGTGCCTCCATAATCCTCTACACCAACTTACTCTAGTCATCCTCCTACTATATTTAAGGGCTCCCATAGCTCATATGTGATCCAAGAGTTTGGGTACGTTAAGGATCCTGCCCTCACCATCTATAGCTCAATCTACATATCTATGTTGCCCCACCTCTTTTTTAGAGGTGCATGAGCACTCTTGTCATACTCATCCTCATCTATCACGAAGATTTTGAGATCATTCAGAACTGCCAGGATCTTGGCCTTCCATATGTAAAAGTTGGATGCTCCATCCAACTTGTCTTGATCCTTCAGTCCTTATGTAGACATCTCTGCTCAACAAAAAATATCTAAACGGATACTCTTCTCCCTTCTTCTATGATTCGGGTCTGGGTTTCTTGGCAATAGAAACCCTCTAGAGAATACGATCCCTCTGATCAATGATTTCCTTCCCAGAAAGCCTCCACTAATTTTGTTTAATGAGCCTTGTCCAATCACTCCAATGATCGAAACTCAAACTTCTTGGCTAGAAATTCTGTTGAGGAACTATTTCCACTTAATTTTTCAACACTGATAGACATTGTTCTGCACTGCAGAAACAATGCTCCACCGACAACTTCGAAGAAAAAAAATACACCTCCAACCATGACAACTGGCACAACATCACCCCCTCTCAGACCGTGACACCCTCTTGGGCCTGTGTTAGCTTTGCGTGAGATAGACAGGCTCTACATCACCCTTTTGGGCCTGCGTCAACTATGCATGAGCTAGACAAGATTTGCGTCACCCCTGCTAGGTCTACACTATCCCTCTGGTGTTGTGTTGCCACTTTCCAAATCTGTGCTCTCTCAACCGCCTTCCTGCAACAAAAATATTTGACACTTTTCTGATGGCTTCAACTCCCCTTAATCTGCAATAGATCTGATACCATGTTAGCTTTTATGAAACTACTTAACAAAAATTTCTACTGCAGAAATCTAGTTTACTTCTCCTGCTTATTTTTTTAATTATACAATTTATTTTCAGAAATATTCAGAAAATAGTGAAGTAAACACATATCTACATACACATACAGATAAAGTACTAAATAATAAATCATACATGACAAAGGACAAACAATATTTTATGGACAATGTCCCCGGAAAAACCCAATGCGGGGAAACCGGTGCAACAACTCTTAGATGGTTTTATTATTATGCAGAATTCTTAATACATTCAAGGGCACCAGACATGGTTTTCCTAAACAGAGAAAATATCAGCAGATTTACCTCTATCACTCGGAGACAGAAAATATGTCTAATTCAGTTGAGGCTTCACACCTTCTGGATCTATTGAAAAAGAGCCCTTTCTAGTCCACTGGAACCCCATCGATGCCTCTCCTGGCACTGTGTCAGCACTACGACCCTTCTTAAGCCTCTGCGCAACACAAGCTGGCCCTGCATCACTCTGGCTGAGGCTATGCTACCTCTACGTAGCTTTGGCTTCGCTTGCATCACTCTAGTTGAGCCTATGCTGCCTTTGGGCTGCTATAGCTAGGCCTACGTCACACTTGCTAGGTCTTTGCACTGCTCTGGTACGAATCAACATCTCTACTAATGTATCCTCAGCCTCAGATCTGAAATCCCACTACCAATCTGCCCCTCAATGCACTGCAAGCTCACTCAAAAATTCTTAGCAAACTGCACACTAGAATTTCGACTTAGCTCAAGTGCTGCCACTATGTGTGTCTTCTCCATCTGACCCCAAGCCTTCCTTTAATACTTTTCTCATTGAAAACTCAATAGCCATGATATAATCTCTAATCAACGGTTAATATTCAAAAATTCTTGATCCACTTCACTTAGAACATTCTCACCCACATGTCTAAATTAATTCACTTTAATTATTAAATTTCCCTAAGTTAGACTTATGGTCTCCATTAAAATAATTAATTTTTTGAATAACATACGCTCCTGGTGGAATTTCTCCAAATGATTTTTTGGTCTTGGATGTCTCATGTGTTCTAGCCCCTCCAAAAAGTTTAAGATCTAGAGCACACTTGATGCTATCAAAAGTATCAACAAGGGTCCATCAGGAGAAGGTCCTTCAGGTATAGGAATAGGTACAGGAACAAGTTGGCACATAGAGGAAGAAATCAGGGAAAGGAACTAAAGCGCAAGGGAATAGATGAAAGCATACATGACTCTTCATATTGAAAAACACCACACTAGGATTTTGGAAGCTTTAGATTTGGAAAAATACCAAATGGTGTTGTTTTCCCAACACCCTCCCTCTCATCCTTTCCCCCTAAGAGCACGGTATCGGTCCCTAGATGTGATTGTTGATATGTCATCTATTCCTTTGCCTGATAAGATGAACCTTAACTCAGAAGTTGGAGATATTCTTTATAATGAAATTAGAAAGTATACCCTAACTGTGGATACGGCTCAAAACATGTCGGAGAAGACTATTGAAACGCTGAAGTGAGAAAGAGAAAATTCTAAGGACCTTGCATTACAGGTCGATGAATACAAGAAAATGATCACTAGAAAAGGGAAAGCTACTGAAGGGCAGTCTGCTATGGAGGCTCTCCTCAAAATATTGAGGTAGGAAGTTCAAGAATTGAGATGAAGACTAAAAGTGTCAGGCTCAGAACATGTTCAAACCCTGGAGCTAGCTTGCGTGGAAAAAGAGAAGGAGGTCATGTCTATGAGGTTGATCCAGATGAATGATGAGATGATGGAGTTAAGAAGATAGGTGGAATAATTTCAGAAACAATAGGATACTCATGTCTATTTTTTTTCCGGTGCCCGATGATCCCCAAAATCCTGCGGACCAACTCACCAGGACTCTAACTGATCTAAGACTCTCCGAGGATGAGGTGAGGATAATTAAAAGAAATCTCGATGAAACTCAAGCAATCTTGGCCTTAAAATAAAATAAGATAGCTTCACTCCAGGTTGAAATTGATTATGTTCGTAAAGAGATGCAGGCAGTAAATAAAGAGGTTTCGAACCTAAAAAACCATCTCAAAGGGATCATGTCCCTGGTCGAGGCTAGATGGATGGTATGGGACGAGATCATTTCAGAGATTAAAATCCATTGGGAGTATATAACATTGGTGCATGACAAGCAGATCATTATTCAAGATTACAAATTTTAGCTCGAATCAGGTCGACAACTTGGAGCAGAGAACGTCGTGATCACTAGAAAATACATTCAGTTCGTGAATGAGCTCCCTACTAAGGAATTGGGGGCTAGTGACGTGGTAGATAAATTTGGTACAGTGATGGAAATTATGAGGATGATCCAGAAGGAGGACGCTTGAGCCAAAGCTGCAGGGTGTCTAGCGATAGTCGTTAAGGGAGTCGAAAGGTTTGATGCATAACTGGGAAAGGTTATCGAAGTAGGACTACCTGCCTATTGGGATCAGGAAGGTGCCTTAATAAAATGGGATACTTATGAACATACATTTGTTGAGATTAAGAGTTGGGTGGACGCTATCCATGAAAAGACATACAAATTAAATGCCGAGACAGTTGTGGCATGTCTCAAGAAGGAGTTTCTACTGGTGGGGAAGGTGAAACAGTTGTTCTCTGCCAACCTGGATTATTCAAAATTAACTTAGCTCCGAGCCTTGTATGAAATATTCAGAAACACTCCTATTCCCTCAACACTTCTATGGCAGAGGTGTTATTAGTTTTTCCATCCACCCACTGCTCTGGACATGCATCCTTTTAGAGCAACTCCGCAGAATTCTCCATGGGCTTCAAAATCATCACAACACATTGCACAGTCTTCCCATTCAGATTCATTGCAGTCACGTCAATCCTCACACTCTCTTGTAGTGCACCGCCCGAAATGAAATTTCATGATATGGCATATATGGCCTTCAGTTAATTTTTGTTGTTACTTTTTTTATCTTTATGATTTAAATTACAGTGTCACGAAAAATACTTTGTTTCTTTTTTTGTTATACAACTATGCTGAAAGGAAAGTTTAATTTTTCCATCATGAATGTACTAGAATATCAAGGAAGAATATTTGAGGGAAATGCCTCTCTAGAAACTCTATAAAGGGAACAATCTAAGAAGGAAGAAGGGTTCAAATTTTTATTCTAAAATTTTTGATCTATGTCTCTAGCAACTTTATGAATTTTTTTTCCATGGGATGTATATTTCTGGAAGATATCTTGATATATAAATGTTTAGCTCAATTCCATCTCGAATTTGTGTGTAGTATGTATATCTCTTGACGTGTTTCATTTACATTTCCTTAACATTTTTCTTACGAGATTCTATGTGTTATAACAGCTGGAATTATCTACCCATGTTCTTGAATTTGATTTATGTTGTGAAAGATGATAAACACTCATGAATTATAGGTAGCAGTAAACACCTTAAAGGGTCTCCATGAATCTCTTTTATCCATATTTCCTTCATTTCATCATTTCCTCTAGTTTTTAACGCACTGGATTCTTGACAAGCCAAGACCAACATGATAAGGATTTTTTCTTTCTATCTTCACATCGATGCTATATTTTTAAATTTGTATGCCCATTCCGGTATGGCCTTGGCAAATGTCATATCCCCATGCCTTCTTGAAGCCCAACCCATTAAAAATTTAATCTTTATTTAGTTCGAACCAAAAGGAACCACAGTCTCTGGACCACCATTTACAAGCCTTTACCATTTAAATGATCTAGGGAGCTATATGAGAAATATGTAAATCCCCTTTTTAAGATGTCTTAGGCACTGGTCCCTTAATCAACCGAGAGACTGTCTCTAGGAGTTACAACAAAAGGAAATGTTGCTACTAAAATAATTCACAAATGAGATACATAAAGAGGGACTAGAGCCTTTGGTTTGGGCCCTAACCCAAGGGAACTCATCCCTATGCAACAAACTCAGATGTGAAGAAACAATATACCTTTCATTAACATAAAATAGAGTTTAAATACATCAAGAAAATAAAAATAGAAGTTACAGTCTTGAGCACTTGGCTCTTAGTAACCCTCCTTGCTTCGAAAATTCAAATCCTCATGAGATCTTAGTGTAGAAATTCTTTGTGAATTAAAACTATTAATTGTAATTTACTAAAACAATAGACTTGAATCTACTCTACCAACTGTAGAAACAATTCACGATCATGAAATCACGAAGCATACAAGAGAAAGAATTCAATCAACACATTACAGAATGATTTCCTGGGGAAATCCACAACTAAAAACCCCACTATCTGTATATTGCATTAGTCAGAAAATATGAGAATATTATAATGCTTTTCTCAAGTCCAAGCAACCTCTGCATTATCTCTATCTGTGTCACTGCTTCCTAGACAAGACTAGGCCAATACTTAACCAATTTTATGATTTCCCAAGTGCCTATTTCCTTGCGTTGTTTCCTTGGGAATTAGCTCCTTTTAATTGGGAAATTCCTCATCCAAAAATACACAATACATCATAGGCCTTCTTCTAACAACATGAACCACCTGTACAATTTGGATAATTATATAACTGATAGTACACTTCCCTTGAAATCCAATCCCAACTGGGTTACTCTCAGTTCACACATTATTGAGTTATTTATGGCTAATTTATCAGTTATCTGGTTGATCATGGAGTGTGGTTCAAGTTCCACTTCCACACTTTGACCTTCACCTAATTCCTCCAACACTTGGAACTAGTTAAACTGACTTTAACTTAGATAAATGGAATTAATTAATTACAACTCAAAATGAACTCAACCATGGCTCCTATAAAGTAGGAGCCACTCTACATGACTCAAGTTAGACCCTCAACTCGAATTATTAGAACCAAACAAGTCAAAATAACTTAGTTAAATCATACAAGTTGTCATTTGATGTGGAATTGTAATTTTCTTCTAATTTAATTCAAGGAAAAATTAAATTAGAATATTTCTTGGTGCCATTTTCAACGCTCCCTCTCAGAAAGAAAGGGATTATTAGATACCCTGATCCTTCCTTTATGGAACTCAATTTTTCCTCTTGAGAGTGCCTTAGAAAATATATCTACATCTTGGTCCTATGTAGGAATGTACTCTAGCATTATGATCCACCTTTGCATGCACACAATCTGGTAGATGGTGGTATCGAATGTCGATATGCTTGGATCGATCATGAAAAAATGGATTCTCAGAGAGTTTGATACAACTTTGATTGTCACAGTAAATCACTGTAGGATCCATATACTGACAAAATAATCCAACAAGGATCTTCCTCATCAAGATGGCCTCACAAATTGTTTGACTAGAAACCATATACTATGCTTCTGCTGAACTGAGTGCAACTGATATTTGCTTCCTATTGTACCGGGAAATTGTTGCTGACCCGATGCTGAAGATTCCCCTTGATGTGCTCTTCCTATCTGATGGAATCCCAACCCAATCCGCATCTGTGACGCCTTGAAGCTTCACTCCCTCTGTCTGTTTGTACCAAAGAACAAATTGAGTGGTGCCTCTAAGGTATCTCAACACATGTTTAGCTTCCTTCCAATAGAGTTTGGTTGGTTTAAACATTGCTTGACTAAGCTGGTTAACTGCAAAACACATGTCCGGTTGTGTGTTCACCAAGTACATAAGTGAGCCCACAAGCTGCCTATAAATGGCAGCCTCTATCACTTCGCCTGAAGTAACATATTCCTTCCTCCAATTCCCTGATATAGGAGTCTCCATGGGTTTGTTTCTCTTCATGTGAAACTTCTTCAGTATCTCATTGGCATACTTTCCCCGAGAGACAAACAATTCTCCATCTCCTTGCCAAACTTCCAAACCATGGAAATAATGCATGAGCCCCATGTCTTTCATCTCATATTCTCTTGCCAAATCCTCTTTGCAAGATTTTATCAGCTTCTTATCACCTGTTAGAATTAAATCATCAACATATAATACCATAATCAATAATTAACCTTCAAGCACAATATGGTAAAGTTTTGCATCTGCTTCAATTTTGGTGAAGCCCAACCCGGTGTGATAGATGTCAATCCTGGTGTACCAAGCATGAGGTGCTTGTTTTAATCCATAGAACACTCGCTTAAGTCTACACACATGTGAATCTCCATTGAAGGTCTCAAATCCTTCCGACTACTCTATGTGCACCTCTTCCTCAATCACTTTATTGATGAAGACTTTATTCACATCCATTTGATGTTTCTTCCATCCCATCTATGATGAAAGTGATAGAATATATTTTATTGAAGAGTACCTTGCTACTGGAGTAAATGTCTCCGTGTAATTAATTCCCTCCACCTAAGAGAACCCTTTGGCCACAAATTTGGCCTTGTTTTTTTCAACACTCCCATTTGCTGGTTGCTTCACCTTGTAGATCCACCTGGAACCTACCACTAACTTGTCCTATGGCCTTGGGACAACTTTAAAAGCACTGTTATTGATAATGGATTCATTCTCCTCTACCATGGAATCAACCCATATTGGTTGATGCACTACTTCCTCAAATGAGGATGGCTCAGTCTCTAAACTCTCACTCACCAGAGCCATGTAGCCAATGTATCGATCTAGTGACCTCCTATGCCTGTGTTGTGATGTGGGTGATCCCACTTTATCTCTATCATCATGAATTAATTTTCCAAACTAATCCGATGGATAAAAAAAATGCTCAAAATTCAAAGTGCTTGAAACAAATCGAAACCGACGCCAAAGCAAAGATCTCTTCGCCCCGAATCCAACGCAACTCATTTCACTCATAACCGATATCATATGCTCACAATATTGCGTTATGAATGAATTGGAAAACAACTAAATGTTTTGGAATTTGGGTTGTAGGTACACCCAGTTAGCAGTCCGTAGGTTGACTGGGAATTCAACTGGGAATTACTGTGTTTTTTGTGGGCTAGTGGTTGGTGGACAAGTGTCACTTTGTGATTTGTTAATAATTCAACGGTTTGATTGGTTTATTGGTTTGTGATGTGGACCAATTGGGGAGAGCCATGTGGGCCAATCAGTGGTTCCCACGTGGACTCCTTTTGGCCTTGTAAAATTTTGTATGGATAGGAAGAGCCTCCAGAGGGTTTGAACGTTGGACCTCTGGGGTGACAGCATAGGCTCATACCACCACACCACCGGTAGTGCTTACAAACCATAGTGGTAAAAATTATTTTAAACTTTAGTTGTAGTAAATTTGGGGGTTGGGTCCAGGGTTATCCCCTGGCCCCCGATCCACCCCATTTCCATGAGACTGTAGCTAGAGCAGATTGGGGGCGGGGTTAACCCCAACCCCAAAATTTATATTATATGCTCAGACCATATGCTACATTGCAAAAAACACCATATTCTATATGAAAAGACCATATATAAATGCCAAACCATATATATGTATTCTGAACCATATGTTATAACCCACATTGTAATGTTACAACCGACGTGTTCATTGACGGTTTGTTGGCGGTTTCAGAGTCTTGTCACATGCAACCATTTCAGAGAGGAGGTTAAGTTTTATGTTACTGTTTGGAGTTGGAAGATATTCACCATAGTTCAAACACCAAGCTAACCTGCAGTTAAAATGCCGGTGAATCCATATAACATGTAATATATATGATGATCACAGTTATGTGTTAAGCGGTTAGTCTAACCCACAACGAAAACCATGGCTCCAACCACAGTATGAAGTCAGGGTTGGTTTGAAACTTTAGCGTGCATATTAATGTTACCACCGTGAAATTTAACAGAGTTGAGGTATAGTTACGCTATGGTATGGCGGGACAACTAACCGTTGGGGTAAATTAACCATATCATAACCTCAACCATAGTTCTGAGCAGGGTTTAATCCATCGACAGAGGTCAGTTCAAACTTTTCGCATCCAAAAACTTGTTTTGCACAACATAGCCCATTTTAATAGGTTTGTGGGGGTCATAGGAAAATTCATGATCCGAAAAATTGCACACTGACATGAATCTCACTGACGTGAGGTAAATTTGTTGCCCCATGTGGCCAAAAAAGGAGGATTTTGTAAGATGGATAGCAGGTGGGTGCGATTTTGAGGAAAATTAGCATGAAAACTTCTTTGGAGCATAACTCAATCAATTTTCGACCTTTTTGAGTGCAAAAAGAGCCTAGATAGGGGTTTTTGACTATTTTGAAGCCATTGGAGACATTGTTTTTGTAGTATCATCACTGTAACTTAAGGTAAATGCATATTTTTGAGCATAATGAAATAGGACCAACTTTGGAAGCTCGACCATGAGATGCATCCTAGGAGGGGTGAACTCCTTCATCACTTGTTGTTTTGTGTTTGTTGTTATGGTATTGTTGTCTCTTTTATTTCCACAAAATTGAGTTTAAAAATAATGTTTATGTGTTAATTTAATTGAAATAACTGGATAAAAAAACCTAAACATTTCACTTGCAAACTTTATCATAAACCTTCAAGTTTCACATATACATATCAAAACCTATCTGGCCTGCTTCCTTCCCTCTCTGGATGTCTTTGCACGAGTGGGTGCTTCCACTCTCTACTCCTATTCTTGTGGCTACTCCACAACATCCTGAAGTTCTTCCTTTGGAGCTAAAAGATCCTCATCTCTATTAAACTTAAGCTCCCTTTCAAGGGAACATCGCATGGCATTCTCTTCATTGAACTTCACATCTCTATGAAAAACTATCATCCTGTGAGATGGAAGGTACACTCGAGAGTTTTGAGGTGTATCAGTTTACCCCACAAATATTCCCAACTCTGTTGTTGGTTCTATATTTTTCCTTACATCCTTCGTAACTTGACATTAAAGTGATGAAACAAAAATCCCGAAGTGTGCCACATCTGGTTTCTTTCTTGAAAAAGCTTCCTCTGGTGTACACGTCCCAAGAATCTGATGAGGACTCTTGTTTAGAACATATACCATTATGTTTCATGCTTCAACCCATAAGTGCAACGATAGGCCTTGATCATGCGACATCACTCATGCAACTCCCAAAATACTTCTGTTCTTTCTTTCTGCAGCCCCATTTTTCTGTGGGTTATGGGGTGTTATTAACTCCTGTTAAATGCCTTCTTATGCATAGAATTTCTTGAATTCATTTGAAGCATATTCTCCACCATTATCGCTCCTAAGAGCCTTCACTTTCCTGCCTGTGTCTTTCTCAACAAGTGTTTTAAATTCACAAAAAATTTAGAATGTCTAGTCTTTATTTTGCATGAAGAATATCCAACACTTATGTGAGAAATCATCAACATATATCACATATTACCTGTGCTTGGCCATGGAGGTTTTCAAGAATTATCCACACACATTTGAGTGAACTATTTTGAGGATCGCTTGTGCTCAACTGTACTTATCATGAAAGGTGGATTTGGTGTACTTCCCCAATGTACACCCTTTGGATGTATCACGCTGCTCTACTGCACCCTTGGGAAGTCATGTAGAAATCTGCTACATGATATTCAAATCTCCATGGTGCAAATGGCAAAGTCACCTATGCCATACTTCACCGATGTATAAGCTCCGCACCTTCTCTGATTTCATGCTCAAAGAAAGATAATCTTCTACATCCAATTTTTAGAGGTTCTTTACCTGAACCCTGATCTACTTCACTTTTCTCATGGCGATGTGACGAAGGAAAGCCTTTCCTTTTCTAAATATCACATCACAGCCACAGTCTTCCAACATAGAAACTAAAACTAAATTCTTCTTCAGACCAGGAACTTACATGACATATTTTAGTGTGAGAGGAGAATGAGACTCCCTCTGAAAAGTAACACATCCGATGTTGGTCGCACTATAAATTCTTTCATCTCCCATATCGGTGTGCATATGGAGGTACTTCTCCTCCAAGTCGCTAAAGCATTATTTGTTGTCGGTCATATGGAATGAGGCTCCAATTTAAAAGTACCACACACTACCCATCATTGATGTCACCTGTTGAGCCCCAAGATTGTTCTTTCTTCCATCATACTTCACTCCATTTTCTTTTATCCATTGTTATCCCAGGCTCAAATGATCAATGAAATTAGTTAAAATTACTTTAAGAATGAATATCATGGCTAACTTGCTAAGTTTTGTGATTTTGTCATTGTAATGCATTTTGAACTGAAACTAGCTACAAAATGCAGACATTCCGTAGCTAGTTGCCAATTCTACAGCTGTCTTCACGTTCAAGCATGTTCCAGGTGTCCTGTAAGGAAAATCCACACATGGGTGTATTCCACATCATGTCCTCAGCGTTTGTTGCTCACCATGAAGAATGAACAGAATTCTGGACATGGTTTTGTACGTGGGAACTCACACAAGGAGGCAAACTCCTAATAGGACAAGGACAGTCCAGATTTCCTTTGTCACTTTAAGCTGCCATCTTTAGAGTTCTAGTATGATTTTGATATGAAAAGACAATGATTCCCGTATTATCTCAAGTTCCGTTATGAAGATTTGTTATAAATGTACTCGGGAAACCGAGAGACAAGTTCTAGATTTTGATTAGATTTCGTGGATTGACTGCTATATTTCTGAAGACCGAGAATACTCTGTTTTAAGTTATTTTCCTTTAATGAAGAAGACAAAATTTCTCTGAACGCGTTGAGTTGATCTTGAGTTAGATTTCGTGCTACTCTGGTGGTAGAGGGCCCCTGCCTCCTGAGCGGCTTTACTTTTTGCAATTTAGATAAGTATCTTAGTGCATTTTCAAGTTTTTGAAGTTTGCGTTCATAGTTAATTTCATTAGTCATTATAGCTATACTTGTTCTAAGAAACTCTTCCAAAATATCATTATAATGAATGAGAAATGGTTGTAGTGTTATAGATTTTATTTGCAATTCCTTTCATTCATTATCACAGTTAAAATTACTCTAGTAAACTCTTCCAAGATATCATTATGATGACTAAGGTATAACTGTGATACTGTAGGATTCAGTTGCTTGTTTACACTAAGTAGCATAGCTAATCTTACTCTTAAAAAGCTCTTCCAAAACATCATAACAATGAGTAGGAAATAGCTGTGATGTCTTAGTTTTTAATTGTATTTGCTTTCAGTTTTCATGTTTGTATTCAATTGCATTGAATTGTACAGCCAGGATTGTTCTAACAAGCTCTTCCAAAATACCATTCATGATGAATGAAATAGGCTGTAGAATCCCATAGATTAATTGCATGATAACTTAGTTAGAGTACTCCGGAGTCAAATTGCATTCAATTCATGCTCTGTTATTTCGTTTTAAGTTTGATAATGGCTTGTTAGTTTAGCACTGTTTATTGTAGACTGGTAGCAGTCTAGTTCAGTTCTAGCTTAGCCCACTGTATTTACATTCCACATTTAGTTGTCATCCATTGCATATTAATTTACATTAGTTGTTAAACTTAAATACCACGGCCTTCATTATTTACAAAACTTCTTTTGTTCCAAACCTATATTAACTCATAATCATCTGGACAGAAGATAGTATCAGTCCAAGGCCTGGAGTACTTTTGCAACCTTTTTACCATTTCACAAACAAGCCTTTCCTCAAAAGACTATTCTAAAAGGAAATATATAACTTTTGAGTAAGATTTAGTGGTGTTAAACTAAGTTGTAGAATAGAATTAGGAGCTAGTTTTAGAGTAGAGACCTTATGATGTTACAAATATTCTTTTCCAAATATGTCTCAATAAACCTTTAATCATGGATGAGATGTTGTATCATTATAAGTTGATTGTTTAATTGTTTAGTTAGAAGAATTTCTTTTTACACTTAGCTGCCCATTTCTCAAGCTCTTCCAAAATATCTTTAATGAATGAATTGGACAAGTTAGGTTCATGTTGTGGTTTATTTTCTTGAATTCATTATCAGGCTTTGTATTTTTCTAAGTCATAGTTCAGGTTTGGTTCTGTTTCAGTATTTGCGTTTGTCATTTGTCATCAATAATTTAGGCTTCACTCTGTTTTTAACCAGTAGCTTCTTTCCACCAGCATTTAGTTCTTTTCCTTGTGAACATAAAACCATAAAAAATCAAAAACATCATAAAACACTAGACACAACGCAATAAGAAAAAAACACCTAGGCACATATAGTGCACCACACTTCAACATTTTACCTACCCTGGTTGAAAATTAAATGAACTCAATTTAGGAGACTAGGTTGAGCACAAACATTTTGGCGCCGTTGCCGGGGAAGTGTAACTAGGTAGCCTTGTTTCTTAACTTCCAAAAAAAAAAACAATGATATGCGTAGAGAGAGAGACTCAAGGGGTAGATTCATAAGAAGCAGAAGCAGAAGTTTGATTCCTAGAACACCACTTGTTTCACCTAGACCAAGAGCTAGTACACCTTCAACTCAGACCCACATTCCATCCTTTACTGATCCTAGAATTCTAGAAGACCTAAGATCAGATATTCCATTAAAGAGACCTTCCACTTCATCCACTGAACCTGTCTTAGAAGAAGATTCAAGGACTCCTGTTAGGGACACAAACTTTTCAACTTCCACAGAAGAATCAACCATGGCAGAAGAATGAGGAGGAGGAGTCTTTAATGGAGAACACACATTATTTGGAGGGGGTAGAGGTAGAGGTAGAGGAGAAGGAGGTAGAGGTGCAGAAGGAGAAGGAGGTAGAGGAAGAGGTAGAAGAGAAATGGGAAGCTCTTTTGGGTTCCCTATAATAGATGAAGAAACCAATACAACCTTGGAAAACATTTCACCCTCTGTCCTTCCAAACTTCTATGGACTTAAAACTGAAGATCCTGAAACCTTCCTATTTGAATTTGAAATCTTGTGTAGAACTTATGACTACTTACAAGATGCTCAAAAACTTAAACTATTTCCTTCAACATTGAAAGGAGCAGCATTGAAGTGGTTTATGAGTTTGATTAACAGTTCTATTAGGACATGGGAAGACATGAACCAAACATTTCTAGAGAGGTATTTGGATTATTGTATGCCGTTCAATCATAAGGAAGAAGTGTTTAAGATGTTACAAAAAGAAGATGAAAACTTGGAAGATTTGTTGGAGATATTTCATTACAACATCAAAAGAGCAAAAATGGAAAACCTAGATCAAGACACCTTAAAAGCTCTTTTGTTGAAAACAATTAGGGATGAATGGTTGGATATCCTTAACATGATGGAAAAAGGGGATATATCACAGCTCACATTACCTGAAATATCTGAGTTATGTATCAACCTTTCAAGAGGGAAATCTAAAACTGTAAAAGGTCCAAGAGATCCTGATCTTGCAAGGGCAAGTAAGTCTGCTTCTGGGATAGTTTGCAGGTTAGAAATAGGATATATGCTTGATGATTTCAAATCTGACATATTAGGGAGTCTTAGTGAACAAATAGACACCCTTAAGTTACAAAACAAGCAAAAATCTGAATCTGATGCCTTAGCAATATTTTGTCCCAAATGTAGAAAGAAACATGCCTTGAGAGAATGTCCTTTGGATGTAAAAGTTGTAGAGACCTGTGTCATTTGTTCTGAAAAACATGAGACCAAGAATTGTCCTTCCCTTCCTGGTCTCAAAGCTGTCTTTCAAGAGGAAACTCCTACAAATTCCACAGAATCTCTCAATTTTGTCTCTAGAAGGCCTTGGCAAGGACCTTAAACACAAGGATTCCATGATCAAATGTATAACCAACCTCCACCTTGGAATTCTTGGCAGCAACCTTGGCCTCAATTTCAAAATCAATCTCAAGCTTGGGCACAAGGAGCACAAAATCCCTATGGAAGATACTCTCAGTACTATCAGTATCCACCACCCTATCCACCATACCCACATTTTTCTCCTCAAAATCCTCAACAAAATTTTCAACAAAATCCTCAACAACATCATCAAAACCTACCACATCAAAATCAACCACTTCCATTACCATTTCCTCGAAAATCAAATCAATTGCCTGCTCAACCCATACCAAACCCCAACAATAAAAATCCTCAGAACACATACATGATAGAAGGTCAACAGTTTCCAACTTATTTAATTTCTCCTTTAGACCTTAGTGATGTTCAACTTAAGTCTAGAAGAATACTTGAAAAGAGGAAACCTTCTGTGATCATACAAGAACAAGATAACTCTGAGGAAGATTCTCTACGGGTGAATAAAAGTCTTGAGGAAGACACATCTTTTCAAGACCAAAACATTGAAAAATTAAAGCAAAAAGAACCAATAATTTCAACTCCTGTATTAGAGCAGCCATCAACATCTACTTCTACACCTCCCTTTCCAGAAAGATTACAAATTGATAGAGGTGTAGAAAAACAAATTATGGTGCCTAATTATGATTTCCTAGATGAGCTGAGAAATGTTTGCATTGAGATTCCATTATTACAAGCCATCAAGGAAATTCCAATTTTAGCCAAAACAATAAAGGAGTTGAGCATGAAGAAAACAAGAAAAAGAATAAGAGAGACAAAGAAAATTCAACTGGCAGGAAAAATAGTAGACATTATGATGGGTAAGATTGCTATTCCAAAGTATCTAGACCCAGGAAATCCAGTTGTTAAAATTCACATCAATGGAATTGAAATACAAAACACACTCATTGATTTAGGAGCAGCAATCAATATCATGAGTAGACAAATCATGGATAAACTGAAACTTCCTAATCTTCTCTTTACACCCACATTATTACAATTAGCAGACAGATCTGTGATCAAACCTGATGGGGTAATAGAAGACATTCTAGTGTCCCTAGATTCTTGGGAGTACCCTATGGATTTCATGATCCTAACTCCTAAGAATAATCTAGGAGGGCATCCTGTTATATTAGGAAGACCTTGGTTGGCTACAGCTGATGCTTTCATTAGTTGTAGATCTGGTGATATGTACATCTCTGATGGTAGTTCAACTAAGAAATTCACTTTGTATCCTCCAGCTAGGACAATTACAGATTTAGATGATACTCAATGGATAGAGGATGAAGAAGATCTACAACCCCTCTTCACAATTTCAGAAATTAGTGAAGATAGTCAAATTCTGAATACTCTAGAAAACTTTGAATCCTCTTCAGAATACAAACATGAACCATTTCAAGAGGGATCCAACATTGAGTTTTTTTCATCAAGACAGATGTCTCTTCATTCTATGGATAAATTTGGCAGCTCTACAAGTGAGATATTTCCAGGAAAAACTTTGAACATAAACTAGAACCTAGAAAAATCTCAATAAGAAGAATTAGTCAAGGTATTACAGAGAAATTCTTTTGCATATGCATGGGAGTACACTGACATGAAAGGGATAAGCCCCAAGACTTGCACTCATCACATCTATATAGAGGAAAATTGTAAACCAATCAGACAACCTCAAAGACGAATGAATCCAAATATTAGGGAGATTGTTAAAGAAGAATTGCAAAAATTGTTAAATGTCAACTTCATCTATCCCATTTTAGATAGTCAGTGGGTTTCTCCTTTGGTAATTGTGCCAAAGAAAAATGGTAAATGGAGGGTATGTGTTGACTACCGGGAATTAAACAAAGCTACTCTTAAAGACCATTTTCCCTTACCTTTCATAGATCAAGTGTTAGATACATTAGATGGCAAAAAGTACTTCTCATTCCTAGATGGGTTTAGTGGTTACAACCAAATCCAAGTAGCACTTGAAGATCAAGACAAAACCAAATTTACCTGTCCTTGGGGTACCTATGCTTACCGAGTATTGCCATTTGGATTATGCAATGCACCTGCAACATTCCAAAGGGCAGTATTAGGAATTTTTTCAGATCTAATACAAGATTGTGTAGAGGTATATATGGATGATTTCACAGTTTATGGAAACACATTTGAAGAAGAATTAGCAAACTTGGAAAAAGTTTTAAGGAGATGTCAAGAAGCAAATCTTTCACTTAGTCATGAGAAATGTTTCATGATGTTTACTGAAGGTATTGTTTTGGGGCATCACATTTCAGGGGATGGGATTAGAGTTGATGAGTCAAAAGTTGAAGTAATCTCTAACTTATCTATTCCAAGTTTTCAAAAAGATGTTAGGAGTTTTCTAGGGTTTACAGGATATTATCGGAGATTTATAGAAAACTTCACCAAGATAGCATCTCCACTCTTCAAATTACTTACCAAAGATTGTGAATTCAAATGGACTTCTGATTGCCAGTTAGCCTTTGAGACCCTAAAAACAAAAATTTCTGAAGCACCTATATTAAGGGGACCTAACTGGAAGTTACCTTTTCATATCTCAACAGATGCTTCCGATACAGCTCTAGGAGTAGTATTGGGACAAAAAGATTTGATTCCCTATGCCATCTATTATACCAGTAAAAATTTGACTCCTGCAGAGTTAAACTATACTGTAACTGAAAAAGAGTTTTTAGCTGTTGTTCATGCCATAAACAAATTCAGACACTATATAACAGGCTATGAAAATTTTGTTCACACTGATCATTCTACAATTAGATACTTAATGAACAAATCAATTACTAATGGCAGAGTCATAAGATGGTTATTGCTTTTATAAGAATTCAACATTACCATTCTAAATAGGTCTGGAAAACAAAACACAGTAGCTGATTTCCTATCTAGACTCCAAAACATCAAAGATGACACTCCAGTTGAATATCAATTTCCCGATGAATATCTTTTTGCAATTTCTACCCAAACTCCTTGGTTTGCTGACATTGCTAATTATTTAGTTTCAGGAAAATTTCCTTCAATAATGAATGCAAGAGATAAAAGAAAAATCATTTATGACAGTGCAAAGTATTCATGGGTTGCTAATGAGTTGTACAAGACAGGTCCAGATTTGATCATTAGGAGATGTGTTCGGGAATATGAGATGCCTGAGATTCTTAAAGCATGTCATGATGAACCTTGTGGCGGACACTTTGGTGATAAGAGGACAACCTATAAGATCCTTCATTTAGGATATTATTGGCCATCCTTGTTTAAAGATGCTAAAGAGTATGTCAAAAGGTGTGACAGTTGCCAAAGGGTAGGGAAACCTTCTCCTTCAGGTGAGATGCCATTACAACCTCAGGTACACATTGAACCTTTTGAAAAATGGGCTTTTGATTTTGTAGGACCTATTAGTCCTCCATCAAGACAAAAGAAATACATATTAGTTTGCACTGATTATGTTACTAAGTGGGTAGAAGCTAAACCATTACTTGTTGCTAATGAATCATCTGTAGTTACTTTTCTTTTGAGGATATTTTTACTCGTTTTGGTGTCCCAAGGGAAATTGTTACAGATCAAGGAGCTCAATTTACATCAAGGCTAGTGGAGAAAATGATGGAGAAGTACAAAATCAGACATAGAAAATCTACTCCTTATCATCCACAAGCAAATGGTCAAGTGGAATATACTAATAAGGTCATTGAAGGAATCCTAACAAAGACTGTTCATTTACATAGAAGAGATTGGGTAGATAGGCTTCCTGAAGCCTTGTGGGCCTATAGAACTACATGGAGAAACACAACAGGCCATACTCCTTATGAGCTTGTTTATGGAAAGCAAGTTTTGCTTCCCATAGAGTTCCAAATTCAAACATTCAAGATGGCAGTTCAGCTAGGACTTGATCTAACAGAGGCACAAAAGCATAGACTGGAGCAAATTAATGAGTTGGATGAGATCAGACAAGATGCAGTTCAGAAAACAAGTCTAGTCCAACAACAAAGGGCTAGATGGCATGACAAGTACATCAAAGAGAAGAAATTCAAAGAAGGTGACTGGGCTCTCTTGTTTGATTCAAAATTCAAGGATTTTCAAGGTAAATTTCAAACACATTGGCTTGGGCCATATGAAATTGTTAAATTTTTTGACAATGGAGCAGTAAAAATCAGGACAATAGATGAAGAAGAGGTCACTTTTATTGTGAATGGTCATAGATTGAAGCTGTATCACAAACCACTCTCAAGAGAAGAATTTTTCAAGAAGTTCCAGGAAAACAGTGATGTGAAGTTAATGAAGAAGAATCTTTCTTCTTCATCAACTTGATTAAATTTTCTGAAGTCATTTCTTTGAAAAAAAAAAAAAAAAGTATAAACATGAAAACCAATTACTGATTGGCATGTTTATACAAAAAAGATAGGGTGAAAATCAGAGTCTTTCTGACACTCTAACTTTTCCATTTTGTTTCTGCAAGCAGCTGTTACAAAATCATAAGTTCAGATCCATTGCACTTATGATCCATCTCATTTCATTTCATTCCATTTACTTATCCATCCATACTCCATTTCATTCATTCATTCATACTTCACTTCATTCCATATTTCATTCATCCCATTCCATACTTTATCCACCTCATTTCCATATCAAAATTTAAAGTTTGATGTCTTTCTGCAAATGAATAACACATGTCATGAATTACAGGCCATTTCTTATACTTTTCCACTCCATTTCATAAATTGTAATCCATCCCACTCCGTCATTCACTTCATACATATCCCACTATACCATATTTCATCATCTATCTTCACTCATTCCACATAATATTCCACTTATATTCCAAACCACTCCATTCCATGATTAAAATTCTCTACAGGTACATTCTGCAGCTAAATAGACATTCTGCAGCTAATTAGACTTTCCGCAGCCAGACAGTCATTCCGCAGCTACAGATCCTGAAGGCACTGATCAACAGACATTTGAATTGCAACAAGATGATCCGGTATATCCATGAACAAGAAAAATCAAGAAGGATTATGAAGACTCACAAAGTAATGATTTCCAGAAGAGAACAAAGCATACAAAGACCACAAAAAGCAGATGAAAAGCAAAGGTAAAAAGTTTTGATTATAATGGCATATCATGAAAAACTTTAGTATAGTTTTAGTTATGAATCATTCGGAAAGTTGTTTTGATTATTTTTATTGATCATGCCAAATATACCCTCTGCAAAACTTTGGATAAAAATCCTTCATTTCAAGTCCTATACCCGATCATCATCTAAGCAGTTAAAACGTTGAAGTGATTGATTTTCTCACGTCACCCAGCCAAATCATTTAATGATGATTTTTGAATCCGTTGTAAAAAGATCTCCGCGGTCTTTTCACTCATTGATTTGTTTTCTTCACCTCACTTCATTAACTCGTTCCGTAACCACTCCCTATTACTCCATTCCGTAGCCAACCCTTCATCATTTCATTCTGTAAAACAGAGGTATCTCTATCACCGTGAGCAGAGGTATATTAGTTTAAAAGTTGAAGCCACTGTCACCAAGAAGCAGAGGTATATCAGTTTGAAATTTGAAGCCATTGTCACCGTGAAGCAGAGGTATATCAGTTTGAATATTGAAGCACTGTCACCATGAAGCAAGGGAGTATTAATTTGAAGGTTTAAGTCATTGTCTCCGTGAGCAGAAAGAGTACTAATCTGAAGATTGAAGAAGAAATTATGGGCCTCATCGTAAGAACTGAACCAATAGGCACAAAATACCTGGAAGGATACCCTCAAAGCAGAGAAATGTTGCAACAAGCAGGATGGCTGTAATTCCTTGAGAAATTTAATGGCTTCCACAAAGAAGTTACTAAAACGTTTGCAAGGTCATTCAAAGGAGCCGAGGTTGAAGTTGGAGATATTAAATTCACTGTCACAAAGGTTTTTATTGTAGAAGCAACAAGATTGATTAGACATGGAGAAAGATGGTTTAAGAACAAAGAATTTCATAATGAATCATGGAAGAAGATCCTCAAATCACCAGGTATGGATGTCATTGTGTTTAAAAAGGGAATTCCAAGCTCTGCATTAAAGAATAAATGGAGAAACATGTTGCTTATCCTACAAAAATTTATCACTTGTGAAGGTAGATATGGTACTTTCTCTGTTTACCATATTAGGTTGATAATGCATTTCCTAGAAGAAGAGCTTAATTTTCCCTATTTCTTGCTTCAAAGTTTAAAAAAGATGGCTTCAAGTGTTCAAAGGAGAGTCCAATTCCTAGAAACAACTCTATACCATCATGGCTTGGTTAAGATTCTAATTAAACACCATTTAGCCAAAACAAAAGATACTTGGGATAATTTCTTGGTGAGAAATCACTTTGAGGAACCAAAAGAGCCTTCACCTGAACATCAGCCTACAAAGAGAAGCAGAAAATGGAGAGCCTCTAAAATTGAAACTGATAAAGCAATTCAAGATAGCAGTGAAGAAATAATCTCTGAGAAGTTGACTCGGATTAAGAGACAGCTTAAATAAGAGAGGGTAATCAGAAAATTTGCCATAGAAAAAGGAGAGGGACCATCCCAGCCGAGAAGGAGCCATAGACTCAGGGGGAAACTAAGGAAAACACAGATCAAACAAACTGGGGTGATAAACATAGAAGATGAGGAAACATCTATTGAAGAAGATGTTGAAGAAGATTTTGATGAAGAAGCCCCTGAAATTGACCCTGCACAGTAAGAAATTTATAACTATGTTGAAACATTGGAAAGAAAAGCTTAAGAGAGTAGAGATAGAACCCCTAGTCCTCCATTGTCCGAAATAGATGTGTTAAGAAGAGATAGGTACGAGCTGGAAGTACTTAATAGACATATCAGGACTGAGAATGATATTCTGAAGGAACAAGTTAAACTAAAAACCAGTATGAACTCAACCCTGTCTCTACAAATGGACAAAGTAGAAAAGGCTAATGAAAAGTTGAAAAAGAGGAACAAGAAGTTAATCAGGGCACTTAAAAATTTAAGGTTCAAGTTAGTCATCAGGAAGCCCAGAAGGCCTTTAACTTCCAAGCAAAGAAGAAGAAGAGGGTTGGATGTTCTTGCAGAAGTCTCTGAGTTTATGGAATAAGTTGCATGAGGACATGCAAGAAGTCAGCAGTGGGGGTATGTTGAGCCCCAAGATTGTTCTTTCTTCCATCATAATTCACCCCATTTTCTTTTGTCCATTGTTATCCCAGGCTCAAATGGTCAATGAAATTAGTTAAAATTACTTTAAGAATTAATATCATGGCCAACTTGCTGAGTTTTGTGATTTTGTCATTGTAATGCATTTTGAACTGAAACTAGCTACAGAATGCAGACATTCTGTAGCTAGTTGCCAATTCTGTAGCTATCTTCATGTTCAAGAATGTTCCAGGTGTCCTCTCAGGAAAAGCCACACATGGGTGTATTCCACATCATGTCCTCAGCGTTTGTTGCTCACCATGAAGAATGAATGGAATTCTGGACGTGGTTTTGTACGTGGGAACTCACACAAGGAGGCAGACTCCTAATAGGACAAGGACAGTCCAGATGTCCTTTGTCACTTTACGCTGCCATCTTTAGAGTTCTAGTATGATTTTGATATGAAAAGACAATGATCCCCGTATTATCTCAAGTTCTGTTATGAAGATTTGTTATAAATGTACTCGGGAAACCGAGAGACAAGTTCTAGATTTTGATTAGATTTCGTGGATTGACTGCTATATTTCTGAAGACCAAGAATACTCTGTTTTAAGTTATTTTCCTTTAATGAAGAAGACAACATTTCTTTGAACGCGTTGAGTTGATCTTGAGTTAGATTTTGTGCTACTCTGGTGGTAGAGGGCCCCTGCCTCCTGAGCGGCTTTACTTTTGCAATTTAGATAAGTATCTTAGTTCGTTTTCAAGTTTTTGAAGTTTGCGTTCATAGTTAATTTCATTAGTCATTATAGCTATACTTGTTCTAAGAAACTCTTCCAAAAGATCATTATAATGAATGAGAAATGGCTGTAGTGTTATAGATTTTATTTGCAATTCCTTTCGTTCATTAGATTCACAGTTAAAATTACTCTAGTAAACTCTTCCAAGATATCATTATGATGACTAAGGTATAACTGTGATACTGTAGGATTTAGTTGCTTGTTTACACTAAGTAGCATAGCTAATCTTACTCTTAAAAGCTCTTCCAAAACATCATAACAATGAGTAGGAAATAGCTGTGATGTCTTAGTTTTTAATTGTATTTGCTTTCAGTTTTCATGTTTGCATTCAAATGCATTGAATTGCATAGCCAGAATTGTTCTAACAAGCTCTTCCAAAATACCATTCATGATGAATGAAATAGGCTGTAGAATCCCATAGATTAACTGCATGATAACTTAGTTAGGGCACTCCGGAGGCAAATTGCATTTAATTCATGCTCTGTTATTTCGTTTCAAGTTTGATAATGGCTTGTTAGTTTAGCAATGTTTACTGT
Source organism: Pinus albicaulis (assembly GCA_034641835.2). Taxonomy (NCBI): domain Eukaryota; kingdom Viridiplantae; phylum Streptophyta; class Pinopsida; order Pinales; family Pinaceae; genus Pinus; species Pinus albicaulis. The sequence goes on along the minus strand of CM076581.1, from coordinate 432,654,804 downwards.
AGACTAGTAGCACTCTAGTTCAGTTCTAGCTTAGCTCACTGTATTTACATTCCACGTTTAGTTGCCATCCATTGCATATTAAATTGCATTAGTTGTTAAACTTAAATACCACGGCCTTCATTATTTACAAAACTTCTTTTGTTCTAAACCTATATTAACTCATAATCATCTAGACAGAAGATAGTATCAGTATAAGGCCTGGAGTACTTTTGCAACCTTTTTACCATTTCACAAACAAGCCTTTCCTCAAAAGACTATTCTAAAAGGAAATCTATAACTTTTGAGTAAGATTTAGTGGTGTTAAACTAAGTTGCAGAATAGAATTAGGAGCTAGTTTTAGAGTAGAGACCTTATGATGTTACAAATATTCTTTTCCAAATATGTTTCAATAAACCTTTAATCATGGATGAGATGTTGTATCATTATAAGTTGACTGTTTAATTGTTTAGTTAGAAGAATTTATTTTTACACTTAGCTGCCCATTTCTCAAGCTCTTCCAAAATATCTTTAATGAATGAATTGGAAAAGTTAAGTTCATGTTGTGGTTTATTTTCTTGAAGTCATTATCAAGCTTTGTATTTTGCTAAGTCATAGTTCAGGTTTGGTTCTGTTTCAGTATTTTCATTTGTCATTTGTCATCAATAATTTAGGCTTCACTCTGTTTTTAACCAGTAGCTTCTTTCCACTAGCATTTAGTTCTTTTCCTTGTGAACATAAAACCATAAAAAATCAAAAACATCATAAAACACTAGACACAACGCAGTAAGAAACAAACACCTAGGCACATACATTGCACCACACTTCAGCAGTTTACCTACCCTGGTTGACAATTAAATGAACTCAATTTAGGAGACTAGGTTGAGCACAAACATCACCATGCATGAAATGAGTGTGAAATCCAACTAGAATTTTCAAGCAAGAGATTCACCTTCCACTCCTCCCGAGGGCTTCTTACTGACCTTCTTGTGCGAACACTTCGTGGCATAGTGTCCCAGCTCATGACAGTGAAAAAATTTAATCTTCGACAAGTCCTTATTCTTGCCCGCCTTATTAGAATCTTCTTTAGATTGGTACTTCTTCCCTTTCCCTTTATTTTCCTTTCCAGCAAAGGCACAATTATCCTCATCATCACGCTTGGATGAGGTTCCATCTCTGGTGTTCCACCTAATCTATTATTGCTCCAAGTTAGAACACAATCGCTTCCACTCTAGTAGCTTCTCCCTCCCATTTACCAAATACTAGTAGCTATGCCAGTGCTTGTGAAGGCCTAGAAATGCTAGGCTCACTAGATCATCTTCAAAAATTGTAACACCAACACTTCCTAGCTCATCCCGACATTATGTGAACTTGGCTAAGTATTGTGGTATTGTGTCGCCCTTCTCCATATTGATTTTCCCGAGTTTTCCCTTCAGTTCTAGCTTCCTGTGGTCACTATTATTCTAAAACAATTCTAGAAAGACTTTCCACATTGCATATGGAGTCTACTTACCATGGAGGTTCGATATAATATGATCTCAAAATCCTTCTAGTAAGATCCTTCTTGCCTTTGCTACACACTTCTTCCACTCTGCTAGATCTTGGGCATCATCTGGAGCTGGTTTCAGGATATTATTATCAATGAACTCCTTTAATCAGTTGTCTTCCATGACTGCTTCCATCTGGTCCTTTCAATTAATGTAATTCAAGCTACCATCAAGGGCATACTCTAGCCTTAGACCATAGAATGCCATCCTGATCCTGCTGCTAACTTTGGAGAATATGTCTACAAAACTCGTTCCTCCTGCAAGTAAAAATTTATATTCTTATCTTCTATTCTGATTTCAAATTCGATACAATGTAGAAATTCCTTATAGATTCAAACTTCTAATTATAATTTACTAAAATAATAGACTTGAATCTTCTCTATCAATTGTTGAAACAATTAACGATCATGAAATCATGAACCATACAAGAGAAAGAATTCAATCAACACATTACACAATGATTTCCTGGGGAAACCACAACTAAAAACTCTGCTATCTGTATATTTCATTAGTCTGAGAATATGAGAATGTTACAATGATTTTCTCAAGCCCGATAAACCTCTTCACTATCTATATCTATCTCACTGCTTCCTAGACAAGCCTAGGCCAATACTTAACCAATTTTATGCTTGCCCAAGTACCTATTTCCTTGGGAATTAGCCCTTATTAATTATGAAAATTCCTCATCCACAAATACCAAATACATCATAGGCATTCTTCTAACTACATGCACCACCTGTATAATTTGGATGATTATACAATTGATAGTACACTTCCCTTGAAATCCAATATCAACTAGGTAAATCTTAGTTCACACATGCATGAGTTATTTATGGATGATTTATCAGTTATCTGGTTGATCAATGAGTGTGGTTCAAGTTCCACTTCCACATTTTGACCTTCTTCTAGTTCCTCCAACAGTTGGAACTAGTTAAACTGACTTTAACTTAAATAAACTGAATTAATTAATTACAACTCAAAATAAACTCAACTAGGGCTCCTATAAAGTAGAAGCCACTCTACATGACTCAAGTTAGACCCTCAACTTGAATTAACTGAACCAACCAAGTAAAATTAACTTATTTAACTCGTACAAGTTGTCATGTGACGTGGAATTGCAATTTTATTCTAATTTAATTCAAGGGGAAATTAAATTAGAATATTTCTTGGTGCCATTTTCAACACTTGGGCTTGTTTATTTATACAGAGATGACTGAGGGGAAGCTTCCCTGGAAAGAGGGTTTCTTCCCTCCAAAATCTCAAGAAAAATGGATCTAGATCCCTTAGATCCTTGCATTCACTCGATTTCATTGGCTTCCAGTAGACCTCAAGTTATATATGAGTGATTATAGGGATCATTTCAAGTCAAAGGAGAGTAAATGCAAGGGAGAAGCCTCCTACACTTCTTCTAGATTCCTCCAACGTGCTTATGCATCATGAATGTATTAAAAAATGCTCTTTTTCCTGCACATTAACCACATTAGGCCATGAAGCATGACAAACATTCTTTATTCTTCCTATTAAACACATTATGGCCAAAAATATGTCAATTAATGTGAGAAAAGGAGAAATTATGGCCTTGAGGATGGAAAAATGGCCTTATAATATACCTATTGATGGGACCCATCATCAGCCCCTTCTGAAAGTGTTGTTCAACCTCAGAGAAACTTACTCACTGATATGTGGCTCATGCATGGCCTTGGTGGCCTCTCTAACATCCCAAGGCATCTTAGATGGCGTGCCTTCTTGTGGATGGAATCTTGCATTTGCCTCTATGGATTCCCACTCCCTTTGTTCCTCTTCTTGATCTATTCTCTCATGTATGCCCAATGGCAAGGGAGGACTGAGTTTTAGACCTATCTAATTGATCTCAACCTTTGAATAATTGATTTATATAATGAGGTCCTTTCTAGGGAATTACTCAACCTTTCAACCCTACAAGGAAAATACATTCTAGTGAAGGTTATAAAGAAGGTTTTTAGTGTTATAAAATTGGAAAAAATTGTCAAAAAACATCCACTAAAACATTCGTTTGTGATAGAAATTTTTTTAGTGGAAATTGTAATGGAACTTCATCACAATCGAAAAAATTTGGGCGGTCAAAGGTTTTACCAAATGTTTTTTTTGTGGTGCGCTTCACGGAAAAAGTAACATAGGTGGACTACATATATAAAATTACTGAGGCATTGAATGAAAAGAGAACCAGATACTGAAACCTATACTGCCCCAGTGTTTATCTATCAAAAAAACGTCCCGGGGCGTGTTGAAAAATGAAACAAGAAATTCTCAATTTGATTTTTCCTTGATTAAATTGATAAAATTCGAATTTCCATATTAGCAGACAACTTGGATGCAGTTAACTGATGCGACATGGATATTTTCACTCATTTAGCTTAGTAAATTAGATCTAGAGGATTTCGAGTTCAGTTAAGCACATGTGATTGCTAATTTGTAGCAATCAGGGTGAATTATTTCAAGTTTTTTTTTTTTTTTTTTTTACTAGTTCTAACTTTTGGAGGAACTAGTGGAAGGTCAGTTGTGCAGTCGGAATTCAATAAAAATTAGTGATCATATATTGAATTAATAAATCAACCAAAAATAGCTGTTTCATGTAGAGAATTCAAGTTCCCCAATTGTAGTGGATATTCTACAGCAATGTAACATCAATTGTAGACTAGTCTTAAGTGTAAAAGTGTTGCATACAATTAGATGATAAACCTTGGGAATCACATAATAAATTTGAGGATTTTCCTAAATAATATGGGCCTAATTTCTCAAGGAATTGCACAAGGAAATAGGGGCTTAAGAAAAGGAAAAATTTGACTAAGTCCAGGTCAGATCTTATTAGTGAGGAAAGAGATAGGTTATTCACTTGTAGGTTGTGCTTTGTTGAGTAAATGTCTATTCTTCATATTAATGCAAGCATGCAAAGGGGTTTTTAGCATATTTATTTCCCCTGGAAAAATACTGTATGCATGTGTGTTATTTCTCATTGTATGTTTGTGATTGATGTTCTAAATTGTGAATTGAATTCCATAGAGCAATATATTAGGGTTGTGTCTTGTGATTTTTATTAAAACTTCATGAGAAGTTAAAAATCTACATCATAATTTTTACATGGCATAAGAGCAGGAATTTTGAAGTTGTTTCTTAGGAGAATCAAATTTGTAGTTCTTTGCAATAGGATCTCTTCAGAGCTAAGAATATGACCTTAAACAGGCTAAGGCTAGAGTATGCCTTGGAAGGAAACTCTAATTTAATTGCATGGAAGGATCACATGGAGGAAAATTGGATGACAATGGATTTATAGAATACATTAAGACAAATGTTGCAAATCCACAAGCATATTATTCCGAAAACCATGCTAAGTGGAAGAGAGATGTAGCTGAGTCAAGAAGAATAATATTGGAGGGAGTACAAGGTCACATTGTCTCAAATGACCATAGAAAATAAACTTCTTTCAAATGTGGAAAGCACTGACAGAACCATTTGAGAACAATAGTGACCACAGGAAGCTGGCGCTGAAGGATAAAATTTTAAATATCAAGATGAAAAAGAATGAAATTATTCCACAATATTTGAGCATGTTCACACACGTTTGTGATGAACTCGGTGTGGTTGGTGTTAATGTAGAAAAATGAAATTAACTGAAAAACAAATTACAAAAAACACAGATACAAAATCAGACAAAACATTGGCGGAAAAGAGGCTTCAGCCTCATGGCATTCTCATCATTCTCACTTATTAAAATAATTTAGGTTAAAATTTAAATAGATGAGAAAAAATGTCTAAGATAGTCCGTGCTATCTTAGACTCCTTTGGTTGAGATAATTTCTCACCAAAAACCCACCAAGATAGGAGTTACTAAACAAACTCCAATATTTGAGGAACAACCCAAGAGTTAGGCACATATTCCTAACTTGGAATATTTAATTAATTTATTTATTATTTTGGATTTATTATTGTTATTAGAGAGAGGCTAACATTCCCCCCTTCAATGAAAAATCCAAAATAAGAACGAGGAACCATCTTCCAAGTTCTCATGTTGATCCTCAAAAAACATTGCCTGAAAAACCGCCAAAGCTGGATGCTGAAAAATTGAAATATGAAGAGACCATGAGTCAGCTGTATGTCTGATTCATCTCTGAATTTCGCTTGACAACTCCATCAAGTTCCAAGTTGCACAAGGATCCATATTTCCTTTTCATGAAATCAACATCCTTTGTCCACTGATAAAATTTGTTCAAAGCCCACTGGCTGATGATGTCAAAAACAATTCACTGTTGCTTTTGCTGTGTTGAAAACTGTTCACTGCTTCTTTGCTGTCGACTGCCCACTGGAAAATTTGTTGATGCCCACTAGAATTTTTTTTGATTCCCACTGGCTGTTGAAGAAGCCCACTGGCTACTTGTGCTGGTTTTGTCGAGACTTTCAGTCTTACAACCACTGTCAATTTCATTGACATTTTCCCCCTTTGGCAACTAAAAGGAGAGACACTTCTCTTGGAAAGTATTCCTGAACTCCCCCCCTTTAGGTGTAGGATTTTTACACTGGTGTACTCCCCCGTTCAACTGCATGAGAGTACCATCATCTTTTCACTGTTGGATGCACTATGTGTGATTGTATGCGATTGTAGAACTGAGACAATCTGTTGACTGTGGATTACCATTTCCAAGGGTTGATCCATTCATAATGTATCTTCAATCTGACTGTTTTTTGTTGGTTGTGACATTTTTCTAAGGAATTATTGGGCTTGCCACAATGGCGACAAGGATGGAGATCAAAACACTGATCTTCCATGTGACTGGTTCTCTGATAATGAGAACATCTTAGTTGGACTTCAACTTCAGGTTGCGTGCGATTATGTTTGTCTGCAACTTTGGGTTGCATGCATTTCTGGTTGTTTGCAACTGTCTTAGAACTTGCTGAGGTGAGTGGTGCAAGAAATCCTGCACAGACAAACTTAATTGGCTTGGAATAATCTGGGATATGTAAGGTGGTGTCATCGTTGACATATCCTAAGCCTCGTCGATTCTTGTTGGTTTGAATTTATTCCCAGGGCTTGATGATGGGCTTGGAAGAAATTGGAACTGGAACAACTTTGACACTTGAAGCTGTTTGGATGAATGACTTATCATCTGGATGGTTCAAAGACTTGAAAGTATCACTCTATTCTTGCAATTCAATCCTTTGAAGTTGCGACTCTAGTTGAAGAAACTCAATGATTTCTTTTGTTTGTTGTAGATGACGTGAAAGATTAGCAAGAGTTTCTTTGCTGACTTGCACCATGTCTTCATCACTGGAGATGATCAAACTATGAATAATGTTTAACAACTGAATATGTTGTGCCATCTGAACTTGCTCACTTGAAATCAGGCTCTCTTGTTGTAGATGTCTTAGTTTGAACTGTTTCACTTGAATGACAAGCTCGCTTTAATGTGGCTTGAATGGCATGCTCGCTTGATTTGTTGCTTATTGCGCTTGCTTGGAACACTTGCTAGAATTGTAGAATTTTCTCGCTTAAACTCTGGAATTCACGCTCGCTTAATGATCACGTTTGTTTAAGCGCTCACTTGAATGAATAGCCATGCTCGCTTGATGTCGATCTCAACTTTCTTGATTGTTTTAACTTGTTTGGTTTCTTTGATGGTTGCTGCAATAAACTTCACTCTGGCTCGCTTGATGGTTTGATATTTGTACTGACTTGATGCAAATTGCTTGAATGAATACTCACGCTCGCTTGCAGGAGATGTGAATTTGTTGCTTGTTTGATTTAGAGTTAAAAAACTCATGCATTCACTTAATTTTTATTAAAGGAAGGGTGTCGAACACTGTTGACAATGCACCCAAGAAAGCTTACAATGATGTTAATGATTCACTTGTTCTCTTAAAAATTCATTAACAATGAATTTCTAATGATTCACTTAAAACAATGAAGTTGATTACAAGTTCTGAAATGGATTTGCAAGAACGATGATGTAGACTTTGCTTTGAAATGCAGTAACTTGACTAAGTGAATTTAATTGTTGATGTAGAATGATGATGTAGACAATATTTGATTATATGTTGTAGTGGCATAAATGCATGTGTTGATCTTGCAGCTATTTCATTACATGTGTTGTGCTTGCTGATATTGAACTTTATGTATGCGATATTAAATGAAATTATTGATGTGTCACAACTAGACACAAATCAAAAGCCATAAAAAACATGCACCATCACAAACACACATGGTGTAACTAAGATCCCCTTATTCAATTTCGAGCGGATCTAGAACACTTGAACACCATAAATAATGTCTTTATTGAGTACTGAGATCATCAACTTTTCATCTTTTACAACATTGCCACTGAAGCTTTCTCAAACAATGAGAATCTGACGCTTGCAAATTTTGGAAACAAAAGTCTTCAAAAAATGTGTGCACTGATCACTCACACCTTATTTTTCCAAAGAAAACTTATCTCTCCAAAGATTTCAAAACATCACCCTTATTACTCCAAAATAATACAAAAAATTCTTATCACTCCAAAAAAAAATAAAATTCATTTCAATACTCTCAAATTTCAACTTTCACACCTTATCACTTCAATTAAAAAGAGAGTCACTTTTTATCTCTCCCATTCACTCATTAAAAAAAATATTAAAACACACTCTCCACTAATTCTCTCTCATGACTATGATCTTTTAATTATATACCCCTTTATATCTTCATTAAAAAATCTCTTTAAAACTCTCAACTAAAAAAATTTCCTTATCTCTCCAACAAATTAATCTTCACTCTATTAACAAACTTTAATAACTTCTTTTTAAACCCCCACTTGAGAGAATTTTATGAAATCCTTAAAAAAGGGAATGGAGCCACTTTAAAATTCAACGTATCTCCTAAAAAAGGTCAAAGCACACTTTTTAAATTATTTTGAGAAGTCACGTACGATAGCATAAAAAATTTTCACGCAGATAATTTGTTCATTTTCTTTTGGCGCAGAGAGAAATTACCAGTTCTTGGTTCCAGACTTTGATTCCTTTGGGTTCTGTCGTGAGAGAAATTACCAGAATCTCACCGTACCATGCTTGCCGGAGTGTGAAATATTTTCACACCGCTACTTCAATATCCAAATCAACGTTGTGACTTTGCATACTCGTTTTTGAGGCCCGAGGTCCTTTGAAATTTTATTTGGTGGCAGAGTTAACAATATTGCAGAGGGTCCATGGCCTTAATTTTCTCTGCTTTGTCAAAAAATCTTGGACATGGTCGTACTGGCTTGTCGTGGATTCCACTGAATTGAAATTTAGAAATTCATTAATAATACTCCAAAAACAACTGCTTGTACTGGAAAAATCTACTCACAGTATACACGTTTTCTCCTTAGGCCCGTACATTAAATTCACATTTGCTTTCCTTCAAATTTTTGGATCTACACCGAGCTGGATTTTTTTTGGATTTTAAAAATTGAACAGCTCTTGGACAACATTTAACAAGAAAGCATAATTTCTCATACATAATTAAACTGCAATCTCACTGGAGAATTGATGAAATCGACTGTGGAAATTCAATTCTGGCGAGCTCCAAGGCTAAACATGCTGTGCAGATCGACGAAAAAAATGCAAATAAATCAAATTCGTAAGCAACTATTTCAGGTCTCACACCATTTCAGACCAATAGTGCATCTTAATGACATTCGATTTGCGGATTTCTAAGTTACTATGATCACTAAAATGATAGTAGCATTTTTTCAATAAATAAATCGATCCCAAAAAAAACAGCGAAAAAAAACCGCAAATAAATTTTTTATCAGAATTCTGTCAGATCATCCATTCAACATAACTGATGGTTCTCTCCCTTCTCAAGTTCCTTAAGTAATCTAATGTTTCTGGTAGCACACTTTCACATTCAGATTCGGGCATGGATGTTGATAGGATAATGCGTCGATGTTGATAGGATAATGTTCCAAAGTGGTCTTCAATGGTGCACAGTATGCAACAGCTATCCTATAAACACCAGAGAGATTCAGTTCATCAGATCCGCCTGCTTATTCTTTTGGCTCGTTTAGTTCATCAGATCCGCCTGCTTATTCTTTTGGATTCCACAGCATAGGGAATCATCCTCAGTTGCTTGATAGTTCTCTAGGCATTCATGGGCCACGGCCAAAACTGAGGCACGACATGTTTCACCATCGAGAAATCAGAACTTATGTCAACGCTATGGACTCCGAGCTCTTTCATCTAAGTTGTCTCTTGAAATTTATACCTCTCGGCTCACTTGATATTAACGTTGCCACTCAACTCAGTTCAATACTGCTATCCTCTGCAAATCCACTAAAGCCATTGCTCAGTGAAAATTCCACACAACGTTTGACCCGACCTCAGTGATTTGAAATCAAAAGTTCATGGTTAGAACAGGGACGAGATGGTGGTGAGGATAAATCATGCGCTAAGAACTATAGGAGCTCTGATACCACATGTATAAAAATGAAATTAACTGAATTTTTTTTTACAGAAAACACAGATACAAAATCAGACAAAAAATTGGCGGAAAAGAGGCTTCAGCCTCATGGCATTCTCATCATTCTCACTTATTAAAATAATTTAGGTTACAATTTAAACAGATGAGAGAAAATGTCTAAGATAGTCTGTGATATCTTAAACTCCTTTGGTTGAGATAATTTCTCACCAAAAACCCACCAAGATAGGAGTTACTAAACAAACTCCAATATTTGAGAAACAACCCAAGAGTTAGGCACATATTCCTAACTTGGAATATTTAATTAATTAATTAATTATTTTGGATTTATTATTGTTATTTGAGAGAGGCTAACAGTTAATGTTACAGAATATGACTTAATAAGCCTATCCCTTCTAACCTTCCCAGGAGTTAGCATAGCTACCAAGATTCGGTGAATGAGAGGGAGAAACTACCAAATTTGGAACACTTATGGTCCTATTTGGTACAGGAGGAAATAAGGTAGATTACAAAATATGGGACTTCAGCCAAGGGTGAGGATTAAGAAAAATTTGCATTGGTTGGAAAGGGAAAGAAGGGAAAAGGGAAGAAATATCAAACCAAACCAGAATCTAGCCAAGGGGGAAAGAAGAAATATTTGTCCAAATTAAATTATTCAATTGTCACGAATTTAGGCAATATGCCACGAAGTGTCCACAAAAAAAGGCAAGCAAGAAGACCTCATGAGGAGCATTAGGTGAAGGCATGGCTTCACATTCAAGCTTGAATTTATCCTTGTCACGTGCATGGAAAGCATAATGATGGGGAGTGTGTGGTACTTGGACTTAGGAGCATCGTTCCACATGACAGGATGTAGAGATTTTTTTAGTGACCTAGAGGAGAAATATCTCCAGATTCACATCGATATTTGGGACGATAGAAGCTATAACATGATCAATATTGGTACAATCACCTTTTAGATGGATTCAGGATCCCCTATTAGGCTCAAGGTTGTCATTTTAGTTCCGAGCCTAAAGAAAAATATCATCTCTGTTGCAGTTTTGGAAGACCGTGGTTATGATGTGATCTTCATCAAAGGAAAGGAATTTCTGAGACACATAGCCACGGGGCATGTGAAGATGATCAAGGTTTGTGTGAATAACCTATATAAGCTAGATGTGGAAGAATATGCTACATTAAGCACTAAGGTAGAGAAATTGCAGAGCTGTGATGTCGATGAAATTTGGCACAAAATACTTGGCCATTTGCGTCATTTCACCTTGAATATTATGGATTAAATAACCACTGACCTCCATAAAGGAGCACTTGAGTAGCAGGATGTATACAAAGCATGTACCTTCGGGAAGTACAAAAAATCCACATTCCATGATTGGGACAACAAATCACATGCCGTCTTCGAAAGGATGCACTCTAATGTGTGTGGACCTTTCTAAAAAACCTCCACTACCATTTTTATTGATGATTTCTCACAGAAGTTCTATATATTGTTCATATGGAAGAAGGATGACAAATTCTCCAAGTTCATAGAATTCAAGGCATTGGTTGAGAAATAAATCAATAAGAAGGTGAAGGCTCTCAAGAGTGAAAATGGAGGTGAGTATGTGTCGAATGAATTCAAAAATTTCTATGCAAAAGAAGGATTTTGATGAGAGATGACAACACCCTACAACCCACAGTAGAATGGGGTGGTTGAGTGAAATAACTGTAGCATTATGGTATTTACAAGGGCTATATTGCATGACCAATGCCTACCACTAAATTTGTTGGCATAGGCATGCAAAACATCGGTCTATTTGCAGAACCAGAGTCCTTATAGGATTCTGGTCATGATTATACCAGAGGAGGATTTCTTAGGGAGAAAGAGAGATGTGTCTCCTTTTAGTATTTTTGGAGCCTATTTATACCACCATATCCTCTAGGAATAAAGGAATAAGCTTGAGACGACAACAAAATTGGGGGTATTTGTGGGTTACACAGAAACTCCTCACAAGTACTGTGTGTACTTTCCATCCCTCAAAATGACAGTTGTGCGAAGGGATGTAAAATTTTGTAAGGAGAAAGCCATGTGGTGCTCTCTTGAGAGGAAGCTTCAGATCCCACTGGAAGAGGAGCTTTTAGCTCCAAAGGAGGAGCTTGAGGAAGTTATGGAGAAACCACTAATTGAGGAGTAGATAGTGGAGACATCCACTCGAGTAGAACCATCCAAAGAAGGCATAAAAAGGACCAGGGAAGCTGCTAGACTTGTGCAGGATGCGAGGGAGAATATGGGAGCTCCTTTAAAATTGAACAGGTAGAAGAGGTCAATTGATCGATACACTGGCTACATAGCTCTAATGACCGATCTTGTAGAAACTAAGCCATACTCTTTCAAGGAAGTAGTAGAGAAACCCGTATGAGTTGATGCAATGGTGGATGAGTATGAATCCATTGTAAAGAACAATGTTTGAGAAATGGTCCCAAGACGAGTAGATAAATCAATTGTGGGTTTGAGATGGATCTTCAAGGTTAAGAATGTAGCAGAAGGAAGCATAGATAAATATAAGGCCAAATTTGTGGCCAAGTGGTACTCTCAAAATGAGGGAATTAACTATGAGGAGACATTTTCCCCTGTAGGAAGGTACTTATCCATTAGATCAATTCTTGTTTTTTCTACGCAGATGGGGTGGAAGGTCCACTATATGGATGTAAAAATGAAATTTCTCATTGGGGTTATTGAGGAGGAGGTGTACATCAAGCAACCATAAGGTTTTGAAACATTTTATCGATCGTCTCATGTGCATTGACTCAAGCGAGCCATTGTATGGTCTCAAACAAGCACCCTATGCTTGGTACATCAGGATCGATAACTATCTCACTAGTTTTGGCTTCACCAAAAGTGAAGTGGATGCAAAACTTTATCACATATTGTTATAAGATAAATTTATTATTATTTTATTATATGTTGATGATTTCATTTTAATTGGTGATGAGAAACTGATCAAATCTTGAAAGGAGGACCTTGCAAGGGAATTTGAAATGAAGGACACGTGTCTCATGCACTACTTCCTTGGGTTGGAAGTATGACAAGTGTTACACCAATTTTTGGTCATCTAACCTGTTACTATTAGATGGACCAAATTACACCATGTAAGACCAATTCTACCCTAGTCTAATTTCTTTCACTATGAAAAATAACTTAGTAATCCTTAATTTATTAAGTTTTTTATGGTCTAAACAAGAAATGCCATGAGGAAATATAAAATAAATCCCTAATTGTTTGGTTTTCCTCAAGGGATAATTAATTAAACCACAATTTAATAAGTATTCCTGGTCATATTTAACCCAAAATACGAAAATAATTAGATAAATAATTATTTATCTTATTGTTTTCTAGGAATAATGATTTAAAACATTATTTAAATAATATTCCTTGTTAAATTTGACTAAATCATTTATAAATAATTGAATAAATCACTATTTATTTAAATATTACTCAACCACATTCTTAAAATAATAAATAAATCATTTATTTATTTATTATTTACAAATAAAGGGATTTGACCAAATTCAAATTCTTTTTCCCTCCAACAAAAATAATAAAATATTCCATAAAAGTTGTTTCTAGATTTGGTTAATAATATTTTAATTATGCACCAATATCTAGACTAACTCAATATTTTGTTATAAATAGAAGGGCTTTTCCATTCATTCACTACCTTTTTTTCCTAAAAGATCACTCTGGATCTTTAATTTTGGTCTGACTTTGATCCTCCATCATTGTCATATTTTCTATCTTTTTGCTTGTGAACTCCCCTTTCGAGTTCCATTTTTGTCTAGGTTTTCTACACCATCAAGAGAGAGAGATATTAGATCTGAAGCGCTGAGGACATAAAAGAACCCATCCCATTGAGGGGAACTGGTATCATCTTGCTATGTTCCCTTCCCAGGTGTCATAAATACAAAAATTCTTTAAAAATATTCTTGTCTTATTCATTGGATGCATGGTGCAACTCTTATTATTTGTTGTTTAATGTCTTTTAACTGCATATATCTGGATTTTGTAGCATTTTTCTTGGTCAAATAACTGTAGATCTAAAGAAATTGGCAACCATCTTTGATATTAGGGATGTTTGTTATGCACAACTAAAGTGAGATTTTTTCGTACGCTTGCGATTAAAATTCACACTAACAATTGGCGACTCCACAAGGGTTTATGATTACGACCATTGTCGTTTTTCAGATCCTTGCATGACTAGCTGCTTCAAACCCTAAGATTTTTCTTCAACTTCTTGTTTTTATTTTATTGATGTTGTTTTTAACCTTTAAAACCCTAAAACAATAAAAATTATTACTTCGATGTGTTTTCGGACATATTGCGCAAGTGATAGGTATCAGCCGTAGCTGAGACGACACATTTTTATGAAACCTGCTCCCGAAAGTGTCGGAAGTGCAAGTCGCACTTTTTGGGCCAAAAACTACGACCTCACCTTCAGGAAGCAGAAATATGCTTGAAAAATATGACCTCAACCTCTAGGAAGTGGAAATCTGCCTGAAAACTGCGACCTTTGCTGAAAACAGGTCAGAACCTGCGACTTGCACTTTTTGCGAGAATTTTTCTATGATTTTTCTGGTTTTGTCTGGGCTACTGTTCAGGGTTGTCTGACCTCTGTCTCCACCCATATTGGACCTGAAATGGCTTCATTTTTCTCGTTGAAGTAGGAACCAAGCCCCTTAGGGCTTCAATACATTTCCACCTTTTTAGGAGGAGTTTTGCTGAAGTAGGTCGTTTGAGATTTCAGTCTGTTCAACCTTTTTTTAGATCTGAACCTTTCCTTTAAGATCCATTTCAGATCGGTTATTCATCCATCCAAAACACATTTTTTTAGTTTTTCTTGGTCCTCCTTTAGGGTCCCCTCAGTTTCCCTTCAAGTTGTAGCCTTTCGCCACCTTTTTTGCAACAATTTTTCCTCTGATTGTTTGTTGTTTTCTGCACCTATTTCCAGCAGATCTGACCTTTACATCATTGTCCCTCCCGACTTTAGATCCATTGGATATTTTTGTGTGTTTTGACTAGATTTTTCCCACCCATAGACCAGTTTTTGGGAAGCCCTCCTCCTTGGGTTTAGATTGATGCATCTTTAGATGTCTATTTTCTATTATATTCAGTTTACTTTACTGTTATTTGTAGATTTATTTACAGTTATACATCACACTTTTTATTTTTTCTCTACACACGTCTGGGTTTAAAAATTAAAATTAACACACTTAACATGAACACCCTAAGTGAAGAGTGCCTGGTTTACACCTCCAGGCCAAGACTATAACATTTTAATCAATTGATCCCACACCTCTCTGCCCTTGTTTCGACATTGTAATCATTTGATCCTGCACCTCCTTGCCCTTGTTGGTCTCTCTTCCTTTTGTGATCCGTGTTTCTTCTTCCATCATTGCGCCCCCAATGCATTTATCTCGAAGACTTCTTGGCCTTCATCCTCAGCTTACGTTAGGAAGACTTACTCCTCCACATAGGATTCAAGTTAGTCCTCCACCGAGTCCCCATTCCGACTCCCATTCTGGTTCATTGGATTCCCCTTCTGGTTCTATCCCTAGTTCTCCCCCTGTCACCTTCACCATGTCTGGTTCAAGACCTAACACTGGTGGTAGCCCTAACCCTAATGCTGGGAATACTACTAGTGGGACCACAACAGGAGATATCCCAAATACTCCCTTGCTCCCTTATATGGTAGGTCTCAGTCTTCCAGATTTTAACCAGTTGATCAATGACCCCATACACCATGATCCTGGTTGGTTTTCTATGCCAACCAAGCTTCCTTCTGACATCCCCAAGTTTGAAGGTCTTGCTGGAGAAGATCCGACAAACCATGTTCGATCTTTCCACATGTGGTGTTCATCTAACTCCATCACCGATGACTCTGTTTGTCTTCAGTTTTTCTAGCGTACGCTTAACAAAGAAGCTTCTAAGTGGTATGCTGACCAGGCCTCCTCCTCTCATACTACTTTTGTGACTCTTGCCCAGAATTTTCTGTGTTACTTCTAGCTCCCCTTCGTTATGACACCGGTACCGAAATTTTGACCTCTTTTCGCCAATCGCTTGTGACCCACCTATCCGATCATGTCCATGAATGGCAGAGAAGAAAGGGCCTATGTCAAGTCCCTACCTTCGAAGACTGTGTCTACATGGACTGGTTTCTCAGATCCCTTTTGCCTACTATCGACAAAGATGTCGCATCTCATTTCCCTCAGACCGAAGAAGCCACTCTCCAGATTGAATTGAAATATGACCTGATCTACGCACAGTCTGGTTATGTTTATACCGTTTTACTTGATATCCTTAGACCCTGTGGTTCCAACGCACCAGGGGCATCCCATGCCACCGACAGTATCATTGGAGCCCTTTCTCATTCGTACACTCATCCTCCCATGGGTTATGGTTTCCCTCAGGGAGGGGCCAACACCTCCAGCATTTCCCCCCCTCCCGGTAGCATGTATCCAGGATACAACATGCCTCCTCCTTTTGCCCAACCTGTTTACCACTATGTTTCCCAACCTTATTGTTATCTGTATCCATAGCCTGGTGCTCTAGCTCCTCTAGCATTAGCACCCTCACCTCCCTTGCCTTTGCAACCCCTGCAACAACAACCACCCCCCCTAGGGGAAGATGTATGCATAGCAGGGCACGACTAATCCTCCTACTTCCAAAAAGAAGAGGAAAGGCAACCAAAATCAATCTGCCTCAAGTAATCCAGGACCTAATCCCCAAGGGAATGCACCTCAAATTTCTAACCAGCAATAGGACACTCATCCCAAGCAGGACAAGCTTGTTCGCACGAACAAACGTTGTTCTTGTTGCAGTCTCTATGGTCACTACACCCACGATTGTCCTCTTTTACCTCAGATGCGTCAGGTGTGGAAGAATAAAGCAACATCCTGAGGACCGCACGCATCCCCTTCAGTTCCTCCCAATGCTACACCTATCCAGCCAGCTGTGTTTACCATCCTTTCCCCTAACAAGGATTATTGGCTACCCAACCCCTTGAAGGCCAGACGACCACTCAACCTCCTCCATCTGGTACCTCTGATTACCAGATTCTCATGATGAACTCTGACCAACCCATTACCGTTGACCTCAACCTTCATACTCGGTCCCGTCAGTACAATAAGCCTCTCGCTACATCTGCCCTCGAGCCCCCTTCTTCCAGTCCGACAGAGCCTCTTTCGACAATCAATAGTCCCTTACAGATCCCTTAGCCTAAGGCAGAGGTTCATACCAAGATCCCCAAGGGACCATTACACCGAAACACTATTTTTGGAAAAGCTGCCCATCCGTATAGTATAATAGATGATTTGGCGCAATCCCCTGCTTCCATCTCAGCGCTGGAACTCCTCCAGTCATGCCCTTCATAATGAAAATATCTACTAACTACCATGGGTGCTATGGATCCTTCAGATGATCATTTGATTGTCTTCGATGTTGACTTGTCAGAACAACCCCCCCTTCCTACTTCCATCGCCTTCCAATTCCTTTTCAAGATCTAGAATGCCTATGTCTCCTGTTGTATCATTGATGAGGGGGCATCCACCTGTGTGATGTCTGCTTCGGTTTGGAAGCAAATCAGATATCCAGAGTTGGCCTCTTCCACTATCACCCTCCAAGTGTTGGATAACCACTCTTCCCAGCCCATAGGCCTATTTCGCAATTGTCCTATTACTCTTGCGGGCAAGACTGTTTGTGTTGATGTAGAAGTCATAGATGCCCCATTAGATTACAACATTATATTGGGTCATAGCTACACTTATGCGATGTATGCTGTCCCATCTACGATTCACTATAAGATGCGATTTCCTCACAATGGAAATATTGTCACCATTGACTAGTTGACATATTATGAACTGAAGTATTAGACCTCCCTTGAGCCCATCATCTCTTCGGTAGCCAATAAAAAAACAGTCGAACCTTTGACTAGTATTTCACCGAAAGTCTAAAAAGACTCATCTTTGCTTGGTTCATTCCCTGGTATTTCTCCTCTTGTCTCTGATCCCATCTCATATAATGTTTTCATGATGCAATCATCCTGGTCCACCCTCAAGCGGCCCGCTTCGACTAGTTAGTAGCCCCGCCCTTCACAACCTGCTCCTAGCACCTCGACTTAGCCTTCAAGACCCCCTCCTCTAGGCCCCTCATCTATAACTGGTACCCATGAGCCTCTCTACCCTCTTGGTACTATTCCTCCTGGCCTTAACCATCTTGGTGCTGTCCCGCCTGGCCATTACCCCTCTCTTCAGATACCATTCCTAGCTCCCCCTCCTGGAGTATTTTCGGTACCTGTTATGGCTACCTTATCCCTTCCTAACATGACCCTGGGGATCCCAGTATGGTACATTGATCCCCCAGCCACTATCCCTCCTGGTCAGCCCAAACCTTATCTTGCTTTGACCCTTGTCCAATCGGTCGCCATGACGCCTCCCTTTGCTTCTATGCCCCAACCACCTCAACAGGAACATATTCCTGTTGCGAAAGATTCGGGTGAGGGGGGCAAAGCCCGCATGAAGGAATCTAGGGACAAGGCCACCCAGAAAAACCTTGCTCCTCCTCATCCTCGAAAGCAAACTATCCAGTGTGCTTTGTGTGATGTTGTTGGTCATGCCACCCATACCTGTCCTAAATTTCCTCATCTCAAGACCATGGTCAATGAAGTGTTTTCGGAGTCTAATATCCTAGAGGTTTATGTCACTTTACCCGATTCAACACTGAAACTCAAGTCTTTGCACACAAATAAAACTTGTGCTTTGTGTGATTTCCATGGCCATTACACCCACCTTTTTACCTACCTTGAAGAGTACCGCACCTCCTTAGAAGCCATCTGCCAATACAAAGCCCAGCATAATGAGTCCACCTATCCATTATTTGTGAGTTTTTATTCGACAGAACCAGAGGGATCGCCTACTCCCATTGACATCCCCCCTCCCGATGTTGAGATGACAGAGCCTTCGACCACCATTTTCTACCTATCATCATCTATGAGACCCACAGTGGCAGACCCCTCTAGGACTTCCCCCTCTGTTTCGTCTGACCTCCCTTCAATGATCACCCTAGGCTCAACATCATTAGATCCCTTATCTTCTTACTCTTCTGTCATCCCCCGTGATGATGCACATGTGAACCTTTCTTCTCATGATGATGAGTCAAGTAGCTCTACTGCTTCATGTGGTCTCCCTTCGACCAGTCACCCACCTTCGACCAGTCACCCCATATTTCATTCTGATGAAGACATTATGGAAGCAATGACCACCCCTAAATTTCCATGGAATGATATGCACCATCATGCATACTTCCTACCACAATGGTATCATGACCAATATGTTGTGGAAACAAAAGAATTTGTTCTCGATGAAGTCGATTCGTTTAGAAATCCCATTTCTACACCTAATGCTTTCAAAGAAGGAAATATGGCTAATATATCTCCTACCATTAAAATCAACATTTCTGACAAACCAGGGCTAGAAGAAAACATAACTCTGGGTGCCCAATCCACCCTGGAAGAAATTGAAGCTTACACCAAGTTATTCAAGGAATTCTGCGATGTTTTCGCTTGGTCCTATTCATTAATGCCTAGACTTGATCTTGCCATTGTAGAACACCATATCAATACATGGCTCGATGCCAAACCTATATGTCAAAAGTTGAGAACCATTAATACTTCTAGACGAGAAGCTGTCAAAGCCAAAATCGATAAGCTCAAGCAGGTTGGTTTTATCTATCCCATTGAATATACCATTTGGGTGTCCAATCTAGTTCCCATTCTCAAGAAACAAGGCACCATCTGTGTTTGCACTGACTTTCGTGACTTGAAAAAAGCATGTCCCAAAGACAACTTCCCCACACCATTCATTTACCAGCTCATTGATGAGTGTGTAGGGCATGAGGTTCTATCCTTCATGGATGGTTTCTCCGGATACAACCATATTGTTATCCGTCGTGCTGATCAGCTTAAGACTGCATTCATTAGTCCATGGGGAACCTTTGCCTATAGGGTCATTTCATTTGGCCTTAAGAATTCCGGAGCCACTTTTCAGTGGGCCATGTCATACTATTTTCATGACCTGGCTCATATTATCCTTTCTTATTTAGATGACCTCACTGTGCATTCTAAACATTGGGCACAACACCTCCATGATCTATGTATCGTCTTCCTTTGATGTCACAAGTATAATATTCGCCTCAACCTGCTGAAGTGTGTCTTTTTTGTTCCTGTCATCCATATTTTAGGCTTCATTGTGTCTAAAGGTGGCATAACGCTTTAACCCTTGAAAGTTCAAGCCATCCTTGAGCTTCCTCTTCCTTGTACCTTACACTAGTTACAAAGCCTCCAGGGCAAAGTTAATTTCCTTCGACGGTTCGTACCTGAATATGTCACCACCGCACACGGGTTCCTTAGACTCCTCAGATCTAACATTCCATTCATTTGGGATGACCTTGCTCAAGAGTCTTTCGATGCCCTGAAACATGCTCTCACATCCGCGCCCTTGATTCATCCCCCTGCCTTTGATAGGGATTTCATCCTGTACATCTCAGCTTCCACCCATTTGGTCACTGGGGTCCTTATTCAGGAAGATGACAACGGAATTGAGCATGTTATCTATTATTTCAGTAAGAACCTTGTAGGCCCCCCTCGTTTCCTACTCTCACGAAGAGAAATTAGCACTTGCTGTTATGTTCTCGGTCCAAAAACTTCGTCATTATATCCTCATGCATTCCACCAAGGTTGTGACTAATTCCAACCCTATGGCCTTCCTATTGATCCGTCAGATCATCAGTGGGAAGTACGCCCATTGGATCGTTATCCTCCAGGAGTTCGATCTCAAATTCATCACACCAAAGAGTAAGAAAGGTTTATCCCTCACTGAACTCATTTCTGAATTACCTACTAGTACGTAGGATCCTCCAATCAATGATTATTTCCCCGATGAACATTTGTTTGCCATAACCTCAGATGATCCTTGGTATGGTGACATACTCACTTATCCGCGAACCCAAAAGTTCGCCCTCATCTTGATCATGATGCTCAACGACGTATTCGGCACCAGGCTCCTTGCTACCTTCTCATCGGTGATGACCTTTATCATCGCGGTGTAGATACTTTCCTTCATCGTTGTCTCACACACACCAAAGTCGAGCAAGTACTTAATGCCTACCATAGTGGTGCTTGTGGTGGCCAACACTTCGGGCTCACTACTACCCAAAAAATCATGCATGCTAAGTGTTTTTTGCCTTTTCTCTTCAGCGATTTCATTGAATTAGTCAAACATTATTCCAATTGCCAACATTTCTCCCCAAAGGCGTGAGCCCCTTCAGCACCCCTCCATCCTGTCATCTCCGCTAGCCCCTGCTGTAAGTGGGCCATAGAATTTATAGAGTGTCGACTTACATCTGCTGGTAACCACAAGTATATCATCGTGGCGGTTGACTATTTCACCAAATGGGTTGAAGCCATGCCAACGTTCAACAACATGGAAACTAAAAAAACCCTCTTTTTCTTTAACCATGTTATCTCTCGATTCAAAGTTTTGAAACAATTGGTCTCTGACCATGACCAACATTTTTAAGATGAGATATGGCGTGAGCTATCCTCTTTGTTGGGCTTTGAGCAACAATATTCATCATCCTATTACCCCCAAGGTAATGGCGAGGTTGAAGTGGTCAGTAAAATCCTTAAAAATATGCTTCAAAGGATGGTGGGTAAGCACAAAACCAACTGGCACCTTATGCTCTTCCCTACTTTGTGGGCCTATAGAACTTCTGTTAAAACTGCCACTGGGTTTACTCCTTTCCACCTTATTTTTGGCGAAATTGTAGTCCTACCGATTGAGTGTGAAATCCCTTCCCTTGATCTAACTGTCGACCTTCTCCCTGACACCCAAACTTTATAACAATGACTTATTATGCTTGAGCATGCTTCCGAGGATTTTCGTGTTGCTTTTCAAACCACCGAGGTGGTTAGGAAACACACCAAAGCTCAATATGATCTGAAAGTCCACCCTCGTACTTTTCACGAAGGTGATCTTGTTTTAGTGTATGATCAGGCTCACGATGTCCTTGGTCATGGGAAGTTTGACCCATTATTGTTAGTGTTAGTATGAATCCTTCGTCGAAGTGTACGAAAAAGGACCACTTTAGCTATGCATAACTAATAGCCCTAACAACAATAGTGGCTGCCAAATATCTTCAGATCTGCGGTTAGTAATAAAAATGCTGCAACAACTAGATCTATAAATGGAAAGACATTAAGCAGTAAAATAAAGGGTTTGCTCTATGCATCCAACAGACAAGACAAGAACACAATTTTTTGAAAGAATTTTTATATTACAGGGCACCTGGGAGGAAAACAAGAAGGTGTATCCAGCTCTCCTCAATGGGATGGGTTCTTTGTAGTCCTCAGCACTTCACATCTAAGCTTTCTCTCTCTTGTAGGTGTAGAAAACCCAATGCAAAAGAATAGAGCTCAAAGGGAGCAAAATGGTAGAAAATGGTGACCAAGTGTATAGATCCAGAGTGATCTAATAGGCAACAAAAGGTGAAGAATGATGGGAAAAACCCTCCTATTTATAACAAAATATTGGGTCATTCTAGATCTTGGTGCATGATTAAAATAATGTTAACCAAATCTAGATCCACCTTTTATGAAATATTTTATTATATTTGTTGGAGGGAAAAGGTATTTGACTTGGGCCAAATCCCTTGATTAGTCAAAAATAAATAAATAAATGATTTATTTATCTTTTTAAGGAAGTGGTTGGAAGATAATCAAATAAATAATGATTTATTTAATTATTTGTGGGTGATTTGGTCATATTTAATAAGGAATATTATCTAAATAAGATTTAAATAATTATTCCTAGAAAATAATAAGATAAATAAAGGTTTATCTAATTAATTTCTTTGTTTTTGGGTTAAACATGACTGGGAATAATAATTAAATTATGGTTTAATTAATTATTCCATGAGGAAAATCAAATAAATATAGGTTTGTTTAATATTTCCTTTTGGGGTTTCCTATTTTAACATAGTGAAAGTAGTTTTACTTAGGGTAAAACTGGTCTTACATGGTGTACTTGGGTCCATCTAATGATAAAAGGTTAGATGACCAAAAAATGGTGTAACAGATTGCCCCCCAGCGTGCGAGTGTCAGGAGCAAATCGTATGACCGAAGTACGTTGTAAGAACACAATCACTAGACAGCAAAAAGGGATGTCATAGAGAGAAATGTGAGGTAGATAGTGTGCTGAAGGACTAGACCCTGAGGAGACGAGACTCGCAGGTGCAACAAGTCTCTTTTTATGAGAGGGTACCTGTGCTGAAGGCGGCGGGGGAGGCATACCTATGCCCGCCGAGACAAAGTACAAAAGAATAGTGTGTCCAGTAAACAAGGGACCGAACCATAAAGTACAACCGGCATAATCAAGAGCCAGATAGAAATACAATGAGGAATCCCATATACATGCTGTGCCTGGGATAACAGCCAGGACTTGTACAATAATATCTGAGTACATGAGATACAAATACAACCCAAATGCCCCCTGTAAATGGGGAAGGGCTCACAAAATTTGACTGATACATGCAAGTCGAAGAGGCGCTGCAAGTGGCTACGGCCAACATCATCAAATATCTGGAGCTGCATCGAAGGCTGCAAAGAAGAGGTCATCCGAGCATGTGGGGGGCTACCTGCAGGGCCACCCCCTCATGAGGGTTGAGACATCTCACACACACCTGGGAATCATCAAGAGCCGCTGCTGGATCACTGGACCATCAAGTATACGAATCTCGATCATGCTGAAAGGAGTTGGAGAAACAATCAAGTCAAAGGGAATGAGAGATCCCTTTGCCTAATCCAAGGCACCGAACAAGAGTGGAAGCTGGAACCAAGGTACACCGCCCTCTAGACCTGGCTTCTGGAATGAAAGTGATGATGTCGACAGAAGGAGGTCCGCCATAGTTGAGGGAGTGAGATATCCTCAACTAAGGCACGAGAGAAAACAGTAGAGCGACGGACAGACTGACACTAATGATGAGAGTGAAATAGAAAGGACTGAGTAGTGAATGGACGACTTCCCTTGTTAGAGCATAAAGGGCATGAATGACATGGCAGCGACTGACACAATATCATATGGGACAGGGGACAGTGGGACTGAAGGTCATAATGTGCGACACAAGAGAGAGACCAAGCAATGAAGGATGGAGGGCTAGAGCGGGGTACAAAGGGACCCAGGATAGACTCCATGAAGGCGATGATGACTCAACTTGGATGCTCTAAACAAGGGCGACTTGATGGTGCTGCCACACAGTAAAGGCCCAATGGGGGACCATGAAAACATGAGTACAAGATGGTAAATCATGACGAAAATCGACACGAACAAAGACAAGTAAGGAGGCAAAATGGTGCCCCAAGTACAAGTGTTGTAAGTGAGGAAGTTCGATTTGAAGGAGAGGTGAAGTGATCCTTCTTGGAAAAAATAGCTCCTGGCGAAGGATGAAAGTACAAAAAAAAAAAAAATATGTTGGCTATCTAAAAGAACCTAAAACACGCATCTCAAAAGGGAAATGCTAAGGGTAATATTTCGTAAGATAGAGTACATTGCGAGGATTAGGAAGAGGATTGCCTTCGAAGTCCTCTAAAAGGTATGCCCCCTTACCCAGACCCTTACTGATGACGTAAGGGCCTAGCCATAATGAGTCGAACTTCCCGTGACCAAGGACATCATGGGCTTGGTCACAGACTAGAACAAGGTCGCCTTTGGGGCTGGACTTTTCGGTCATATTGAGCTTTGGTGCGTTTCTTGGCCGCTTCCATGGTTTGCAATGCAACACAGCGGTCTTCAGAGGCACGCTCAGGCATGATAAGTCATTTTTCTAGAGGTTGGGTGTCAGGGAGAATTTCAACAGCCAGATGAAGGGAAGGGATGTCACACTCGATTGGTAAGAATGCCTCCTCTCCAACAACGAGGTGAGGAGGGTTATGGTTGAGGGGCATAGGTGCCCCCGAGCATGGTGTGGTCATGCCAAAATGTATTTAGAAAAAAGGGGGATCTAAACACATTTAAATGATGTGGTGTGCCATTTGTTCGCGTTATGGTTATGCAGTGTGAGAAAGGAAATGGACGATTACCAATCTCTTTTGGTACTGCATATAGGGATCAAATGGACTTTAAGTTTCCGAGTTGGCATACCTGGTGTCACTATCCCAAAAAGAGGATTTGGAGATAATGAACTGATGCTCTCGTAGAAAAGCTATAGGCTGGTCAACAATAATGTCTAAGAGACTGGGTTGCTGATGTAAGATGAGGGAACAATAAGGGGTATCATCCCTAGAGTGATCTGAAGTGATATGGGACTCTAGAGGTTCTTCGAAATGTGGAAGAATACTGGGACTAAAGTCAACACAACCAGAGCCACTAGGAGAGTGGTGGAGAATTTCTTCTCTTGGTCTCTCAAGTGTGGGTGCCCCCTTACCCAAACAGTGGGTTTCAATGTAATGGCCACAAGGTGGATGTGGTGTGAACGTATGGGTTCGATGTAAGGGGGAATAGATAACGTCAGGGGTCGGGATTTTGTCCATAATGTCGTCATCGCGATAGAAGATGGGGTGACTGGTGGAAGGAAGACCACCTAACGTGGTGAAGTGACCAGAATCATCATCATGAGAAGAGAGGTTCACATGCGCATCGTCACAAGGGGTGACCGAAGAGTAAGTAGATAAAGGATCTACCGATGTTGAGCCCAAGATGATCGCTGAAGGAAGGTCAAGCGAAACAACAGGGGAGGATTCAGAAGGAATGTTCCCCGAGGGTCTCATGGATGATGATAGGTAAAAAAATGTTGGACGAAGGCTCCGTCATCTCGACATCAGGAGGGGGAATGTCAATGGGAGCAGTCATATCTGGTAGTTCTGCTGAAGCAGAATGCGCAAATAGGGGAGAGGTGGACTCATTGCGCTTGGCCTCAAATTGGTGGACCGCGGTGATAGAGGTGCGGAAGTCCTCGAGGCAGGGACAAAGATGGGTGTAATGGCCATGGATATCACACAAAGCACAGGGGTGGTTGGTGTGAATAGTTTTGTGGTTCTTGGCCGCGGTCGCGGAAGGAACAGAGGCTTCGGGGACCGCGGACTCAGGGAACGTGACATTAACCATGGGCTTGAGATGAAGCAATTCAGGAAAGGTATGGGTGGCGTGACCGACAACATCACACAAAGCACGCTGGATGGTATGCTTTGGAGGCTGAGGAGGAGCAGGGTTTTTCGGGGCAGCCTTGTCCTTTGATGACCCCTTGCGAGCTTTGCCCTTCTTACCCGAAGTGGTCGCAATAGGAGGTGGTTCCTGTTGAGGTGACTGAGGCACTGATGCAGTGGGAGAATTCATGGGGACCGGTTGAACCGGGGTCAAAGCGATATGAGGTTTGGGCTGACCAGGCAAGGTGGGGGCTGGAGGATCAAGGTACCAAACGGGAATCCCAAGGGACAAGTTAGGAAGAGAGAGGGTGGCCATGACTGGTACCGTGTACACTCCTGGTGGGGGAGCTAGGAACGGTATCTGACCAGAGGGGTAGTGGCCAGGTGGGACGGTTCCTAAATGGCTAAGGCCTGGAGGAACCGTGCCAGGGGGATAAAGGGGCTCATGACTACCAACTGCAGGTGAAGGGCTAGGAGCAGGTTGCGGAGGGCAAGGTTGCTGACTAGCCGAAGCAGGTTGCTTGAGAGCAGCTCGAGACGATTGCATCATGCAAACATTCGATGAGCTGGGGTCAGAGATAGGAGGAGGGGGGAGACTAGGAAAAGTTCCAAGCAGGGAGGAATCCTTGTAAACGCCGGGGGAGACACTGGTCAAGGAGTCGACGGTTTGCTTGTTGGCTACAGAAGAGATGGTCGTCTCAGGTGAGGTCGGAGATTTTGGCTCATGATATGTCAACTGGTCAATGGTGACTATCTTTCCATTATGGGGGAAAGACATCTTGCGGAAAACCGCGGATGGGACAGCAGACATAACATAGGTGTAGCTTCGCCCCAATAGAATGTTGTAGTCTAGCGGGGCGTCGATGACTTCGACGTCAACGCAAACAGTCTTACCGGCGAGGGTGATAGGACAATTTCGAAACAGGCCAATGGGCTGGGAGGCATGACCGTCCCACGCTCGAAGGGTGATCCTGGAAGGGGCCAGCTCGGGGGATCTGATTTGCTTCCAAACCGAAGCGGACATCACGCAGGTGGATGCCCCCTCATCAATTATACACCGGGACACGTTGGCGTTCCGGATCTTGACGGGGATTTGGAAGGCGACGGAAGGAGGAAGAGGAGGATGGTCTGATTGAGCGACATCGAAAACAATCATTTGGTCATCAGCAGGATCTACAGCGCCCACGGCAGATAGTAGAGCCTTCTTTTGGGAAGGGCATGACTGGAGGAGTTCCAGTGTGGAAATGGCAGTAGGAGATTGCGCCAAATCATCTACTATGCTATATGAATGGGCAGCTCGACCGGAAGCAGCGTTTCGACGTAATGGTCCCTTAGGAATCTTGGTATGAACCTCAACTCTGGGTTGAGGGATATGTAAGGGGCCATTAGATGTCGAAAGAGGCTCTGTAGAACCTGAAGAAAGAGGTTCGGGGGCAGACTGAGCGGGAGGCTTGGGGTACTGGCGAGACCGAGTTTGAAGGTGAAGATCGACGGATGGGGATGGATCAGAGTTCATCATGAGGATCTGGTAATTGGAGGAACCAGAAGGGGAAGGTTGAGGGGCCACCTGTCCGTCAGGTGGTTGGGTAGCCATGATTCCCTGCTGGGCATCCACCTGCTCTTGAGGAGACGGTGACTGTTGTTGCAAGGGTTGAGGAGGAAAGGGAGGCGAAAGCGCATATGCTGGAGGAGCTGGCGCACCAGGCTGCAGATAAGGGTAATGGTTAGGTTGGGCAACATTGAGGTAAGCAGGAGGTTGGGCAAAAGGATGAGGCATGCCGTATCCTGGATGCGTACTACCGAGAGGGGGAGAACTGCGGGAAGTGGTGCCCCCTCCCTCGGGAAAACCATAGCTCATGAGAGGTTGAGCAGATGGATGAGAGATAGATCCAACGATGTTGTCGGCGGTATGAGGTGCCCCCGGTGTACAGGCATCACCGGGTTTGGGGAGATCAGGTAGGACAGTATGATCATAACCTGTCTGAGCATAGATCAGGTCATACTTTAACGCCATTTGGAGGGCATCTTCTTCGGTTTGAGGAAAATGTGATGCGACATCTTTCCCGATAGGGGACAAGAGAGATCTAAGGAACCAGTCCATGTAGACACGGTCTTCGAAGGTAGGAGATTGACAGAGGCTCCGTCTTCTTCGCCATTCCTGGACATGGGTAGAAAGGCGGGTCGAAGAGGTTTGCTTGAAGGAAGTCAAGAGCTCGATACCAGTGTCATAACGAAGGGGAAGCTGGAAGTAAGATAAAAAATCCCGGGCAAGAGTTGCAAAGGTGGTATGGGAGGAAGTGGGTTGATCAACATACCACTTAGAAGCTTCACCTGTAAGCGTGCGTTGGAACAATCGAAGATGAACAGAGTCATCGGTAATGGAGGTAGATGAACACCACATGTGGAAAGATCGAAC
The DNA here is from genome assembly GCA_034641835.2 of Pinus albicaulis. NCBI lineage: Eukaryota > Viridiplantae > Streptophyta > Pinopsida > Pinales > Pinaceae > Pinus > Pinus albicaulis. Next base: position 432,626,181 of record CM076581.1, on the reverse strand, counting down.
ATGATTTGAAGGATCTTCTCCAGCATGGCCTTCAAACTTTGGGATGTCGGAAGGGAGCTTTGTTGGCATAGCAGGCCAAATAGCATCATGGTGTATAGGGTCGTTTATCAACCGGTCCAAATCGGGGACGCTGAGGCCTGCCAAGAAGGGGAGCACGGGTGAAGCCGAGGTAGTTCCTGTGGTGGTTCCGCTAGTAGTAGGGCTGGCATTAGGGCCGGGAGAACCGCTAGAGTTAGGCCCTGGGCCAGACATAGTGAAGGTGACAGGGGGAGAACCAGGAGGAGAAGGAGGACCCGATGAATCAGGAGAGGAGTCGGAGTGCGGAATCGAAGGTGGACTGGCTCGACGATGGCGGGGCGGAGCAGGTCAATGGACCGGAAACTTAGGATGAAGGCCAAGAAGTGTCCGGGATAAGCGCCTTGGGGGCGCAATGATGACAGGAAGAAGGAAACCGACAGGGGCAGAAAGGGACATAATCAATTAAGGTCAAGGGCAGAAAAGGTGTAGTGACAATTGATTTTAGAGTCTTTGCCAGGCGGTGTTAACTAGGCACTTCTACGCTTAGGGTCAGTGTGTGGTGTGCGTTAATTTTAATTTTTAAACCCTTTCCGTTTTGATAGCAAGAAAAAAGTGTGCTGCGTAGCTGAAAATAAACCTACAGAGAACAGAATATAATACTGAAATAACAGAAAAATAACAGCTACTTGTGCATCTATCTAACCCAAGAAGGTGGGTCGCTCAAAACTGTTCTGACAGAGGGAAAAAATCTAATCAAAACACACTAAAAAGAGGCCAATAGATCTAAGGTCGAAAGGGACAGGGATCTAAAGGAGAAAACTGCTGAAAAGAGGTGCAGATCACAACCAAGAGGCAGAGGCAAGGTGGCTGGAAAAAGGGAGGAAATCAGCAAAAAGCAGAAGGGGCAAGGAGGAGGCCCTAAAGGGAGGTCCAAACAAAACTACAAGAGGTGATTTGAAGGGAAGAAGAGCTGATTAAAAGCGATCTGAAAAGGAGGTATCAGATCTGAAAAAGAAATGGCTGAAAACTCTGAAAAATTAGACACTTACAGCAGCTAAAGCTCTTCCACAAAAAGTGGAGGGTACTAACGCCCTAGGGGGCTAGATTCCCACTTAGTTGAGTAAAACAGAGCAAGAATAGGTCTAAACGGGCGGAGACGGAGGTCAGACAACCCTGACAGAGGTTCAGACAAAACCCAGAAAAATTTCAGAAAAATTCCAGAAAAAAGTCCAGGTCGCAGTTTTTGACCTGTTTTTCGCTCCGGTCGCACTTTTTGGGCTGTTTTCCGTGACCTGAGGCTTGAGGTCGCACTTTTTTGGCAAAAAAGTGCGACCTACACTTTCGGGACTCTCAGCGGCAGATTTCAGAAAAAAAAATGTCGTCTCAGCTGCGGCTGATGTCGGTCACCTGCGCAATAGGGCCAGAAACACACGGAAGTTAGAAATTTTAATGTTTGAGGGCTTTATGAGGAAAAAACCACATGAAAATAGGAAAAAAGATGAAAAGAAACCCTGGGGTCTGAAGTAGCTGGATATGCAGGAATAGGAAAAACGACAGCGGTCGTAATTTAAAACCCGTGTGGAGTCGCCATTTGTTAGTATGAATCCTTCGTCGAAGTGTACGAAAAAGGACCACTTTAGCTACGCATAACTAATAGCCCTAACAACAATAGTGGCTGCCAATATCTTCAGATCTGCGGTTAGTTAGACATAAAAGAGCTGCAAAAACCAGATCTATGCATGGAAAGACATTAAGCAGAAAAAGTAAGGGTTTGCTCCATATACCAATAGACAAGACAAGAACAATTTTTGAAATAATTTTTATATTAATGGGGCACCTGGGAGGAAAACAAGAAGGTGTATCCAATTCTCCTCAGTGGGATGGGTTCTTGGAAGTCCTCAGCATTTCAGATCTAAGATTTCTCTCTCTTGTTGGTGTAGAAAACCCACACAAAGAATGGAACTCAAAGGGAGCTCACACAGCAAATGGCAGAAAATGGTGACCAAGTGTATAGATCCAGAGTGATCTAATAGGCAACAAAGGTGAAGAATGGTAGGAAAAACCCTCCTATTTATAACAAAATATTGGGTCATTCTAGATCTTGGTGCATGATTAAAATAATGTTAACCAAATCTAGATCCACCTTTTATGGAATATTTTATTATATTTGTTGGAGGGAAAAAGTATTTGACTTGGGTCAAATCCCTTTATTTGTTAATAAAAAATAAATAAATGATTTATTTATCTTTTTAAGGAAGTGGTTGAAGGATAATTAAATAAATAATGATTTATTTAATTATTTGTGGGTGATTTGGTCATATTTAACAGGGAATATTATCTAAATAAGATTTAAATAATTATTCCTAGAAAATAATAAGATAAATAAAGGTTTATCCAATTAATTTCTTTGTTTTTGGGTTAAACATGACTGGGAATAATAATTAAATTATGGTTTAATTAATTATTCCATAAGGAAAATCAAACAAATATAGGTTTGTTTAATATTTCCTTTTGGGGTTTCCTGTTTTAACATAGTGAAAACAGTTTTACTTAGGGTAAAACTGGTCTTACATGGTGTACTTGGGTCCATCTAATGATAATAGGTTAGATGACCAAAAAATGGTGTAACAGTTAGGCCCTTACATCATTAGTAAGGACTTGGGTAAAAGGGCATACCTTCTAGAGGATTTCGAAGGCCACCCTCTTCCTAATCCCTGTAATGCACTCTACCTTAAGAAATATTACCCTTAGAATTTCCCTCTTGAAATGCATGTTTTATTTCTTTTAGGTAGCCAGATTTTCTTTTTTGTGTGATTTAATACTTCACCTGGACACATTTTTTCCAAGAAGGGTCACTTCACCATTCCCCAAAATTGAATTTCTTTAATTGCAATACTTGTACTGGGGGCACCACTTAGCCTAAATACTTGTCCATGCTTGTGTCGATTTTCATCGTGAGTAACCAACTTGTACTCATGTTTTTATGGTCCCCACCGAGCCTATTATATGTGGTAGCATCATCATGTCACCCTTTTTTAGAGCATCCAATTTGAGTCATCATCGCCTCCATGGAGTCTGTCCCGAGTCCCTTTGTCTCTCGCCACAGTCCTCCGTCCTTAATTTCGTTGTTTCTCTCTCGTGTCGCATATTTTGGCCTTCAGTTATACAGTCCCCTATCCCCTCCAGTGTCAAGTCAGTAGCCACCAGGTCATCCATGCCCTTTATGCTCTAATAAGGGAAGTCGTCAGCTTGCTACTCAGTTCCCCCATTCCACCACCATCTTTGGTGTCAGTCTATTTATCACTCTACTATTATCCCTCGTGCCATAGTTGAGGATCCCTTATTGCCTCACCTATGGTGGATCTCCTTCTGTCGAAATCAACTTATTCATTCCAGAAGACAGGTCTAGAAGGTGGTGTACCTTGGTTCCAGCTTCCACTCTTTTTTGATGCCTTAGATTAGGCAAAGGGCCCTTTTATTACCATTTGACTTGATTGTTTCTCAGTTCCAGCTCCTTATGGCATCGTCGAGATCCATATACTCGATGGTTTAGTGATGCAATAAATTGTACCAGTGATTCTTGGGTTTGCGTGAGATGTTTCAGACCTCATGAGTGGGTGGCCCCTCAGGTAGCTCCCCACATGCCTGGATGACCTTTCTACTACAACCTTGGATGCAGCTCCATAGATTTGATGGTTCCGACCTCAGCCGCTTGCAACATCTCTTTAGTTTGCATGTATCATTCAGATATTCAGAGCCCTTTCTTGTTTTATAGGGCCTCTTTGGTTGTACTTATCTCTCATGTACTCAGATATTATTGTACAAGTCCTGGCTATTGTCCCAGGAACAGTATGTATGTGGGATTCATTATCATGTTTTTATCTACCTTTTGTTTATGCCAACATGTACTATATCATTCGGTCCCTTTTTTACTGGATGCATCATTCTTTGTACTATGTTATCTTGGCCGACATATGTATGCCTCCCCTGCCTCATGTAGAATAGGTACTTACTCATAAAAGAGACTTGTCGCACCTATAAGTCTTGCCTCCTCAGGGTCTTGTCCTCGCATGCTTTAGTATACCTTATATTTCTCTCTCTCTTAATCCCCCTTTGGTGTCTACTGATTGATTTCTTACAACGTACTTCGGTCATACGATTTTCTCCTAATGCTCGCAGGTTGGGGGGAAACTTTTACACCAATTTTTGGTCGTCTAACTTGTTACTATTAGATGGACCAAAGTACACCATGTAAGATCAATTCTACCCCAGTAGAATTGATTTCACTACGAAAAATAACTTAGTAATCCTTAATTTATTAAGTTGTTTATGGTCTAAACAGGAAACCCCATGAGGAACTATTAAATAAATCCCTATTTGTTTGGTTTTCCTCAAGGGATAATTAATTAAACCACAATTTAATTAGTATTCCTCGTCATATTAACCCAAAATAGGAAAATAATTAGATAAATAATTATTTATCTTATTATTTTTTAGGAATAATTATTTAAAACATTATTTAAATAATATTCCTTGTAAAATTTGACTAAATCATTTATAAATAATTGAATAAATCACTATTTATTTAATTGTTACTCAACCACATTCTTAAAATAATAAATAAATCATTTATTTATTTATTATTTATAAATAAGGGGATTTGACCAAAAATCAAATTCTTTTTCCCTCCAACAAAAATAATAAAGTACTCCATAAAAGCTGGATCTAGATTTGGTTAATAATATTTTAATTATGCACCAATATCTAGACTATCTCAATATTTTGTTATAAATAGAAGGGTTTTTCCATTCATTCACTACCTTTTGTTTCTTAAAAGATCACCATGGATATTTAATTTTGGTCTGACTTTGATCTTCCATCATTGTCATATTTTTTATCTTTTTTCTTATGAACTCCCCTTTTGAGTTCCATTTTTGTCTGGGTTTTCTACACCATCAAGAGAGAGAGATCTTGTTGGGAAAAATACTGAGAGGGGGGGTGAATCAGTATTTAGGGCTGATTTTTTTTTTTTTTTTTTAACTTTTTCTTTCTCTTAAAACCATACGCTATTTTACAGAAACCAACGTGCATGTCCAGAGATCTTATTATGTCTTTACTTAGATCATTGCATCATTCATTCATCAGATGTTTAGTAAGTAGTAAGTATGAACAGAAATAACAGAACAAACCATAAAACATAAGCCACACATACGAACACCAGTATTTAAGGTGGAAACCCAATTTGGGAGAAAACCACCGCTGCTGTTATCTCACTCTTCAATATTATTATAAAGAAAACTTCTTACAATTTATGCTGGCCCAAACTTATACCAGCACGTAGGAACCTACTTGCAGAAAGGCTACAACCTTCTCTCATTTACCAGCTACCACTGGAAGGGAGCTACAACCCCCTCACTGAAGGCTTCAACCCTCAGCACCACTGCGGACTATGATCCATCAATTTTCATACTGGATCCACCAGTTTCCACACAACATACCTTGCAGGTCACTAGATTTATTCATTTTATTTAGTACACTCGCACCAATTCTTCATGATTTCACCAGTCGATCAAACCAGAGATTCATCATTGTCAGATCATTATATCCATGGGTGCATCGTAGATTCAGATTTATCAATTAGGGACAGAGTTTGTCCATGCAGATATTCCTTAGAAAAATTTATTCATTCACCACCCTTACATACGCACACCTTGTACAATAATCGTCTTCTCCTTATATAGTTTTTGCCTTTAGTAAAACCATGAGTCAAAACCATCCAACCGCTGATGGTATTCCTTCTTTTATTGAAATTTTATTTATCAAATTAGTGGAATTTGATAAATAAACATTATCCACAACCTTTGGCAATTTAAAATATATAACAAAACTTTATATTAATAACCAACGCTTTTAAATAGACCTTAATAGTGAGCGATATAAATTAAATTGGGGCCCAGCGCTAACAATCGACCCGATCGAAGGGCTCAAGTTCCATCGCGCCGCAACATCCAAATCGACGGATATCACTTGGGTAACTTGCACGGGAAATAACGCGCGATGGCACGCCGTACCTAGGTTATCCTTCGCACACCTTCCGAACACAGCCACCGTCCGATGTCATCTTCCCAGATCAACGGTATGTATCAATATCGCTAGGCATCCTGGGTCAAACAATAACGCGCGATGGCGCATAGTGACAAGTGGTTTTCCATGGGTCCTCCTTGCCACGTGTCAAATGATTTATGGAATTGCTCCCAAATCCTCAAATACCGCTCACTCCGCATAGGTGGTGCGATGAAAACCATAAACTGCCTTCACTGTTCACTCGGTCACGATTCCGCTCTTCACGCAGGGTTCCGTCGCACTTCTTTTTGTTACGTTATACCTCTTTCCTTCCAGGTTCCGTTCATGATTCCAAAGGCTTAGTTTGGGTTTGCACTATCCTTCGTACTTAGTTAACTCTAGTTTATCTTCGGCAGGATTTCCAATAATCAACGAACAAATGTAGTTCTCTTCCGACGGGATTTCCTCTCAAATATCAACTCGAGACAATTCAATGTAATTCTGTCTTCAATTATGCTATAATATATAAACCTTCCATTGCATGTTCAGAGTTCTATCCTGTCACAATTTTGCTTCCAAATGTACATTCAAGTTCTTGATTCTGCAAGTAAGACCATCATATCTTTGCAACCATTAATTCCTTCAATGAATTTCTTACTTATCACAGATTCCATCAGGGTGAATTACCATTTACTAGAACATTCACTTATTATTTTCTATTCGATGGCCTTTTTTCTCCTACTCTATCTCTGGACAATTCTGCTTCAATTATACACTCTTCTTCTACTGCTACTGTTTCAGATGCTCCTTCTTTGCCAATTCTTTTGCCTTCAATGAAAACATTTCCAACGGATCTTAGATCTGAAGTGCCGAGGACATATAAGAACCGATCCCATTGAGGGGGATTCGTAACATCTTTCTATGTTCCCTTCCTAGGTGTCATAAATACAAAAAATATTTAAAAATATTCTTGTCTTGTTCATTGGATGCATGGTGAAACTCTTATTATTTGCTGTTTAATGTCTTTTAACTGCATATGTCTAGATTTGGTAGCATTTGTCTTGGTCAACTAACTACAGATCTAAAGAAATTGGCAGCCTTCTTTGATGTTAGGGATGTTTTTTATGCACATATAAAGTGAGTTTTTTTCATATGTTTGCGATTAGAATTCACGCTAACAGCAAGGCAATGGGGAACTATTTGTGTCTCAAGGAAAGTATGCAAATGAGATACTAAAAATATTCTGCATGGAGAGTTGTAAACCCATGGAGACGCCTCTAGCGACCAACTGGAGGAAAGAGGATTCCACTTCAAGTGCAGAAGTGGATGCTACCATTTTTCGACAACTAGTGGGTTCACTAATGTATCTTGTGAACACATGGCCAAATATGTACTATGTAGTCAACCAAATGAGCCAAGATATGGTTAGGGTGACCAAATTATATTGGAATGTAGCTAAGCATGTTTTACGATACCTCAGAGGCACTAACCAGTTTGGACTATGGTACATAACAACAGATGGAGTGAAGTTGTGTGACTTCAAAAATATAGATTAGGTGGGGAGTCCATAAGATAGAAAGAGTACATCAGGCGTAATTTTCAGTGTTGGGTCTGCAATGGTTTCTTGATACAGTAGGAAGCAAAGATCTGTGGCACTCAACTCGGTAGAAGAAAAAGACATGGCTGCAAGTCAAACAACATGTGAGTCATTATGGATGAGAAAGATACTTGTGGGACTGTTTGGTTAGAAGATGGATCCAATTGTGATATATTGTGATAATTAGAGTTGCATCAATCTCTCTCAAAATTCTGTATTTCATTTTTGATTCAAGCATATAGATATCGGGTATCACCATTTACGGGACTACGTAAAAAGGTAGATAATGTTGCTGCAATACATTTCAATAGAGGAATAAGATGCTGAATTTTGACAAAGGTTTTATCAAGAGGGAATTTCAAGTTCCACAGTTGCAGGATAAGGGTGGTTGATAATCCATTTTTTGCTGAGAGGGAGTGTTGAAAAATGCAGCAAGAAATTCTCAATTTGATTTTTCCTTAGTTAAATTGAGAAAATATGAATTTCCACATCAACAGATAACTTGGATGTAGTTAAATAATGTGACATGGATCTTGTTACTTAGATAAGTAAATTCGATTTGGAGGAGTTAGAGTTCATTTAAGCATGTGCGATTAATAATTTGTAGCAATCAAGTCTAGTTATTTCAAGTTGTTTTTAGTTAAACTAGTTCTAACTGTTGGAGGAACTAGTGTAAAGTCAATTGTGCAGTGGGACTTCATTCAAAATCAATGATCATCTAGGTATTTGATCAATTAGCTGAAAATAGCTAGTGCATGCAGAGAATTAAAGTTCCCCACTTGTGGTGGAGGTTCCAAGTTAGTGTAAGATAAGTTGTAGAATAGTCTCGAGTGTACAGGTGTTGGATGAAATTAGATGGTCAACCTTGGGAATTGCACAATCAATTTGAGGAATTTCCTAAATAATAGGGGCCTAATTTCTCAAGGAATTTCACAAGGAAATATGGACTTAAGAATATGCAAAATTTAACTAAGTCAGGGTCAACAATTCTTAGTGAGTAAGGAGATAGGTTATTCACTTGCAGGTTGTGCTCTGTTGAGCAAAGAAATTGTAATCCATCACTATTCATCAGATTAATGTAAGCATGCAAAGGGGTTTTTAGCAGATTTCTTTCTCTTGGAAAAATACTATGTGCATGTGTGCTATTTATCATTGCATGTTTGTGATTGATGTTCTAAATTGTAAATTGAATTCCGTAGTGTGGTAGAGTAGGTTTGTGTCTTGTGATTTAGATTAAAAATTCATGAGTAGTTTCAAATATACATCACAATTTATACATGGTATCAGAGGAAGGTTCACATTAGAGAAGGAATTTTAAAGTTGTTTATCGAGAGAATTGAATTTGTAGTTCAGTGCAACAGGATATCTTCGGAGCTGAGAAGATGACCTTTAATGGGTTGAGGCTAGAGTATGCCTTGGAAGGAATCTATAATTTAATCACATGGAAGGATTGCATGGAGGCGGAATTGGATGACAATGGGTTGCTAGAATACATCAAGACAAATGTTGCGAAAACCATAAGCATATGTTTCCAAAAACCTTGCTCAGTGGAAGAAAGATGTAGCTAAGGCAAGGAGAATAATATTGGATGGATTACGGGATCAAATTGTCTCAAATATCCCTGGAAAAGAAACTACATTCACAATGTGGAAAGCACCGATAGAATTATTCGAGAACAATAATGAACACATGAAGCTAGTGCTCAAGGATAAACTTTGAAATATCAAGATTTAGAAGAATGAAACTATTCCACAGTATCTGAGCAGGTTTGCAAAAGTTTGTGATGAACTTGGCGGGGTCAGTGTTAATGTTGCAGATTTGGTAAGCCTAGCCCTTCTAGGTCTTCCCAAGAGTTGGCATAACTACCAATATTCTATGAATGAGAGGGAGAAACTATCAAATAAGGAATTCTTATGGTCTGATTTAGAATAGAAAGAGATAAGGCAAAATACTAGAGATGGGACTTCATCTAAGGGTGAGGAAGAAGAAAAATTTTCGTTGGTTGGAAAGGGAAAGAAGGGAAATTGGAAGAAATCTCAAGACAAAAGAGAATCCAACCAAGGAGGAAAGAAGAAATATTTGTCCAAAATTAAATTCTTCAATTGTCACGAATTCAAGCACTACGCCATGAAGTGTCCACACAAAAAGGAAAGCAAGAAGACCTGAGGAGGATGAACAAGTGAATATTTGGCTTCACAATTTGAGCTTGAATTTATACTTATCGCATGCATGGAAAGCATAGTGATGGGGAGCATGTGGTACTTGGAACCAGGTGCATTGTCCCACATGACATGGTGTAGATATTTTTTCATTGAACTGGAGGAGAAAGATATCTAGATGCACATTGAGCTAGGTGATGATGGATGGTATAACATGAATGATATTGGTACAGTAACCTTTCATATGGAGTCAGGTTCCCCTCTTAGGCTCAATTATTTCATGTTCATTCCAAGTCTAATTTTTTTTTTCATATTTGTTGCGATTTTGGAAGACTGTGGTTATGATGTGATCTTCAGCAAAAGAAAGGCATTCTTGAGATACATAGACACAGTATAGGTCAAGCATATTGAGGTTCATGTGAAGAACCTGTATAAGATAGATGTGGAAGATTGTGATGCATTACAAACTAAGGTGAAGAAAGTGCAAAGTTGCAATGTCGGTGAAAGTTGGAACAAAAGACTTGGCCATTTGCATCATGGTGCCCTGAAGATTATGCATCAAATTTTCACCGACATCCATAAGGGAGCACTTGAGGAACAATACGTATGCAAAGGATGTACCTTGGAGGAGTACACAAAACCCACATTCCATGATCGAGACACCAAAGCACATGCAGCTTTGGAAAGGATCCACTATGATGTTGTAGGTTTTAACCCTGTACATAAATTATCTGCAAATAGATTCTTAAAAATAGAAAATAAATAATAGTGAGAGCATAAAACATAAAACATATATACATAGAGATTTTTCCCCTGGATCCCAAACCGGGACTTCCAGCTTTATTTTTCATTATATTCCTTTTATTGTTACAACACATATATATACATGCCAAAGCATTCATAAACCCAAATCCATTAACCCTAGATTAGAACACAACCATAGTTCCCTTGACCGGATCTATAAAATACCAGGGGCAGAAAACCATCATGCCCCAAAACCATGTGCAAACCCATGCACAAAACCCTAGGCGAGTCAGCCAACCTAAAATAGGGTCCATTTTTTTTTCCTGGGGCGCTGCCCTAGACCCCGTGTAGGGTGCTACCCGCCCCCTGCAAACCCATAAATAAGGGGAGATGCCGCCACCCCTTGTCACCCCCTTGTTGCACTTGACGCAAGCATAGGGGTAATACCACCCCTGTCTTGCCCCTCGCTTCGCGCCTGCTTCTAGTCATGGAAAGGATATAAAAAAAACCCAACATTCTCCCACTTGTTGTTTTCTTTCCAAAAGGGTCCATAGGAGGGCTTAGCCATTGGTCTAGCCCTGAAATGCCCATTGTTTCTCTACACCAAGAGAAATTATTAGTGCTCATAGACTTCATCAATTCATTAGCACGATTCTTCAAAGTGTCCAAATTTATGGCAACACCTTTTTATGCTCAACCATATCTCTCACAAAGTGATACTGAACATCAATGTGCTTTGTCTTTGAATGATAAGCATGGTTCTTAGCCAAGAAAAATTCACTTTGGTTATCACAGTCTATACTTATAGCTCGCTGATCCAACCCCATACTTGAACACAATCTATGCAACCAAACTGCTTCCTTGTTTGCATGAGTAGCTGCCATGTATTCTACCTCTGTAGTTGAAAGAGCCACTACAGATTGTCTTTTACTCATCCAACTGACTGTAACTCCAAATAGGCTAAACACATACCCAATTTTAGGTCTTCTTTGGTCCAGATCTCCAACCCAATCTGCATCAGCAAAACCACGGATGTCCAAAACTATGTCCAATCCTGGTCTTCCGTGGTAGCACAAACCATAATCACTAGTGCCATGCAAATATCTGAAAACCTGCTTCTCTGCTATCCAATGCTCTTTCCCTGGTTTTGACATAAACCCGCTCAACACTCCCACTGCACGTATAATGTTTGGTCTAGTACATACCATTGCATGCATTAGACTACCCACTACACTTGCATATGGAACATGGGACATATCTTCTTCTTCTTCTTGTGTCTCGAGACACTGTTCAACAGATAGATTTACACCTATAGGAATAGGAACCTTCACTGGTTTACTATCCTGCATATTGAAACTCTACAATATTGTTTCGATATGATTCCTCTGGTTTAACCAAAGCTTCCTCTTTTCCCGATCTCTCTTAATTTCCATGCCCAAAATATAATTTGTAGCACCAAGATCCTTCATGTCGAATTTGGAGAATAATTGGGTCTTCAAATCCTAGATAATTTCTTTGTCATTTCCAACCAGCAACATATCATCCACATACAAGAGAAAATAAATAACATTGTCACCAATTAATTTAAAATATAGACAATGATCCTCTTTTCTTCTGGTGAAGACAAGTCCCCGTATATAGGTATCAAGTTTATGGTACTGCATCCTTGGTGACTATTTGAACCCATACAAATAATTTTTTTAACCTGCATACCAGTTCTTTCTTACCCTTCACCGCAAAGCCTTCAGGTTGCTTCATGTAGATTTCCTCTTCTAGATCCCCATAAATAAATGTTGTCTTCACATCCATATTCTACCTCAAAATCAAATGGAGCAACAACAAATAAAATTAATCTAATAGACGTAACCTTGGTAACAAGAGAAAAAATATCACCAAAATCAATTCTCGGCTCATGGGAATAACCTTTTGCTACCAATTGAGCTTTACATTTCTCCACCTTGCATCCTGCATTCATCTTCTTCTTAAACACCCATTTTCTCCTGATGGGCTTCCTCCCGATGGGCTTCCTTCCAGCCGAAAACTTCACCAGGTCACATGCCTCTTTTTTGTGCAAGGATGCCATTTCATCAACCATGGCCTCCTTCTAGAGTTTTCCATCCTTTGAATCCACTGCCTCCCTGACAGTTTTGGGATCATCATCAATGATAGTTAAATAAAAATTTGAACTTAAAGAAGATGGAATATACATTTATGGTTGCCTTCTTTCCCGAACTGACCTTCTCGTAGCTGGAGTTTGTGGCTCTTCCTCTTATGAATCTTGTTCTGTTGTAGAGTTTGATTCATCCTCCTTTAGCTCAAACTCTATCTTCTGAGGTTCCTTTGGTAGGAATTCATGTTTAATAACATATTTAACATCTCTAAACACCACATCTTGGCTGTACACAACCTTCCTTGTTTCTAGGTTCCAAATCTTGTAACCCTTTAAATAATCCTTATACCCAATAAAGATGCACCTTTCAGATTTATTATCCAACTTGGTCCTTTTGTCCTTTGAAACATGTATATATGAATCACATCCAAATACCCTTAGATGTGAAAGTGATATTTTCTTACCAATCCATACCTCATGTGGAGTGTTATCCTCCAACACTAATGAAGGTGATCCGTTAACCAAGTAACATGCAGTCTCCACTACCTCAACCCAGAATTCCTGTCCTAACCCGGTACCACTAAGCATGATTCTTTCCTTTTCCATCAATGTTATTTTCATTCTTTCTCCAACTACGTTTTGTTGAGGTGTGTATGGAGTAGTCTTCTGCCATGATATACCACACTTCTTACAAAACTCTTAAAATTCCTTCTTGCAGAACTCTCCAACATTATATGTCCTCAACACCTTTATCTTCTTTTCTAGTTTTCCACCAGAGCCTTAAATTCTTTAAATATGTCAAAGAATTCAGATTTCTTCTTCAAGAAATATATCCATGTATTCCTTGAGTAATCATCTATGAATGAAACATAGTACACAAACTTACCCAGTGATGGAACCAACACATGTCCAAACACATCAATGTGCACAAGTTTTAATATATTGTTCACCCTCTCAGCATCAGAAAGAAAACTCACTCGATTCTGCTTCCCATATACACAATGTTCCCAGAAATTGAAATACAGAGAGAAATTAGACTTACATCCTACCATACCATTACCATGTAGTATCCGAAGGCCCTTCTCTCCAATATGTCCAAGCCTCTGATGCCATAGCATGGTCTTTTCTCTAGAGACCACTAGGATTTCTGCTCCACTTTCAGGAACTACAGAGATATTGCACCCATCAATAACAGTGCTACCCTAAAGCTTGTACAAAGTTCCAATACAAATAAACCACATTAATGCCAGTGCTCCATGAACCATCTTGTAGGTATCTTTCTCGAACACTGCTTTTACACTTGCATCATCCATCTTGCTTATAGAAATAATATTTCTAGCCAATGTAGGAATATGCAGAACACCAAGAAGTGTTCTAATCCTTCCACCTTGAAAATTCAACTTGAATTTTCCACGTACGATGATTCTAGCCTTCATATCATCCCCTAAGAAGAAATAATCACCATAATACTTCTCATACTTTTAGAACCACTCCCTATGGGAAGTGAAGTGAAAGGATGCACCCGAGTCAATCAACCATGCCTCATGATCTATGTGTGTATTTGAAGAAGAAGCCAAATACACATCCCCACCTTCATCTAAGGTGGTTTTTGCCTCTACAGAAGGAGCATCATTAAATCCCTTTCCTTTCTCAGGAGCTTTAGATATGCAGTCCTTTTTGAAGTGCCCTTCATTTCCACATTTCCATCACATCTTTACAGGATTTCCTGGAGATTTATATCTCCCACTCAAAAAATTATTTTCGTTTCTATTATGGGACCTTCCTCAAACATATATGGCATCTCCATTCTGGCCCTCCATATTTTTCTATCTCATTTCCTCCAACAATAAGGCTGAGACAATTTCATCAAAATTCAAGGTAGTTGTATTGCTACCTATTGAAATAACCAGACTGTCCTAAGAATCTAGTATAGAACACAACAAACTGATGCACTTATCTTCATACAAGATTTTAATATCAACAGATGACAACTGAATTACCTAACTATTGAAGGCATTCAAATGCTCTGTCACCGAGTCTCCATCCTTCATCCTCACGTTATAAAATTTTTTCCACAGGAATAATTTATTCACCAGAGACTTAGATTGGTACAAAGTACCTAACTTGACCCACAAAGCCTTTGTCATAGCTTCCCCAGATACATCCAACAATACCAAATCTAATATACGCAATCGTATTGTGCTCTTTGCCTTCCGATCCAACTTCGCCCAATCTTCATCTAATAATTCCATTTTTTTAGTACTCGGACCTACCACGATCCACTGATCCTCCATATTGAGCTTCCACAACTCAAAAATCTGACCATTAAATTTATAGATCTCTATCTTTCCACTACTTTCCAGATTATTTCACCCCAAGAATCGATCTACATATCTCCCACTGTACAGGGTCTACCATAGGCCCGAGAAAAAAAAATCCTCAGCATCAAAGGCATCCCCTTGAAGTCAAACCTCGCTCTGATACCAAATGTAAGTTTTAATCCTATATAGAAATTATCTGCAAACAAATTCTTAAAAATAGAAAATAAACAATAGCAAGAGCGTAAAACATAAAAAAAAATATACACATAGATTTTTCCCCTGGATCCAAAATCAGGACTACCAACTTGATTTTTCAATATATTCCTTTTAGTGTTGCAACACACATATATATATACATGGTGAAGCATTCATAAACCCCAATCCATTAACCCTGGATTAGAACATAACCGTAGCTCGCTTGACCGGATCTACAAAATACTAGGG
Organism: Pinus albicaulis; assembly: GCA_034641835.2. NCBI lineage: Eukaryota > Viridiplantae > Streptophyta > Pinopsida > Pinales > Pinaceae > Pinus > Pinus albicaulis. Next base: position 432,610,725 of record CM076581.1, on the reverse strand, counting down.
GAAGAAAACCATCATGCCCCAAAATCATGTGGAAATCCATGCAAAAAACCATAGGCAGGTCAACCCACCTAAAATAGGGTCCAAAAATATTTTTCCCAGGTTGCTGCCCCGAACCCCGTGTAGGGGGCTACCCGCCCACTGCAAACCCCTTGACAGGGGGGGCTGCTGCCCCCCTGTAACCCCCTTGTTGTGCCCAACGCAAGCGAAGGGAGTCTACTGCTCCCCCTATGACCCCCTTGTTGCGCCTGGCGCAAGCGAAGGGAGTCTACCACCCCCATTGTGACCCCCTCGCTGTGCTCGGTGCAAGAAAAGGGAGTCTAAGGACCCCCTCCTGCCCCCCACTTTTCACCTACTTCTAGTCATGGAAAGAATATAACAAAAACTCAATATATGTCTGTGGACCTTTCTCGAAAACCTCCACTGCCAGACACAAATATTTTGTCATTTTTATTGATGACTTCTCAAAGAAGTGTTGGATCTTCTTCATGTGAAAGAAGGATGAGACATTCTCCAAGTTCATAGAATTCAAGGCATTGGTTGAGAAAGAAATCAACAAGAAGGTGAAGCTTCTCAAGAGCGATAATGGAGGTGAGTATCTGTCAAATGAATTCAAAAAATTTTGTGCGAAAGAAGGAATTTGATGAAAGATAACAACACTCCATAACCCACAACAAAATGGGGTGCCTAAGAGAAAGAACCATAGAATGGTGGGAGCTGCAAGGGATATGTTGCATGACCAATGCCTACCAATGAATTTGTGGTTAGAGCCATGCAACATAACAATATATTTTTAGAATAAGAGTCCTCATTAGGTTCTGGGCATGATTACATCGGAGGAAGATTTCTTGGGGAGTAAGCCAAATGTGTCACACTTTTGGATTTTGGATCCTATGTCTATTTCCATGTCCCCAAAGAATCAAGGAATAAGCTTGAGATGACAAAAAAATTGGGGGTATTTATGGGTTACAAAAAAAATCCTCACAATTACCGTGTGTACTTGCCATCCCTTAGAATGAAAGTTGTTCGAAGGGATGTAAAATTTTATGAGGAGAAAGCGACGCGGTGCTCTCTTGAGAGGGAGATTCAGATCCCACCAAAAGAGGAGATTTTAAATCCAAAGGAGGAGCCCATAGAAGTTGTGGAGAAACCATAAATTGGGGAACAAAGATTGGAGACATCCACTCAATCATAACAATCTAGAGAAGGCAGAAAAAGGACCAGGGAAGCTGAAAAAATTTTGCAATATGCAAGGGAGAATGTGGGAGCTCCTTCAAATTTTCATAGGAAGAGGAGGTCATCTGATCGGTACACTGACTACATGGTTCTAATGACTGAACTTGTAGAGATTGAGCCATCCTATTTCAAGGAAGTCATAGAGAAACTTGTATGGGTTAATGCAATCGTGAAAGAGTAAAAATCCATTGTAAAGAACAGTGTTTGGGAAGTGGTCCCAAGACCAAAAAATAAATAAATTGTAGGTTCAAGATGGACCTTAAAGGTTAAGCATGTAGCATACATAAGCATAGAGAAGTATAAGGCTATATTTGTGGCAAAGGTTTACTCCCAAGTTGAGGGAACTGACTATGAGGAGACCTTTGCTTTTGTAGCAAGGTACTCATCCATTATATCAATTATTTCTCTGGCTACGCAGATGGGGTGGAATATCCACTAGAAGGATGTAAAAACAAAATTTCTCAATGGGTTTATTGAGGAGGGGGTGTACACTGAGCAACTAGAAGGTTTTAAGACATTTGATCGGGAGTCTCATGTGTGCAGACTCAAGTGAGCATTATACAGTCTCAAAAAAGCACCCCATGGTTGGTACACCAAGATCGATATCTATCTCATTGGTTTGGGCTTCACCAAAAGTGAAATTGATGCAAACCTCTATCAAATATTAGTAGAAAGTAAATTGATTATTATTATCTTATATTTTTATGATTATATTTTAACTTCTGACGAGCAACTGATCATATCTTGAAAGGAGGAGCTTGATAGGGAATTTGAAATGAAGGACATGGGTCTCATGCTCTACTTCCTCGGGTTGGAAGTATGGAAAATAAATGGGGAACTATTTGTGTCTCAAGGAAAGTATGCAAATGAGATACTATAGAGATTCTACATGGAGAGTTTTAAACCCATGGAGACACCTCTAGCGACCAACTCGAGGAAAGAGGATGCCACTTCAAGTGAAGAAGTGGATGCTACCATTTATTGGTAGCTAGTGGGTTAACTGATGTATCTTGTGAACACATGACCAGATATGTGCTATGCAGTCAACCAACTGAGCCAGGCCATGGTTAGGCTGACCAAATTATATTAGAAGGTAGCTAAGCATGTTTTACGGTACCTCAGAGGCATTACCTAGTTTGGAATATGGTACAGACAAGTAGAGGGAGTGAAGCTATGTGGCTTCACAAATGTAGATTGGGAAGGGAGTACATCAATCGAAAGAGTACATCAGGTGTAATTTTCAACGTTGGGTCCGCAAAAATTTCCTATTACAACAAGAAGAAAAGATATATGGTGCTTATCTCGGCTGAATCAAAATACATGGATGCGAGTCAAGAAACATGTGAGGTGATATGGATGAGAAAGATACTTGTGGGACCATTTGGTCAAATGATGGATCTAACTGTGATCTATTGTGATAATCATAGTTTCATCAAACTATCTGAGAATACTGTATTTCATGATTGATCCAAGCATATATATATATATATATATATATATATATATATATATATATATATATATATATATATATATATATATAGTATCACCATTTACATGTGCAAAGGTGGATAATGTTGCTACAATACATTTCGATAGAGGAATGACTTACTGGAATTTTGACAAAGAATTTTCCAACAGGGAATTTTGAGTTCCACAGGTGCAAGATAGGTGTGGTGGATAATCCCTTTCTTTCTAAGAGGAATTGTTGAAAAATGCAATAAGAAATTTTCAATTTGATTTTGCTTTGATTAAATTGAGAAAATTTGAATATCAACAGATAGCTTCGATGTAGTTAACTGAGGGGACATGGCTCTTTTCAATGGGTTAGCTTAGTAAATTCGAGTTGGAGGAGTTAGAGTTCAGTTAATCATGTTTGATTACTAATTTGTTGCAATCAAGGTCAGTTATTTCAAGTTGTTTTCAGTTATAGTTCTAACTATTAAAGCAACTAGTGGAAGGTCAGTTGTGCAGTGGGACTTCAGTCAAACTCAGTGATCATATAGTTAACTGATCAATCAACCCAAACAAACTAGTTCATGGAAATAATTCGAGTTCCCTAGTTGTTGTGGAGATTCCAAGGAAGTATAACATTAGTTTTAAACTAGTCTTAAGTGTACATGTGTTGCATGCAGTCAGATGATCAACCTTGGGAATTGCACAATCAATTTGAGGAATTTCCTAAATAATAGTGGCCTAATTTCTCAAGGAATTTCACAAGGAAATAAGGTGTTATCACCGAATTGTATCCTGTTGGGCTGCTTCAATGGTCAACTTGGAGTAACTCTTTCAACCCACTTGCAACTGGAAATTAGCCTATCCAGTCTGAGAGGGCTCTCTCAAAAGAAGAAAAAATGATTTTCAATGAAGTTTAAAGTAGATGGCTAACTCTGAATTGGATTGAATGTGATGTTTTTGTATAGGTGAAAGATGTAAACCAGTAACTACCATTGGGCAAGGAGTCAATATGAAAACTAAGTCACAAGTAAAACTATCTCATGGAAGTTGAGGCAATTGTATTCTTATAAAAGCATACATAAAAGAAAAAACATCAAGATATATGCATACATGAAGTTGGAGCATGTCACCAAGAATTTCGAGTGATTATACATAAGAAAACTAATAAATCTTGACAAAACAACAACCTAGGTGTAAAAGGGAAGTTGGAGCATGTGATCATGAATTCCAAGTGATTATACAACTAGAAAACTGGAGAGAAAGTAAAGGAATGATAGAAAAAACTTACATAAGAATACATAAAAGAATCTCAGGTATGAAATAAGCATGCTGCAACTATATATTTCTGATATCAAACTATTACAATAGTGGTAGTGTCAAGTAACCATCTCCCAACCTTTTCAAACTCTTTCCTCTCCCTATTTATAGAGTTAGGCACCTTTACATCATGTCTACCAGCTGGGATAGACCATCAAATATCTTCAAGGACACCTTATCTAACTAACAATTGATTGCAAGGAGGAAAAGTAGAGATAATTCTGTTTTCAAGAATTAGAAACCTAATAGGACTCTCTCACTCATTAATACCTTAACTAATTATTAAAAATTCAATACATAAAAAAGCCTTATCGAGACAGAAGCCTTCTGAGGTGGCAGAAGGCATGATTTAACCATAAAACATCATAGCAAGAAATTAGGAACTGTTCTTCGGATTTTGATTAAAAGCTGTTATGTTGATGATGTGGCAGCATGATGAGTTGGCATCTCCAAACCACCCTTATGACAAGTGTTTCCTTTCAGTAATCATCTCTCTGATAATATTTGATACTTCTTTGATATTCTTTGACATTCCTATGTGGAAAAACCTTGGAAAACTTCTTACCCTTCAGAAATTCCCAAAAATTGACTTTGTTGCAAAAAACAGAGCTTTAGGTACTTCCATAGAGAGATTCTGTAGCGAAAGAATTTAGGCCACCTGTGTTGTACATATGTTGCTTTTGACCATTATATGGTGTTATGTGGTCAAAAAAATTTAATACAGGCCTTAGAGTTCCTTAACCAAGTCAAAATAAGTGACTTTGAACCAAAAAGACATCTTCAGAAATTTTGTAGCGTAGTTTTGTAGCAAGGTTGTTTTTGTCCTTTCTCCTTTTCTTCTACCACCTCTGCTGGTCAAACAATTTTTTTCAGGTCAAAATGAGTGAATACCATCAACCTCCCTCCTTGGATCTTCAAAAAACTTTTTTTATAGGCAAAAAAGCATCTTCAGAAATTTCGTAGCGTTTTTGTGGCTTCAAGCCTGGAGCACACTACGAAACTTCCTAATTATGGAGAAAATTCAAAATATTCATTTTTATTCCAAATTTCACTTGTAGGTCTGAAAAGTGATATAATGAAATATGATAAGACAAAATTCCCTCTTACCCTCTTCAAACAACATCATTTTCACCTTAAGCAAGTTTTATTATCAATAAAATGACTATTTTTCTTAAAAAAATAGGGTTTAGAGATGAGCTCTTATCTCCCTATCCTTGATATCTATTGCAAAATTGAGGGAGGTTTTTGTAGGTCATTCTGTTCTAAATAAAAAACTCTCTTGGTTTTTTTGAAAACCATTTGTCTAGAATATGCATTAGAAAAATATGTATAAAACATGAAAATTTTGGATTCTGAAAATAGGTCCCAGAGACATCTTTGAATATTCAAACTGGTAGCACCTGTGAGAAAAGTGAAGGAGGCTATTTTTCCATGTTCTATACTTGAAAATAACCTCTCTCATAATTTCTGAATTTAACCCTATTCATCCATAATCTTCTGTTTAAATTTACTTCTCAAATAATCCAAAAACACAACAATTTCCTTGTTAGCTCCAGCAGAAATTCAAGCAACCTGAACTGGTCCATGGGCTTCTATCTAACCACAAAGCCTCCTTTGTATGCTGTTCCAGTAAATTTAGTGGAAAAATTCTTTGAAACTTGTGCATGGAAACCCTACAACCTGTGGCAGAATTGCAAGCATCCAGTCCTCTTGAAAGCCTCCATAGTAGTAGGGTCTTCATTGAGTAATTTCAAACACATGGGGTCATACCCGTGACAATAGCCACCCATGTTTGTTTTTTTTCTTGCAGGCATGGATGCTTTATAGTCTTCACTGCCTCCCTTGCTGATGACACTTGCAGAATTTTAATTTGACAAAAACCTGCTTGGATTGATGAAGCAAATCTGTAGGGATCGAATCATATGCAAGGATAAAAAATAATATGAAAAAATGTTGTTTTGGGGTAAGGTTTAAAAGGTTAATTGACAGCTCGAGTTTTAATAATAGTACATGCAACCAAAAATATTTCATGATTACCTCAAATATGGTCGTGTACATTTGAAACTTACCATAATGACCTTGAAAGGCCTTCACCTTTACTGCTCTAATCCTAAACTGACACCTCACATCATTCTGACAACCTTGGTTGGAAAAATGCATTTTCGTAGTGAAGACAGTTAGGCTGCTGACAGATTCGCTGCAAAACTATTAGGCAGTTTCATAGCGAAATCTGCAGATTTCCTTTGTAAATCGCTACGAAATTCTGAAAAACTGACAGGAGTGGACTTTTGAGTTTAAATGCATGGGGAATGACAACTGACATGATATGGGACTGATTTCACTGAAGTGGTATGAATGGAAGTGAACATTAAACCTAGGATAGGCTTCAAAAATGCAAAAAAAAATTGTATATCACATTGACATGGCTTAGGAAACCTCATCCATTTGATGAATGACCTGCACGACCCTATCAAGAAAATTTTTACAACCAATGAGTGATAACATAAGGGTTGAAGCATAGGCATAATTTGACTAAGTATGGGCTAGAGATTCTTATTAAGAAGACATATAGGTTATTCACTTGCACGTTGTGCTCAGTTGAGAAAATAAATTGTAATACATCTCTATTCATTAGATTAACGCAAGAAAGAAAAGGGGTTTTTAGCATATTTCTTTCCCCTGGAAAAATATTGTGTGCTTGTGTGTTATTTCTCATTGTATGTTTGTGATTGATGTTCTAAATTGTGAATTGAATTCCGCATAACCACAGAGTAGGTTTGTGTCTTGTGATTTTGATTAAAACTTCATGATCATGGTTTTTAAACTTCTGTGGTTATCGTTGACTGTTGCAAAATCCAGATTATCCACAGTATCATAAAACATTGGTTGACATTTTGAATCCTAATGGGGATTCATCATCAGGACGAGAATGAAGAATGAAAGAAGGTTGCAAAAGGTCAAGGTATAAATAGTGAAGGAATATGGTGCTTGAGAGGAGTCGACAATAGATAACAATCTTAATTAAATAAATTATTTATTTTTAATTTAAATAATAACTAAATTTTAATAAATATTTAAAGCTTAAATTTTAATTTTAATAAATTAATTAATTTTTTTTTAATAAATATTTTAATTATTTAAATTTTAACTAATTAACATTTGTATATAATAAACCTTAAGACTAAATTTAATCTTACTAAACTAATTTTTATTTAATGTCAAAATATTTTGTTTGATGTCTAAAATTTTTTATACTTAATGTCTAAAATTTTATAATTAATTTTAACTAATGTCTAAATTTTACGACTAAAAATATTTTAATTACAGCTTGAGGTTTTTAATTCCTAACCTAAATTTTATATAAGTTAATAAATAAATGATAATAATTAATGAATATTATTATAATTAATTAAAACCTAATAAGTTGTTATAGATTATTTAAATCCTAATAAGTTATTATAATTTACAATTTACTTTTAACGAAATATTTGAAATTTAACTTCCCCTCGCTGGTAATAATTATTATTAATTGATTAATTTTTATAAATAGAATATAAATTAATCAACATAAATAATTATTACAAGTGAGTGAAATAAAATGCTTTGTACATACACGGCCCTAAACTTCTTACTAAAAGGAGAAGAAGCAAACCTGTGAACTTATACTTAGGAAGCGGATGAACCTAATGAGCACATCTGTCTAATAAAAGGCTGCCAACTGTCACTAATCTCGAATCCTTCATCCCTGTTGATGTTATGAGGGTGTTTTATAATCTCCACCGCTTCTCTAATATTTCGTCTATGATAATGTTCCTCCCTTGCAATGATTTTAGCATCCTCAAGATGCAAGGGATGTTTCGTTTTTGAGGAGTGATCAGCAAGGGCGGAGGTTCGAGCTTGCCCATGCTTAATATTGGCACCATGCTCCAGACATTTTTGAAGAGAGCGCCCAGTTTCACCGATATAACTCTTCCCACATGAGAATTCAATCTTGTAAACACCTTTAAGCTACCCCTGACTAATGTTGTCTTTAACTGAGCACATGTTTTGTCTAATGGTTCCTGCTGCTGAGAATTGAGAAAAAATGTCACTCTTACCCAAAACCTTAGCAATATTATCTGTCACACCTTTGATGTATGGCAGAAAAACCCTTCCATTGTTCTCCTGAGGATCTTGGTGTCTCTTGGATACGACAATACCTCTTGATCTGTTTATGGATTTTTTGATTTCTCTTTCCTTATACCCTAGACCAGAGAAAATAGATGTCAGGTGAGAGAGCTCTTCTTCTAGGTGCTCCTCATCGAAAATTCTCAGGGCTCTGACAGCAAGAGTGTTTAGGACACCAAATTTTTGAGTAGGATGATGGTAAGACTCAACGTGAAGGTAACTGTTGGTGTGGGTTTTCTTCCTATAAACCTATTGCCCTAATGTTCCATCTTCCTTTATGGTAACTAGGACATCCAAGAAAGGAATGCTCCCATTTTCTTCCATCTCTCTGGTAAACTTAATTTCTAAGGAAATTGAGTTGAGGTGATTGAAAAATTTATCGAGATTCTCCCTCCCATGTGACCACTTTATGTTAGTGTCGTCGACAAATATTTTCCACCAAGATGGACTTAAGGGAAAGGAGGCAAGGGCTTTATTTTCAAAGCTTTCCATAAATAAGTTGTCCATAATAGGGCAGAGTGGTGATCCCATTATGACACCAGATACTTTCTCATAGAACTTCCTTGGAAGCTGAAGAAGGTGGATCTTAAAAAAATCTCCACAAGATTGGCTGTTTTAGGATCCATGACCTCATTAATAACCTTCACTGCTTCATATAAGGGGATTTTGGTAAACAGTGAAACCACATCAAAGCTTACAAGTATGTCTCTCTCCTCAACCCTCTCTTCTTTTATAACTCTAACGAAGTCACTAGAGTCTTTAATGTAGGATTCAGTGTTTCCAACGAGAGGCTTGAGAATTTTTGCAACATATTTCACTAGCTCATAGGTGGGGGATCCAATGGTATTGATAATTGGTATAAGGGGAAACCCGTCTTTATGAATCTTAGGAAGCCCATAAATTCTCGGAATGACCTCATAGGAGAGGGTCAATTTCTTCTTCAACTTATCATCAAGATGTGAGTTCGAGATTGCCTTCTTAACTTCTCTTAAGACCTTTGGCAAGGGGTTGGACTTCAACTTCTTGTAGCTGCTTCAGTCAAGATGCTCCTTCATTTTCCTAATATAATACGTCTTATATAAAATGACAGTAGCCCCACCCTTTTCCACCTTAAGGACAACAATATCATTGTTGTTATGAAGGGCTTTAAGAGTTCCTATCTCCTCTTTGCTAAGGTTACATTTAGGGGGTTTAGATTTTCTTAGAATTAGGGAGAATTCCTGTCTAAGTGCCTCTTTTTCATCCAAAGGTAAAACTCGAATTCCCTCCTCAATGCTACACAAAATGATCTCATTTGGAATACCCTTAGGAGCAACAGCAAATTCCAAACCTTTGCCTAGAATCCTACTGGTATCATGACTTAATTCTACCGAAGAAAGGTTAACGACATTTTTGTTAATGGATTCACCATATAAAGGCTTCCTATTAATATTTTTCTCCACATATAATGTGGGCTCCCTAGTAATATTTCTATCCTTATCTAACTTCTTAATAAGATTTTTTTTCTCCTCAACATCCCCAAACTTGTTGCTTGTTGAAAACGAATTCCTATTCAAAGCGCCACACTTTCCAATTATCTCTGTTTTCGAATTAATGTTATTTAATGGGTCATAACACTCTCCATGGTTATGAAGAAGACCCTGCCCCAATTTACTCTTCTCACTGACCATTAGTTGGCTTTCATGATTTTTGCTGTCCATGTGGCCGTTGACAGCTTGGATAGGGTTAACGACATCACTTCTTAATGAATTATTGGCAGGGTCCACGTCCACCTCTTCGACTGAGTAATATGTAGGGTTCATATCACTGCTTCTGAATGAATAATTATTATCGTGATTAATGGTAACTTCTTCCACGAGAGGACCCGAGTTAAAACAGGAGCAAGCCATGCTCATGGGGTATTTCCCGTTCACGTGGTTGCTGACTATTTGGCTGGGGTTAACGTCATTGATTTTCTTTGAAAAATCCAAATGGTCCATGTCCCCCTTACTAACTGAAAAATTCGTAGGGTAAATTTTATCATTTCTGAATGGGTTCACGCTACTAGAAAGGTTCAACGGTAAGTCTGGAGGAGGAGTCATCACAGACATAGTGTCCCCGATTTTTAGAAGTTCAGTGCGGGAGAATGATGTCTAATGAGTAGTAGAATGATTTCTCCCCTTAGAAGAAGAGTCATCGACACTGCTCGAACCAAATCGCTCAAAACCAAAGGGAACCTCATTCCTTGGCTTTATGAAGTTACTATTTCCTTTATCAGAGGAAACATCTACATTAATATGTTTTACTGAGAATCGCTCGACAGAGGTGCTAGAGTTACTGTTATTAATCAACGATACCTATCCTTCTTCTTCCACGGGAGAGTCAGTGCTACAGGCGAAGCCTGTTTGCACAATGCATCTTCCAGAAGACTGTGGCTGTCCCTCCGAAGGTCAGAAGGCATTCTTATCTGACACTTGATTTTCAACGAGAACCATCCTCTTTAATTTGACCATCTTTTTCAGGTGAATGTCCCGAGCTAGTTGAAATTCCTTCTAGGCTATGATAGCGGCCTTTGCATCAATGGTTTTTCATAGATTGGGATTGATTAAATTGGCAAGCTTTAAATGCAAAGAAAGGGTTATGTTTCCTAGTTTATCTAACGTTGCATGAGTGCGCTTAATATCACCATTAATAATGTTAAAACTAAGCTTAAGAAAATATCTATTGTATCTCCGAAGGTGTAGGATATTTTTAATCTGGGCGAAGGCGGGGATCAGGTTTAAGTCACGACATTCTTTAAAAAAATGGAGGTCTGTGGCCCTTCTTTCAATCTGAATTTGAATTTTTTCCAGATAAAAAAATCTACCCAAGACTCCCCTCCGTGTAGAGAAATAATTATGGTGCGACGATAGATAAATTAGGATGCATAACCCTTTCTTTGCATCAGAAGCTTTCCAGTTTAATCAATCCTGAGCTGTGGAAAACCATTGATGCAAAGGCCGCTATTAGAGCCTAGAAGGAAGGTCAGCTAGCTTGAGACAGACACCTGAAAAAGATGGTTAAATTAAAGAGGATGGATCTCGCTGAAAATTGAGTGTCGGATAAGAATGCCTTCTGACCTTCGGAGGGAGAGCTACAGTCTTCTAGAAGATGCAATGTGGGGATAGGCTTTGTTTATAGCATTGACTCTCCCATGGACGAATAAGGAGAGGTATCATTGATTAATAACGGTAGCTCCAACACCTCTGTTGAGCGGTTCTCTGTAAAACGTATTAATGTAGTTGTTTCCTTTGATAAAGGCAATAGTAACTTCATAGAGCTGAGGAATGAGGTTCCCTTTGGTTTTGAGCGATTTGGTTCGAGCAGTGTTGATGATTCTTCTAATAAGGGGAGCAGTCGTTCTACCACTCGTAAGACATCCTTCTCCCGCACTGAACTTCTAAAAATCAGGGACACTATGTCTGCGATGAATCCTCCTCCAGACTTACCGTTGAACCTTTCCAACATCGTGAACCCATTCATAAATGAGAATGTTTACCCTGTGAATTGTTCAGTCAGTAAGGGGGATGTGGACCATTTGGATTGTTCAAAGAAAATTGATGATGTTAACCCAATCCAAACAGTCAGCAGGCATGTGAACTAGAAATAATCCATGAGCATGGCTCACTCATGTTTTAACTCGAGTCCTCTCATGGAATAAGTTCCCGTTAATCACGATAATAATTGTTCATTCAGAAGCAACACCATGAACCCTGTAGATTGCTCAGTTGAAGAGGTCGATGTGGACCCTGCCAATTGTTCATTAAGAAGTGATGTCGTTAACCCTATCCAAGCTGCCAATGACCACGTGGACAACAAAAATTGTGAAAGCCAATAGATGGTCGGTGAGAAGAGTAAATTGGGACAGGGTCTTCTTCATAACCGTGGAGAGTGTTATGATCCATTAAATAACATTAATTCGAAAATAGAGATAATTGGAAAGTGTGGCACTTTGAATAGGAATTCATTTTCAACAAGAAACAAGTTTAGGGATGTTGAGGAGACAAAAAATATTATTAAGAAGTTAGATAAGGATAGAAATATTACTAGGTAGCCCACATTATATGTCGAGAGAAATATTAATAGGAAGCCTTTATATGATGAATCCATTAACAAAAAGGTCGTTAACCTTTCTTCGATAGAATTAAGTCATGATACCCGTAGGATTCTAGGCAAAGGTTTGGGATTTGCTGTTGCTCCTAAGGGTATTCCAAATGAGAGCATTTTTTGTAGCATTGAGGAGGGCATTCGAGGTTTAACTTTAGATGACAAAGAGGCACTTATACAAGAATGCTCCCTGATTCTAAGAAAAGCTAAACCCCCTAAATGTAACCTTAGCAAAGGGGAGATAGGCACTCTTAAAGCCCTTTGCAACAACAACGATATCGTTGTCCTTAAGGCGGACAAGGGTGGGGCTGCTGTCATTTTAGATAAGATGGATTATATTAGGAAAATGAAGGAGCATCTTGACTGAAACAACTACAAGAAGTTGGAGTCCAACCCCTTACCAAAGGTATTAAGAGAAGTTAAGAAGGCAATCTCGAACTCACATCTTGATGATAAGTTGAAGAAGAAATTGACCCCATCCCGTGAGGTCATTTCGGGAATTTATGGGCTTCCTAAGGTTCATAAAGACGGGGTTCCCCTTAGACCAATTTTCAATACCATTGGATCCCCTACCTATGAGCTGGCGAAATATGTCACAAAAATTCTCAAGCCTCTCATTGGAAACACTCAATCTTACATTAAAGACTCTAGTGACTTCGTTAGACTTATAAAAGAAGAAAGGGTTGAGGAGAGCGACATCCTTGTAATATTTGATGTGGTTTCATTGTTTACCAAAATCCCCTTATATGAAGCAATGAAGGTTATTAATGAGGTCACGGATCCTGAAACAACCAAGCTTGTGGAGATTTGTTTAAGATCCACCTTCTTCAACTTCCAAGGAGAGTTCTATGAGCAAGTATCTAGTGTCGCAATGGGATCACCACTATCCCATATTGTGGCCATATTATTTATGGAAAGCTTCTAAAAGAAAGCCCTTGCCTCCTTTCCCTTAAGTCCAGCTTGGTGGAAAATATTTTTCGATGACACTAACATAAAGTGGTCGCATGGTAGGGAGAATCTCGATAAATTATTCAATCACCTTAACTCAATTTCCTCAGAAATTAAGTTTACCAGAGAGATGGAAGAAAACATGAGCATTCCTTTCTTGGATGTCCTAGTTACCAGAAAGGAAGATGGAAAATTAGGGCATCAGGTTTATAGAAAGAAAACCCACACTGATAGCTACCTTCACGCTGAGTCTTACCATCATCCTGCTCAAAATTTTGGTGTCCTAAACACTCTTGCTATTAGAGCCCTGAGAATTTCCGATGAGGAGCACCTAGAAGAAGAGCTCTCTCACCTGAAATCTATTTTCTCTAGTCTAGGGTATATGGAAAGAGAAATAAAAAAAGCCATAAACAGAGCAAAATGTATTGTCGTATCCAAGAGACGCCAAGATCCTTAGGAGAATAGTGGAAGAGTTTTTTTTGCCACACATCAAAGGTACGACAGATAAGATTTCTAGGGTTTTGGGTAAGAGTGACATTTTTGCTCAATTCTCAACAATAGGAACCATTAGACAAAACATGTGCTCAGTTAAAGACAGCATTAGTCAGGGGCAGCTTAAAGGTGTTTACAAGATTTACTGCTCATGTGGGAAGAGTTATATTGGTGAAAATAGTCGTTCTCTTGAAAAGCATCTGAAGGAGCATGGTGCCGATGTTAAACATGAGCGAGCTCAAACCTCTACCCTTGCTGATCACTCCTTGAAAAAAAACATCATTTGCGTCTTGAGGATGCTAAAATCATTGCAAGGGAGGAACACTATCAGAGACAAAATATTAGAGAAGCGGTGGAGATTATAAAACACCCACATAACATCCACAGGGACAGAGGATTCAAGATTAGTGACAGTTAGTAGCCTCTTATTAGACAGATGTGCTCATTAGGTTCGTCCGCTTCCCAGGTATAAGTTCGCAGGTTTGCTTCTTCTCCTTTTAGTAAGCAGTTTAGGGTCGTGTCTGTACAAAGAATTTTATTTCACTCACTAGTAATAATTATTTATGTTGATTAATTTTTATTCTATTTATAAAAATTAATCAATTAATAATAATTATTATCAACGAGGGGAAGTTAATTTCAAATATTTTGTTAAAAGTAAATTATAAATTATAATAACTTATTAGGATTTAAATAATTTATAACAACTTATTAGGTTCTAATTAATTATATTAATATTAATTAATTATTTTCATTTATTTATTAACTTATATAAAATTTAGGTTAGGAATTAAAAACCTCAAGGTGTAATTAAAATGTTTTTAGTCGTAAAATTTAGACATTAGTTAAAATTAATTATAAAATTTTAGACATTAAATACAAATTTTTGAAATTAAATAAAAGTTAGTTTAGTAAGATTAAATTTAGTCTTAAGGTTTATTATATAAAAAATTTAATTAATTAAAATTTAAATAATTTAAATATTTATTAAAAAACTTTTAATTAATTTATTAAAATTAAAATTGAAGCTTTAAATATTTATTAAAATTTATTTATTATTAAAGTAAATTTTTAAATTAAAAATAAATAATTTATCTAATTAAGATTGTTATCTATTGTCAGCTCCTCTCAAGCATCATATTCCTTCACTATTTATACCTTGACCTTTTGCGACCTTCTTTCATTCTTCGTTCTCGTCCTGATGATGGATTCTCGTTGGGATTCAAAACGTCAACCAATGTTTTATGATACTTCATGATCAGTTGTAAATATACATCATAATTTCCACAAGGCATTCTTTTAAGGAAGGACATGGGGGCACACAAACAATAATTGCAATCATGGTGCTTTTGTTTAAATTCGGAGTGCTCATGCAGTTTATTTGTATAAATGCACTAGTGGGTTAGGGATATAAAAGGATTGATGTTATTAATTTTAATAATGCACTAGGTATGGAAGTATTATTTTGTAGGACCGGGGCGTTAGTTCTATGAAAGCATTGGTGCGTTAAAAATTACAATGCACCAAGACTTTAATTGAAAACAATACCAATGCTTGAAGAAATAAATGCCTCAGTGTTGTCATTTTTTGAAAAGGCACTGGTCATGCAAAAATATGCTGTCATAGTTCTTTTATATAACATAACGCACTAATTCATTTTTATGTTATGGATGCACAATTTTTTTGTATGAGATTTTCTCTTTTTTGGAAACATTGTCTTGTGACAAGTGTATTTATTATAATTTTTAAAATCGGTTATTCATCGAAAAATCGACATATATCTTAAAACAATATTCATATAAATTAAATTTTTAATAGTTAATTTGTATATGATGTTTGGATTAATCTGTTATATTATCAAATTTACATCTCTTCATTATAATATTTAATAAGTGGCATAACATTTCAAAATGACAATAGATAACACAATAGAATAAATTAAAATGTATTTTATTATATATCAACAAGACACTCTTTGTCATACAAAATGGGATTGTTATTGGTAACCCCTTGTCTTTCATTTAGGACACTATGTCCATTACATTAAACAAAATGTATGATTTTCATTGATAGTTATTTAAAAAAATACAACAGGTTGCATTGATATCCCAATAGATCATCATTATTCGCTGGAACTGCTATTAATGCTCGAGCTACTTCCATTACTTGGGTTATTTGGAGGAATGTTTTGTTGATTTCATCGACTGTTTTCGTCTTCTTATCATGTTCCATCCGCAAACATAAAAATAAAGTGTAATGAATGCATCTACACTCGTGATAATAATGGAAATTGAAATAAATGATATACATGAATGTAAATGGAATAACAATGTACCATAGCAAGAAGGGACTCATAAACTCTACACATGGTTTCAAAACCAAGTCTCATGCCTTGTTACAACAAGCCTTCTGCTAGCGTAGTTCCATACTTTGTTTCTTGCATGTTTTAAACCCCTTTACAAATCGTAGATTTAATATAGAGGTTTTTTTTGTTCTATTAATTATAAACTCGGAGAAGTAAAACAACATAGATACTTGCAACTTGCACAATTAATTTTTTTATATGCCAACATATACTCACAACCCAACTTTAATCCAATCTCAATCAATTCTTCCAATGGCTCTTCTTTGTATGTTAGCACCTATTTGAAGATATTCAAGGATGGTTTCTGTAAAACAACTTAAAATATACAAAAATAAAACCTTGAGTTGTTATAAGAAAATAATAAGAATTACTCACAAACTTAGAAATAAACCATTTTCTTCCTTATTTTCCTGTTTTGTGTGCTGAATGGGTTCCATTTTGTTTTCTTCTCTACAAGAAAATACATGAAAATTATTATTTAATGCTATTATTTATTATTTATTATTATTATTTTTTACAAAGTCAATCGTGATTACATACATTTGAAGCATGTTGTTGTTGAGATGACTCCTCTTATGATGCAATTATTTCCATTTCTTTGACCATCTCCTTGTACATTTTTTTGGAAATTCCTACTGGTATGTTTTGCATATCAACTCATTGATTATTTGAGATTTTCATAATTATCTTGAAAAAAGTAATAAAATATTTTTATATTGATATATGAAAACTAAATATAACAAAATCTATATTAATAAAGGAATGCTTTGTAGTAATATATACATGTAATTCTAGAAATAATTTTAATTAAGAATATTACCTTTTGAATGATTATTTTTTGTTGTTGTATGTTTTTCTATTGTAAGTCTCACATGTCTCATTGACCATTTCTCTGTAAACGCTTCCTGTAGTTTAGATATAATTTGGTTCTTTCAATCATTGGATTGATTTTTGTATTGTAAGTGGAAAGTACGTCTATACGTTAATTCCACTAGATCCCTCATAGTTTTGTAAAAAAAAAATGTCTCCCTTTCATTAACCTCCAACACCACTCCAGATGAGCTAAGGACCAATTCATCATAATTTACATGTTCTATAATTTTTCTTTTCTTAGAACAACATTGATATTTTCCTTCGTTGTTGCTCCCTTTAGAAAATTAAACATATATGTATTAATATATTGTTTGAAACATGTTATATAATATTATTAATTATATTATTAATGAAAATTAAAAAAAAACCTATATTGAATATTATTTTTTCATTCAACTGATTCATCCTTTTGCGAATTTTCAATCAAGATTTTATGCTCTTTTGCACTTAGACTAGAGATAATCTTGTTGAACTTCTTCATTTTGTGGCTCTAAATGACACACACTAACCAATAAATATTATTTAAACTTACATATAGTTCAAACATATTAATTTTCTAAAGAATTTACAAAGAAATTGCCTTCTCTACTTTTTTCGATGTGCTATCATTGTGTCGATCAATATTTTTGTTTCTTGACACCTTATCAGACATTTTTTTACCAATATACAACATGTACCGTTCAATACAAAAGCCATTAAATATATTTTATAAATAAATAAAATAATTTTTAGCCAAAAATATCTCTGGTAACAGGTGCATTTATCTGAATAAACGCATCGGTGCATTTATCTGAATAAACGCACCGCTGCATTTATCCCATTAAACACACTAGGCGTTTAATTGTTCGACATTGTCAGGGATATTATCACTCCGAAATTTCCCACGGTAGTTAGATTGTGTTTTAAGAAATAATAGAGGCAACTATCAACCTACTTTTAAGCTTAGGATCTAGCCTTCCTAATGCTCAGAGAGGGCTCTCTCTACATGATTTAACTTTGTTTGTTTTAGTTGATTTTAGGCTAGTTATGTATGATTGATTGGTTTGATTTTGATTTGGTGGTGAAATTACTGATTTAGATGGATAATTTTATGTCTATTTTCCATTGGGATATGGAGTCAATGTGTCAAGCAACATGACAGAATCATGTTCTAAAGGAAATGTTCACAGGGCAAGGTAGATGAGTAAGATTAGATGTTTTAGGATGGATGGTGAAATGGTTTTCAATCAGGATCAAGGAGCAGTTAAGGATTCCTTGAAACAGATAATGAGGGAGATGAAAGAGGTCAATCAGGATGGGACAATAATTAAGGGTTCTCAGATCTGGATATCAGAAGAAAAAATTAAAATGAATAATAGTTTAGAAATAGAGTGTACTTAAACAAATTCTGTAATAATATTCTTGTTATGACATTTAAATTGGAAAACATACACCTTTATGGAATACTGAAGGAAAAACATGAACAATAGAAAGATACTTCTCTGAAATGGCTCAACACTGTAATATGATGCCTTTATTACTTGTCCAGTCTGCTAATTTGAAAATGGTACAATGAACCCTCACGTATTTGGATCAATTACAACTATAGAAATGTTCAGCAATCCACACACAATACTTAAAATTATGAAGTATTTATACAAAAACAAGTACAAAATATCCTAAACTATTTTAGGAATTATTAATGAAAATAAAATATCTTCCCACAAAAGATAGTGAAAACTATGTAACTGATGCTAGCTGTCCCTGCTTATTTGGATTTATTGTTTTCTCTTTGATCTTTTGCTATTTTCACTCTCTGATTGTTGCTTTTATGTTGGCTATCTTTTTATGTTAATTATCCTTTATGCTGCCTTGTCATATGATACTCTTTGACTCTATTTTTCCTCTTTAAACTCTGTCTTTCACTGTTTTTAATTTAACCTTGACTACTTCTTTAACCTTGTAGCAGTCACAGTAAATTTATCTCTTATCTTACAATTTTGTCTTACTATTCTTTTTCATCTTTGATATTGTATCTCTGTTTCCTGTTTTACTTTAAACTTTCAAAGTAAATCACATAATTTCTCCTAAGTATCATCATTTGGAATTTTAATTTTCATCGTCCTTCTATAGATTTCATCAGCCTCAGAGTATTTTGCAAATGTAGGCTTGTTGATAAAAATATGATTTACCTCATGTTGCAGGTAAAAGAGATTTTCAAAATTCTGGAGGAGTACTTTACCTGTTGGAACTCCTTTCATTGCAGATTTCTTGGCACTTTCCTTAGCCTCTTCTATGATTTTCTGTCACAATCTTCTTGTTTCATTAATTACTAAAGGATTAGGCAGTCCTTTCTACCTCAAAGCATCAAATTTTACCATGAACCTATTTACTGCTAACTCCATATTTTGACATCTGTCCTCCAACTGTGTCATCAAGTTTCTCTTGGTAATTACATTTTTAACTTCTAGGATTGTTTAAGTTCTATCACTTATTCCAATTTATTCTAATTCCTGTTTGTTCTTGGAATTTAGAAACTTGATTATTTCTGTTGCTTCCTCTGGCTTTTTCTCAAGTTCTTCTTTTACTTTCTGGATAGCTTCACTTGCTTGTTTTATCAAATCTATCTGTTCAAAGATAACTTGGATAGATGGCCAAATATCATTAACATAGTTAATGATATTGGCCCACAAATTTTGCTTTTCTCGGGCTAGTGGTTCTCTGTTGATAATTCCTTTTCCAACTATTGTATCCTTTCAACTAGTCTATTTGATTTCTGCATCTTAGTTTTATGCATTACTTGAGCTAACTTCTTTTCATATTCCAAATTCTTAACTTGATCCTTAATTCTATTTATCTCATTTGTCTGGATGGATATGTCTAGCATGAATTTAACTAATTTTCCTTTTTCATCATTGGGATAAGCTGTTGTTGTTGTACCTGTTGCTAATGTAGTAGTTGTGACTGGAATTGCTGTAGTAGAAGGAACTGCAGTAGCCACTGGAACTGTTGTTTCCAATGGAGCTCATGAAGAAGAAGGAACTGTTGTAGCAGTTATAGGGATGGCAGTAACAACAACTGCTTCTATGGTTTTCTTCTTTTCCTGTACCAATTTATCCATCTCATTCTCCATCTCTTTCAGTTGAGTAGTCAACTAAAGGATGAGTTTCATCATTTCATCTTTTTGGCTTTCATTTTGTAACACTTCTTTTGCCTGTGGATGTTTAGTAGGAGGCAATTTTAGTTGCTTCTTTAATGCAACTATGTCTGCATTGTTTTTCTTAATGAGCTCTTCTACAACTTTGACATTTTTTGGATCATATTCAACTTCTATAACCAAATCTCAAGGGATTTTATTCTGTTATCTTTAGCCTGTGAGGATGATTTTTCTAGCTTCAACTGTACTTTTACATTTTCCAGAGAATTTTGAAGCTTTTGGAAACTCATGGCTTTGTTTTTCATGGTAGAATAAATCAATTCACTAGCTTGTTTATGAAATTCAATTTGGTCTAAAGGATGAACATCTTTAGCCATGACCTTAAATGCTATTCTCTTATAGTCAGTTGATGACTTTGGAGCTTGCACTGTAGGTTGCAAAAAGGTCATCCACATCTTTCTGGTTTTATAATCAAAGGCAGAAAGCAATCTATTTTGCTTTAAGTATTGTGAATATAGTTCAGCCTTTAATTCTTCGTTTCTGGTCTTAATCTCTTTGTATTTCTCTTTGATGTCTATTTCTCTATCCATTGGTTTATTTGAAGAAGAGAATTCAACACTATGCTTCTTTTTAATGATCCGTGCACTAGAAGTTGAAGGCTGATGAGTTTCCTTTGAAACAGTAGGAGGTACATTATCCTTGAAATTTGTATCTGTATCAATAATCTCAATTGTCTCCACCATTTCTTCTTGTTCAATTATTGGATTCAGTTTGGGCTTCTTCTTGTACATTATTTTGAACTTGGTTTCAGTAGAATAGGATCCTTCTTCTCTTGGCCTCTTAAAGTTTCTATCTTTTGGAGCTGGAGTATGCAAAATTGAACTAGTATCACTTTGCCTCTCTACCTCTTGCAAAATATTTTCCAACCACTATGACTGGTTGGAGTACTTCTCAATATCTGGTTTAGACTCATGGACAAAAGGAGTCAATTTGACTTTGATTCTTAGTTTATTGATAACTCCTAAAGGATCATACTGCCATTTGAAACTTTCACTGAACTCAAACTCCTTTAAACACTTTTCTGCCTGTTGACCAACATTTCTATTATTACAAATGAAAGTACCTAGTTGGTTTTTGATTTTAAACTGAGTTTTATTTTTGGCTGACAGAAAATTAACCTCATCTAAATTCAGGATCTTCCTGATGTATTCTAGGGCAAATAACCTCATAGGGAGTTATTTAGGCAGCTTGTAAGGAGTGAGATGACATCCATAGACCCTAATTTTAGTGTGGTTTTGGTACAAATACCAGTCACCTATTATGCTATGCTCTGAAAATTGTAAAACTTTCTTTATTTCTTCATTTAACCTGGGATGGGTGCTACTACTTAGCATGTTGAGAATAAGATATAAAAATGTATCAATGAAGTCCTGTAGGAGTACTCTGTAGAATATTTTCTGATTAAAGATGTCCAGAAGACCATTGATTTGGGATTACCCTCAATTTCTAGCTTTTGAAGGTTGACTGAAAATTTGTCTAATTGAAAATATAAAAACAAATGAAATAAGACTGAAGAGTATTTAAAGACCCCTTATTTTGGTAATTTGACCAACTTTTCATGGATTGTATCAGATAGGTACTAGGAAAAATTGAATGTAGAAGTAGGAGGCTGACCTGGGTAGAAAATAGATAGAAAACCTAGGATGGAAGCATCCACATTCTCATGAGTAAAATAACCCAAAATACATGATAAAGTTGAGATAATATGTCTAGTTCTCTCAGAGAATATAGTAGCTAGATAAGGAGGGTTATTCTTAGGGATTTCCACTGATGGGGGAATGAATGTTTGGAATATTTGGAACCTCTTGGGGAAGTCCAGCTTTAGATATAATTCAGCGAGAATCTCAATAGACAGTAGGGCTTCATTAGGCCTAAGTTGAATTTGTAACATTTGGTTTATTGTTTCTGTAGTGATGGTGAATAAAATCTCTTTGCCAGGGGTTACCAGGGCTCTTTGATCAGGAAGATAACTGGTTTGACAGAGTCTGATAACCTTTGGGAACTAGAAGGTCCATGGGACAATATATTTGGGAAAATTTGATTCCCAAAGGTAAATATCATCAGCTTGGTCAATGTAATTATCATGGATCTAGTAGTGGAGCTCAAGGAGGTTGAAATCAATGACCGTGTCACTGATTTTGAAATCTTTGTCTGCTAAGGGAGTGTGCTCAACATCAACAACATGAGGTTGTAGGGGATTAACTGTCACAATGCCTTGGGAAGCCATAGATTTGTTTATTTTATTCAATTATTACTTTCTTTATCTTAAGTACAGGCCTCGACACTTAGGAATACCTAGAAAATGAAGCCTTTAGTCTTTTGGAAAATATTCTTGTCGCAGTAGAGGTTCTCTAGGACTTATAAAGCTTCAAATTTCTGAATCTGTGCAGTTTTTGGTGAAAATAAATTGAATGGGCTTCAAAATGGGTCAGCAAAGGTTCTTTTGACTTGAAAATAGGTCGACAGAGGTTCTTTATCTTGAAAACAGGTCGGTAGAGGATTCCTTTGTGCAAAATTTAACAGAATAATGGTGAAAAGATTGTAAAGGGAAAGTTTTAATTGTTTTTTAACCAACAGTGGTTAAAATTCTTGTGTGGGGTTAAATTAAAATAAGGGCGATTTCATTGCAAATGGGCGGAAAACAACTTAAGTGGTTTTTGCATGGCCAAAGGCAGTAAGGCTGTTTTAAAATGGAGAGTGCGATACAATCCGAGGCTGCTACGTAGTAGGGAAGTGGAGGTGCGAAACTGCCTTTTTCGCAGCCCTTCAATGGTTTTAATTGTCGTGCAGTCGGGGGTACGAAAAGGCTTTTTGGCCATTGGATCAGATAGGAGCCCATCGAACGGTCGTCGGGTATTGTGATTTGATAGGTGAGGATTGATAGGAGGTGGGACCAGGATTAAGTTATGTGATGGGATATGTAAAGTAGGTCAGGATTATATAAACAAAGGTTAGCATATATAATGAGCGGGATTAATATGTGGGACCCGGGATATATTAATGCAGGGAAAAATTAAACTATAGGTTTATTAATATGAAGGGGTTGGGTTAAATATATAAGCGAGAGTTAATATACTACGGGGTAAAGATATAAAAGGGTTTTTTTTTTTAAATAAAACAATGCGGGTTGATAAACTATGTATGCGGGATGTTAATAATATGGGTAAATGTATAAAAAGGGATTTTAATAATACACTAGGGATAATTGAAAATCATCAGGGAGGAAATTATAGTGGGGCCCGATGATATTTTGATTTCTAAAACTTAGGATAAGTGGGTATTAGTGTGTTTTTAGATATAAAGGGGAATTAGTAAGGGAAGTTAATTTCCAAAGGGAAAATGGGTTTTTAGCTAGGGAAAAGGGGATTAGAAATGGGAAATGTATTTTTTACAAGGGAAACTATCTTTTTACGAGGGAAAATATAGTTTTACAAGGGAAAATTCCTTTTTACAAGTGGAAAAAGAGTTTTAAGCAAGGGGAAGGGGATTTTGAGGGATATTAGTGATATAAAATGACCAATTTATGCTTTCCATGACTTGTAAAAAGTGCTTCTTCCTACCCATTATTTACCCTAATATTTTTTCTTCATTATTGGGTTTATTTAAGCATGCTGACCCTTTTATTTTTCTTTGATAAGAAAACTAATCTAATTCTAACATAATAATTTCCAATGGATCAGATTAAACTGATGAGCTCATTTTTTATTCTCTACCTAACTACTTATCTACCAAGATTAAATGGTTTGGCTAGATCTTTTATTGTCAAACTTTCAACATGAAATTTAAAGCACGAATGAATCAAGATTAAAATATTTGACCATCATGAATTGTGGCATTTTTGACAAGCTGCACACAATTTTTACTTGCAAAAGGTAAACTAAAGTAGTGGAATTTGAATGTGCAGCATTTTCATGATCTATTTTTATCTCTTTTTGGTGGGGTTCATACTTTATATTCTTTTTTGATCTTTTTCTTTTAGTCCTTTGATTTTTCTTTTAAGACTTACCCTCTTTACATATTTTAATAATATGGGAAAAAATTTGCAAGAAGAAAAAGTATGTACAATATTACAAGACTTTACATAGTCAATTCAAAATTATGAGCCTTATTATTATAGGACCCTAACAAGGGAAAATTAATTTTAAATTATTATGGTGTGATTTGTAATGCGAAACACATCGAAATGATTTAAAGATGCTATTTGGAAGAGGCACGTCGATGCATTATATTACACCGGGAGCAATGATGAGAAATTTGGACAGATTCAACAACGTGATAATATACCAGTGCATTGTATTACACAGGGTGCATCAGTGCGTTATATTACATAGGGCACATCATGAAACATATATCCGTTTAAAAAAATGGTTAGGGTCGACAATGTTTAGATCTAATTCAATAAGTGATTCCCTTACTTTACATGTAAAACACCCTATATGTAGTAAGTGCACAAACCCATTAAATATAAAATGCCTAAAATAAAAAACCCTAATTGTGAAATGGTAGAGGAAGTTAAACCCTAAGGTGAAATTTTGGAAGAAGACGCAAGGATTTAAAGTAAGTATTGATTTTTTTTGTTATTTTTTTTGAATTAAATTTGAATACGAACATAGATCGTAAATTATTTTATTAGTAAAATCAATAGTAATTTTTTTATTATACAAGGTTTTTATTTTTATTTTTTCCGAATTGTGAATAAATCTAACATCAATTGTAAAAAAAATTAACAGTAAAATTTAAATTTTTTGCTATCCAGGTTTTGAGTGAATCACCATACCTTTCAAATTATGATCAATCTACGGTTCCAAAATATTTTTCAGCTCCACAGTGATCCCAATATGTCTCTCTTGCAAATGATCTCTCTTATAATTAAATCCTAATAGAAATTGTAAATTTTTTTATTAGTAAAATAAACAATAATTTTTTTTTTTTTTTTTTTTTTTACTATGGAGGGTTTTGAGTGAATCACCATACCTTTAAACTTCTGATATTTTGAATAGTTCTGCTACTCCAAAGTATTATGCTACTTCATAGTGCTCCTGGTATGTCTCTCTTGCAAATCACTCCCTTGAAATTTTGGGAAAAATAATGAAATAGTGAATACATTTTTATTATTTAAAAGGCTTTATGGAATTATATTTCGAAAAAGCAATTGTCGCTCATTTTTTAATTAAAAAAAAAAGAAAACAAATCTTGTTTTTTTCTTTTTCAATTTATCCAAATATCAGTACATTTGATAGTCAAGTGCACCAATGCGTTTATAAGAAAAGCACATTGACATTGATAGGGTGCCAATTTTTCTCAACACACCGACATGATACAATTTTTTTCTTATTTTCAAAATCTCGAAACGATGCGATTAATTTTTTTAACGCAATAATGCAGTTATTATTTAAAAGCATCAGTGCTCTAATTGGTATAAGAGCACCAAGATGGTTGAATTCATTTTTATTTTCTAAAATCCAGAAACAAGTTCGTACCCGTGTTGTTTTTCTTTGAAACACATTAGTGCGTTTTGTACAAGAGTATTGATATGATCACATTTTTTTGTTTGGAATGCAAGAAACCTGTGCGGGTTTTATTTTAATGCACCGGTGTTGGTATTATTTAAACACATCGATGTGCTTTGTTCTAATAAGAGCATTGGTCATGTTTAAAAACTATCTAATTTTTGTTTTTTCACATAAAATGGCATATTAATATAATATTATCCATTCTGACACATCCACATGAATTACAGTAGTTCATTATACATTTTCCACTTAAGGTCGCATTATTCTTGAAAAATGGTTTGAAAGATATATTTAAATTCAGATTGTGTTTATATATTCTCGAGATTAATTTTAGATATGCACACAAAATTTTATTTATGATTTTTATCAAATGGAAGGACAAAATTTCAATAATATAAAATGGGAAATTCTTCAAATTCCAGCTCGTTCCATATTGTTGATCAAAGTCCTTCATGGAGTTCTCCCTTTCCATCTCTAGGAAGTTCAAATTTTATTTATATTTGGATTATCTAATTTAATTTTGTTTTTTAATCCATGTCAATTTGAATAAAAATGTATCCAAATTTGTAGGATCCTGATTCAGAATCGAGTTTAAATGCATAAAATATTCCTCCATTTTAAAAATGTGAGAAGCTCTTATTAGGAGAAACATATCGCAAGCAATTGATAGATGAAAATGGACAACCTCTTCACTCCTCCAATTGGAACATGGAATTTTCTAGCTACAATTATGGTCCATGATGGTAATAAATTTTTGGTATAATGTAATTTTAATAAACCAATTGCCTTGATGTGCTTACTAATATCATTGATATTGTACTAATGACATTCAATATTTTTTGAAATCATGATTCTAGTGACAATGAGCGACCCAACTACCATCTTACAGTGCACCCCACTACAACATCAACTTGAGAGAGGGCTACATTAAGAGAAAGAATTGGAGAGGAAGCATACAAAGAATGGTTGAATCAACCACCTATAAAATTACCACTATGTACATATTCATCAATTAGGAATGACTACAACAATATTAGTTCTTCACCACAAGTTGGAAATGTAGGATATAAAATAGAGGTTGGGATGGATGATTACTTATGGGATATGAATGCCATGGAGGAAATGTTGTTAGATTCATTCTAGAACGATGATCTAGGGGATGATGTTCATATCACTGATACCTTATTCAAAAGTATAAAATTTTCTTCCACCACCCCTCTCTTTAGACTTGGTGGCAAGTCAAAGTGTACTCAACTGGGGACAACGATGTTGTTGTACAACTTGAAATCAAAGTTTGGCATGTTGAATGCATGTTTCTTGCAAATATTGAGGTAACTCACCCACATGATCGATCAAGTCCCTTATATTTTGAGAAATCTTGTGAGACAATCAACATTAGAAATGGTTGATTTTACAAATGTTAGATATTGACATTGTACAATTATAATTCCCACCAACAACATGTTATTCAAAGATAAGGTTCTTCCAAGTGATAATGTCTTGTCGGGTAGTTGTGAAGAGGAAAAAAAAATGTTTGAAATGTTGGGTGTTGAGTACATATCATATCATGCATGTCTAAATGATTGTATTATATATAGAGGAGAATATGCAGATAAAGAGATATGTCTAAAATATGGGCAGACAGGTACTATAATTAAAAAAAAGGGGTAAATCACATGGCCCTCATAATATATTGAGGCACATGCCTATAATACCAAGGATTCAAAGATTCTTTCATTGTAAATAATTAGCTATGTTGTAGGGATGACATGCCTAACACAAAAGTGAGTGAGGAGTTATGCAAATCCCAACAGATTCAATAGCCATGAAGCATATAGAGGATACATGTCCTGAAAAATTCAAGGATGAAGTATGAAGTCTATGACTTAGCATAGCCATGGGTGGCATCAAACCATATTCTCTCCAAAAAACCAACTATTCTATTTGGCCTGTAGTAGTGATCAATAACTATATCCATGCATGGTTTTCCATGAAGAATGAACATCTTATGTTGGCTCTCATGGTCCCTCGTAGAAGACAAGTGAAGAATATGAATGTCTACTTACAACCATTGGTAGATGAATTAAAGGAATTATGGGAAGGGATACATGTGTACGATGTATCAAGACCCATCACAATAGAGAGGAGTTTTACGTTGTATGGCATATGTGCTTACACCATGTTGTGGCTCATTTGCAATTTTGTTTTTTATATTTTTCAAAATACAAAAAAAGCATATATGTTAGAAAAGGTAATTTTTTTTTATGTTGAAAAAGAATTTTAACTTATATGTTGGTGTATTAATATTATGTGTCGATATGTGAAGTCGGGTCGAGGCGGGCTTATTCGCAAGCTCAAGAGAGATTAGCACTACAAAACACCGAATAAGCTTAGGAGGGTTGCACCATGGAGAAAAAAAAGTTAGTAATCAAGATCATTTATTCGCTAAAGGAACATATGCAAGCCTATTGAATGAAACCGTGTTCGTTATCGAAGAAACCATATATATTTCCCGAAGGCAGAGAACTGGAGTTTTCCTTAAAAACTTAAGAGTTTTGGAAGAAGTGTAAAGGGGGGAAATTGACGACGAGGATCAAGTCACAAAAATGATAGTGAGCAACAAACAGACCAAATCACATAAGACGGTTGGCGCATATCGCACATCGAAAATTTTAGTGTTTATTGATAAGTCTTCGTAGGGCAAGTTATTTAAATTGCGATGGCACATATCACACATCGCATGCGATAATTTTTAGTGGCAATCCCAGAAGTTGGAACTTAATAAAGTGAAAAGTGCGGTAAAGTTTCATTTCGGCAATTGCAATTTGCAATCGTCCCCACCTCTTCTTGCCATGTCATCCCTGCCTTTATCGCCCATCGCACGTTGCAAGTTTAGAAGGGAAGGCGCTAAGAAATATATTTTGAACGTCGAAGGCCGAAATGTGATGGAAAGGTGGACATGATGTGTTTTTCAGAGGTGAATAGAATATATTTCAAGTCCAAGTCTTGTGGCGGTTTTGAAGAAAATTTGAACGTGAGAGCAGACTCGGGTGGAAAAAGACCCGACGCTACATGTAGAAGTCTTAAAAGTGGTTACGCCTTGATAATTGAAAAAGGGCTGAACACGGGCAGAAATACCCGAGTATGTGACTCGATGTAGAGTAAAGGAAAAGAGAAGATGGAACACAACATACACGTGCAGAAGGGGCAAAGTCGGGTAGAGATGCATTTATGAAAATTTTTAGGACATCACAACCGAAACAGAAGGAGACACATCAACAACCAATCCAATCCAAGAAATAGATTTATGTTTCTAATTTTATTTTTATTTCTTGTTAAAATATTGATATTGTAATGAAGTCTTTAATTGCAATGTAATAGGTAGTTTAAGTAGTTTTAGGAAGTTTTGAGTAGTTACGAGAATTTCCAGCAATTACAAACTATTTTTGTATGTATTTAAACCAAGGAGTAAGAAAGAAGAGGGTTCCAAGTTTTGGACCTCTGGATGACTGCAAATTTTGTACTCAATTTTATGAGAAATTAATGAAATAAGATCAAGTTTCTTGCATCTGTTGATGTTGATTTGTCTTTCCAATTTCATTCTGTGTTTATTATTATTTGAATGAAGTGAAGTAAAGTAGCTGCTGGTCTTTTATTTACACTTTTAAGTAAGAGTTAAATACCTTAATATGCGCTCCTTCACTCCAACTATTCTTTCTACATAAAGTTCTTCTGAAATTTAAAGTGATAGATTCTGTTTTTTAGCATATCATGTTGAGTTTCCCTTCTTTTCACTCAGATATCAATAGTTAATGGCATTGTGAAGTCTTTCATTATATTAGATTATTGAGGGTATTAAAGAATTAATTTACAAAGGTATTAAACAAATACCATCCGATATTATAAGTTTTGTGACATATATTTCTAAAATGTCTTAAGCACTGATTTCTTACCACAACCAAGGGATTGTCTCTTAAGATACATTATTTTTTGGTGTCGTTGCCAAGGACGAAGAAGCAAAGTTCATTTTCCCTGGGTTTTCATATTATTTCCTTTGGTTTTTCAGTGAGGAGGAAATATTTGGATGTGTCTGTTATTTTCATAATTCTAGCTTTCAAAAGGCCTCACATGAGGTTAGATACCTTGGAGCAGAAAGTTCCTACTTTGTCAGATCTAGAAATATTGGTTTCTAAAAAGGCTCAGAAACCAAAAACCCCTTCAACACATGATCCTACATTGTCTACTCCTGGCAGCAGTTCTCATAACCCTTTGTTTGAAGATATCTCCAAGGAACTCCCTTTCTTGGAACAAGATTCACCTTTCACACCCATTAATTTTCAAGAACCTAAGTTCAAAGAACATTCATTTGAGTTAGTTTCTTTTACCTTTACACAAGATCAAAAAAATATAGTTGTTGGTTCCTTTGCCATTGTTCATCAACCCACTCCCATATCAGTTTTTTCACTACATTCATTCACTTTCACAACAGGTTCATCAACCTCATTCACCCAAGGAGAAATTAATCAAGGTGTAAATATGGCAGCACCAACTTTCTTGATGAATATATATGCACCGCTTAATATTCCACAACCAATGAATGCCATGCCTCAAGAATACCTTAAATTACTTCCTTGTTTCACTAGAGAAGATGAAGTAACTGCAGAACAACATTTACCCCTGTTTTGCAATTTTGCTGAAAATTTAAATGTAGAACACCTTGATGTTGTAATGAGACTTTTTGTGCAATATATAAATGGAGAGGCTAGAAAATGGTTCAAAGGTTTACCAAATGGTTCAATTAATAACTGTGAAGAGTTAGAAAATAAATTCACTCAGAGATGGGGAGAGAAGAGAGATCATGGTTATTCATTAACATAATTTAATGCAATTAAAAGAAAGCCAGATGAGAACATTTCTGAGTTCGTTAAGAGATTCAACAAATTGTACAATAGTTTACTTGTAGAGATGAAGCCCCCTCGTAGTGGAGAAAAGGTAGTTTTTCTGGGGCTTTTGAAGCTGATTTTAGTTTTACACTTAGAGAGAGGAGATCCCCTATTCTTGAGAAAATACAGACGGATGCTTTAGAAATTGAAGCTAATATGACTGTAGCTGGGAAAATAAAATAAAAGAAGTCAGTTCAAGAGAAGGGGAAAGAAAAAGAAGAATCACCACAAGATTAAAGGATTGAAGATATGACAAAGGCGATAATTTTTTTGTCAAACAAGCTAGTAAAGATGGAATTGGAAAGTATAAACTCTGAAATACCGATACAACAAAACAGAGGAGCATTTAATCCTCAATTCAGAAAATAACCCCCGAAAATTTTGCAGAGGGAGAGAAGAGATCAAGACCAAGTTCAAGCACCACTATATATAGAAGCAGCACCTGGACAGTCAACAGGAGATGACCAAAAAGAAGCTGAAGATCAAATATCTACTATGTACACAAGAGAAGATGAAGAAGAGGAAGATTTTGAGGGAGAATATGCTGAAGCTGGAGTGTCTTTTGATAAAGATGAGATGGATGAACACTGTAGGCAATTTACATATTTCATACAAGATGAGTTACACATGAAGTATGATTTAAGATCTAGAAAGAGGTATAGGTTGCAGGATGATGAAGGTAAACAACAAGATTCTATTCCTTCTCCAATGGTGACTCCACAAGAAAAGAACTCAGTAAAACTAGAAAACAAAGGGAAACAAATTGTGAATCCAGTAGATAGAACATAATTGCAATAGGTTGAATCTTCCCAAAGCAGGTCTGTTGATACTAATATTTTGGAGAAGGTCATTCGTGTGCCTGAACAAACTTTAAATCCTAGAAATAATGAAGAAAAACCTGAGAAGAATGTTAAGAAAATTCATTTTTTCAATTTATCGAAGGAGTTTGATAAAGTCAAGATTCAGGGGCCTCTTCTTGAATTAGTTAAGACACCAGGTTATAAAAAATAAATTTTAGAATTCATTAAACTCTCAGAGATTGAAGATATAGATGATACTGTGAACTTGTAAGAAGAAAAACCAGTAGTCACTTTTGGTCCTCACGTAGAAGAAGTAGTTTATTTTGTTCCTCCGTTTTACATTTCATTGCTTCTCCATGATTTTATTCCCCATAATTGCATGTTGGATTCAGGTGCTTCTCACAATGTTATGCCATTGTCTATCATGAAAGATTTGAATTTGAACATTACTAAACCTTACAGGGACTTGTCCTCATTTGATTCTAAGAGGGTGAAATGTGTTGGGTTAATTAAAGATATGGTAGTATCTTTGGCACATATTCCAACAAAAATCATTGTTATGGATGTAGTGGTTGCTGACATTCCAACCAGATTTGGAATGCTTTTGTCAAGATCTTGGGGAGAAAATTTGGGAGGAGTTTTAAAATTAGATTTCACTTATGCTATCATTATTGTTTTCAATGGGGAAGAAATGAGATTGCATAGAGAAACAAGGTTTGTGAATACCACCACAAAGAAATATGCAGGTAATTACCCCATTTATAGTCAGGAAAAAGAAGACCTTTCTTGTTTTATGCTTCATAAATATGTAGAATTTGTTGAAGACACAAAGAAGCATCTCTCTTCAGCAATTGTACATAATGAGATGTATTTAAAGAAGATTTGGAAATGCTATTTTGATGGTGCCTATTCCAAGGATGCATAGGAGATGGATTCTTATTGGTATCTCGAGAAGGTAACCTCATGCCTTTTTATTTTAAGTTAGAATTTGATTCAATGAATAATGCAGCTAAGTACGAGGCCTTGATCTTAAGTCTTTAAACTGCTAAACAAATGGGAATTCAGTGTATTTCCATTTTCGGTGATTTTGAATGAATTATAAGGTAGATTAAAAATCTTTGTCAAACTAAGCATCCGAGGTTAAGATCATATAGGAATGAAGTTTGGGATCTGATTGAGAACTATTTTTAAGACTTCAATCTTTAGTTTATTCTGAGGTAGGATAATAGGTTGGCAGATTCATTAGCAGTTGAAGCTAGCACCTTCAAGCCACCTATGAATCCAATATTAAGGTATGAGATTGAAATTAGGCACAGGCCCTCTATTCCTGACAATGTGAAACATTGGTAGGTGTTTGAAGATGATGAGTAGATAAATCATTTCTTGACAATGATTGAAAATTTTTAAGATGTTAAGATATATCAAGAAGAAGAAAAAACAGAGCAGAAAGGAGAGATAAGAAATATTAAGCAGTAAATAGGTGATCAAAAGGTTATCCATTTAAAAAATAATGTGCTCCCCAAAGGGATAGTTCCCCTTGAAATATTATTTGATTCTAATGATATTGATGTTAATTCGAAGAAAACACATCAAGAGGGAGAGATGGAAGATTGTAATTTGGGAACTCAGCAATAACCAAAAATGGTGAAATTATTCAAAGGTGTTCCCAAAAACTACAAAGAAAGGTACATTGATCTTTTTAAGAAATGTATGGATGTGTTTGCTTGGTCATATGAAGACCTGAAAACATATGATAAAAGCATAATTCAGCATAAGATTCCATTTAAAGAAGGAATCAAACCACACAGACAGAAGCTCAGATAGATTAATCTGTTTTTGCTAGCTCCAATTGAAAAATAAGTGAAGAAATTGTTGCAAGAAAAAATCATAGTCTCTCTCAGATATTCAGATTGGGTCTCTAATCTAGTTCATGTGAGGAAGAAAAATGGAGAAATAAGATTGTGTGTGGAATTCATGAATCTGAATAGAGCATATCTAAAAGATAATTATCCTTTTCTGAAAATCGATTATGTCTTACAGAAGGTGACATGAGCTTACAGGAAGTCTATGGTTGATGGATTATTTGGGTATAACCAGGTGGTAGTTGAAAAAGAATATAAGAAGAAGACATCTTTCACAACTCCTTGGGTCACCTTCATGTATGCAAGGATGCCATTTGGTCTTATGAATGCAGGTCAAAAATTTCAGAGGGCCATGGACATAGCGTTTTTTGGTGACAAATATGTGGTTATATATCTAGATGTTGTAACTATTTGCTCGGGGTCAGATGATGAACTATTGGACCATTTACAAAATACCTTTCAAAAGTGCAGAAATTTTGGTCTGTCATTAAATCCCAAGAAACATTTATTTTCCTTAGAAGAAGGTAAATTATTGGGTCACATAGTTTCAAAACAAGGAGTGAAGATTGATCCACCAAGGGTGGAAGAAATTCAGACAATTCCTTCACCCAGAAGCAAGAAATATATTCAGAGATTTTTGGGAAAAATAAACTTTCTAAGGAGGTTTGTGCCAAATTATGCTGAGATTGTGAGAAATATAACGGACATGTTGAAGAAAAATGCAGAAGTGAAATGGGATAAGGAAGGAAGAGATGCATTTTCTAGAATAAAGGAGGCCCTGCATGAAGCTCTAGTTCTAATTAGTCCAGATTATCAAAAATCCTTTCAAATGTTTTCATTTTCATCCCCCACTACTATTTCTGTTGCGTTGTTGCAGAAAAATGAGGATAGTAAGGAGCAGCTAGCGACATTTTTCAACAAATTTCTTAGAGATGCTGAGCTAAAGTATAAAATTTTGGAGAAACAAGTGTATGTATTGGTCAAAGAAATCAAAGCCTTCAGGACTTATGTGTTATAGTCCTAGATTAATTCTTATGTCCCTAATTTTTCTTTTAAAGACATGCTGGTTTGTGATGTTGAAGGAAAAAGTGGAAAATGGATAGCGAAAATCCAGGAGTATGATTTGGACATTAAACCCACAAAGTTATTCAAGGGACAGGGTTTAGCAAATTTGTTGACAGAAACAAATTTTCAAGCATTGGGAATTAACTTTTTGGCACTAGTGGATGGAGCTTTCAATGAAGGAGGTCAGAGTAAGTCCAAAAAAGGTATTCAATACAAATTTTTGTGTTCAGGTTGGTATAAAGATATTGTGCATTACCTGTGTTTATTTTATTGTCCAAATTCACTAAATAGAATGAAATACAAAGCTCTCAAGCTAAAATATCAACCATATGTTATAGTAGAAGCAAAGCTATACTGGAAAGATCCTACTGGTATTTTGTTGTTATGTTTAACTGAAGGTGAATCTATTGAAGTCATCAGGGAATATCATGAAACTCTGCATGGAGGTCATTATAGCTGGAAGGTCACTGCTCATAAAATCCTCAAGTCAGGTTTCTATTAGCCCACCCTATTTGCAGATGTATACAAATTGGTCAGAAGTTGTTAGAAATGTCAGTTGTTTGCTGAAAAGAAAAGACTTGCTCCATTACCTCTCATCCCAGTATTCATGGAAGAACCTTTCAGGAAATGGAGGTTGGATTTTATTGGGGAAATCAATCCATCTTCAAGTGGATAGTTCAAGTGGATTCTAACTGCCACTGATTAATTCAGAAATTGGGTTGAAGCAATACCCACTAAAAAGGAAAACGACCAAGTAGCGATGAAGTTTCTGTACGAGAACATTTTCAGCAGGTTTGGATGTCCAGTAAATATTGTAACTGATAATGCTCAGGTATTCAAATCTGCTCAATTCATTAATTTCTGTCAAACATATAATGTAATTTTATCACATTCTACAACATATCATCCCCAAGAGAATGGATTGGCAGAATCCCCAAACAAGAGATTGGTCAGATTGGTCAGAATCTTAAAGAAGACAATCATCGAAAATCAGAAGGATTGGGATTCAAAGTTGAAGTTTTCCCTTTGGGAAGTTCGAGTAACTACCAGAAGGTCTACTGGTAAGTCTCCCTATGAATTGGTTTATGGAACTCAGACACTATTTCCTACTCAGTTGGCTAGACCAGTGATTGCTCATCTTCAAGAAGCTCAGGAAGAACCTAATGCCCCAGTAAGAAGAATGAAAAAGTGAGTGAGACAAGTGAAAACAAAAACAAAGTTAGAGATACTTTTATTTCTTATCAGGCAAAGATGAATTCTATATTTGATAGAAAAGCAAAAAAAGTCCTCTTCCAAGCATAGAATTTAGTATTAAGATGGGACACCAGAAGAGAAGATAAGGGGGAGCATGGTAAGTTTGATCCTCTTTGGTATGGTCCATACATAATTACTAAGGTAAGTTCAAATAACACATTAATTTTCGAAGATCTAGATGGAGAACCGGTACAACTTCTTGTAAATGGGTAGTATTTGAAACATTATTTCTAGCATTAAAGTTCAACATTTCACCATTGTAAATACCAGACTTTCCATTGTTCATATTTCACCAAGCAATATTTTGACTCCATGCCTGAAGGGAAAGCACTAATCTACGGTTCTTAGTGTTTCATGGCAAAAAACACTATCCCCATGTGGAGCTAGATGTTGTGGCTCATTTTCAATTTCGTTTTTTATATTTTTCAAAATACAAAAAAATGCATATATGTTAGAAAAGGTAAAATTTTTGTATGTCGAAAAGAATTTTGAATTATATGTTGGTGTATTAACATTATGTGCCGAGATGTGAAGGCGGGTCGAGTCAGGATTATTCGCAAGCTCGGGAGAGATTAGCGCTATAGAATACTGAATAAGCTCAGGAGGGTTGTACCGTGGAGAAAAACAAGTCAGTAATCAAGATCGTTTATTCACTAAAGGAACATATGCAAGCCTATTGAATGAAACCATGTTCGTTATCGAATAAATCGTACAGATTTACTGAAGGCATAGAACTGGAGTTTTCCTTAAAAACTTAAGATTTTTGGAAGAAGAGTAAAGGGGGAAAATTGATGGTGAGGATCAAGTCACAGAAATTATAGTGAGTGACGGATGGACCAGATCACATAAGACAGTTGGTGCATATCGCACATCGGAAATTTTTGTGTTTATTGATAAGTCTTTGCAGTGCAAGTTATTTAAGTTTTGATGGCACATATTTCACATCGCATGCGATAAGGTTTAGCGGTCATCACAAAATTTGGATCATAATAAAGTGAAAAGTGCGGTAAAGTTTCATTTCGCCGATTGTGATTTGCAATCGACCCCACCTCTTCCTGCCACATCATCCCTACCTTTATTGCGCATCGCACATCACAAGTTTAGAAGGGAAGGCTCTAAGAAATATGTTCAAAATGCTGAAGGACGAAATGTGAAGGAAAGGCATACGGGATGCATTTTTCAGAGGTGAATAGAATATATTTCAAGTCCAAGTCTTGTGGCAGTTTATGAAGAAACACTGAATGCGGGAGTAGACTCGGGTGGAAAAGGACCCGACGCTACGTGCAGAAGTCTTAAAAGTGGTTAAGCCTTGATAATGGAAAAATGGCTGAACGCAGGCAGAAAGACTCGGGTATGTGACCCAACACAAAGTAAAGGAAAAGAGAATATGGAACGCAACAAGCATGTGCAGAAGGGGCAGATTCGGGTAGAGATTCGTTTATGAAAACTGTTAGGACATCATAGCTGAAATGGAAGGAGACACATCAGTAACCAATCCGATCCAGCAAATAGATTGATGTTTATAGTTCTATTTTTATTTCTTGTTAAAAGATTGATATTGTAATGAAGTATTTAATTGCAATGTAATAGGTAATTTACACAGTTTTAGGAAGTTTTGAGTAGTTACGAGAAGTTCCACCAGTTACAAACTGTTTTTGTATGTATTTAAACCAAGGAGTAAGAAAGAAGAGGGTTCCTATTCTTGGACCTCTTGATGACTGCAAATTTCATACTCAATTTTCTGAGAAAATAATTAAAGAAGATCAAGTTTCTTGCATCTGTTGATGTTGATTTGTCTTTCTAGTTTCATTTTGTGTTTATTATTATTTGAATGAAGTGAAGTAAAGTAGCTATCGATGTTTTATTTACACATGTAAGTAAGAGTTAAATAACATTAATATGCATTCCTTCACTCCAACTATTCTTTCTACATAAAGTTCTTCTGAAATTTAAAGTGATAGATTCTGTTTTTTAGCATATCATTTTGAGTTTCCCTTCCAGTTCTTCTTTTCACTCAAATATCAATATTTAATGGCATTGTGAAGTCTTTCATTATATTATATTATTGAGGGTATTAAAGAATTAATTTCCAAAAGTATTAAACAAAGAACATCTAGTATTATAAGTTTTGTGACATATATTTCTAAAATGTCTTAAGCACTGATTCCTTACCACAACCAAGGGATTGTCTCTTAAGATACAACACACCATACATGATTATCTAGGCTTAGGATTTTTCTCTAGTAAATTACATTTTTATTGATTTTTTTCATATACGTAACATTATTGTTTCACTTATTAATTTTATTAGTAACAATTGTTCTAATATTCATTGTTGCTAATGTGCCAAATTGTATACAATAATTTCATAGGTATTGCAACAAATGGGTATCATGGATGTAAATGTTGTGGACCTTCTATGAAGGCTAGATGGTACGACCACCTACGAAAGCCAGTGGATGACTGCTCCATGGTATTCCTCCAAGAAGAACACCCTTAAAAAAGATAAACATCCATTTTCAATGGTAAACCAAAGAGAACCCAAAGGCTTGCAATAATGAAAACGACTGGATGACTTAGAGTATATGAGAGAGAGAAGGAGAATTAGTTTGTAGAAATGTTTGATTTAGAGGGGGAGCCTATGTTCGATGATCCACAATTCTTCAACACGTATGTTGAGAATTTTCCCATTGGGATGAAAAATAAATCTGACTTTTATGAGCTCCCATATTGTGAGCATCTTAATATTAGTAAAGACATACCGTTTTTACATGATTAGACAACTTCCAAAGCCTCTCATGTTCTTTTAGATCCAGATTGAGTATGCCCAATTTACAAATTAAATTTGGGAGGATCCAAAGAAGATCCATACTCCATTTTAACCTGCTTTACTGCAAATCAAATATTGACTTGAATTTGGAGAGGGTGCTCCATATTGTTGTAAAAAACATGAGCATAGAGAAACCCTGTAAGGAAAAAAAAGAAAGATCAGTGAAAGTTCAACTTCCTAGACAAATCAGATTTGATTTTATCGCGTTTATAATAATAGATCTATAAAAAAACATGAAGGAGGTTTCAACCAAACTCTAATACAGTGTAAAACTATTTGTATCACTCTCAATTCTCTATTACCATGTAAAACTATTTGTATTAATCAAAACTACAAAACACATAGAAGACCTCCATTTTATATTGATGGAATCAAGCTGAGGGTAGTTAAATATAACTATGAAAACTTAACCAATACAAATTCCTATGTGAGCTTACAAATCACAACTAGCTCACAGGAAAAGGAAGTTGGGGAAAATACCAACTCTAACACTAATTCAGGCTCTTTAAATATTAATAATGAGTTTGAAATTGTATCATTAAAATATATATTATATTCAATTTATTTTTATTTAAATTATTATAATTTTTAAAAATAAAAGATACATTATAAAAAATATATATATTTTAATAATGTGTTTTTTAATAAATAAATAAAATCAAGTTTTTATTTTTGTGACCTAGAGGAACCCAGCAGCCCGCCTAACACGTAACTACTAGTAAACCTCTAGGGGCCTACAACCTATCCTCATCTCCATAAGCCGGGCTACGTCAGGGGGGATTTGAACCTGGGTCTCTCGAATTTAAACAACTTCACAAATCTCAGATTACCAATTGAGCTGCCCCCCCTGGGACTAAATAAATTCAAGATTTTAAAAAACCACTTTGATATTTAAATTATACAGGTTATAGAATTGAAATTTAATACTCTTTAACTAAAAATATGAGGGTTCAACTACGCATATACACTAAAACCATACTAAAAATTTCACAAATACGTATAGCATCTTAATAGTTTTACTAGCACATATTGCCTTACTAATTTTATTTGACGTCCAAAAATGAGGCATTTTGAAAGCTAATAATTTACAAACCAATTATGAACAATGGAGTGAATTTCATGAGAATGACAGCCTAAATAAAATGGCAAGATTTATCCAGCCTGTTGTGCGACAATGAATGATTAGGGGATGCATATGCCCACCATTGGATAATTTACTTGTTTAAATTCAACGGTGGGCATATACAACCCCTGTGCATTAACTGTCATGCATCAGGCTGAATAATTATTTCCTAAATCAAAATGTGTGTGTGTGAAA
Source organism: Pinus albicaulis (assembly GCA_034641835.2). NCBI lineage: Eukaryota > Viridiplantae > Streptophyta > Pinopsida > Pinales > Pinaceae > Pinus > Pinus albicaulis. Next base: position 432,570,966 of record CM076581.1, on the reverse strand, counting down.
TAAATACTAAATGACAAAGACCCACTGTCATGATGTAATATCCCAAAATGGGATCTGTCAGCAAGGCATGACTGGAAAACTCATTTTCTAGGAATGCCTGCTACAGGATTTGAAACCAAGACCTGGATCCCTTAGATCAATGCATATAAGGCTGAAATCCAAGAGGAGGCTCAAAATAAATTTCTCTAGGTGGGTTAAACAGATCTCCCACACCTAGTTATCTTCAGAAAATGCCCGATGAAGGGACTGCAAACCATTCTTGAACAAGAGATGGAATAACAACGTTATTTTACAGCCATGAACACATGAAGAAATGAATAGAAAAAAAATGTATAATATATCTTTAATTATATACTAATCCTTGAGGAAAGAGTTACCCAAGAAAAGCAATGCAGCCTCAAGGGAACATGTACATGGAAATAGTGAAACACTGCTACACATGTATTTCTGCAGGCTAAGAGGATGCAGTTTATAAAAGACACTGCATAATACTACATCATAATAGAGAGATAAAAATGTATGGCTCAAGAAATGAGGGAGATCAAGTTCTCAACCCCTGAAAACAATAATACAACAATCCTGAGAAGGATTGGCTGAAATATACAAAAATGGAAAAATGTCGGAGTTGCAGGGTAGTAGGTGCAACTCAGAAAATGGAACTGGATGGAGAAGACTGAAGATGCTGCATCTAATGTCAATATCTCCTCTAATGGAACTTCCAAGTTAAAAGCTGATCCTAACACTAAAGATCTCACCCTCCAATCAACACTGCAAATCCTCATTGCAGGTGTGCTCTGAAAATAACGCAATCACTGAGGGATACTAGATTGTAGGTGGAATAGAATGCTTTGGCCCAGTCCCAAGATCTGAAATATGCTCAGAATCCTTTATTACTGATCTTCCAAAGGAAAGAAGCCTCCCTCCTCTGAAAAACAAGCCAAGGAATGGTGTTGTGGAACCTCCACTGCAACACCCTGCAACACAATGTTACACTTGAGCAGAAATAACACTGTAGCTGAAGGAATGGATTTGGCCTTGAGCCTAGATGTGGAGAAATTAAGTGCAATCCATCAAGAGACCTCTCAAGAAGGAGAAGGAATCCTAAACAGTAATCCCTCGTGCTAAACAACACTACAACTCAGCTAAACCACCGAATACTGCAAATAGTCTAAGCAGACAAGAAATCAATAATAATATGCATGAGAAACAATGGCTGCCTTGCCCTCCTTTTAAACACATGAGAGCTCCCTCTCCATGGGTCCCACTCTTTAGGGTTTCCTCCATCAAGGAAACTTCTCTCCTCTTTCTCCGCGCTGTCCCACAAGATTCTCTCCACCTCATACTTGCGTTGTTTGACTTGGTCAAACTTGACCTAGCCTCCTTGCAAATGTATCCTTTCACACATGAGGGTGTGAAATATAGTTCCATTGATGATCCCCTTTCATACCAAGAGGGATTTAATCCATGTTTTTATTATGAATGGGCCTTCTCACCCAATTATTCAACTCCTAAGTGAAAATAGCAAAAGTTAATATTCCAATTTATTGTAGGAAAATTTTGGAATATTATAGTCTTCCCCTCCCAAATGTTGCTTGTCCTCAAGCAAATGCAAGGATAGAACTGAGAAGTTTCCCCCAAGGCATGGAGACTGAAAAGTGTTGGGAAAAAATCTTCCCCAAATGGATTCTCCATCCCCAAGCAATTATCCAAACAAAATGAGTCACCTCCCAACATGGCAACTCCTAAAAATCTCCTTCCACCTTGAGCTCTGGAAATGAAAGGGGGGTGAAAATCTGAATATGGTAAGCATCATAGCCTACCCCATCCTGTCCTTATCTACACTCATGATGAGTGTAGAGTATGTGCTGATCCTGGGCTGCAAAAGTATTTCCCTTAAGTGGAAAAATGAAGAACAGTCCTCCAAAGATTTCTCCTCCAACATTGAAGAATAAGCTGGCCTAGAATATTTCATCCATGATGAATAGGAAATTATCATCATAGAACATCCTAATGAGAAGTTTTCTGAATATTTTACATGATGATACATGATACAAACAATGTCTCAAAAGGACACAACGCAGTCTCATCCACTGCAACTTCAGAAAATAGTGTGGCAAGTAACATACAAGAATCATCACATCTACTAATGAATAGTAAATGGATGAATGTGTCAACAATACATGATTAAATAGTTGCCCATGGTTATAAAATGGATGGCTATCAAACTCATGGTCCACCTCAAAAGAAAAAAAATGTGTGGCTATGGTGGCCATACCTCCTCCCATTCTCCCACTAGAACATGTAGTGTAGAAAATGTGGGAATTTTCTCCCCTCAAGGACACATCCATCTCATGTGTCAATCTCCCAATCATTCTTTCAAAAAGAATAGAAAAAATATCAGCAAATGAAGACATGATTAGTACAAGAATGAAGGAAATACTGATGGCTTCATGTGGTGCTTGAAGATACCAACAATCTCGTAAGTATGTACAACATAGTTTTACAAACTGTTGCTTCAGAAAAGTACAAGGAAAATTTTTTCTTTTCTCATGGTCAATCATGCATGTCTTCATATGGTACATGTTTGGGTGCAACAACTAAACATACATGTGATGATAAAACATTTTCCCAAGGCCACATAAAATATGGCTGCCTCCATCATATAGTTTGGCCCAACTTAGATCATGGAGCAATGTGAAAAGCTTGCCCTCTTGTGGAGCAATGCACTGCATAGTAATGGTAAGAGTATGAAAATCAAGAAATGTAAAAACAAACTTCTTACCATATGCCGGAAATAAGATGGTACATGGATCCATAAGTGAGTCCTCCATAGTGTTTTGGCATGCTATGAAGATAAATGAACCATGTGCTGCAAGAAGATAATCCTTCTCATGCTTGGGAACCCAGGTCAAGAAGAATATTTCATAGTGATAGATGTCCCTATCCACTACTCTATCATCATCACCTCCTCCTTGTTCACCAAGTGCATACAATGTGAAGTGATCCTGGGGACACTCCATCCATAAGTTCCTGCTCCAAATTGACAGCGCTGTGAGCTCATGCAAATAGGATCCTACCAATACAAAGCTCTGTTCTTTGAAATTATCCTCGTCAAAGACTCCTCTAGTAATGCTGCTGCAAAGATGGAATACCTCCCAAGATGGAAGTTCTCCCAAATAACCAAGTCCAAGGAGTAGCCCCTTTGTACCATGAGGGTGCCCTCTTCTACTCCTGCAACATCACACAACCAGTGAGAGAAAATCTGCCATTGCTCTCTCAAGTGCAACTCAAGCAACCAAAGTGCTTGTTGCCTCCTTATGCTCCCATCATACAACTCAGGTCATGAAGACATAATGAATGATATGTGTGTCACATCAGCACCATGCATCCATACTCCATTCTGCCCAATGGTGCAAGCATCCTGCCAACTCTCCTTCATCCCCATCCTCTTGGAAAATGATATGCCAAGTGATGGCCAAACTCCTTCAAGAGGAGCCAGCGCAGCCAAGCCTCCTGCTGCTCGGTGTCATATATTTCCAAGTAGCCTCCCAAATCCTTGCTCATCAACCACATCCACTCAGTCACTTGTGGATGTCTTCTCCTTCTCTTCCCCTTGGTACTCCTCTCATGAGGGCTACCATCCTTCCAAACCAAATCCTTCTCTTTGCATCCCATGAAGTTTTGGAATGCAGCTCTTTGGAGACCTCCTAGAGAAGATCTCTCACCCATGACTATGTTGAATCCATAAGGATCCAAATATGATGAAGGAAGCATCTTCCCTCCATCATTGTTTGATAGCACTGTTAATCTCTCCATGGATTTAGTGGCTGTCTCATACTCCAACTCAAAGATGGTTCCATGGGCTTTCATAGGAGTGTCATGGTTTGTTTCATCCTCCAAATGTTCACACCCCAACCTCAAGGATTTTGTGCAACTCCACAAAGGTGCATGAGGATGATGGTTCATCTCCTCCTTGAACCATTTGCACAGCGCAGTGCAATCATGTTGCTCTAGATCAACAATGGGATTTGAACCTTGGTCAAGCAACAATAGACATTCAAAAGGATTTGCTGCAACAATAGACAGTGGAAATATTTTCATACCTTGATGATATTTTGGAATCTCTTGTAGCGCTTCAAGAGTTCCTTCCTCCAATGTGTTGGCTGCCCCAACTTTTGATGCATGTGGCTGCTCCTCCATGAATGTGATAACGTTAGAACCAAATTCCTCAAGTGGTGGTGAGGGCTCCTCCTCTTATGTTCTTCTATTGTCAAACTTCTTGATCAGCTCTTGAGCAAACTTAGCAAAAGTAGGCACTCTTGCATGTCTCAATTGGCTGAACCACCAAATGTGGGCTTCACCTTCTAAGTGCAGTGCTGAGATCTCAACAGCCTCTTACTCCACTACAGGATTTAGCAGGAAAAATTCTTCCAACTTCCTCACCCAAGCTCTTGCTGTAGATGACCCATCGAATGTAGACAACATAAATCTATTGCCTTTGATTTCTCTTTTCTGCATGGTCTCTTCTCTTCCTTCAACTGGATGAATGGTGGAAAAGCTAGAGTCTCCTTGTAGGTTGTAGGTTGAGATATGAACTCAACAAGGTAATCACTCAGAATCAGATGATGCAAGTGTCTCTTTCTTCTTCATGAGAATAGGAAGTTAATGGTCCTTCCTCTTCTTTTTTCTCTTCCTCTTTGGAGAGGCTCTTCTTATTTCTGAACACTGATGAGAGAAATCTCATATTATTTATCATTCTGATCTTATTTGGCTCAGAATCATAGGCTGAGCCAGGACTATGCTCTGATACCACTGTAATATCCCAAAATGGGATCTGTCAGCAAGGCATGACTGGAAAACGCATTTTCCAGGAATCGCTGTTGTAGGATTTAAAACAAGGACTTGGATCCCTTAGCTCAATGCATCTAAGTCTAAAATCCAAGAGGAGGCTCAAAAGAAATCCCTATAGGTGGGTTAAACAGATCTCCCACACCTAGTTATCTTCAGAAAATGCCTGATGAAGGGAATGCAAACAATTCTTGAAAAAGAGATGGAATAACAACGTTGTTTTGCAGCCATGAACACATGAAGACTTGAATAGCCAAAAAATGTATAATATAGAAGTAATTATATACAAATCCTTGAGGAAAGAGTTACTCAAGCAAAGAAATGGAGCCTCAAGGGAACATGTACATGGAAATAGTGAAACACTGCTACACATGTGTTTCTGTAGGCTACGAGGATGTAGTTTATAAAATAAACTACATCATAATACATCATAACAGAGACATATAACAATGCATGGCTCAAGAAATGAGGGGGAGCAAGTTCTCAACCCCTGAAAACAATAATACAACAATCCTGAGAAGGATTGGCTGAAATATACAAAAATGGCAAAATGTCGGAGTTGCAGGGTAGCAGCTGCGACTCAGAAAATGGAACTGGATGGAGAAGATTGAAGATGCTGCATCTGATGTCAAGATATCCTACAATGGATCTTCCATGTAAAAGGATGATCCTAACACTGAAGATCTCACCCTCCAATCAACATTGCAAACCCTCACTGCAGGTGTGTTATGAAAATAACCCATTCATTGAGGGATACTGCGCTGTAGCTGGAATATAATTCTTTGGCCAAGTGCAAAGATCTGAAATATGCTCAGAATCCTTCCTTACTGATCTTCCAAAGGAAAGAAGGCTCCCTCCTCTGAAAAAAAAGCCAAGGAATGGTGTTGTGGAACCTCCATTGCAACACCCCGCAACACAACGTTACACTTGAGCAGAAGTAATGCTGTAGCTGAAGGAATGGATTTGGCCTTGGGCCTGGATGTGGAGAAATGAAGTGAAATCCCCAAAGAGGCCTCTCAAGAAGGAGAAGGAATCCTAAATAGGAATCCCTCGTGCTAAAAAACACTGCAACTCAGCTAAACAGCTGGAATCAATAATCATATGCATGAGAAACAATGGCTGCCTTGCCCTCCTTTTAAACACATGAGAGCTCCCTCTCCATGGGTCCCACTCTTTAGGGTTTCCTCCATCAAGGAAACTTCTCTCCTCTTTCTCTGCACCGTCCCACAAGATGCTCTCCACCTCATACCTCTGCGTTGTTTGACTTGGTCAAAATTGATCTAGCCTCCTTGCAAATGTCTCCTTTCACACATGAGGGTGTGAAATCTAGTTCCACTGATGAATCCCTTTCATACCAAGAGGGATTTTATCCATGTTTTTATTATGAATGGGCCTTCTCACCCAATTATTCAACTCCTAAGTGAAAATAGCAAAATTTAATATTCCAATTTATTGTAGGAAAATTTTGGAATATTACACATGAATTTTGAATACGGATATAAAAGGGGGCTTTCAAAAATTCGATTGTTAGGGTTTTCACAGTCCATATTTCCAATATATGGAAAAATCAATGGTCATCGCTGTTTATGGATTACCTCTGCTTATTTGTGCTTTCTCACTTTATGGTGCATTATATATCTTTGATGTTGTGGAAATCGACGTGCATTTGTTGCTTTGCATTTCCATAATGAAATGTATTTTAATCATAGTACAATATTATATTACCTCAAGCTCTAAGCTCATTGTATTTTAATTTGATTGCATTGGAGCATCATTCATAGACTGGAACTATGTATTTGCACAGCTTCACTCTGTGATATTTTTGTTTTTGGAGAACATAAATTAGGATAAATTATATTTTTGATTATTTATTTATAATATATAAACATATTTAACAACATTTAAAATATTCAAATCATACAAATTACACATTTCAAAGTTATAATTTAAACAATTTCCTATGACATTTAAAACAAAATTCATTGAACGAAATTGACAAATAATTAGAATATGTGATTCAATGATTCTTTCAAATTGGGAGGACGCCGTCGTGGCCTGACAATAATATTCAACAACTTTTTCAAATTTGGAGGACATCGTTGGTGTCACAATAATATTATTCCATAATTCCAAGTTGAAAATTAAATTTAAATTGATTTGAATATTTGGAAAAAGTGTAATCAAATTTTTTAGGTTTTTATTTTATTTAAAATAATTTTCAATCAGTATAATGAGTTTTCAATCAATATGATGAGTATTACCACAATACTAACAAGAATATATTTTATAAAAAAGTTTAGTAATAATAAGTGATATGGCTACATAATAAGGTGTTTCCTATGATATATTATTAAAATCTATCCTCCCCAAAATGATCATTGAAGGTCATGAGCCCAAGCCATATACATCATGTCATTGAAAGTCACGAGCCTAAGCCATATACATCATGTCTCCAGTTTAAAGGACATCAACTTTACGATATGATAGTGGCATGAAAGGCACACTTGCAAGTTTTCACGATGTTTGGTGTGTGACTTATAAGACCCATGAAACCCTAATCTGATATATTTTCCCCCTACTATTACCTTTTGATTTCACTCTTATTTTATAATTTGAAATGAAAACAATTAACAAAGTATAAAATATTCATAGTTCCAATTTTGAAATCCATGGCGCCATGGTGGCTTGTAATATGGACCTCTGAGATCCAGGTAAGACACCTAGACTGTGTATTGTAGGACAACAATTAGGTGTTCTCCCTCTCTCTCGCGTCCCATGGTAAAACCGTAATGTATGGGTCCATCATTTTATACTTCTCCTATTGCTAATCCTTTTGCTGACATCTCTGCTACATGGTTGACATATAAAATACATCAACCTCACACATAATTTTTTTTTTTTATTCAATGAAAAATTAAGTTATAAATATGGAAACATAACTTTCAATTAAAAAAAAAAATCATTGGTGCGCCCAAAACACAGTCATGCACCAGCTCCGGTGTGCTGTCAAACACAACCGCACCCTCGTCTAGTGCGTTATGATAACTGCACCGATATAGAAGATATCCAAGAGCACCAAATTTTTTTTAATTAAAAAATCTATGGTGGTGATTTTGGTAAGATGCCCTGGGGAATTCTAATATAGTTTCCGCACTTGTTCTTTTTCTGACCATATTATTTCTCTTTTTATAAAATTAAAAAATTCCTAGTGGTGCTCTTTAGAAGACACCACGGGAAATTTTAGTACATTTACCACACCAATGGATCATTGGAAAATAACACCACATTTTTTTGAAATTAAAAAAATATAGCAGTGCTCCTTGGTATGCACTGGGTCATTTTAATAGATGAAGTGCACTAATGCTGCGGGTGCATATAACACCAAAATTTTTTAAAAGTTAACTTTTTTTTGGTGTTATCGATTATTCAAGCACTGTTGCATTGTGTTATTTAGTGCACTATGTTTTTTTATTTTATAAAAATAGATTTTCCATGGTGCACAATGTTCTATTCGGCATCGTCGCTTGTATGGATGGTAAAGTGTTGGAGTATTTGTATATTATAGAGGCACCGTCTAAAAAATATCTGCTTAAAAATCTACCCACCCACCTCCGCTAGTGACCTCTGCTACAAACATATTTTTTGGCTATTTTTATAGGGGCTTCCGCAAAAACCTCCACTAGAAGGTCTTTTCTTTGTAGTGCAGGGGAGTTATATTCCCTAAATTGCAGATTGTGGGGCAGAGCATGCCATATTCTTTGGAAAGCTTTAAAACTCTCGGTCCCCAATAGCCTAAAGTTATCTTTGAAATGGAGGATGGCTTGTTCCTGTTTTTCCAGGTAGCTAGGGGCCAATTTGGGATCTACAGAGATAATGTTATGGTTACTTATGACAACCTTTGGGCTTATTAACTCCACTCTAATAAATTGGGGCTCACTTTCTTCTTTGGACATAACCTTCATTAATTCCTCAACCCTTGTTTCTTCATGGGTCAACCAAAAGGCTAGTGCCATCAGTTGTGCATCCCCCAATCTTGAATTGGGCTCGCAAAAGTTCACTCTATGAGGATCATGTTGTGCAGATATAATTCAACCAATTTTGTCCCATCCTTAATGCGTACCTGTTGGTAGAAGTCAAAGAACCTCCTATAATCCTGAAATGTTAGAGGGCCATATTGTGATAATGTATTGATTTGGAATTGCAGCCATTTCCCTTTGAGAAAAATGGCACATGATTTGGATCGCAGCCTACATTGGATTTCCTCCATGGAAAAGCTTGCCATGGTGGCAAGTTGTGCCTTCTTTTCCTACAGTTTCTCTCTCAACCTCCTTTTTTCTAACTGCAGTTCCTCCTTCATCACTGATTCCTTTAGCCTGAAGTCAACCATTTCATTACCCATTTGTTGCATATTTTCCTCCATGAAGCCCACATCCTCTACTTTCTTGGATTTTACAATCTGAGTCCACCAATGAGTTCTGCTCCTCTCTTTTTCTAACTCAAATAGGGGAGGATTTGAAATTGTTTTAGGTATAATTATTCCTTCTTCAAAAAACTTGTAATAGGACCCAAGATCAGGTTGTGGATTAATATCTTGGAGTATTTGTCGAACTTTTCCCTCCTCTTGAAATGTTTTTATCATTTCTTGTAGAACATTTTCCTTATCCTATAGAAGTTATGTTCTTTCTTGTAGCAGAGTAGTTTGTGCTTTGACTTTCTTGGTGCTCTAGTGGTTGGACTTCTCATGGGTGTCAAAGTATTATTTCCCTTGGATTTGAGGGAGGTGGCTTCCTTTATTTTCCCTCCACCTCATCCTAATTATCCTTTTTGGTGGCTAACTGATTCATCAATTGTGATTGGGAGTGTTAAAGGAGGTTGAGGCTTCCCTTTTTTTATCCTGGTGCTCTTTCTTCTTTTAAAGTATAAGGGCCCTTTCCTAGGCTACCTCCTCTTGATTTTGATAGGTGTGCTAAGGGTTTCCAGAGTAGCAACTACCTCTTGTTCTATATTCCCCTATGAGAGGCTTATCTACTACATTTTTTTTCCATTCTTCTGAGGTCTAGAGAGCTCTCTAAGGGTCTCTTATACTACTTTTGGTTTCCCTCTTCCTTCTTTCCCCTCTTCTCCAACTTCTCCTTCCACCTCTTATTCCTTATCTTCAGCCTCTTCCTATTTTTCTTCAGACTAACCTTTTTCTTGCTTACCTCCAACACGAGATTTTGTGGTCTCTTTAAGTTGTGTCAGGGTTTGGGCTTGTGTCTCAACGAAGGCCTCCCTATCCATGTCCAAATTTTTTTTCCACAACACAGGGATCATAAGGTGGCTTAATAAATTCATAAAAATGAGCCTTACGAGGCCATGATAGGAAATATATTGATGATTCCCTTCCCTCACCCTCTGGGTCATTTCAATCATGGAATTAAGGAGGAAATTTGGAACATTGAGCCTGCTTGGAATGGGAAATTATGTTTGGAATCTTAGCTCATAAAGTAGCCTAAACTGATAGGCATATACAAAACTCAAAATAAATTCACAAGATATGTACTTGAGGATGCTATAGGGCACTTCATCCCAAGGGTAAGGTAGGCTCTCCCTTCTTACTCTATTTTTGTCTTCAATAAGCTTCTCTTCAGGGAGGAAGAAATTTCTCTTGGATGTGATGGCTTACGTTCTATATTCCTTGCCCCATTTGACTCCCAGAGGTATGGTGGTCACTCTGCTAATGAGATATGCATTAAAATGGATTCCAAGTTACCTTACAACAATGGTGGCACCGTCTTCTCCTTGAAAGTGAAGGGCCATGGAGAATTCATGGGTTACCTCATCATCATACCCTTTCAAATTTTCAAGGAATCCCATCCACTGGTGGCTTAGGAAGATATATATGATAAGAGGATGTTTATGGATTATGTTGGTGTCTATGGGCTCCCTTCTATTGAAACCTTCCCCCATGGCTCCTATTGTTGCTTCCTCAAGTTATTTCAAATATTTTTTTGTGAATAATTGTGTTATGAGTAGCCTAGGGTTTCAAGGTAGGCTAAGGATGTTGGTGCCTATTTTCTAGTCAGAAAGAGGATAATTATATTCCAAGCTTCAAAAGGACTACCTCTTCTACCACCTTTCTTTCCTCTTGTAAAAAAAATAACCTTTTCAAAGGAAATCCAATTATTCAAGGATTTGTTACAAGATGTTTGTAGAGGAACAATTTCACTTAATAATTACATGGATGGTGAGGAGAAAATATGCCAGTTACCCATATTTGTATGATTTTCTTATGAATTTGGGGGTTTGGATGAAATTTCTCATTGATTCAGACCATTTTTCACCTTCAACCCGATCATGTAGCACCTCCTATGCAATCCTGTAGCAATTTTGGTAATCCTGTAGAAACTGTGTCCAATCTTGTAGCACCTGCTCCCTATCCTGTAGTGCCTAAAAATTGACTTTGTAGCTCCTTTGTAGCACCCTAGGGAACCCTTGGGTGTATCTAGCTCAAACTTCGATGTATTAGAGAGCCTCTCTAACGGTTTTGGGAATGAGATTCGGTACAATTGAAGTGAAGGCTGCCCTTTTATTTATTTATTTGGTAGTGGGCTCAGTGCAATTGGTGAGATAGACCCTACACGTATTTCATTTTTTAATCGTTATCCCCACTCCTCATAGTTATCACCCTCCCACTCTGACTTTTCCATGTTGCATGGAAGGGTGAGTAAAATACATTTGTACTATTCGAGGGTGGCCAATTTTACTAGCCACCTACTACCCATAAAAAAATATTCCTCGTTCATTAATTTTTTTTTTTGAACTAATATGCACTTAAGGGAAGAGGTGAGGAGTATCATACCTGACCCTAATTGTGATATCAAGCTGCTGTAGATGCATGAATGTTGTTGTTGAATTAGTGATCGATCTACAAACGTATGGAGGTACTATCTTCCACGCTTTTTTTCATGCATTGGTCCTCATTCGAACAAAACATTTAATTGATATTCTCAGATAGGTGTTTGACTGATGAAATATTTTTTTATGCAGGTTCTTCTAGTGTGTTAGCACTCCTCAGTTTCCCAAGGTTGAGAAAAGAAATCAAAGAGGTAACCACAAACCAACTTTTGAATTGGTATTAGCCCTACCAAATCAGAGAGGGCTCTCTCAAAATCAATCTCATAGCCAATGGAAGTGACTGGAGAGTATTAGGGTTTTATGCTAGTTAATAGCTCAGTAGGGTTTTTTATTTAGGTTTTTTTGGATAAGAAGCACCAGGGTTTGGAACTAGGTCAAGTATTCCAAAGGATCAACTGCAGCTATAAATTTAGGTAAGATAATGTAACTAGTGACACAATTTGAATTTTTCATTGTAGTTTTTATCACCAAATTGATCCTTATTGGCTGCTCATCAATCAAATCAATGTAGCTCTTTCAAACCACTTCTAACTAAATATTAGCCTCTTCAGTTTGAGATTAATCTCTCAAAGGGGGTTTATGATTTTTAATAGAAATAATACTAGATGGTTAACTCTATGAATTGTGACTTGGAGTTTGTATTATTGCAGGTTGAAAAATGAAGGTTTGCTACCATTGGGCTATGGAGTCAACATCAGTACTCTTAATGATAGTCTTTCATCACGTGGAAGCTGAGGCAGATAAAGGTCTTTAATCAAGATGATTCACACACACAACATAAGGAAAACATAGTAATTTCACCCCTAAAGGAAGTCAGAGCATAATAGTATAAATTCTGAGTAATTAGAGATAAAATCCACTGCAAGTGATTAGACATAAATATACAGAGCAATAGCACATTAAAAACCTCATGAGAATCTCAGGTCTAGAAGTAGAATGTCACTGTATATTACTAATAATAGACAAAAACATACAAGAAACAATTTGGTGCAATATTCTCCAACCCCTTTCTCTTCGATGTTTAGTCTATAAATAGAAATTCTTTACAATGTAGATGATATGCCCAGCTGGATAAATATTCGAATTCTACTCTGACACCTCTGATAACTGAAACTAGTAACTTAAAACAAAAAAAGGACAATTATCCTTTAAGAAATCAAAATCCTAATAGGACTCTATCTCTTATTTATTACATTCGGTTCTCCTAACGGTGAAATAGTTACATGATAGATATAAAATTTTTGAGGGATAACTCACCACCACTTTACATCTTCAAAACACCCCTAGATCTATGGAACATAATCCTACTTTTTAGGGATGGATAACATTCACTTTAAACACTGTTTTGATTGATGAGATGGCTGTGTGACACTCCTTTTGAGCAACGAGTCTCTGCTGATATCGTCCACAGACATGCTAAAGGTCTCCAGCTAGCTAATGTGCTATTGGAATGCTCAAAACTTTTCAAAAATCTCCTCGCTACGAAACAGGGCAGTTTAGGAAGTTTCGTAGCGAGTTTTTGTAGCGTGTGAAAACATGCCTTTCCACCTATCTCCTTGCCACCTTTACTGTTCAAACACCTTTACTATGCCAAGACACCTTAAAAATAATCAATTTCCCTCCATAATACTTGAAAAAAATGAATTCCAAGGAAAAAATGCACCTACAGAATTTTTCGTAGCATTTTTCTGGCCTCAAGCTTGAGGCACGCTACGAAACTGTCTTAAAAACCAAAATTCGTTGTTTTTGTAGCTGTCTTGAAAAATTTATCTCTAGATGAAAAATTTAGGTTCTCTGAAAGTTACGAACCTCATCAAACTTGTTTCAGCTCAATTTTTTACTCCTATGGTGTTTCATCTTCATTTACAATCAGTTGGCTGATGGGTTCTTCTACCACTTTCATCTTCATCCCTTTGTTTTCTAACTTCACATGAATCAAATCCAGTTGCTCCTGAAGATCTTCCACTTTATATTTTAATTCTCTGTTATTGGATTGTAAGTGCAAGTTCATTTTATTAATGTGTTTGACCTCCCCTCTTAATGGTTGAGTCCATTTCAACAACATTTCTGCATTGTCCAATTTTTTTTAGACACTTGTGACTTTCTCATCCCATATTTTTCTCATCTTTCCAAATTGAACCTTCTCAGCTCTATGCCTCTTTTCCTATAGCTTCAAAACTGATATCTCTTTACTTGCTTCTTTTAACTACTCTTTAAGCGTTTCTATTTCTGATTTTTCAATTAATTTCTCTTTTCCATTCATCTTCTTGATAACCACTTCCTCCTTTGTTGATGGAGATAAACCTATAATGCTTATTGAATGAGCATCCTCATTGTTTTTCTCTATCTTCTTGCTCTCCATTGCCTTCTTTTCATGTCTGGTCATGGGCTTCCTTGGCTGAAATATAAAACTGGCATTAACGCCTACAAAGTCTAGATTCTTAGCAGTCTTACCTTTCTTCAGCTTTCTTCCTCCATATTTAATGTCTTCAGATTGCACTATTCATGTTTCTTCAATGTCAATTGCATGAAGGATATCCTCCAGATTTCCTTTAGCCAATGTATGGCTTCTAGTGACTCTGTTGCTGCCTTGTTTGCTGACTGTATGCTTCTATTTTTTAGGTGCTAGTTGAGGGATGTAAATCTCTTGCAAAGGCTTTGTTCTCATGCCCATTGGTTCTGCAGGGGATGATATCTTTTCTTCTTCAACTTCTTCTACCACAGTTGGTGATGAATTAGTTATAGGCTTTGTGGTTTTCCTGGGAGTGACCACATTAATTTCATAACCACTCATGAATAAGAAATAAATCCAGTCTTTGTCTAACCTTCTCAATTCTTCCAATACTAACAACTTGATTAGACCATGATGAAAAAGAGATGTCTCATTGCCCTTAGTCTTAATTTGAACCTTATCTGACATTTTCCCAAGACTTCTGTATAAAAACGAAAGGAAATTCAAGTGACCTCTTACCCACAAAATGAAAAAGAAGTCTGAGATGATAGGAGTAGACCATGTGAAACCTTCCTTCACATGTAAAGTATTTTTGAATGAACATCAATAGTTTTGCATAATTCTCCTTCATGAAGCTCCTAGGGATAGAATTTGTCAAATCAACTTCACTGTGTTCTTGCTTAATAAAATCTTTGCAATCTTTCATTGTGAATTTGATACCTTTGAACCACTGTTCAAAACCTATAGGGATTCCTGTAGCTAATCAGATGCTCTCTGATGTTACTGTAAGGTTGAGAATTCAAACTTTTGATGCTGTTCCTATGAAGCTGGTGGTAAAATCCTTTGAAACCTGTAAATGAAAGTCTTGCAACCTCTGGCAGAATTGAAAGCAGTCAGTCCTTCTGAAAACCTCCATGGCAAGAGGGTCTTCATTAAGTATATTCATATCCATGGGCTCATACCTATGAAAATGGCCACCCTTATTTGTTTTCCTTCTTGCAACCATGATAATTTATAGTCTTCACTACCTTGCTTGCTGATGACACCTGCAGAATTCAAAGGTTGACAACAACCTGCTTGGCTCGATGAAGTAACTCTCCAGGGAACGACTCAGATGCAAGGATAAACCACAATATGACAAAAGGCTAATTGAGGGGAGGTTTAATATTTTAACTGACAGCTCGAGCTTCAATCATGACACATGCAAGAAAAAAAGGGTAATGATGATATCCAACACGACTATGTACATTTGAATTTACCATAACAACTTTGAATGACCACCACCTTTACTACTCTAATCAGGAAATGACACCTCATACAATTCTGACAAGACAGGTTAGAAAACAGATTTTCATAGCAAAATTGGTTAAGCTTTTGATAGATTCGCTACGAAACTATTAGGTAGTTTCGTAGCGAAATCCATTTTTTTCTTGTGTAAAACGCGATGAAAATTTGAAAAATTGACAGATGCACCCTTTTGAGTTTGAATGCATGGGGAATGGAAACTGACATGATATGGGACTGATTTTATTGAAATGGAATAAATGAAGGTGATCATACAACTTAGGATAGGCTTAGAAAATGCAAATTTTTTTCTATACCACATTAAAATGGCTTAAGAGACCTTATCCATATGGTGAGTGACCTGTATGACCCTATCAAGAAATGTTTCACAACTTAATGAGTGATAAAAGTAAAATGTTATCACCAAATTGATCCTGATTGGATGCTCATCAATCAACTCAATGTAACTCTTTCAAACCACTTCTAACTGAATATTAGCCTCTTCAGTTTGAGAGGGCTCTCTCAAAGGGGGTTTATGATTTTCAATAGAAATAATACTAGATGGCTAACTCTATGAATTGTGACTTGGTTTTTGTATGATTGCAGGTGAAAAGTGAAGGCTTGCTACCATTGGGCTATGGAGTCAACATCAGTACTCTTAATGATAGTCTTTCTTCACATGGAAGCTGAGGCAGATAAAGGTCTTAATCAAGATGATTCACACACACAACATAAGGAAAACAAAGTAATTTCATCCCTAAATAAACTCAGAGCATAATAGTATAAATTATGAGTAATTATAGATAAAATCCACTGCAAATTATTAGACATAAAGATACAAAGCAATAACACATTAAAAACTTCATGAGAATATCAGGTCTGGAAGTAGAATGTCACTGTATATTAATGATAATGGACAAAAACATACAAGCAACAATTTGGTGCAATATTCTCCAAACCCTTGCTCTTCAATGTTTAGTCTATAAATAGAAATACTTTACAATGTCGATGATCTGCCCAGTTGGCTAGATCTTCGAATTCTACTCTGACACCTATGATAACTGAAGCTAGTAAATTAAAACAGAAAAAGGACATTTATCCTTTAAGAAATCAAACTCCTAGTAGGAATCTATCTCCTATTTATTACATTCGGTTCTCGTAAAAATGAAACAGTTACATGATAGATATCACATGTTCAAGGGATAATTCACCAACACTTTACATCTTCAAAAGACCCCTAGATCTGTGGAACATAATCCTACTTTTTAGGGATGGATAACCTTCACTTTAAACATTGTTTTGACCGATGAGCTGGCTGTGTGACACTGCTTTTGAGCAATGAGTCTCTACTGATGTCCACTGACATGTTGAAGGTATCTAGCTAGTTAATGTGATGTTGGAATGTTCAAAATTTTTCAAAAATCTCCTCGCTATGAAACATGGTTGTTTAGGCAGTTTCGTATCGAGTTTTCGTAGCGTGTGAAAACCTGCCTTTCCACCTATCTCCTTGCCACCTTTGCTGTTCAAACACCTTTACCATGCCAAGACACCTTACAAAAAATAAATTTCCATCCATAATACTTGAAAAAAATGAATTTCAAGGCAAAAATGCACCTACATAAATTTTGGCAGCGTTTTTCTTTCCTCAAGTCTCAGGTATGCTACTAAACTGTCTTAAAAACCAAAATTTGTTGTTTTTGTAGTTGTCTTGTAAAATTGATCTCCATATGAAACATTTAGGTTCTTTGAAAGTTATGAACCTCATCAAGCTTGTTTCAGCTCAATTTTTTACTCCTCTTGTGTTTCTTCTTCTTTCACAATAAGTTGGCTGATAGTTTCTTCTACCACTTTCATCTTCAACCCTTTCTTTTCTAACTCCACTTGAATCAAGTCCAAATACTCCTGAAGATCTTCCACTTTATCTTTTAATGCTATGTTCTTGGATTGTAAGTGCAAGTTAATTTTCTTAATGTGTTTGACCTCCCCTCTTAATGGTTGAGTCTATTTCAACAAAATTTTTGCATTGCCCAAAGTTTTTGAGACACTTGTGACTTGCTCATCCCATATTTTTCTCATATTTCCAAATTGAACCTTCTCAGCTCTGTGCTTCTTTGCCTATAGATTCAAAACTGATATCTCTTTACTTTCTTCTTTCAACTACTCTTTAAGGGTTTATATTTTTGATTTTTCAATTAATTTCTCTTTGCCCTTCCTCTGCTTGATAACCACTTCCTCCTTTGTTGATGGAGACAAAACTATAATGCTTATTTATTGCACAATTTCATTGATTTTCTCTGTCTTCTTGATCTCCATGGCCTTCTTTGCATGTCTGGTCATGGGCATCCTTGGCTGAAATATAAAACTGACATCATCACCTACAAAGTCTAGTTTCCTAGCAGTCTTACTTTCTTCATATTTCTTCATCCATCTTCAATGTCTTCAACTTGCACTATTGGTGTTTCTTCAATGGTAATTGCATGAAGGATGTTATCACTTGGATTAAACCTCAAGATGAGAGAGGAAATCCCGAGGTAACCTCAAACCATGCTTAGCGAAGTAGCTAGACCTACTAGGCTAGGAGAGGGCTCTCTCCGTATAGAACATAGTCAAAATGACTGAGGAAAGAATATTTTAGGCTAGTTATAGTAGCTCAGGGTTTTGATTTTGATTTTGTAGGGTTTGCTAGATTAGGAGGAGAATAAACTAGGGCAAGGAAATTAGGTCAAAATTTGCATGGGTTCTGAGGGGCAAGGTACGTAGAAGGTTTGACATTCAAAGGATGATTATGGTTGTTAGTATGAATATTTTGTTGAAGTGTACGAAAAAATACCACTTTAGCTACGCATAACTTATAGCCATAACATCAAATATGGCTGCCAATATCTTCAGATATGCAGTTAGTTGATCAAGACAAGTACTGTAAAAAACCAGATCTATGCATATAGAGACATTAAGCAGTAAAAATAAGGTTTTGCTCCATACATCCAATAGACAAGACAAGAACAATTTTTGAAAGAATTTTTTGTATTAAGGGCACCTGGGAGGAAAACAAGAAGATGTTTCCAATTCTCCTCAATGGGATGGGTTCTTGGAAGTCCTCAGCACTTCAGATCTAGCATTTCTCTCTCCAGTTGGTGTAGAAAACCCAGACAAAGATAGAACTCAAAGGGAGCTCACACAACAAATAATGGAAAATATGACAATGATAATGGCTCAAAGTCAGACCAAGAGTTTAGATCTAGAGTGATCTAATAGGCAACAAAAGGTGAAGAATGGTAGGAAAAACCCTCCTATTTATAACAAAATATTGGGTCATTCTAGATCTTGGTGCATGATTAAAATAACATTAACAAAATCTAGATCCACCTTTTATGGAATATTTTATTATATTTGTTGGAGGAAAAAGTATTTGACTTGGGTCAAATCCCTTTATTTGTGAATAATAAATAAATAAATGATTTATTTATCATTTTAAGGAAGTGGTTGAAGGATAATCAAATAAATAATGATTTATTTAATTATTTATAGGTGATTTAGTCATATTTAACAAGGAATATTATTTAAATACGATTTAAACAATTATTCCTAGAAAATAATAAGATAAATAAGGATTTATCTAATTAATTTCTTTGTTTTGGGTTAAACATGACCAGGAATAATAATTAAATTATTGTTTAATTAATTATTCCTTGAGGAAAATCAAACAAATATAGATTTGTTTAATATTTCCTTTTTGGGTTTCCTGTTTAGACCATAAACAACCTAATAAATGTGTTTTATTAAGTTATTTTACATAGTGAAAGAAATTTTACTTAGGGTAAAATTGGTCTTACATGGTGTACTTGGGTCCATCTAATGATAGTAGGTTAGATGACCAAAAAATGGTGTAACAAATTTCCCCCCAGCGTGCGAGTGTGAGGAGCAAATCGTATGACCCAAGTACGTTGTAATAACTCAATCACCAGACATCAAAAGGGAAGTCAGAGAGAGAAATGTGAGGTAGACTAATGTGCTGAAGAACTAGACCCTGAGGAGACGAGACTTACAGGTGCAACAAGTCTATTTTTATGAGAGAGTACTTGTGCTAAAGGCGGCAGGGGAGGCATACCTATGCCTGCCGAGACAAAGTACAAAATAATAGTGTGTCCAGTAAACAAGGGACCGAACCATAAAGTATAGCCGGCATAAACATGAGCCAGATAAAAATACAATGAGGAATCCCACATACATGCTGTGCCTGGGATAACAGCCAGGACTTATACAATAATATCTAAGTACATGAGATACAAATACAACCCAAATGCCCCCTATAAGCGGGGAAGGGCTCACAAAATCTGACTGATACATGAAAATCAAAGAGGCGCTACAAGCGACTAAGGCCGACATCATCAAATATATGGAGATGCATCGAAGGCTGCAATGAAGAGGTCATCCGGGCATGTGGGGGGCTACCTGCAGGGCCACCCCCTCATGAGGGCCGGGACATATCACACACACCCGGGAATCACCAAGAGCTGCTGCTGTATCACTGAACCATCAAGTATACGGATCTTGATCATGCTGAAAGGAGCTGGAGTGGAGAAACAATCAAGTCAAAGGGAAATGAGAGATCTCTTGGCCTGATCCGAGGCACCAAACAAGAGTGGAAGATGGAACCAAGGTACACCGCCCTCTAGACCTGTCTTCTGGAATGAAGGAGCTGATTTCGATAGAAGGAGGTCCGCCATATGTGAGGCAATGAGAGATCCTCAACTAAGGAATGAGAGAAAATAGTAGAGCGACGGATAGACTAATACCAATGATGAAGATGGAATGGAGGGGACTGAGTAGCGAATGGAAGACTTCCCTTGCTAGAGCATAAAGGGCATGAATGACATGGCAACGACTGACACAATATCATAAGGGATAGGGGACAGTGGGACTAAAAGCCATAATGTGCGACACAAGAGAGAGACCAAGCAAGGAAGGATGGAGGACTATAGCGGGGTAACATGGGACTCGGGATATACGCCATGAATGCGATGATGACTCAACTTGGATGCTCTAAACAAGGGTGACTCGATGGTGCTGCCACACAGAAAAGATCCCATGGGGGACCCGAAAAACATGAGTACAAGATGGTATCTCATGACGAAAATCGACACAAACAAAGAAAAGTATCGAGGCAAAGTGGTGCCCCAAGTACAAGTGTTGTAAGTGAGGAAATTCGATTTTGGGGGGAGGTGAAGTGACCCTTCTGGACAAAGTATGTCCTAGTGAAGTATCAAAGTATGAAAACGAAAAAGATGTTGGCTATCTAAAAGAAAATAAAACATGCATTTCAGAAGGGAATTCTAAGGGTAATATTTCTTAAGATAGAGTGCATTGCGAGGATTAGGAAGGGGGTTGCCTTCGAAGTCCTCTAGGAGGTATGCCCCCTTACCGAGATCCTTACTGACGATGTAAGGGCCTAGCCATAATGAGTCGAACTTCCCATGACCAATAACATCATGGGCCTGGTCATATACGAGAACAAGGTCACCTTTGTGAAAAGTACGAGGGTGGACTTTTCGGTCATACTGAGCTTTGGTGCATTTCTTAGCCGCTTCAAGGGTTTGCAATGCAACACGATGGTCTTCGGAGGCGCGATCAAGCATGATAAGTCGTTGTTTAGAGGTTGGGTATTAGGGAGAAGTTAAATGGCCAGGTGAAAGGAAGGGATTTCACACTCGATCGGTAAGACTGCCTCTTCTCCAAAAACGAGGTGGAAAGGAGTAAACCTGGTGGTGGTTTTAACAGAAGTTCGATAGGCCCACAAAGTAGGGAAGAGCATAAGATGCCAGTTGGTTTTGTGCTTATTCACCGTTCGTTGAAGCATAGTCTTGAGGATTTTTTTGACTGCTTCAACTTGGCCATTACCTTGGGGGTAATAGGAGGAGGAATATTGGTGTTCAAAACCCAACAGTGAGGATAGCTCACGCCATATCTCATCTTCAAAATGTCGGCCGTGGTCAGAGACCAGTTGTTTCGGAACCCCGAATCGAGCGATAACGTGGTTAAAGAAAAAGAGGGCTGCGGTAGCTGCCGTGTTGTTAAATGTTGGCATAGCCTCGGCCCATTTTGTGAAATAGTCGACCGCCACGATGATATATTTATGGTTACCAGCAGATGGCGGGCGACACTCCATAAAGTCGATGGCCCATTTACAAAAGGGACCAGTTGAGACAACCAGATGGAGGGGAGCTGGGGGAGCTCGCGCCTTAGGGGCGAAATGTTGGCAATTGGAACAGTGTTTGACTGCTTCAATGCAATCACTGAAGAGGGAAGGCCAGAAATACCCAGCGCGCATGACTTTTTGGGCAGTAGCAAGACCAGAGAGGTGGCCACCGCAAGCGCCGCTATGGCAGGCATTGAGGACTTGTTCAGCTTCAGTGTGCGTGAGGCAACGACGAAGGACAGTATCTATACCGCGACGATAGAGGTCGTCACCGATAAGAAGGTAGCGAGGAGCCTGGTGTCGGATACGTCGTCGAGCGTCACGATCAAGGTGAAGAGCGAACTTTTGGGTTCGCAAGTAAGTGAGGATATCGCCGTACCAAGGATCGTCCGAAGTAATGGCGAATAAGTGCTCATCAGGAAAATCATCATTAACTGGGGGATCCTATGTTCCAGTAGGTAATTCAGAAATGAGTTCAGCAAGGGCTAAACCTTTCTTACTTTTTGGTGTGACAAATTCGAGGTCAAATTCTTGAAGGATGACAACCCAACGGGCGTACTTCCCAGTGAGGATGCGGCGACTCAATAGGAAAGCCATGGGGTTGGAATTAGTCACAACCTTGGTGGAACACATGAGGATGTAATGACGAAGTTTTTGGACTGAGAACACAACAGCCAGCGCTAGTTTTTCTTCATGTGAGTAGGAAACAGGAGGCCCTACTAGGTTCTTACTGACGTAGTAGATCACATGCTCGATACCATTGTCATATTCCTGGATAAGAACTCCAGCGACCGAATAGGTGGAAGCGGAGATGTACAGGATGAAGTCCCTATCAAAGTTGGGAGGGCGGATCAAGGGAGCGGATGTGAGAGCCTTCTTGAGGGCATCGAAAGACTCATGAGCATAGGTATCCCAAACAAATGGGATATTGGATCGGAGGAGTCTAAGGAACCCATGTGCGGTGGTGGCATAGTCAGGGACGAACCGACGAAGAAAATTAGCTTTGCCTTGGAGACTTTGGAGCTGGCGTAGGGTACGTGGAATGGGAAGTTCAAGAATGGCTTGAACTTTCAAAGGGTCAAGAGTGATACCATCCTTAGACACTATGAAGCCTAAGAGACGGCCGGCGGGAACGCAAAAGACACATTTCAACGGGTTAAGGCAGATATTATACTTGCGACATCGGAGAAAGATGGTACGCAGATCGTGGAGGTGCTGTGCCCGATGCTTAGAACGCGCAGTGAGGTCATCTAAATAAGCAAGGATAATATGAGCTAAGTCATGGAAACAATAAGACATGGCCCGTTGAAAAGTGGCGCCGGCGTTTTTAAGGCCGAATGGCAAGACCTGGTAAGAAAAAGTTCCCCACGAACTGATGAACGCAGTTTTAAGTTCGTCAGCAGGATGGATAATGATTTGGTTGTATCCAGAGAAACCATCCATAAAGGATAGAACCTCATGCCCCGCACACTCATCAATGATTTGGTCAATAAATGGTGTGGGGAAGTTGTCTTTGGGACAAGCTTTTTTCAAGTCGCGAAAGTCCGTGCAGACACGGATGGTGCCTTGTTTCTTGAGGACGGGAACTGGGTTGGACACCCAAGTGGTGTATTCAATGGGGTAAATGAAACCAGCCTGCTTGAGCTTATCGATTTCGGCTTTGATAGCGTCACGTCTGGAAGGATTAATGGGTCTCAACTTTTGACGGACCGGGTTGGCATCGGGCCATGTGTCGATATGGTGTTCAACTATGGCGGGATCGAGTCTGGGCATTTCGGAGTAGGGCCAGGCGAAAATATCACGGAATTCTTTGAAAATCTTAGTGTAAGCTTCAATTTCATCTGGGGTGCATTGGGCGCCCAAGGTGATATATTATTCGATTCCCGGTTTGACCGAAATGTCAATTTTAATGGTAGGAGAGATATTGGCCATGTTTCCTTCTTCGAAAGCATCAGGTGCAGGGATGGGATTTTTGAACCAATCGACTTCCTTGGGAATGAAGTCTTTAGTTTCCACAGCATACTGGTCGTGGGACTGCTGTGGGAGGAAGTGTGCACGATGGTGCATATCATCCCATGGAAAGTCAGGGTTGGTCATGGATTCCATGATGTCTTCATCAGACTGGAAGATGGGAAGATCGGAGGGAGGAGGATCACCCGAGAATGTAGTTGACTGGTCATCCTGTGGAGAAGGGTTGACATGCACAACGTTAGTAGATCCAAGGTCTACTGAGGTGGAGCCGAGAGTGTCCGCAGGTAGGAGGTTAGGCGAATCATCTCTCAAGAAGGACGATAGGTAAAAAATGGTGGTCGGAGGCTCTGTCGTGGCGACAGCGGGAGGAGGAATGTGGATGGGAGGAGGAAGACCCCCTGGTTCAACTGAAGTAGAAATCACAAACAGGTGAGAAGGTATCTTGTCATGCGTAGCCTTGAATTGGTGGTACGTGGCTAAGGAGGAACGATACTCACCAAGGCGGGGACAGAGGTGAGTGTAATGGCCATGGAAATCACACAAAACACAAGGGTGATTTGTGTGCAAGGTTTTGAGTTTCGAGATAGAATCCGGGATGGTGACGTAGACTTCGGGGATATCAGATTCCAGAAACGTCTCGTTGACCATGGTCTTGAGGTGCGGCAATTCAGGACACGTATGGGTGGCGTGACCGACGATATCGCACAAAGCACACTGGATAGCGCGCTTTGGCGGTCGAGGAGGGGTAGGTTTCGTCGGGGCGGGTTGGTCCTAATTGGTTTTTATGTGAGCTTTGCCCCCGTTGCCTGATACTGTCGCAACCGGAGATGGTGCGGGCTGAGGTGCGGGAGGCACCGTGGTAGCGGGGATTAGTTGAACTGGAGTCAAAGCAAGGTAAGGTTTGGGGTGACCAGGTGGGGTAGTGGCTGGGGGGTCAAGGTACCAGCCGGGGATACCCAGGGTCAGGTTGGGGAGAGAGAGGGTAGCCATAACAGGTACCGAGTATACTCCAGGAGGTGGAATGAATAACGGTATCTAACCGGAGGGGTAATGGCCGGGTGGAACGGCTCCGAGGTGGCTAAGGTTGGGAGGAACCGATCCAGGAGAATGGAGGGGCTCATGGATACCAGCTATAGGAGAGGGGCCAGGAGGAGGAGGTCTGGCTGACTGAGATGAATGGCTAGGAGCGGGTTGCTTAAGGGGTGCCCAAGACGATTGCATCATGCAAACATTCAATAAGCTGGGATCAGAGATAGGAGGAGGAGGAAGACCAGGAAAGGTTCCAAGCAAAGAAGAGTCTTTGTAGACACCAGGAGAGACACTAGTCAGGGAATCGATGATTTGTTTATTGGCTACAGAAGAGATGGTCGTCTCAGGGGAGGTCTCAGACTTGGGCTCATGATACGTCAATTGGTCGATGGTGACTATCTTTCCATTGTGAGGAAAAGACATCTTGCGAAAAACCGTGGAAGGGACAACATACATGGCATAGGTGTAGCTTCGCCCCAAGAGAATGTTGTAATCTAGAGGGGCGTCGATGACTTCGACGTCAACGCAAACAGTCTTGCACGCAAGAGTGATAGGAAAATTACGGAAAAGGCCAATGGGTTGGGAGGCGTGGCCATCCCACGCTCGAAGGGTGATTGTGGAAGGGGCCAACTTAGGAGATCCGAGTTGCTTCCAAACCGAAGAGGACATCACACAGGTGGATGCCCCCTCATCAATTATACACCGAGAAACGTTAGTGTTCCAGATTTTGACTGGAATTTGGAAGGCTACGAAAGCAGGAAGGGGAGGATGTTCTAATTGATGGGCGTCGAAAACAATCATTTGGTCATCAACAGGATCCACAGTGCCCATGGAAGATAGTAGAGCCTTATTTTTGGAAGGGCACGATTGGAGGAGTTCCAATGTGGAAATGGAAGTAGGAGACTGCGCCAAATCATCTACTATGCTAAACGAAGGAGCAGCTCGACCAGAAGCAGCATTTCGGCGTAATGGTACCTTAGGAATCTTGGTATGAACCTCAACTTTGGGTTGAGGGATATGTAAGGGACCATTGGATGTTGAAAGAGACTCTGTAGAACCTAGAGAAGTGGACTCGGGGGCAGACTGAGCGGAAGGCTTGCGGTACTGGCGAGACTGAGTTTGAAGGTGAAGGGCGATGGGTGGGGATGGATCAGATTTCATCATGAGGATCTGGTAATCAGAGGAACTAGAAGGGGAAGGTTGAGTGGCGACCTGTCCGTCAGGTGGTTGGGCGGCCATGAATCCTTGCTGGGGGAAAGGACTAGTAAACACAGCTAGTTGAGTAGTGGTCACATTAGGGGGAGCATGAGGGGAGGCATGCTGTCCTCGCAATGTGGCTTGATATTCCCACATCTGCCGCATCTGTGGTAAGAGGGGACAATCGTGGGTGTAATGACCGTAAACACCGCAACACGAACAAGGCTTATTTGTGCGAAGAGGCCTGTCCGGCTTGGGCTTAGTGCCCTGTTGCTAGTTAGTAGTGTTAGGGTCAGTACCTTGAGGATTGGGTCCACGAGTACCAGGGGCTGATTTATTTGGATTGCCTCTCTACCTTCTTTGAGAAGAAGGGGGATTATTCGCGCCCTGCTGTGCAAATACTTACCTGGGAGGGGGCTGTAGGTATTGTTGCGGGGGTGGAGGAGGCAAGGGAGGTGGAAGCGCATATGCTGGAGGAGCTGGCGCACTAGGCTGCGGATAAAGATGATGGTTAGGTTGGGCAACATTGAGGTAAGCAGGAGGTTGGGCAAAAGGATGAGGCATGCCGTATCCTGGATACATGCTACTTGGAGGGGGAAAAGTGCTAGAGTTGCTGGCCCCTCCCGGAGGGAGACCATAGCCCATAGGAGGTTGAGCATACGGATGAGAAAGGGCTCCAATGATACCATCGGTGGAATGAGATGCCCCCGGGGCGTTAGCGCCACCGGGCCTGGGGAGGTCAGGACGGATGGTATAAACATAACCAGACTGAGCGTAGATCAGGTCATATTTCAAGGCTATTTGGAGGGCGACTTCTTCGGTTTGAGGGAAATGGGAAGCGACATATTTGCCAATGGGAGGTAAGAGAGTGTGAAGGAACCAGTCCATATAAACTCGATCTTCGAAAGTGGGAGCTCGACATAAGCTCCTTCTTCTCCGCCATTCCTGGACATGAGTGGAAAGGCGGGTTAGAGAGGTTTGCTTGAAATAATTCAAAAGCTTTGTACCAGTATCGTATCAGAGAGGGAGTTGGAATTAAGATAAAAAGGCTTGGGAAATGGTCACAAAGGTGGTGTGGGAAGAGGTGGCCTGGTCAACATACCATTTAGAAGCTTTGCCCGTAAGCGTGCATTGGAACAACTGAAGACGGATGGAATCATCGGTAATGGAATTGGAGGAACACCACATGTGGAAATATCGGACGTGGTGGGTTGGATCTTCTCCAGCAAGGCCTTCGAACTTAGGGATGTCGGAGGGGAGCTTGGTTGGCATAGAAGGCCAACCAACATTGTGGCGGATAGGGTCATTGATCAACTGATTGAGATCGGGGAGGATGAGGCCTGCCATGTAAGGGAGCAAGGGTGCAGCCGAGGTAGTTCCTGTGGCGGTTCTGCTAGTAGTAGTTCTGACATTAGGGCCGGGATTCCCACTAGCGTTAGGCCCTGGACCAGACATAGTGAAGGTGACAAGGGGAGAACCAGAAGTAAAAGGAGAACCCAATGAATCAGAAGAGGATTCAGAGTGCGGACTCGGGGGAGGACTAACTTGACGACGGTGGGACGGAGTAGGTCGACCGACCGGAAACTGAGGGTGAAGGCCAAGAAGTCTCTGGGATGCGCGCCTTGGGGGCGCAATGGTGACAAAACAAACACGACACAAGTGGAAGAAGAACGATCAACAAAGGCAGGGAGGTGCAGAATCAAGAGAGTACAATGTCGAAACAAGGGCAGATAGGTGCAATGTCAATTGATTTTAAAGTCTTTGCCTGGAAGTGTAAACTAGGCTCTTCCTCGCTTAGGGTGAGTGTGTGGCGTGTGTTAATTTTAATTTTTAAACCCTTTTCACTTTGAGAGCAAGAGAAAAAGTGTGCTGCGTAACTGAAAATAATGCTGCAGAGAACAATATATAATGATGAAATAATAGAAAATTAACAGCTAATCAATGCATCGATCTAACCCAAAAAGGCGGGGCTCTCAAAACTAGTCTAACAGAGGGAAAAAAATCTAGTCAAAGCACACTAAAAAGAGGCCAATAGATCTAGGGTCGAAAGGGACAGGGATCTAAAGGAGAAATCTGCTGGAAAGAGGGGCAGAACACAGCCAAGAGGCAGAGGCAAGGTGGCTGGAAAAAAGGAGGAAATCAGCAAAAAGCAGATGGGGAAAGGAGGAGGCCCTAAAGGTAGATCCAAAAAAATCTTCAAGAGGTGATTTGAAAGGGAGAAGAGCTGATTAAAAGAGATCTGAAAAGGAGGTATCAGATTTGGAAAAGGGGGAGCTAAAACTCTGAAAAAATAGACACCTGAAACAGATAAAAACTCTTCCACCAAAAGTGGAGGGTACTGAAGCCCTAGGGGGCTATGTTCCCACTTATATGAGCAAAACAGATTAGAAACAGGTTGAAACGGGCTGAGACAGAGGCTGGAAAACCCTGACAGAAGCTTCAGAAAAACCCAGAAAAAGTGTAGAAAAATAGCAGAAAAATTGGCAGGTTGCAGGTTCTGACCTGTTTTCTATGCAGGTCGCAGATAATGAGCTGAAAAGTGTGACCTGGAGGTCCAAGTCGCAGTTTCTAGGCTGAAAAGTGCGACCTGAAGCTCCGGGTGTCCCGACGGCAAATTTCCGGAAAAGTTGCCATCTCAGTTGCGGCTGATGTCTGTCACCTGCGCAATAGGGCCAGAAACATGCAGAAGTTAGAAATTTTAATGTTTTAGGGTTTTATAGGTGAAAAAAAACATGAAAATAGGAAAAAAAAAGTTGAAAAGAAACCCTAGGGTCTGAAGTAGCTAGATATGCAGGAATATGAAAAACGACAGCGGTCATAATTGAAAACCCGTGTGGAGTCACCAGTTGTTAGTATGAATCTTTTGTCGAAGTGTACAAAAAAAGACCACTTTAGCTATGCATAACTTATAGCCCTAACATCAAATATGGATGCCAATATCTTTAGATCTGTAGTTAGTTGATCAAGACAAGTGCTGCAAAAAACCAGATCTATGCATATAGAGACATTAAGCAGTAAAAATAAGGTTTTGCTCCATACATCCAATGGACAAGAAAAGAACAATTTTTGAAAGAATTTTTTGTATTAAGGGCACCTGGGAGGAAAACAAGAAGGTGTTTCCAATTCTCCTCAATGGGATGGGTTCTTGGAAGTCCTCAGCACTTCAGATCTAGCATTTCTCTCTCTTGTTGGTGTAGAAAACCCGGACAAAGATAGAACTCAAAGGGAGCTCACACAGTAAATAATGGAAAATACGAAAATGATAATGGCTCAAAGTCAGACAAAGAGTTTAGATCCAGAGTGATCTAATAGGCAAAAAAAGGTGAAGAATGGTAGGAAAAACCCTCCTATTTATAACAAAATATTGGGTCATTCTAGATCTTGGTGCATGATTAAAATAACATTAACCAAATCTAGATCCACCTTTTGTGGAATATTTTATTATATTTGTTGGAGGGAAAAGGTATTTGACTTGGGTCAAATCCCTTTATTTGTGAACAATAAATAAATAAATGATGTATTTATCATTTTAAGGAAGTGGTTGAAGGATAATCAAATAAATAATGATTTATTTAATTATTTATGGGTGATTTAGTCATATTTAACAAGGAATATTATTTAAATAAGATTTTAACAATTATTCCTAGAAAATAATAAGATAAATAAGGATTTATCTAATTAATTTCTTTGTTTTGGGTTAAACATGACCAGGAATAATAATTAAATTATTGTTTAATTAATTATTCCTTGAGGAAAATCAAACAAATATAGGTTTGTTTAATATTTCCTTTTGGGGTTTCCTGTTTAGACCATAAACAACCTAATAAATGTGTTTTATTAAGTTATTTTACATAGTGAAAGCAATTTTACTTAGGGTAAATTGGTCTTACATGGTGTACTTGGGTCCATCTAATGATAGTAGGTTAGATGACCAAAAAATGGTGTAACAATGGTGAGATGAAAATACTCTTAAGGAGTTAGGAAGAGCATACAAAATGAATTCTCCCTAAACTGAATAAATAAATAAATTGTGCTAAATTCCCCAAAACAGAGCATGAAACATGAATTATGCCTTTCAACTTGAAGTTAAGCATATCATAGACATGAAAATGGTTTATGAGATACAATACATACATACAAATGATTACAAAGAAGAAAGTATGTCAAACACTGCATACCACATGGATCCCAAAGAAATAGCTGCAAATTTATATTAATGTCCAAGCTAAACTGATACAAAATATCTCTTGAGATGCCAAAGCTCCAAGTGAGTCCAACCACTACAATGACTGAGATATCAAAACCACTCTCCCTAGCCTCAGGGAGTTGAATCCATGAGATAGGGATCAGTTTCACCTACTCCCAAACAAGAATCTGAAGACTAGGAAAACTTAACAATTTACCTCTAAAAGAGAGGAAACTGATTCATTTGACCTCTAGAAGACTTATTTGATGCATATACACTAGATGAAATTAAAAACATGATATTTAAATTCATCATGACCATTAACATCAGTAATTTTTTCATTTTCCCAAGTAAAAAGTCAAATAGTCAAAATTTTGATGAAGATGATGAAAACTACATTTTCCTGGTAAACGCGCATCGACGTGATAGAAAAATAGTCTGTCTTGCAGGCAACTTTAGGAGGCCTTCCAGATGTCCAAATCAGCTCCATGAAGGCTCATGGGAAAGCTCTCTGATCTAGTTATCATATATGCCTCTAGTTTTCAAAAATTTGTCCATATGCTCTAACAAAAACCTGTTCTCCCAAGACTGGTAAACGCACAGTGCCAAGGCAAAAACAAGGGCAGAAACATGCTTTTTTGGTGGTTTTTTGCATTTATGAGGGACCATTTATCCTCTAAATATTCTGAAAATTGCTGGAGTTAATGTCCTCATCATTATGAACATGATGGTGGTGGCCATTTTTCAATTGGATGTCCCATAAAAGAGTGCAACGCCAGTGAAGTTGCACATTTAACAGAATTTTCATTTGTAAAAATTGCCCAAAAACTCAAAAATGCACCACAGTGTCAAATGTGCCAAATTTTGTCAAAATTGTGAGTTTACTTGCTGATCAAAGGTTATAGGTATGAAGAGAGACCTCAACAAGTATGTCTAACTTCCCCTTCTTCTTTTTCTCGGTTAAGGCTTGAATCTTTGCATGGGCTCGTTTGAGCTTGGCCATTGTAATATTGTTTCTCATGGCATAGTGATTTGCGATATTTCGTTGAATATAATTGTCCCTTTTGGCCTTCTCCAAAAATCCCTCCAAATGAAAGTTTGCTCTATCAAGCCATGACGCTTTATCTCTGCTAATCTCAAGGGCAAGCATCTCACTTGGAGTGAGTTGCTCTGCCAACTCAGCCTCTCTGTCTCTCATGGGATAAAGATATATTTAGCCCTATTGTCTTTGGTCTTTGTCTTGGAGGTTGATCCTCCTCATCGTTAATCTCATAAAATATTCCCAAGGTCTCTTCCAACAAGGCCTTAGCCTTTCCTGCCTTTTTTTTAGCTTTGATGGTCTTGGCCCCACTGATAATCTGCTTGGTCTTCAACTGTTGATTTACCTACTCAAGAAAGTCAATCACATAATGTGCTCTATCAAGTTTAGCTTGAATTTCAATAATCTTTGCCTCTTTTCTTCTGATCAATGCATTGGCGATTCTAACCTCATCTCATCATCAAGGTCAATTAGCTAAGACTCCTGCTTAGTTTCATACTTGTCCTCCTGCTCATCAATGATAGGCTCTATAGCCTTTTCCTTTCCCTTGTATACCTATTTTGTTGATGAAGAAAGCATGGACCCTTTCACACCATGTGAAGCAAACAAATGTGTGTGGCCTCTCTGATAGGTCTTGGGATATGGCTCAACATCAGTCACATTAGCCCAAGTTTCCTTAATGTCCCTTTCACTACTTGATGCTCCAGTATCATGATGGGATGATGAAGGGTTATAGAAAGGTGAAGAATAAGGATCAACATGAGTTGAATGGATCTGACTAGGTGATGATGTATGAGCAATAGGCTAAGATGGAGAAGTGGATATGGGAGGATGAGATGATGAAGGCATATTTTACTCATGATAACTAGGTGGGTTAGTGAAAACTTCATTTGCAATGAATGTGTCCCATGGGATATTATTTTGCTCCAGTTGATGCATGACCAAAATATTCATGAGGAAGTGATGAAAAAAACTCTGCATTTGATGATTATAATCCCTTTTTTTCACAATGAATGCCATCTTATCAATGTTACGGAAGAGATAGTAAGGTATGTGAAGCATTATAAATCTAGTGAAGTGCATGAGGAGTCAGATATGGTATGAGTAGACTCAAGAAAAACTCCCCTCACAAGTGAAGTACTTCATGATTATTTCATCATGGGAACATATCAGTCAAGGAGATGAGAGAAAGGGAAAATTGACATCTTTTAATCCTTGTATCTAGGTTTGTGGTATGGTTCATAATAGCTTAGATAAAGGTTTTCCTATTTAAACAATCTCTCTCCCACATTAGGGATCCCTGTAGTAGCTGAAATGGCATCGATGGACATATCAAAAGTAACCCTAGCTAGAGTGACCTGCTTATCATGAAGGTTTGTGATGAATAACCTTGTCAACTTAGAGTGATATTGAATCTAGTGCACCCTCTCACAAAAATCATAACAACCAACATTCTTGAAACAAGACAAAGTGAGAGGAGAGGCCATGAGTTCCCTTGTAGTTATTGGTTCAAATCTATTAATTTTCCATCCTTTGTGGTCATTTCTCCTTGGTATTTGTGCCTCACCAAAACCTCTATCTTCTTCTTCAGACATTTTTGAATTTTGACTTAGGAAACCCTAGGGTAAAAATTGGAATGAGATGGCTAGCTTATATGGATGAAGGAAATGAGTGTAAATAGAAAACCTAGGTTAATGAAAACCCTAAGGATTAACCATGCTCATAACTGATATGGGTTTAGGGAGGTGAACAAAGATATGGTGTATGAAAAATGATAATGAACTAAAACTAGGGTTTCATAAGCTATGACACTTTGAACTCTTTAAAGGAACAACAAAAATGTGAAAAGAGAGGTATTTTATGGCCACTTACTGATCAAAAACTCCTTGGAGAAATTTATGACGAAACCAGAGCCAGATGGAAACGGTGACAACCTTCAAAACAATCATCGTGTAAACGCACAACATTTCTGGGTGCAGCGCTGGGATGAATGCGCAGCGCCAACCTCCAAACGTGTAGCACATTTGTTAATTACTCTAGGATTTCACGGTAAACACGCAACACTGGGATGAACGCACAACACCAGCCTCCATATGCACATCGCCTTGCAATTTTGGCTCCAACTGCTTAGTAAACTCATAATTTCTCTCTTGTTGAAAACTCTTGAAGTTTAGATGGCAACTATGACTTGTCTTGAGATCCTTGATAGGCTTTATACCTTAGTGGATTTGAAATTTCATTTTGAATCACCCACTTTCCTAATGTTCACCTTTCTTTTGACACTGATACTCTTTTAATTTTGTGACTTTTGGCACTGCAGGTTGATCAACATGGAGTTTTTCTCTCTTTGCTCACTTAGGTTGAACATAATTTCACTTTGACAGCTTTGGGATTGTATTTATTACATTTGAAAAAATTGAAATAAATTACAAATTTGACTTTTCTATCAAAATGAAATTTTGATATAAAAGTCATTAAACTAAAATACAACTTTGAAAGTATAATAAATACACCATGATGATCTTATTCAGTCCCTCTCATATATATTTTGACCTCATCTGAATGAAGGAATGACCTTGAGAAATGCAAAACCCTAATGACCTAATGGGACTATTTTTTGACCTGACCTTTGAATGAAAGACTTCCAAGAAAACAGGGCATTTCCATAGGTGTTGTTATGTTCAAGGAATCATGAGAATAAGTCAGCCAATATGATCTTATGAGGGATAAAAATTTTATTTGAAAAAGACAACCACCAGTAGAAAATTTTTATGTCATGACCTAATGGAATGATAAAAAAATTATGCAGAATGGGACACCTAAGATGCACATGAAAATGTTTTTTGATCCCTGGTGGAAGTATACAAATACTGACACTAACATTGGCCTTATTTGGGATGGAAGCCACTTGGAGGTGTCAAGAGCACCGTATACTAAGTGCCTAACCATTGGGTAAATACGGTAAAACAATCCAAAAAATTGCAGATTATTAAACTGACTCAAAAAACCATTTAAAGTGACTGGGAATTGACTCAAAAATTGACTCTGACACTAACTCAAAACTGACTCCAAAACTTTGAAAACAACAGAATATCAACAAGCTTTATAACCTTCACTTCAGGTCGCAAGCCTAGATGACCTTCTACCTCAAAACTTGTAGAAAATATAAAATAGTATTTATAATGAAAGTGAAACATTTTCTCAGAAGTTGCATCAGAAGTAATAATGTTTCAGTGTAATATTCCCAAATAGGGAATGCAGCAATATAAGAAATATATGCAGAGAAATAACGTAGATCATCTAAGACAAGGCAGGAGGCCAATATGGAGACTCTTTATTTACATTTACACAACAAATCAGATCTATAAGATGGCCCATAAGATGTACAACAGAAAATAGAAGTCTCCAATAGAAGAAAATCCTCAAAAAGAGGTGTTGCAATCACATGTATAGACTGAAAAAGGCTTGACAACGTTATTTTTATTGAGCATGCAACAATTGAATATTACACTTTAGATCTAGAGAAAATTAGTGCATGAAAATTCAGATATGCAATAGATCCATACACTAAATAGGCTCTTCTTTAGAATCCCCTTGGGGTTTTTAGCATTACACCATGTACAACTTGTAGATTTGAGTTTTAAGACAACAAATCTGCATAAATATTCAGATTTGGAAATGGATCTGATCTGATATGAAACAATAAAATGATCCCTCTAATGGATCTCCAAAGTGAAGGGCAAATCCCCAACACTTGAAAACCAACTCTCCAGATGGTAAGGCAAAAGACCCTGCAACAACACCTACAGTAAAAAAGCAGATTTGGATGTAAAAATTTTGCTGTAGGGTTTAGAACATGATTGGCCACATGTCAAGATTTTAAAATGGTGCTCCAATGATCCAATACTCTCTTACCAATGGGATATAATCCTTCCCCACTGAAAAGGAGCACTAGAATGGTCTAGATCTGAGTAGATCTAGCCTCCACTGGCTGCAGCTTTCAAAGACAACCAAACCCTCCACAGGATCTGCATTGTAGTGGAAGAAGAAGCTTGGACTCAAGCTAGATAGTGGACTATTCAATACAAGACTCTCCCAAGAGCTACTCAATGGGAAGAGGTGGGATTCCTGATCAGGAACACCCAATGCTAAACAACATTTGCAATCTAGGCTAAATAACCAAAGAAAGATTGTATGTCTAAATAGACAATACTTCAGAAATCAAATATCATTCAACAACCTTTCCATTTTGCCATCCTCTTCTTTTTTTAAGTTAAGATATTTTAAACCCTAAACCACCTTTAATGAAATAAATTCTTTCACACAAGCCATCTCCATCTAAAACTGCGCTGTGCCTCATTGATGGCCACTCCTCCAAGACAATGCTGTAGATTTGGTCATGGTTGACCCAATCAAAATATCCAACCCCTTTCACACCTAAGGGTGCTTGCTTACATAACCATGATTTATCCTTTTTCACATTTTTCTTTGATTTATTTGCTATTTAGGAGTTTTATCATCCTCCTTTACATTTTAATTCATGAAACAGAAAAATAAAACAAAAATGAATATTCCCATTAGCTTAGGACTAATTGGGAATATTACAGTCCTCCCCTCCAAAATGTTGCCTGTCCTCAAGCAACTGATAAGGTGAGTGCTACAACTCTTCTCCTCCTCCATTGGTGACACCATCATGTGATAAGATTTCTCCATAAGCTAAGTGTTCACCAATCTAGCCCTCCATGAATTGTTCCTCCAAATTTCTCATGATATGTAAATAGTCCACCCCACAAGGAGACAATAAATCAAATGAAACAAACATGGCTTTCCCAATGTCCTCCTTGAAACATTTAGCATAAGATACATGGATAAAATCCATCCCATGGGGCACATACATACCTCCCATCCTCCCTCCATACACTCCCATAAAAAGTACAAGTATATCATCAATGTATGGGAGCAAAACAAAGTACAAAAAAACAGAAATTTTTGCATATGGAGGTGGGTCATAGTCCCACATGTGGAACCAGTGTAGTGCATCTCCTACATGCATCAGATCTAGAAGTGGTAAGTGGTTTCCCCACCACTTGCTTGCTGCACATTTTATCTCACTATGGCTGAAATTGTGAGATATATTTGGTGCCTTAGGAAAGCACCCATCATGATGAAAAATCTCCCTTTGTCCACCAATGGAGTGGCCAAGTTCAGAAATTTTTGCGGCCCCATGTTTTGCATGGAGTTTACAAGATATAATACTCCTTGGATTCATGGCCTACATAAACATGGTGAAAGAATGCATATAATAAGTAAATAAAACATGTTTTACATGAGCATGTTCTTCACCAACAATCCTCCTCATACAAATGGAGTGGTGTATAAATCTATCTCCTTTCTCAAAAGAAGGAAGAGATGGCTAAAATAACTCTTTCATAGAGTCATGTTGCTATTCCAACTCTACATGGTTCATGCATTCTTGAAAATGCTGATGTAGTTCTCCTCCAAAGCCTTCCCATTCAAAGCTTCTCATGATAATGTTGTAGATATTCATGGAATAGGTGTGGCTGAAACATAACTCTTTGTAGGCCCTTTGTAGAAAATTCTCCTTGAGCTTGGAGGCTCTAGACAAGAAGATCCTACCATGATGATAGATGACTCCTTCATGGACTAGATAGCCATCTTCATGTAGTTGGTCATCAAGTATCATACAAGTGTGAAGATCCTCGGAATAATCCACCAATAGTTGGGATTTCCAATATGGATCTAAACTACCCAACAATGACAACGTTGATGATGTATCAACAGAAATGTCTATCATGTTGCTGCTCTCCTCCTTGACATCCCCCATGCCAAAGGTATATGTTGGAAGGCCATTCCTTCCATTCTTCTCCTCCCATAGCGCAAAATCAGAAGTGAGAGTGGGCGATGATGTTAAGGGAAGATTATTTACCTCCTCCTTGAGCCTACCCAAGCCTCCTAGCATTGTATTATTGTCTTCCAATGCTCCCATGCCTCCTGGACCTGAATTTGGAGCATTATGTGGTGAGATATATCCCACAAAAACTGAATCAGGTGGCCTGCTAGGTGGTTTTCCACTAGATAAGAGTGTCCCATGCAACAACCTCATGAGCATGATAGATGGGACTGTAATTTCCTTGCTTCCACTGCGCAAATCCATCTATGTTCTTTGTGTAGAAGTGGTATGTGAGGGATATGTATGCATGCCTTTG
The DNA here is from genome assembly GCA_034641835.2 of Pinus albicaulis. Classification (NCBI taxonomy): domain Eukaryota; kingdom Viridiplantae; phylum Streptophyta; class Pinopsida; order Pinales; family Pinaceae; genus Pinus; species Pinus albicaulis. The sequence goes on along the minus strand of CM076581.1, from coordinate 432,533,640 downwards.
ATCATTTGAGTTTCACCACTCTTCTTGTCCACCCATTCCATTTGCAAAGCCTCCCAATCATGTTGAGAATTTGTAGGGTTAGTGATTAACTCAAATTCTCTTCTTGATAATTACTTGTGAGCTTGCTTATGTATTCTCTTATTTCACTTAGTTAATCTTTCATCAAGTCAATTATCAAAGTACTTAGTCAAATGTAGAGACAAAATAATTTCCACTTGTAACTGAACATCTTGAAATTTAGTTAGGAAGGTAAATCTCTGATTTACCTTCCTCACTTTCTATCACTCTCTTGTCTTTGACAAATTCTTTCCTTAGATACTTTAACTTTAGATATGTACTTACTATACCCTTCCTACACATTCCACAATTTGTAGCCTTTAGTCACTTCCGCAATCTGTACCTTCAGTTACCTTCAGTCATTTCTGCAATCTATACCTTCAGTTACCTTCAGTCACCTTTAGTCACCTTCAGTCATGTATACAATCTATACCTCAGTTAACTTCAGTCACCTTCAGTCATTTCTGCAATCTGTAGCTTCAGTCCATGTTCTATTCTTCTCCTTAGATTTGCTCCTTTTAACGTTGTACAATATCATATTCATCCACATTCAATTATCTAGTTTACAACCTCAAACTTGACCGTAATTCATGTTCTCCAAATGATTCATAGCGTAGACATATATATAGGAGACTAAATAGCTTTTAGGTTGACTATACATATTGATATTCAGGCCTACTTTATAAATTCAATTTAGGCCGACTTGAAGATTATTTTATTTGACCTTTTTCTTCACATATATTAAAATATTTGTTGAAGGTTGTTTCCGCCATATTTTTATTATCATTGTCTTCTTCTTTTCATAATTACTTAGTCATCATGAAGACCAACCTAGTTACTTTTTACAACACTCCCTCTTAACTCGGGAGTTATTCATATAGTTACATGATCACTTTCAAACTAAAGAGTCTCATAAGAAAAATCGGATTGGTAATTGCATCTGTATAGCATCATTTCAACCAGAATTGTACTAGTGCAAGGCCTTGACTAACAACCCCATCTCTTGAACAAGACAATGGGCTTCAATGTTGTCGAGACACATGACTTATAGACACCTTCGTCATTGTCTCTCCAAGGTACATACTCCACCTGTGTGTTCCCAAAGTATGACCTTCCTGTAATATTCTTCTCCTAGGTAGCAAGCCTTCAAAGAATATCGGTCCCTAACTACTCTTATCTTGAATGCCTTATCACATTCTCAAAAAAGCATCGAATTCCATATAATTACCCAATCCTCCATTCTGTCTTCCCAAGACTAGAATGGTGTGTCTATCTCTCCCTCCCAGGGAGGGCCTTATTCCACAAGGGAATGTACTCATTATTATACAAAGAATGTACCTAAGCTCATCCTTGGGAATTACCAAGTTTCTTCCAAGTAAGAAACTTACCATCAGGCTCCCTCTTAATCAGGGACCTCTAGAAACAATGATGAGACACCCAAATTCTCATGACGAATTCCTATTCTTGATGTCATGGATTTCGATATTGAGGAATCTCCAACTTTTATCTTCATAGGGCCCAGATCATCCATCACTTCCATCTTGAGTCCTGTCAGCTATTAGAGTGATTCATTAGACTTCCTTTATCTGGTCCATTTTTATGTCATGTTTCTTTCCTTCACATCATTTCCAAGGATCATACATCCTTTCTCATGATTAGCAGCCCTACACAGATTCATCCAGATAAACATATTAATATTAACTATTAGAACTAAAGTTACATTAGTGATGATATTTAACCATGAAATTTTCTTGTAGGCATCAGCTTCCTTCATACAGATTGACACATCTCCTAATGATATGATTTTTTCCAAATGTATTCTTTTTTACCAGACTTCCGTCAGAGTCTACATATCTTTCCAGGAGATCTCTTAGTCACATCTTGACATGGTTGCATTTCATGATCTCTTCCTCTTTGCACATTACAGGGACTTATAACCTTTCTAGTTTCTTGTTCATATCCAACCACCTCATATTTCATGAGGACATATTATGTTGATTTCATCTGTACATGTACTGAGAGATACTCCTCCATATATCATTCTTCTAATTACAGAAGTTCATTACCTACAACCATATGACTTCACAGCATCCAATGTTAGTATATAAATATATACATACCTCTTTACCCTTTTTCCCTTGAGTCATCCTATAGAAATTTTAGGAATGAATAGCTTCATTCCCTTGGCTTGTTTCATCAATATGTCATCACATCCTAGAATTATTTTTCTATGATGACCCTTGCTCTTTGATGACTACTTTCTTAATTTTTGTTAAAGAGGTTTTCCCAGTGCTGATTGCTTCCTATCATATATCCAACAGAAATCAATTCATAAGTTTGCGTGATTTTCCTTGAACTTCTTTTCTTCAACTTCATTCATTATTTTTCAGTGTTAAGATCTTCCTTTCTTTATCCTATAGAGATTGTCCCTTTAGGACTATATTTCTTATAATGTCCATAAGTCTTCCATTTTTCCTAAACTTTCCTTTTTCTTCTGCAAATGGTTGAGTCTTTTATCTTTCAACATTTTTGCCCTTGATTTGTATTTTTCTATCTAGCATAGAAACCACAAGTTGAATGAGGTAATTCTCTTGTATATTTGTTACTTTGTCCATATTATCATCTTTTCCAGATCTCATAGTCGATATCTTATGAAGATATCCCTTTATTCTTTCAGCTTATCATATGTTCTCTTGATGTCTCCAATCCTTCATAGACAGAGGGATGTAAGGACTTTGACTGATTCCATAAGAATCCTTTGAGACTTTCTATCTCCTTTCCATGTATTCAGATAAATCTTGACCTTCGGAGATTTTTCATGACTTTAATTTCTTTGAGGACAGTGACTATCCTCCCCATGCAAGGAGTCTTGGTAACCTAACTAGCTTATAGATCTCCCTGCAAAAACAAAGTCATGTTACCAAATTTTATTATAGAATAACATATAATTGCTTGACAAGTGAAGAGTCTTCAGCTTGATTGCTTTAATGGTGGTTGAAAAAGGATGTATTAGTGTTCTCCTTTTGGATGATATTCTTCCGGATGAAAAAGGATTTTCTTCAATAAAGGAGATTGCTTCAATTATGGTGACAACATTTTTAGATACAACTTCCTTTCATTGATGGAGATTACTGCTTCTTTGGATGGAATTTTTCAAGGATAAAGAAGTGGTTATGAGAGGAAACTTGTCTTATAACCTTTGAAGATGATGACAGTGCCTTTAGCCTCTTAGTCTTCAAGTCTTCAAGATACTTTGACTTTCCTTTGGAGGTAGCCTTTCTTCTTCAATGTAGATCCACCTATAATTTATGGTACCAAGTCACCACTGTAATAAAAAGATTATGATATTACTTCATTGAGTCATTATGTCACTTTAATTTATGTTGTAAGACAACAAAAATACACTGGAAAATATTTTTTGTGATATAGTGACAAAACACTGAGGAGTTGTCACTGTGAGTTTGTTTGAGATTATAGTATTTGCATCATGCATCACTTGTAACATACAAAAATATCATACTATAATGCCACCAAGCCATATAGTTATAACACAAAGTCATATTGTGATCATGACTGCAATCTTAAATGAGAAGCTCGAACTGTAATTTCTCTGAGACTGTGTTTCCTCCGATTTGAGGTATCGAACTTATTTCAGTAATAAGTGTCTGTATTATCTTACTGTCAACTTACATGAAGTTTCCAAGGATGTTTGAGCTCCATGTGGATTGTACCTTGAGTGTCTCTTAAATGCCCTTTCTTTGATTTTAGCACCATAGCTGTGATTCCATGTTGAGAATTTGTAGGGCTAGTGATTAACTCAAATTCTCTTCTTGATAATTACTTGTGAGCTTGCTTATGTATCCTCTTATTTCACTTAGTTAATATTTCATCAAGTCAATTATAAAATTACTTATTCAAATGTAGAGACAGAATAATTTCCACTTGTAACTGAACATCTTGAAATTTAGTTAGGAAGGTAAATCTCTGATTTACCTTCCTCACTTTCTATCACTGTCTTGTCTTTGAAAAATTCTTTCCTCAGATAATTTAACTTTAGAGATGTCCTTACTGTACCCTTCCTACACATTATACAATTTGTAACCTTCATTCACTTCTGCAATCTGTACCTTTAGTTACCTTCAGTCATTTCTGCAATCTATATCTTCAATTACCTTCAGTCACCTTCAGTAACCTTCAGTCATGTCCACAATCTATACCTTCAGTTACCTTCAGTCACCTTCAATCACCTTTAGTCATTTCCGCAATCTATACCTTCTTTCCGCATTCTATTCTTCTCCTTAGATCTACTCCTTTTAACGTTGTACAATCTCAGATTCATCCGTATTCAATTATCTACTTTACAACCTCAGAATTGACCGTAGTTCATGTTCTCCAAATGAGTTGTAGTGTAGAAATATATATAGGAGACTGAACAAATTTTAGGCTGACCATACAAATTGATATTTAGGCCTACTTTATAACTTCAATTTAGGCCGACTTGAAGATTATTTTCTTTGACCTTTTTCTTCACATATATTACAATATTTGCTGAAGGTTGTTTCCACCATATTTTTATTATCATTGTCTTTTTCTTTTCATAATTACTTAGTCATCATGAAGACCGACCTAGTTACTTTTTACAAAAAATCAGTGGTGACTTTTCCCAATATAATCAGCCATTGAACACCCAAAATCAAATTGGTGTCAGGTATGTCAACCACAAAGAAGTGATCAACCAAAGTATAAGTTCCCATGGTGACTGAAAGTGATGGGACATAATACATGCATTGCATTGTTCTATCTCCTGGGACCCAAATAGAGAATCCCTCAAATCAGTGGGTATTACCCTCCTTTGCACTATATGGGTATCAATGAAATTGTGGGTTGCCCCATTTTCAATCAAAACAGAGACATTCTGATTCAAGATGGAACCTTGAACTCTTAAGGCCAAGTACTTAGGTAATCTTATCAAATATTCAAGAGCCCCTCCAATAGGAGAAAATGCTCCATCCCCATCTCCTGATGGTGTTGGCTCTCCTCCTGCAGTGTCAGCGCTGTGACCTCTTCTTGGTTCATCTTCTTCTTCCTCCTCAACATCTGAGAAGACCTCTATGTAATGTGATTTTCCAGTAGCACATCTATGTCCAGGTGCCCATGATTCTTGACAAGTGTAACATAGCTTCCCTTTTCTTAGATCTCTTTGGAATTCTTCATCAAGAGGCTTCTTGTATGAGCTCTCCTTGGAAAGAGCATCTTTTTATTCTTTTCACTTTGAAGGGAAAGAGGGCTTATGCTGAAAGCTTGCCTTTACTTTTGGCAAGGCATCTTGAAGGTCTCTAGCCCTTTCAATAGCATCATGTAGGGTAGTGGGCTTGGTGGATTTTACCAACCCATGAAGAGGTTCATCTAAACCATCAATGAACATGTACAACCTTCTAGCTACAGAAAATTCAGGAACCATAATAGATAATATTAAAAAATTAGAAATGTAAGACTTTGTATTACCTAATTGCTTTAAATTTGCAAGACTCATGAATGGTGCCTCTGGATCTCTTCTATCAAATATCTCCACTAGCCTTCTAGTGAACTCTGAATAAGCAGTCACATTGGTCATGTGCTTCACCTTCAAAGTGCAACACTGCAATATTGATAGCCTCTATATCTCGAACCTTTTTCAACTGAAAGTAGATGTCAAGTTTTTCTACCCATTCTTTGGTAGAATACTTGGATGACCCATAAAAATTGGGTAAAAATAATCTACCCATAGAGTGATGTCGATCATGATTATGAATGAATCCACCATCTCTATGATGATGCCTTGGTCTTCTTTTTTCCTTGAGGTGAAAAAACTCCTGAAAACTCAAGTGACCTTTGAATCTCTAATTTTGAGACTCATATTATTTAAAATAGTCTTCAAGGGATTCATTCTTTTGAAACCCTTCATTTTCCGTAGCCAAAAAGGTAGGCATGGTAGAGCGTTGGGAAAATTGTGGCTGATGCACTGGTTGATCATTCTAGTGGTGAGACATGCCAGAGCTTTCTCCAATATGAAATCTCTTAGGAGATTATTTGATTCTTTCCAATCTCATCTCTTTGATCTCTCTAGCAATATCTTGCATGGCTCTCAAAAGGATCTTATCAAATTCCTTTCCTTCTTCTTCACTTCCAGATGCAGGGGCTTTACCCTTGTCTTCACGGTCATTGGTGTAATAAAATTTCTTTTGTCTTCCCTTTAGATACCTCTTATCTCTGTCAGTAAGAGGCTCCTCATCTTTAGAAGACATATTGGCCTCTTAGAATGCATAGGCTATGCCAAGATGATGCTTTGATACCACTGCAGTATTCTCAAATAGGGAATGTAGCAATATAAGACAGATATGCAGAGAAATAACGCAAATCATCTAAGAAAAGGCAGGAGGTCAATATGGAGACTCTTTATTTACATTTACATAGCAAATAAGATCTATAAGATGGCCCATAAGATGTACAATAGAAAATAGAAGTCTCTAATAGAAGAAAATCCTCAAAAAGAGGTGCTGCAATCACATGTATAGACTGAAAAAGGCTTGAAAACATTATTTTATTGAGCATACATCAACTGAAGATTAAAATTTAGATCTAGAGAAAATTAGTGCATGAAAATTCAGATCTGCAACAGATCCATACACTAAATAGGCTCTTCTTCAGAATCCCCTTGGGGTTTTTAGCATTACACCATGTACAAATTGTAGATCTAAGTTTTAAGACAACAGATCTACAAAAATATTTAGATCTGTAAATGGATCTGATTTGATATGAAACAATAGAATGATCCCTCTAATGGATCTCTAAAGTGAAGGGTAGATCCCCAACACTTGAAAACCAACTCTCCAGATGGTAAGCCAAAAGACCCTGCAAAACCACCTATAGTAAAAATGCAGATCTGGAAGTAAAAATGCGCTGTAGGGTTTAGAACATGATTGGAAACATGCCAAGATCTGAAAATGGTGCTCCAATGATCCAATACCCTCTTACTAATGGGATAGAAGCCTTCCCCACTAAAAAGGATCACTAGAATGGTCTAGATCTGAGTAGATCTAGCCTCCACTTGTTGTAGCTTTCAAAGACAACCAAACCCTCAATAGGATCTACGTTGTAGTAGGAAGAAGAAGCTTGGCCTCAAGCCAGATAGTGGACTATGCAATACAAGACTCTCCCAAGAGATACTCAATGGGAAGAGGTGGGATTCTCGATCAGGAACACTCAATGATAAACAACATGTGCAATCTAGGCTAAACAGCCAAAGAAAGCTTGTATGTCTAATTAGACAATACTTCATAAATCAAATATAATTTAACAAACTTTCCATGCTTCCATCCTCTTCCTTTTATAAGTTAAGAGCTTGTAAACCCTAAACCACCTTCAATGAAATAACTTCTTTCACATAAGCCATCTCCATCTAAAACTGCGCTATGCCTCATTAATGGCCACTCCTCTAAGACAACACTGTAGATTTGGTCATGGTTGACCCAGCCAAGATATCCAACCCATTTCACACCTAAGGGTGATTGCTTACATAGACAAGATTTAGCCTTTTTCAAATTTGGCATTGATTTATTTTCTATTTACGATTTTTATGATCCTCCTTTACATTTTTATTCATGAAACATAAAAATAAAACAAAAATGAATATTCCCATTAGCTTAGGACTAAATGGGAATATTACATTTAGGAGCCTACCATTAACTGGTCCTCCTGAACATTCATGTCCATTCATTTCCTATAGCAAATAGGCATTTTTTCCTCGATAAGCCAAGATCTGGTAAGGTCCCTTCCAAATATTTTCAAACTTCCCATGCTTACCTTTATCTTCATCTCTTGCATCCCATCTTGGCACTACATCCTCGAGTTGAAATTTATCTTCCTTAGTCTTGTGACCATAAATCTTCTTTATTTTCTCTTGAAGCTTAGAAGTAGTATAAGAAAATTCCTCCCTTGTTTTTTGAAGATGAATCATTTGATTGATTCAATGTTTCATATCATCTTCCTCACTATCTGCTTCCTGTAATATCATAACCAAAACTACAAGTGATGTAGGAAACACTATATATGTACCATAAACCAATTCAAAGGGTGATATACCTATAGAATTCTTGGTGCTCACTTGTTCTGGCCACAAAGCATTGGTAAGCTTCCTATGCCAATCTTTTTGTTCCCCTCCAACATTTTCTTAATGATATTTACCAAAGATTTATTAGAGGACTCAGCTAATCCATTGCCCTGTGGATAATATGTCGTGGAATGGCACAAGTTGATATTATACTTGTGACATAACTCAACCATCTTATTTGACTTAAATGATGTAGCATTATCTATAATAAACTTGTGAGGACAACCAAAATGACACAAAATATTGGATTCTAAAAATTGAATAATTACTGTGTCCATAGCTTGCCTTGTAGGAATAGCTTCGATCCACTTGGTGAAGTAGTCGATGGCTATTAGGATCCATCTATGCTGTGCCGATGATGTGGGAAGAATTTTCCCAATAAAATCAAGTTCCCACTGTTGAAAAGGAGCATTTACTATAACAGGCTTCAGCGGAAGAGGAAGGAGCTTCCTTTTTCCCTGAAAAACCTGACATTCATGACAGTTTGTAACTGTTTTGTACAAATCATAAAATAAAGTTGGCCAATAATATGCTACTCTCAACACTTTTTTAGCTATTGTTTTCCAAAACAAATGACCTGCACAATCTCCCCTATGAAAGTCATCCATTACCTACTTAGCTTCATCTTCAACCAGACAATTCAAAAGAACACCTCCTGGATCTTTCTAATAAAGGGCACTACCTAGAATGCATTATTTAGTATATTTCAATTTCAAAGACCTAACCTGAATTTTTGAAATTCTAGGATGAGGACATAAGTGCTGAAGAAAATACACTATATTAGAATACCGTGGTGAAGTGAGAAACATTTCTGATACCTGTATTAGAGCACCATCTTCTTCATCATTTGATATTGTTGCAATAAGGTTTATGTCTAGAGCATGCAAGTAGGATTCAACCATGAGCTTGGCTAACCCCTGTCCCTTGATCAGTTTGGTAGGCTTGATCTCGAGATCATAATCTAGCATAACTGGTATCCACCTACCTCTCCGACTTTCAGGATCAGTCTGTGTGAGAATCTCTTTTACCACTGCATTTGGAACATAGGTTATAGTATGTGAATGTATAATATATATCTGGAAATATTTCAAGGCTTTGAAAAGGGCTAAAGCTTGTTTCTCAATAATGTTATAGCGAAGAGAAACATATCTAATGGCTAGACTAAAGAAAGCAATAGGCTGTTCAACCTGATCTCTCTTTTTCATAAAAAATGCAGCCAAGGTATGCTCGGATGCAAATGAAAATATTATGAAATCACTAGTATAATCTGGACTAACCAAAACAGGGGCTATGCTTAAAGCAAGCTTTACCAAGTTGAAAGAATTCATAGCATCAGTGGTCCATTTTACACTACTTTCCTTCTTCAACATATTAGTCATTTCTCTCAAATGCTCAACTAAATTAGGAACAAATCTGCGTAAGAATTTCATCTTACCATTGAAAGCCTGTATCTCCTTTTTGTTCCGTGGAAAATATATCTTCTGAATGGATTCTACTCTGGAAGGATCAATGCGAATACCATTTTTGGAAATTATGTGACCAAAAGTTTTCCTTCCTCCATGGAAAAAATACTCTTCTTAGAATTTAGAGAAATTCTGAACTCCTTGCATTTCTGAAAAATAATTCTCAAATGATACAAATTCTAATCCTCAGAACTAGAAAACATTGTCAAATCATCTAGATATACTACTAAGAAAACATGTTTCTCATTAGCAAAGGCTATATCCATTGCCTACTGAAAATTAGCCCCTGCATTCTTGAGTCCGAATGACATTTTAACATACTGAAAGGTTCCCCAAGGTGTTGTGAAAACAGTTTTACCTTGGTATTCTTCATGTAACAAAAGCTTCTTATAACCTGAATAACCTCAAGTAGTGACATCCGTGATGCTCCAACTACCCTTTGCAGAACATGGTCCATCTTAGGAAGGGGATAGTTATCCTTTAAAGATACTTTATTCAAATTCCAGAAATATATGCATAACCTTATCTCTTCGGTATTTTTTCCTTACCGACACCAAATTTGAAATCCAAACAGAAAACCTAATTGGTACAATGATACCTGATTTGTACAATCGGTTTACCTCTTTCTCGATGGATGGCAACAATATTGGGTTTATCCTTCTCAACTTCTGTCTGAAGGGTTTTTGATTCAGCTTGATGGGAATAGCGTGTTGAATAATATTCTTATCATAAACCTTCAAATCTGCATAATCCCTTACAAAAATATCATAAAATTCAGAAAACAATTTAATGTACTTATCTTTCGCCTCGGGAGACAATGTCTTAGACAACTTAACCATCTTGGGCTTATCTACTATTCCAATGTTTACATATTCCACACCCTTTTCTGTAGGAGTCAATGTTTTTTTCTGGCCACATCGTCCTGATTGAAAATATCTTCTAAAGGTATCAGACGTCTAGGAATAATATTGTCTTTCAGCTGCAAAATATTCATCTGATTGGATTCTATGTCTTGATCATCAACATCAAAAACATCATCAATAAATGCATCTTCGAATTTTCCTTCATTCTGCAAAAAACTATTAATTTCTTTTTCATCCCAAAAAAATTGTCAGTATCTTATATTATCTGGAACACTAGGTCTATGTTTGACTTGAATTTCAAATTATTACTGGAGTTCATCGAAATTTTGAGATTACTTGCAACTGTAGCAAGCGAATCTGCAATGATGTTCTAAGTTCTTGGAACTGCTATTAATGTATACTCAGGAAACATTTTTAAGACATACAAGAATTCATTTCTATAAGTTCTCATCCGCGGATACTTTGCTTGATATTCTCCTTTCACCTGCTTTATGACAAGCTTAGAATCACCATAAACAAAAATTCTTTTTGAACCAAGTTTCTTCAAAATTTTGAGACCTCTGATCAATGCTTCATATTCTGCTTCATTATTAGAACAGTCAAAATCCAATTTATAAGAGAATTACCTAACATTACTTGGTAGTCCACCATATTTACAAACAAGACTTTGAATCCAAATACCAATACCTGCACCTTCCTTACCCAAAGCACCATTGAAATCCATGCTCCATAGGCCCTCTTCATCTTTTAGAAGCTGAAACCCAAATTTTGGTTCTGAATTACTTTGGCCAGTCACCTTATTTTTCTGTTCTGCACTGATTTTCTGTTCTTCAAGTGGCTTTTCGGAAGAAGGTACCATTGAAGAAGGCACCATTTCTTTCTCTTTATCAAGATTTGCTCTGAAACTTTATGAAACTTCTGGCACATCTACTACTACTAGCTGATTATTTACATCATTCAAATCACCATCATTGTATAAAATAAAAGACTCTAGATCTCTATGTACAACTTGTATTGGATGATTGATAGGCTTCTCCTTACTAGTTATCATATATTTCATTTTGTTTTCCCGGTAAAATTTCCTCAATTTCCCAAAAATAGGAATAGTAGCATAAGAGAAGTCAAGTTATAAAGTACCTTTGAGCTTAGTTCCCCATGATCTAGACAGTAGCATGCTGAAACAAGGTGGCATATCAGCCACCACCACATCCATAAAAACATTCTTGGCTGTGATTTGATCCAAGGAGACCACTAAATCTTTAATGAGACCATTGCAATGAACTCTACAAGAATAAAATGAATACAAATCATGATAAGGTCAGGTGATATCCATGCACATATTTTCCATAATAGCCTTAGGCACCAGATTGTGAGAGGCCCTAGAATCAATCATGGCATTATGAATTATGTACTCATGCAGTCTTAGGCTCAAATAAAAAGGAGGAAAATCACTTTCTTCTAATTGACGATCTATAGCTGGACCAAAAATGAGCTCAGGGTGGTCATATTCAACATTAACCATATCGAACAAAGGATCAACTAGCAACATTTTAGACACCTGATGTTTGTAATGACTATTCTTTACTAGTTATTTCAAAGGAATGGACACATTCAGTTTGGCTATTTCATTTTCTAAATTAAAAGTTGTGACTTTATCTACCTCTTTGACAACATGATCTCTTCTATCATTTTGATCCCTTGTATTCTTTTTATGAGTGTCTTTCTCTTTAGTAGCTGAGCTTGCTAATGGATGATTGATGTTGCTATGATTATAATATGCATGTTCTTTACCCTTTCTCTGATTATTAGGAAGATAATTCTTTGACTGCTCTTTCCTTTTTTGAATGGGATTGACAGGTACATCTCTACTCCTTAGAGAATATTGTTTCCGTTGTGCACTCAAAGCATGCATATATCCACGTCGGTAATCATCTGATTTGGTTTCCAAATCATCATCATTTGCCAAGATATAGTCTTCATCTTTTGGACAACCCAAATTTTCAGTATACTCCTCATCTTCAGTCAGGAACATGGGCAAGCCATCTGCTGTAAAGAAATGATTTGTTTCAACCACCAGATCTTCATATTCCTCTTCTTCCACTCCTTGGACATAGTTCTGATGTAACGGGGTCCTAATCTATTATTGTTGTTGTGCTGTTTGGTCAGGTGCTTTCTGCTCTCTCTGCTTAATTCTAAACTGAGGCTGATGCACTCTGAAATTTGGATTCTGGATCTATGGTTCAGGTCTATCTGAGATAGACAGTCGATCAACCATTCTCTCCACAATTCAGAGTAATGAATCCATTTTTTCCTCGGAAGTGGATGTATCCTCTTTGATAGTCACCCTCTTTTCAGATCTCATCCTTTCTCTTTTGGCCAACAAATTAGATTCCACACTTACGAAATTCTTTTGCATATCTGCTAAAGTTGCAGGATCATATTCATGCAACTGATATGCCATATCAACATCAAATCCATCTAGGAACTTGACCAAAACCATACCCTCTGGTGGTTTCATATGTGTAGGAAGAGCATTGTACACTGCTTTAAATCTCACACAATAATCTTGAACAGACTCACCAACATTCCTTTTGATGTTCTCATATTCAGACGTGATTTGAAGGGGATTCTTCTTTTCTTCCCATCTTTCTACAAACTGATGATCAAAACTTCTAAGGTATCAATAGTGGTTGCTGTTAGAGCTCTAAGCCATTTTCTTACTTCCCCTCCTAGACTTTGTGCAAATAGTCTCATCTTCACATCCTCTATATCAATTTCATGAAGGTCAAATAAGTCATTCATCTTGTCTACATGCTTTTGAGTTGTCATAGGCTGAGTATTGTAAAAAAAAGGGATTTTATTTTGATAATTTTCGGGCATAACACCTGGATTATGAGGGAGAACAAGGGGGGAATATCTTGCAGCCATGATGACTGGAGCTGGAGGATTTATAACAAGGATTTGGATGCCTGATGTAATCAAAGGAAGACTTGTCCCTGACTGAGTAATGTGAAAAATGGATGAAGAAGAAGGAGGGGGAAGAGGGATATTTTGAGTAACAGTAGATGAAGTGATGGAAGAAGAAGTTGAGATCTTAGGTCTGCTTGTCACCCAAGCATTTACTTGCGAAGAATAATTTTGTAGATCTTTAAGAACCTGTAAAATTTGTGTTCCTGATTGTGACCCTGATTGAGAGTGGGAAAACTGATCTTCAATAGGAATGTGAAAGGGAATTGAGGAATCAACAAATATCTCGTCAATCCAACTCAAAGATATACTTTGGAATAAAATTTTCTCAAAATTTACATCAAATTCAATATCTTAAAAGTCTTCTAACCCTTCGGGAAATGAATGAGATATGGGGATGGAAATTCCTTCTGATTGATTTCTGATTGAACTAGAAGTCTCAACAACAAATTTAGCTTTTCTTCCAATGTTCTGAGGATCATAAAAATGGTATGAGGATTCAGATCGGGGTTGGATCTAGTGTATCTTCGGGAAGCCAGTATGTCCAATTTCAATAAAAAATATGCACTTTACAAATTTTTCAATTCAGCCTTTGAATAAATTATAAACTTATCATCCACAAGTTTAAGAATTTCAATGAAGATTTATTACCGGGGTTGATCTAATCTTACTTTTTCTTCCCCAGTGGACTCACCAAAATTTTATTACTCAGATTGAACCTCAGGCTGAGAGAGGCAATCCTGAGGTAACCTCAAACCACGCTTAGCCAAGTAGCTAGCCCTACTAGACTAGGAGAGGGCTCTCTCCATATAGAACACAGTCAAAATGACTGAGGAAAGAATATTTTAGGCTAGGTATAGTAGCTCAGGGTTTTGATTTTGATTTTGTAGGGTTTGTTGGAACAGGAGGAGAATCAGCTAGGGCAAGGAAATTAGGTCAAAATTTGTAGGGGTTCTGAGGGGCAAGGTAGGTAGAAGGTTTGACATTCAAAGGATGATTATGGTGAGGTGAAAATACTGGTGAGGAGTTAGTAAGATCATACAAGATGAATTCTGCCTTTCAACTTGAAATTAAGCATATCATAGACATGAAAATGGTTTATGAACTATAATACATTCATAAAAATGATTAAAAATAAGAAACTATGTCAAACACTGCATACCACATGGATCCCAAAGAAATAGCTGCAAATTTATATTAATGTCCAAGCCAAACTGATACAAAATGTCTCTTGAGATGCCAAAGCTCCAAGTGAGTCCAACCATTACAATGACTGAGAAAATACATCAAATGGACCTCAAAACCACTCTCCCTAGCCTCAGGGAGTCGAATCCATGAGATAGGGATCAATTTCACCTACTCCCAAATAAGAATCTGAAGACTAGGAAAACTCAATAATTTGCCTCTAAAAGAGAGGAAACTCATTCATTTGACCTCTAGAAGACTTATCTGATGCATCTACCTTATATGAAAGTAAAAAAATGATATTTATATTCACCATGGCCATTTACATTAGCAATTTTTTCATTTTCCCAAGTAAAAAGTCAAAAAATCAAAATTTTGCAGAAGATGATGAAAACTGCATTTTCCTGGTAAACGTGCAGTGCCATGACAGAAAAAATAGCCTATATTACGGGAAACTTTTGGAGGCCTTCCCGATGTGAAAATAAGCTCCATGATAGCTCATTAGAAATATCTCTTTGTCTAGTTTCCAAATATGCCTCCAGTTTTTAAAATGGTGTCCCTTTGCCTTGTCAAAAACCCGTTCTCCTAAGACTGGTAAACGCGCAGTGCCAAGGCAAAAAAAAGGGCAGAAACATGTTTTTTTTTTGGTGGTTTTTTTCCTTTTTGAGGGACCACTTCTCCTCCAAATATTCTGAAAATTGCTGGAGTTAATGTCCTCATCATTATGAACATGATTGTGGTGGCCATTTTGCAATTGTATGTCCCAAAAAAGAGTGCAACGCTAGTGGCGCTTGGTGTTTAGCATAATTTACGTTTGTCAAAATTTCCCAAAAACTCAAAAATGCATCACAATGCCAAATGTGCCAAAATTTTTCAAAATTGTTAGTTTACTTGCTAATAAAGGGTTATAGGTATTAAGAGACACCTCAGCAAGTATGTCTAACTTCCCCTTCTCCTTTTTCTTGGTCAAGGCTTGAATCTTTGCATGGGCTCGTTTGAGCTTGGCCCTTGCAATCTTGTTTCTCATGGCATAGTGATTTTCCATCTTCTGCTGAATATCACTGTCCCTTTTGGCCTTCTCCATCAAGCCCTCCAAATGAAAGTTGGCTCTATCAAGCCATGACTCTCTATCTCTTCTAATCTCAAGGGCAAGCAACTCACTTGGAGTGAGTTTCTCTACCAACTTAGCCTCTCTCTATCTCTCATGGGCTAAAGATCTCTTTAGCCCTATTGTATTTGGTCTCTGTCTTGGAGGTTGATCCTCCTCATAATCAATCTCATCAAATCTGCCCAAGATATCTTCCAACAAGGCCTTAGCCTTTCTTGCCTCTTTTTGAGCTTTGATGGTCTTGACCTCACTGATGATCTGCTTGGTCTTTAGCTGCTGATTTTCCTGCTCAAGAAAGTCAATCACATACTATGCTCTGTCAAGATTATCTCGAAGTTCACTAATATTTGCCTCTTTTCTTTTGATTAATGCATTGGTGATTCTAACCTCATCCTCATCATCAATGTCAATTAGCCGAAACTCCTGCTTAGTTTCATACTTGTCCTCCTACTCATCAATGATAGGCTCTGTAGCCTTTTCCTTGCCCTTGTCTACCTATTTTGTTGATGAAGAAAGAATGGCCCCTTTCACACCATGAGAAGCAAACACATGCCTGTGGTCTCTCTAATAGGTCTTGGGAAATGTCTCAACATTAGTCACATTAGCACAAGTTGCCTCAATGTCCCTTTCACTGCTTGATGCTCCAATATCATGATGGGATGATGAAGGGTTATAGAAAGGTGAAGAAGAAGGATCAACATGAGGTGAATGGATCTAACTGGGTGATGATGTACGAGCAGTAGGCTGAGATGGAGAAGTGGATATGGGAGGATGAGATGATGAATGGATATTTTGCTCATGATGATTATGTGGGGTAGTGAAAACTTCATTTGCAATGAAAGTTTCCCATGGGATATTATTTTGCTCCAGATGATGCATGACCAACATCTTGATGATGGGGTGATGAAAAAGACTCTACATTTGATGATTATAATCCATTTTTTGCACAATGAATGCCATATTATCAATGTTGTGGAAGAGATAGTAAGGTATGTGAAGCATTCTAAATATAGTGAAGTGCATGAGGAGTCGGATATGGTATGAGTAGAGTCGAGAAAACCTCCCCTCACAAGTGAAGTACTTCATGATTATTTTGATCATGGGAACATATCGGTCAAGGAGATGAGAGAAATGGAAAATTGACTTCTTTTCATCCTTGTATCTAGGTTTGAGGTATGGTTCATAATAGCTTAGATCTAGGTTTGCATGTTTAAACCATCTCTCTCCCACATTAGGGATCCCTGCAGCAGCTGAAATGGCATCGGTGGACATATCAAAAGTAAACCCAGCAAGAGTGATCTGCTTATCATGAAGGTTTGTGATGAATAACCTTTTCAACATAGAGTGATATTGAATCTGCTGCACTCTCTCACAAAACTCAAAACAACCAACATGCTTGAAATAAGACACAGTGAGAGGAGAGGCCATGAGTTCCCTTGTAGTTATTGGTTCAAATCTATTAATTTTCCCTCCTTTGTGGTCATTTCTCCTTGGTATTTGTGCCTCACCAACACCTCTATCTTCTTCTTCAAACATTTTTGAATTTTTACTTAGGAAACCCCAGGGTAAAAATTGGAATGAGATGAAGGGAGAAGGAGATGATATGGCTAGCTTATATGGATGAAGGAAATGAGTGTAAATAGAAAACCTAGTTTAATGAAAACCCTAGGTATTAACCATGCTCATAACTGATATGGGTTTAAGGAGGTGAAAAAAGATATGGTGTATGAAAAATGATAATGAACTAAAACTAGGGTTTCATAAGCTATGACACTTTCAACTCTTTAAAGGAACAAAAAACATGTGAAAAGAGAGGTATTTTATGGCCACTTACTGATCAAAAACTCCTTGGAGAAATTTATGAGGAAACCAGAGCCAAATGGAAACAGTGACAACCTTCAAAAAAACCGTTGTGTAAATGCGCAGTGTTTCTAGGTAAGAGTGCAACTTCAGGATGAACACACAGTGCCAATCTCAAAAAGCACAGTACCTTTGTTAATTACTTTGGGATTTCAGGGTAAACGTGCAACATGGCTGGGTAAGTGCACAACGCCGGGATGAACACACAACGCCAACCTCCAAACGCACAACACCTTGGAATTTTGGCTCCAACTGCTTAGTAAACTCATAATTTTTCTCTTGCTAAAAACTCTTGAAGTTTAGATGGAAACTATGAATTGTCTTGAGATACTTGATAGGCTTTATACCTTAGTGGATTTGAAATTTCATTTTGAATCACCCACTTTCCTAATGTTCACCTTTCTTTTGGCAGTGATACTCTTTTAATTTTCTAACTTTTGGTACTGCAGGTTGATAAAAATGGAGTTTGGCTCTCTTTTCTCACTTAGGCTGAACATAATATCACTTTGACAGCTTTGGGATTGTATTTATTACATTTGAAAACATAAAATTACATTTGGAAAAATTGAAATAAATTACAAATTTGACTTTTCTATCAAAATGAAATTTTGATATAAAAGTCATTAAAATAAAATACAACTTTGAAAGTATAATAAATACATCATGTTGATCTTATTCAATCCCTCTCATATATATGTTGACCTCATCTAAATTAAGGAATGACCTTGAGAAATGAAAAACCCTAATGACCTAATGGGACTGTTGTTGGACAAAATTGTGAATTACTGATAAAACACGCTTCCCTAGATAGGTGATAGTCTAGACCAACAGATTAAATACTATACGACTACTTCTCCTAACTTAGAACAGACACACAGAAAGGATTTGAGGCTTAATTGTAATCCAAGTGCTTCTAAATGGCTCCTTTTTTCTCTTCTGTTGTAGCTTCAAATTCAAGCGGTTTGTGCAAAACGCTTCCTGCAAGAAAGAGCACTAAAACAACATAATATAGCAATAATACAGATGTATATTCAAGTTAGTTAGCTAAATCAGTAAAGCATAAACCATTTACATCAACCAAGTTCTTACAATATGGAAAATCAAAGCCAATATAGATGCATATAGGGAAAAGTAAGTTGTATTCTTTATTGATGATAGAAGGAGAGGTTACAACCTAGTGACTGATTTGAAGTGACCCTTCCAGCAACATCCCTATCCCCATCACAGTATAAATATCTCCAGCAGCTGTTACACAAATCTAACTCTCAGTTGAAAATCCACCAGCATTTCTCTACTCAAATTCTTCCTTTTCAAACACTCAGATCTATGCTCAATTTATAGAGGAGCTAAAGTTTGTTTTACAATCAATGAATTTCCAATAATGGGCAATAGATGTTCCCAATCTTGTAGATGTCAAATGGACACTTTTATTCGAAGCTTGACACATGTGAACTCTTCTAGAAGGCACTGGCCAAGTGGAGATTCCGGAACAATGAGAATTTCGCTCCCAATGTGACCAACACACCCATAGATGTCAGGAAGTGCTTTGAAGAGCAGCCTTGCATGGGGCTACCTGCATATGCAATGCACTTAGTCCCCTTAGAGGCAACGTTGGTGAGCTCTCATATGCTATATAATAAACTTCAAACCTTGGAAACCTTTGCTTGATGAAAGTCATGCTTGATTTTTCTTGTTCTTGTCTTAGGGCATGTAGCAACTTGAAATGATAGGGAATGATAGACCCTTAGTCATTAGTCCTGGAGATGATGCCTAGTTAACCAGGTCATTGGGAATGATTCCCAAATTGAATTATAAAAATTTCGCCCTAAAGCATGAGGTCAAAATAATAAAAACATTTGATTGAGATGCTTTACACTGTGATGGGCTGGAGATGAAGAAGAGTGGTCACTTGCATCAATATTGTACTACATTACATCATGATATGTCTTCTTTGATCATAAATTCTGAGGGTAGGCATTCCCATTTTCAACACATAAACAATCTAATAACATGTACATAATTCAGAAAGTCGTCTTCATTGAAATGTTGCCCAATGGAGACATGCCTATAGATATAGGGCCATGTTCAGATGAAAATCTATATGCAAGGTCACCATACAGATGATGTGTACAAAAATCCTAAAATCGTAGCCCAAATGGCTGAAACTAGATCTTTGGTCTTCTTATCTCGTTCACTTGATCATTTAGGTACAAGTCTAGCCATGCGAATATATGATTTGTCATCGAACATGGAAAGACATTGTTTGATTACCAACCAATGATGTGAGCTATTAACAAACGCGAGAGAACCACCATTAATGAAAATGGCCCTTAAGGTACTGCAGTACATTTTGTAAGGCATGAATAGATGATTTGATGTCGAACGACAAACAAAATATTTAGGTCAAAGGTCCGGAAGTGAGTATATTTTCGATGTTGTAACAAGCCTCATGGTACTAGAATTTGATGTTTCTAAGTGAACTTCCTGGATATTGATTTGTTGTCGACAGGAAGTCACCTTATTGCAAAACAAGAGTTAATGATTTCAGAGACAAGGGTATGACTTGATATAGAAATTTTCAGGGATGACGGTCATGAGAATGAAGGTTTACGAGTATTGGCGACACTGTGATGAGTTGGAAACATTGACCCAAAATCAAAGTGAAGGTATGATGAACCATAGGTATGAATGAACTGTCAAGATGATTACCCAACCCAAACAGTCACGGACATGGAGTGAAGGAAGTGTCATGTTCAAGAGAAACTTGCTACCATAAAGAAATTTTGCTTGCTTTTCCCAAATTTTCCCTGGTCATTTGTCGACCAGTACCTCTTTATTTTTTAACAAGCTTGAGGAGGATAACATTTTCTTGATCTATAATTCAACCCTTCAGGCGAATAAAGTATCTCTATTTAATAATTTAATGAGTCTAGTGATGAATGAAACTTGATTCTTGCCATGATCGATAAGCCTGTCGCTATTTTATTTTTTAACGAGCTTAACGATAGTGATAGTCCGATCCTTTTTCATATTTAGAGATTTTGAAAAAAAGGATGAAAGAAAACTCCATAAGTAATTTTTCATAAATTTGTCACTCAGATCTAAAAAAGTGTAAAATAATATCTGAGAGAACCTCTTTGGTCATGTTTAACCAAGGTATTCCTTTTTCGTAAATAATCTATCTCAGTCCGGAAAAGGGTTAAACTTATACTGAGTAGATATCAATTCATTTACTTTTACGAGCTTGAAAAGATAAGTGATCGGCATAATTTTCACGTTATTGGAGTTTGAAAAGAGCTGAAAGAAGAATCCAGGGGTTCCTTTTTCGCTGTTATCGAAGCTCGAAAAAGAGATAAAAGTGTGCTTCAAATCCTTTTTCGTTTTTAACAAAGCTCGAAAAATAAGGAGAAAAAGTATGCTTTGGGGTCAAGTCATTCTTTGAAATAAATCTGCACAACTAATTTGTTCATCAGTTGTATTTCCTGTTCAGAACAACTTCAAATGGATTAAAAATACCCGTTTCATGATTAAAAAAACATAATAAATCTATAGTTATAGCAATAAATTTAACTTGAAAATAACTAAATGACTATTAAAAGTAGTTCCAATATTCATTTTTACCATTCCATAGTTACCATTTGCATTTTGGAGCTCTGAACATCATTTTTCTCTCGATCTTCAGCTGCTGATTATGATCGTTTCTGTGGACGGATTTCGTCGCTGTTTGATCCAGGTTAGTTCTATGAACCTCCTCTTTCCTTTAGTATTCATTTCATCTCCAATTTATGCCAATTTTTTTGGGTTTTAAGGCCCCTAGGGTAAATTCTGCCCAAAATGAGGGCAATGCACCCCTGAATGTCGAAACCTGCATTGCATAGGAGGTATAGTGAAGTTTAATTGCATGTGCAACATACCGTCTCTTTTTAGGGAGTGCGTTGGGCGCAGTATAAGTTTTTTATTTTCTCATAATTGAATGGAATCTAATGGATCTTATGGTTGTATTTTAGGTTTCCATTGGATTATAATGACAATTACATGGAGGGAAAGAGAATATGAAGAAAAATATATGACTTCCTTGAATGATTCAGGTACTGTAAGAGCCCTAAGAGATCGTGGACTGCTTAAGTACTTCAAATTGTTCGGGATGAGGCAACAAATAGAACTATTGGAGTTATTATTTCGAGCATGGGATCCGATGATAGAGGCATTTCATATTAAGAACCAAGTGGTTCCCATAACCGTTGAGGATGTGTATTTTTTCACAGATTTGTCGAGGAGAGGTTTTCCCATTTCACTCTCAGGGTCTACCGTTGGAGGAGAGTCAGTAAGGGATTATGTTCTGTAGTATTTCTATCCAGGGGCAGAACTTAGCAAAGATGGAAAAACAAAAATCCAGGATGTTAGAGATTTTCCTTTGAGAACTATTCTTTTCACCATTGCTAAACTTGCTGGTACCATTACACTACACGTAGCAAATAGATTGTATATGTAGTATGCGCTAGAGTGTATGGAGCCAACAATATTCAACTAGTCTGAAGCTGTTCTTTCTCAGATAAAGGAACAAATGAATAAAGAAAAGGGAGGAAGGAAGAATAATTTCAGTTATGGTTCTATCCTTATATCCTTCGCCTTGCAACCGATTCCACTGATGCAACCACAACATGTGACACTAGATATAGCTAGTCCTAGAGATCCTTGGATGCAGATATGGGTAGAACTCATGGGTCGGCATGTAGGCCAATTGAATGTTGTGTTCTATACTGCATTGTTTTCCTAGTTCCGATGACAGATCATTGCCATCGATGAGTACGCATATGCAGGCATTGACTTCCGAGGAAATCCAGATTTAGCATTACCAGAAGGTGCTCAGTGGGGTGAAATGGGTAAGAATGTTTTGAACATGTTTTTTAATTTTCCTAAGGTTTATACAATGTTTTTTTATTTTTATTTCTTTCCAAGACTAAACTAAATGTTTTATGTAATGAAGATGTTGGTCGTGTTCAAACAGTAGTGGAACTGGAGCGCGAAGTAGATGTGCTAGCAGAGAGAGCTGTCAGGAGGTCAGTCCTTCAGGATCTTGATATGGCTGAGACTCTGACTGAGCTTTAGTAGCACATAGAAGGTTTGACCTTCGGGATTCTGGATTGCTGGATCGAAGAGCTTCCTATGCAACTGCAACGACACACTATTGGGGTTCCTAACCATTGGATTTGGTTACTTCCTAGGATAGCTAGATCTATAGCATGTTACCATGAACACCACTAGTTTACTTGTGAAATTGTGCATACATTTTGAGGTCAGATGATCAATGTGTCTTGGGCACAAATTTTGTAAAAACCTATAACTATCTATCTATATGATTTCAATGTTTTCCTATGTTTATTGTGCAATCCTATTCAATGATGTGAATGTTTTCTTTACATATATTGCAAATGTCTATCTAAAACTTGATTAGCTAATGAATCAGTCGATGTGTTCAAATTTCTGGAAATGTGTTGATATTGAATAAAATCAAAATGTCTTTCCAAAAGTCGAACTCTTAAGAACAATCTAACAGTATAAACACTAGTAAGTTGTAATACCACAAGTTGTGAGTCTAACCTTATGATTATGCGGTTAATACCAAATGAAATGGCATCATAGAGAAGTTCAATCAACGTGCTATACTCAACGATATTGTTCGTCTATCAAACAATACAAATCCCTTGAAAACTCACTAACTCGTTGTTCGGAGTGAAAATGGGCCATGCTACAGAGGATAGATTCATGTACTACGACTAGCACCATCAACATATCTAACAAATGGTTCTGAAGATTTAGACATCTGCGATGAAATGTAAAGCAGATTACTAACGTCAAGAAAAATTTAAAAACAAATTAAGATAGTGAATGAAAATCAACAATATATATACAATATAATACAAAAAATTACTACGCTCATGATTAAGCATAGTAACGTTTCAAATACAACCCATTTCTAGGTTGTGCCAACGGAATTCCATCATAATCAACCAACTCATAGGCACCCTTAGCAAGAACTCTTTTGAAAATATAGGGGGCCATGACATAATGGCTCAAATTTCCCTGTACCTATTACATCAGCTTCTTGATCATAAAGAAGGACCAAGTCACCCTCTGAGAAAATGCGAGGCTGGACATTTTTGTTGTATTGTGCCTTTATATGTCTCTTATGCGCTTCGTTGGCCAATTCGGCTTCACGACACATTTCATCAAGATGGATGAGGTTAAGGAGACACACTTCTTCTTCTGAGGTGTCAGGTAACAAGTCTATTGTGAGTTTTAACGATGATATTTCGCATTGGATTGGTAAGATAGGTTCTAGACCATACACCAATTGAAAAGGAGTAAATCTGGTTGCGTATTGCATTTCTCACCGAGGTTCAATACGCCCACAAGGTGGAGTACCGGATCAAATGCCAGTTTCTTTTACGAACTCCTACCATTCATTGAAGCATTCAATTAAGAATTTTTTTAATAGCCTCAACTTGTCCATTTGATTGTGGATAATAAGGAGTATAAATATCATGTGACAATCCTAACTTGGCCATCAATTCAGACATCATGTGGTTGCGAAAATGCTTCCCATGATCTGTAACTATAGCCTGTGGGACCCCAAACCATGCAATAACATGGTTAAAGAAAAAAAATGTACCTGTCTATCCTTTATTGTTGAATGTAGGCATCACTTCGGCCCATTTGGTAAAATAGTCGACTGCAACAATAATATAACCATGCCCCCCAGACAAACAAGGGTTTCAGGTCATGAATTCAATACTCGATTTCGTAAATGGTCCAGTAGAGACAACATGACGCATTGGCGTTGGTGGTTTTCGGATCTTACAATAAAAAATCTGGCATGCATGACAACTTTTGACCGCGAGGATGCAGTCTCAAAAAATAGTAGGCCAAAAGTAACCGGCACGGAGTATCTTCTGCATGGTAGCATATCCAGATAAATGTCCACCACAATCCCCAACATGACAATAATTTAACACTTTTTCGGCCTCCTCATGAGTGAGGCACCTCCTTAAAATGGTATCTACACCATGACGATAAAGTGTATCACCAACGATCAGATAATATTTGGCTTGGTATCAAATCCGTTGTTGTTTAGAGCGAGAGGTATTAGGTCGAAAATTTTGGGTTTGGAGATAAATGATGAAATCCCCATACCAAGGATCAGATGATCTAATCAGAAATAGAGACTCGTCAGGAATTGATGGTTCCGACGTAGCTTTAGTACTATCAGAGGGAAGGTTACGGAGAAGCACAGCCAAAACTAAAGACTTCTTTGACTTGGATTTGATAAATTTCAAATCAAATTTTTGCAAAATGACAATCCATTTTGAATATTTCCCCCCCAAAAATTGACATGATAAGATATAAGTCACGGGGTTGCAATCTGAAACTATTGTTGTTTTTCGGAGAAGGATATAATGGTGAAAACTTTGGACAGCTTGAACAGCTGCCAAGGCAATATTTTCTACGTATGAGTACTTAACTTATGTATTATTGAGATTATGACTCAAATAATAGATTGGATGTTCAATTCCATCTTCTACTTGGACCAATACCATAGCAATGGTCATTTCTGCCGTAGCGATATATAGGAAATAATCATTTTGATAATTAGGAGGATACATTCATGACGCTCGGACAAGAGTGTCCTTGACAACATCAAAAGAAACTTGCACAACTTGGTCCCAATGGAAAGGAACCCCCTTTTTCAAGATTCGAGTAAATCCTTTAGCCATTTCGACGTAATTTGGAATGAACCTCCTTAGGAAGTTAGCCTTTCCTTGAAATTTTTGTATCTGAAGTAAGTTTGATGGCGCAGGAAAATCAAGAATGGCTTGAACCTTCAATGGGTCGATTTGAATTCCTTCTTTTGAGACTACAAATCCAAGAAATTGACCAGAACCAACAAAAAACACACATTTATGTGGATTGAGGCATATTTTGTAGTGTCGACAGCGTAAGAAAATGGCCCTCAAATGCGTTGGGTGATTAATCCGATTTCGTGAATGCACTGGTAAAT
The DNA here is from genome assembly GCA_034641835.2 of Pinus albicaulis. Classification (NCBI taxonomy): domain Eukaryota; kingdom Viridiplantae; phylum Streptophyta; class Pinopsida; order Pinales; family Pinaceae; genus Pinus; species Pinus albicaulis. The sequence goes on along the minus strand of CM076581.1, from coordinate 432,507,929 downwards.
CATCTAGATATGGTTGAACAATGTGCTTGATGTCATTGAAAGAATAATCAATTGCTCTCTGAAAAGTTTCCCCAGTGTTATTTAAACCAAATGGAAGTTTCCTATAAGCGAATGTGCCCCAGGGATAATGAATGTTGTCTTATGTTGATCATCTGGGCGGATATTGATTTGATTGTAGCCAGAAAATCCATCCATGAACGAAAAGATTTCGCATCCAGCACAATTGTTAATGATTTGGTCGATAAAGGGATTAGGATAGTTGTCTTTTGGACAAGCATGATTAACATCCTGATAATCGACGCACACTCTAATGGTTCCTTGTTTTTTCATGACAGGAATGATATTGGAAACCCACTCAGTTAGCGGAACAGGGTAAATGAAACCAGCACACAAAATTTTTTCAACTTCTGCTTTGATGGTAGCGACTTTCTTTGGATGAACAGGATGAAGCTGCTGACGCACCGGTTTGACATCAAGATACATATTAATACTATGTTCAACTATATTAGTATCTATTATTGGAATTTCCTTGTAAGACCAAGCAAATACGTCACGAAATTCACGAAAGAGAGAGCTATATATTCAAGTTCTAATGGAGAACAAGATACATCGACATGAATATTCTCTACAACGACAGATTTGGTTGAAATATCGATAGAAATCGTTTCTTCAATATTTGGCAGATTTTTCTAGGAATCGATTGCATTAATTGGAAAATAATTCGAAAAGGAATTTTTTATGGATGGGTGATATAGTTCACTAAGATTATTTTCTTCATAATCAGGAATATGGGAATGATGATGATAATATTTCCATGGTTCTCCCTCTGACATCATGGCTTCCAAAATATTCTCATCTATTAAGAACATTGAGGAAAACAGATCAGATGGAGTACCAAAATTTAAGGAAAGATCAACCCAAACACTCGGTGACACTGATTTTGGATTTTTCTCCCAAGCTAGATAGATTGATTGTTATGCCAGCTCAATAAGGCTGGGCAGTAAAAATTCATCCAACGTACAAATTTCAGAATCACCCATACTCTCCCTTAAGCCAGATAGAGTGGAAGAGATCATGTAGCATGTCTCTATACTTTCATTTTTTGCTGACGTCACGGGCGGTGGTAATGTAAAGGTTCCCATAAGAATGGAATCCTTTAAGAGTCCTACACGAATGTTCTGAAGTTCTAGTTGGGGTATGTGAACGAACAGAACGCTTCCAGTTACCCGTTGAGCCTCAAGAATGTTCTTTCTTCCACCACATTCCACTCCATTTCTTTTTTCCATTGTTAATCTCAGGCTCAAATGAGCAAAAGAATTAGTTAAAATTTCTTTGAGAATGAATATCATGACTAACTTTCTATGTTTTTATGATTTTGTCATTGTAGTACTTTTTGAACTAAATATAGCTACAGAATGCAAACATTCTGTAGCTAGTTGCCAATTCTACACCCGTCTTCATGTCTACACAGGTTCCAGGTGTCATCTCAGAGAAAAGCACATATGGTCGTATTCCACATCATCTCATTATCATTTTTTGCTCTCCACGAAGTTTGAACGGAATCCTGTAGGTGGTTATGTACATGGGAACTCAAATTAGGAGGTAGACTCCTAACAGGATAAGGATAGTCCAGATGTCTGTAATCATAATATGAGACCACCTTCAGAGTTCTAGTTTGATTCTAATTAGGAAAGACAATTATTCCTATGTTATCTCAGATACGGTTATGTAATTTTGTTATAAATATGCTCGGGAAACCGAGGGACAAGGTTAGATTTTGATGGTTGATTGCTAGATTTTAGAAGTCCGAAAACACTCAATTTTGAAGAAATTTATCTTTTAATGCAAGAAGCATCATTGTTGAGTCTCAAATCTGCATCTTTTCCATACATCTTCCTAGACCTTTTTCATCCACCTGAACCTTCCAAGTTGTCTATATCATTGTATATTAATTGCAAAAGAGCATCTAACATGGTTTTTAACGATATTTTTTGTGTCTGCTATTTGATTTAGATTTTTCTCATTTAGCTGCTGAATCTTGCCACTTTCCGCAGCTGCTGCAACTTTCCACAGCCATTTTGTGAAACTCTATGTTACAGGTGTCTTCAGGAAAAACGAGCCACATGGGAAAGTCAGAAATGATGTGGACATGGATCGTGTCCTATTGGCTCGAGAAAATTCATCCAGGGAGGCTGCGGTCAAAGGTGGCCAAGTGGAAGTCAACCGTAGAGTCCCACGGTGACAGGACTCTGTTTCTCGTCACGTGGAGATGGATATGGCCGTTTCTGAATTGCGGAAGGAAAATCAACACCTGTACATGGCTCCATAAGCCGAATTCAAACATCCACTCTGCATAGATTTACTCTCCAACACGGCCATGATCCTAGATATTTGGATGTAATGGTTTACATGTTCTCCATCAGCATAAACTTCAGGGAATTAGTTATATTACCTTTGTTATAAATAACGCGTTTGCATACGCATATTAGATTAGTCTCTGTTAGTTTTTATTAGTCTGCTCTGTAATGTAATTACGTTGCCACTGTGCCGTAATATCACCTTTCTGTTATGATTGCATTTTAATATATAAGAAGACTCTGTTTCCAAGCGTAATTCGTACTTGAAGTCTGTTGCCAAGGCTGGTGTAGAGGGCCCCTACACACGCTGAGGTTTTGTGCATTATTGTATAGTTCTTGTTTTATTTCTTTAAGCTCATTGTGCCATAATTCATTCATGTGTTTATACATTGCATCCTTCATGGTATATATGCTTCATTTCTGTTTATAATCTTTCATGCTTTACATTTTACTTCTGTCTTTCATGTTTTATGTTATTGTTAACTGATCAGTGTTCTTGTTTCAAGTTATAAATAGGCAGCCCGGGAATTTGCATAACTTTTTGACTAATGACATGGAATTAATATTGTTCTGCTGCTAATTTGCTTTTCTTAGTTTCTGTTTAATTTCAGTACTGCTTTGTTTATTTCAGTTTTTCTCATTTGCTTCAGTAGTTAGATTTAGATATATTAAATTGCTCATAACATCTTCAGTTGCCTCCGAAAGCCACAACTGGACTGATGGTGAGGGATTGAATTATGAATGTGTAGTTTGATATTAGTTTACTTTTTGCAAGTTAGATATATTAAATTGCTCATGACATCTTCAGTTACCTCCGAAAGCCACAGCTGGACTGATGGTGAGGGATTGAATTATGAATGTGTAGTTTGATATTAGTTTACTTTCTGCAAGTTAGAAATATTAAATTGCTCATGACATCTTCAGTTACCTCCGAAAGCCACAGCTGTACTGATGGTGAGGGATTGAATTAGGAATGTGTAGTTTGATATTAGTTTACTTTCTGCAAGTTAGATATCAAGTTACTCAAGTTGTTTATGGTTACCTCCGAAAATCATATCTGGACTAATGATGAGGGATCAGAAGATAAGTTGATGTAATTTGATTTAGATTTACTTTGTTGCAACTTTTGGATTTCTTTCGGCATAGTTTCTTTTGTGTTTAGACAGCAGCAAGAATAGTTTGGTTTTCATGCTCAATAGTTCATTGTTTTGATTTATTAGACTAGCAGCACATTTTCATTTCAGCAGCACATTTTCATTTCCTTTCAAGTTTTGTCATTGTATGTTTCAAATTCTTTTTTTTAAGTTTCAAGTTGGTAAATCATTATAGAGGATATCATTTCCTTGAACAATCATAACCATACTTGTTTTTATTTTAGAATTTCCATCTCACATTATAAAACCAAAAACGACAAAAAGTTAAGAAATAGGTTATCTTGCACATATAGTGCGCCACACTTCATCAGCTTACGAATCCCAGATTGATAAATTAATGTAGCAATTTAGGACACACTAAATTGACCGAACATTTTGGCGCCGTTGCCGGGGAAGTGTAACTAGGTAGCGAATTTCTTAAAAAAAAAAAACAAAATAATAAAAGAAGGGAAAACTTGATAAATTCTTGAAGTATGCTCTCCTCTTTCACCTAGTGTGATCTGGAGGATCAGAAAAGAGAGTTATTGGTTTAGTAATTTCTTAAATATGCTCTCTTCTTGCACCTAGTGTGACCTGGAAGATCAGAAAGAGAATTATTAGCCCAACTTTTAAAAAATAAAAATAAAAATTAAAAAAATGACATGCATAGAGCAAGAGATTCTAGGGGAAGGTTTATAGCTAAAGCCAAGAGTTCGATTTTTACAACTCCATCTTCTTCAAGGCATAGACAAGAATCACCACCATCTACCCCTAGTCTTAAGATTTTTGGAATTCAAGGAACAGCTGAATTAGAGGATTCTCCTATACCACTTACTAAATCTCATTTAGAAAAGGAAGAGACTCTCTCTCATCCTCCCTCGATAGAAGAACCAGAGGACTTTAAGGACTCTAAAGAAACTATCATGGCAGAGGAAATAATAGATGGATTTAGAGGTAGAGGTAGAGGAGGAGGAAACAATGGAGACAACAATGGTGAAGATAATAATGGAAGAAATAGGGAAGGAGATAACTTGTTTGGATTCCCTATAGTTGATGAGGAAACTCATACAACAATGAAAAATATTTCACCATCTGTCCTCCCCAAATTTTATGGATTGCGAAGTGAGGATCCTGAAACATTTCTGTTTGAGTTTGAAGTCGTGTGCCGAACCTATGACTATATGGAAGACTCTCAAAAACTCAAACTGTTTCCTTCAACTTTGAAGGGAGCTGCTTTGAAATGGTTCATGGGATTAGCCACTCAATCGATTAGGACTTGGAATGATATGAAACAAACATTTTTTGATAGATACTTGGACTATTGTATGCCCACCAATCACAAGGATGAGGTATTCAAAATGATGCAAAAAGAAGACAAGAACTTGGAAGATTTACTTGAAAGATTTCAATACAACTTGAAAAGAGAAAAGATGAGCAACTTAGATGATGAAACCTTGAAAGCCCTCATATTAAAAGCCATAGAGATGAATGGATAGATATTTTAAACATGATGGGGAAAGGAGACATTTCTCAACTTCCACTTTGTGACATAACAGAACTATGTGTCCATCTCTCAAGAGGAAAATCTAAAACAGGAAAAGGGCCTAGGGATCCTTCTCTTATCAAGGCTAACAAATCTGCAACTGGATCAGTAAGTAGGGCAGAGATTGGCAATATGCTTGATGAATTCAAAACTGATATCTTAGGGAGCCTTAGTGAACAACTAGACACCCTTAAAATTCAAAACAAGCAGAAAGCAGAAACTGATGCTCTAGCCATCTTTTGTCCGAAATGTAGGAAGAAAAATGCTTTAAGGGAATGTCCCTTGGATGCAAAAGTTGTAGAAACATGTATGATTTGCTCAGAGAATCATGAGATCAAGGATTGTCCTTCAATTCCTGGACTCAAAGCTGTTTTTCAAGAAGGCCCAAATTCAGTAGAATCTCTCTGTTTTGTCGCAAGGAGACCTTGGCAGGGACAACAAACTCAAGGGTTTAACAACCCTATGAATTTCCAAACCCCACCAAATTGGAATCCTTGGAAACAACCTTGGCCCCAACATCAAAACTCATATCAGCCATGGGTACAAGGGATGCAAAATCCTTATGGGAGATTTGCTCAATTTCATCAATATCCTCCATCTTTTCAAAATCAACAAGCTCCACAACTTCCAAACCCAAATCCACAACTTTCATTGCCATTTCCACAACAACAACCTTCTCAAAAAAATCCAAATCCTCAACTCATGCTCCCATACCAACAAAAGACAAATCAACTTCCAGCTCAGCCATTGCCAAATCCTAACAATAAAAATCCTCGGAATACTTACATGATAGAAGGACAACAATTTCCTACCTATATGATTGTTCCTCTCAATGATGTACAACTCAGATCTGGTAGAGTTTTAGAAAAACCTTCTATAGATATTCAAGAACAAGATACCTCTGAGGAGGACTCTCTTAAAGTCAATGAGGGTTCTGAGGAAGCATCTCTTCAAAATTCGAACATTAAAAAATAAAAAGAAAAGTTAACACCCACAACTCCTATAGTTGAGCAACCTGCATCTTCATCTACACCTCCTTTTCCTGAAAGACTACAAATTGACAAGGGGGTGGAAAAACAAATCTTGTTGCCTAACTACGACTTTCTAGATGAATTGAAGAATGTTTGTATCAATATTCCCTTGCTACAAGCCATTCGAGAGATTCCTATTCTAGCAAAAACAATAAAGGAGTCAAGTTTCAAAAGACCAGGAAGGAAATTAAAAGACACAAGAAGAATCCACCTGGTAGAAAAAATTGCAGATATCATGATGGGAAAAATTACCATGCAGAAGTATGTAGATCCAGGAAGTCCAATTGTCAAGACACATATAAATGGGATAGAAATTCCAAATACATTGATTGACTTAGGGGCTGCTATTAACATTATGAGTAGACAAACTATGGACCAGCTAAAACTTCCTAACCTTCTTTTTACACCTACTTTACTGCAACTTGCAGATCGATCAATTATTAAACCAAATGGTGTATTAGAAGATATTTCAGTCTCCTTAGATTCTTGGGAATATCCAGTAGATTTTATGATTTTGACTCCCAAGAGTAATCTAGGGGGGCACCCACTTATTTTAGGAAGACCTTGGCTAGCCACAGCTGATGCTTTTATTAGTTGTAGATCTGGGGACATGTACATTTCTAATGGTAATTCGACAAAGAAATTCAATTTGTATCCTCCAGCAAAAGCAATTACAGAAGTAGGAGATAATGAATGGGTCGATGATGAGGACACTATACAACCTGTCTTTACCATTTCTGAAATCAGTGAGGATAGTCAAATTTTGAACACATTAGAAAATTTTGAGATATCTTCAGAATATGACCCCACACAATTTCAATTGGAATCTGACATAGAATATTTATCATCAAGACAAATGTCTCTTTACTCTATGGAAGAGTTTGGTAGTTCTACTATTGAGATTTTTCCAGAAAAAACATTGAATATCAACAAACATTTGGAGAAGTCACAACAAGAAGAACTAACCAGAATTTTGCAAAAACATTCTACTGCATTTGCATGGGAGTATACTGACATGAAAGGTATTGATCCTAAGACTTGCATCCATCATATCTATATTGAGGAAAACAGTAGACCAATCAGACAACCTCAAAGAAGGATGAATCCAAATCTTAGGGAGATAGTGAAAGGAGAGCTCCAAAAACTTCTCAATGTAAACTTCATTTATCCAATTTCAGATAGCCGATGGGTTTCTCCTTTGGTTATAGTACCTAAAAAGAATGGTAAATGGAGAGTATGCATTGATTACAGGGAATTGAACAAAGCAACTTTAAAGGATCACTTTCCTTTGCCTTTTATTGATCAGGTATTAGATACATTAGCAGGTAAAAAGTAATTTTCATTTTTGGATGGTTTTAGTGGCTATAATCAAATTCAGGTAGCACCCGAAGATCAAGATAAGACCACATTTACTTGTCCATGGGGAACTTTTGCCTACCGAGTGCTTCCTTTTGGGTTATGTAATGCACCAGCAACATTCCAAAGAGCAGTACTAGGAATTTTTTCTGATTTAATCCATGATTGTGTAGAGGTTTATATGGATGATTTTACAGTTTATGGTAATTCATTTGAAGAGGCATTAGAAAATTTGGAAAAAGTTCTTATAAGATGCAAAGAAACAAACCTTTCATTAAGCCATGAAAAATGCTTTATGATGTTTACTGAAGGTATTGTTTTAGGACATCATATTTCAGGAGATGGGATTAAGGTTGATAGATCAAAAGTTGAAGTCATCTCCAAATTACCTATTCCAAATTTTCAAAGAGATGTTAGAAGTTTTCTGGGATTTACTGGTTACTATAGAAGATTTATAGAAAATTTCACTAAAATAGCATCTCCACTCTTCAAATTGCTTACAAAAGACTGTGAATTTAAATGGGATCCTGATTGTCAATCAGCCTTTGAAACTTTGAAAACAAGAATATTTGAAGCACCTATCTTGAGAGGACCAAATTGGAAACTCCCTTTCCATATTTCTACAGATGCTTCAGATACAGCTCTAGGAGCTGTGTTGGGCCAAAAAGATTTAGTTCCTTATGCCATTTATTATACCAGTAAAAATTTGACTCCCACAGAGTTGAACTATACTGTGACTGAAAAAGAGTTTTTAGCTGTTGTTCATGCAATTAATAAGTTTAGACATTACATAACAGGCTATGAAACTTTTATTCATACTGACCATTCTGCAATTAGATATTTAATGAACAAACCCGTTACTAATGGCAGAGTGACAAGATGGCTTTTACTTTTGCAAGAATTCAATATTACTGTGTTGGATAGACCAGGAAAACAGAATACAGTAGCTGATTTCTTGTCTAGAATTCAGAATACTAAAGAAGATTCTCCTGTAGAGGATAAGTTTCCTGATGAATACTTGTTTGCAGTGACAATTAAGACTCCTTGGTATGCAGATATTGCTAACTATTTGGTTACAGGGAAAATACCTTCACATTTATTTCCAAGTGAAAAACGAAAAATTATTCAGGAAAGTTCAAAATATTCATGGATTTCTAACGAATTGTTTAAAACAGGGCCAGATCTTGTGATCAGAAGATGTGTCAGGGAAGATGAAATGCCTGATATTCTTAAGGCATGTCATGATGAACCATGCGGTGGACACTTTGCAGACAAAAGGACGGCCTACAAAATCCTCTCTTTAGGATATTATTGGCCTTCCCTCTTCAAAGATGCAAAACAATATGTCAAAAGGTGTGACAGCTGCCAAAGAGTAGGGAAACCTACCCTTTCAAATGAAATGCCATTGCAACCACAAGTACTCATTGAACCCTTTGAAAAATGGGTTTTAGATTTCATTGGACCTATTAATCCACCATCTAAGCAAAAGAAGTATATATTGGTTTGTACTGATTATGTTACTAAATGGGTAGAAGCCAAAGCATTAGTATCTGCTACTGAAAATTCAGTTGTTCATTTTCTTTATGAGGATATTTTTACTCACTTTGGTGTTTCAAGAGAAATTGTGATAGATCAGGGAAGCCAATTCACATCCAACTTGGTGGAGAAGTTGATGGAAGAATACAAAATCAAGCACATAAAATCTACTCCTTACCATCCGCAAGCAAATGGTCAAGTAGAGTCCACAAACAAAGTTCTTGAAAGTATCATCACCAAAACTGTTCATCTACATAGAAGAGATTGGGCAGAAAGGCTTCCTGAAGCCTTGTGGGCTTACAGAACTACATGGAGAAATACAACAGGACATTCTCCCTATGAACTTGTTTATGGGAAAGAAGTCCTGCTCCCCATTGAGTTCCAAGTCAAGACCTTCAAGATAGCAGTTCAGTTGGGGATGGACTTATCGGAAGCCCAAAAGCATAGAATGGAGCAGTTGAATGAGCTAGATGAGATCAGACAAGAAGCAATTCTAAGAACTGATCTAGTTCAATATCAAAGAACTAAATGGCATGACAAATATATCAAAGAGAAGAAGTTTCAAGAAGGAGATTGGCCATTGTTATTTGATTCCAAGTTTAAAGATTTTCAAGGGAAATTTCAGACTCATTGGCTTGGGCCATATGAGATTGATAAGATCTTTAGCAATGGAGCTGTAAGAATCAAGACCATTGATGAGTTTCAAACTCCTCTTATTGTGAATGGCCATAGATTGAAAGTTTATCATAAGCCACTCTCAAAAGAGGATTTTGTCAAAATGTTTCAAGAAAGTTCTGCAATCAGGCTGGTACAGAATAATTCTTCTTCTCCACCAGCCTAGCTTTTGTTCTTTTTAGTTAAAAAAATAAAAAAATAAAAAATGGTATAAGCCTGAAAACCAATCATTGATTGGCAGTCTTATACAGAAAATATAGGGTGAAAATCAGGAACACCTGACACTCTATATTTTCCAAAAAAAAAATCTCTCTTTCATTTCACAAGTTTTGTGACCACCCACTCCATTCCATTCCACTTCATTCCATTTCATTTCACTTCATTTCACTCCATTCCACTTCATTTTGTCTATTTCATTCCATTTTCACCAATAAAATTCTTTTTCATGACCATTTCCATCTAATCATTTGTCATCCGTTCATTTCCATTCACCAAAATAATAGTTGTGTCAGTTTCCGCAGCTAACATCTGTTTCTGCAGCTGACACCATTTTCCGCAGCCAGAAGCAGATTCCGCAGCTACCACTCTGTTTTCAAAAGAATGTACAGCCAGATGTTATTTCCATAATCATGAAATAAAATGCAGGTATGAGGACCAAAAATGAAGACATGGAGCATTCAAGATATCAATGAGGAGCAGCAAATTGAAGACCAAGGAAAAAGGCAAAGATTCCAAGGTATGAGTAAAATTCATTTCAAATAGCATTGAAAACACATTTTTATATAGTTCTAAACCATAAGCTCCATCCATTATGTGCAATGATTATATTGAAAAATTCCGTAACCCTTTCACGATCTCCATATGATCCTCCCGCATTCATTCTCAAACGGTTCCATAATTAAACCCCCGATATTCACTCATACTCCGATATTCCACCGGTGACAATGAGACGTAGTTGATTTGACCACGGACTCTTACAACCGCATAAATCCATAGCCGTTGTTTAAACGTGCTCACATTTATTGTGCAGCCACCAAATTTCAAAACACTGTCGGATGTGTTATACTCCTCCTATTGTTCTATTAATCTCACAGCCGTATCTCTGCCGTGCTCACGAAACCCCTCTCTGTTCTGTCTCACTCCATTTCGTTCTCTATTACGCTACAGCCTGTATATCCACTCTTTGATATCTACCTACATTCATTGTGCTCATCTCCGTGCATTCAGCCGTTCTATTTCCATTGAACCCTCACGCAGGCAAATTTTTGAAGAGCAGAAAGAAGGATGGGTAAATTGCTAAGAGCAGAACCAGAAGGACCTAAATTCATGGAGGGATATCCGCAAGTCAGGGATATATTGAAGAAAGAAAAGTGGCTGCGGTTTATCCAAAAGTTCAGAGGCTACCATAAAGAAGTGACAAAAGCATTTGCAAGGTCGTTCAATGGCCTGGAAGTAGAGATTGGAGACCTTAAGTTTGCGGTGAACGAGGCATCTATAGCATCTGCCACGGAACTTCTTCAAGAGGGTGAGCGTTGGTTTAAGAATAAAAGCATTAGTGATGAAGCCTGGAGAATAATCTTACGAAACCAAGGTATGGACATAACTATTTTTAAAAGAGGGATTCCTGTTCATGCATTGAAAGAGGAATGGGCTACTTTGCTGCTAGTTGTTCAAAAATTCATTACCTGTGAAGGCCGTTTTGGGTCCATGTATATGTACCATACCAGATTGCTGATGAATTTTCTAGATAATCAAACTCTCAATCTCCCATATTTTCTATTAAATAGTTTGAAGAAAATGTTTGTGACTGTTCAGAAGCATTTGGGAGATGTAGAACCACATCTATATCACCACGGTCTTGTAGAAATTTTGATTGAAAAAGAGTTAAAGGAGAAGAAAGACACATGGGAACAATTTTTGATTAGAAATTTCTTTGAGGAAACTCAGGAAATTCCTGAAGGTAGCACATCAAGAAGGAGTAGGAGAAAAAGAATAAATGATGAAACTCAAAGTACTCCTACTCAAGAAATTCCTGAAGGTAACACATCAAGAAGGAGTAGGAGAAAGAGAACAAATGATGAAATTCAAAATACTCCTACTACTACAATTGAAAGAACTGATAGGGAAGTGAAGTTGTCAAAAAGGAAGAAGAAAGAAACTAAGGGTAAAAAGCCAATAACACCAAAAGAGAGAAAAATTATTGAGGCTATACATCAAACCCCTTCTTCCGAAGAAGAAGATCATCAAGTGTTATCTGAAAGATTAGTTTATCTTCAAAAAAAATCATCTATGGCCAAGAAGACAGAGAAAGGAAAACAAAAGCAAAAGGACAGTGGTCCACAGCGTGTGAGAAGAAGTTCTAGACTTAAGGGGAAATTGAGGAAAACGCAAATGAAGGGACCTCATTTCATTGATTTGGGAGAAGAAAAATCTGAACAATCCCTAGCTGACCATAGTCCATCTCACTCTCAGTCAGTTAGTGAACCTGGTTCATTTCATTCTCAGTTAGACATTGAACATAGTCCATCCCATTCTCAGCAAGATGTTGATGTGAGCCCTTCTCAGCCAGATTTTGAAGATAACTCTCCTTCACGACATTTTGGGGACAACCCAATAAAAATGACACCTGATATAGAGCCCAAGCAGCAAGAAGTATATGATTATATAGAATCTTTGGAAAAAGCAGCTACAGGTCCCAGTACTTTGTCCATCCAGCCTCACACAGTACAAGATGATCTAGTCCAATCACTAAAACAGGAAGTCTTTGAGCTAGAGCTTTTAAATAAACACATTAAAAATGAAAATGAGGCATTGAAGGAACAAGGCAAATTGGACAAAATCATTCATGATAATACCATGCTACATCTGGGAATATGGCAGAAGAAGAACAAGAAATTGAAAAAGAAATGCCAGAAGTTAAGCAGAGCACTAGTTAATATCAAATTTAGATGCTTAATGAAGAAGCCTAGGATGTTGGCAGCACCAAGGAAAAAGAGGAGAGGGCTGGATGTACTGGCTGTAGTGTCAATGTATATGAACTGAAGAAGGATTATCAAAATTTTGGTTGCATGAGGACATGCAACACCTTCACAGTGGGGGTATGTTGAGTCTCAAATCTGCATCTTTTCCATACATCTTCCTAGACCTTTTTCATCCACCTGAACCTTCCAAGTTGTCAATATCATTGTATATTAATTGAAAAAGAGCATCTAACATGGTTTTTAACTATATTTTTTGTGTCTGCTTTTTTATTTAGATTTTTCGCATTTAGTTGCGGAATCTTGCCACTTTCCGCAGCTGCTGCAACTTTCCGTAGCCATTTTGTGAAACTCTATGTTATAGGTGTCTTCAGGAAAAACGAGCCACATGGGCAAGTCAGAAATGATGTGGACATGGATCGTGTCCTATTGGCTCGAGCAAATTCATCCAGGGAGGCTGCGGTCAAAGGTGGCCAAGTGGAAGTCAACCGTAGAGTCCTACAGTGACAGGACTCTATTTCTCGTCATGTGGAGATGGATATGGCCGTTTCTGAATTGCGGAAGGCAAATCAACACCTGTACATGGCTCCATAAGCCGAATTCAAACATCCACTCTTCATAGATTTACTCTTCAACGCGGCCATGATCCTAGATCTTTGGACGTAATGGTTTACGTGTTCTCCATCAGCATAAACTTTAGGAAATCAGTTATATTACCTTTGTTATAAATAACGCGTTTGAATACGCATATTAGATTAGTCTTTGTTAGTTTTTATTAGTCTGCTCTGTAATGTAATTATGTTGCCACTGTGCCATAATATCACCTTTCTGTTATGACTGCATTTTAATATATAAGAAGACTCTGTTTCCAAACGTAATTCATACTTGAAGATTGTTGCCAAGGCTGGTGTAGAGGGCCCCTGCACACGCTGAGGTTTTGTGCATTATTGTATAGTTCTTGTTTTATTTCTTTAAGCTCATTGTGCCATAATTCATTCATGTGTTTGTACATTGCATCTTTCATGGTATATATGCTTCATTTCTGTTTATAATCTTTCATGCTTCACATTTTACTTCTGTCTTTCATGTTTTATGTTATTGTTAACTGATCAGTGTTCTTGTTTCAGGTTATAAATAGGCAGCCCGGGCATTTGCATAACTTTTTGACTAATGACATGGAATTAATATTGTTCTGCTGCTAATTTGCTTTTCTTAGTTTCTGTTTAATTTCAGTCCTGCTTTGTTTATTTTAGTTTTTCTCATTTGCTTCAGTAGTTAGATTTAGATATATTAAATTGCTCATAACATCTTCAGTTGCCTCCGAAAGCCACAACTGGACTGATGGTGAGGGATTGAATTATGAATGTGTAGTTTGATATTAGTTTACTTTCTGCAAGTTAGATATATTAAATTGCTCATAACATCTTCAGTTGCCTCCGAAAGCCATAGCTAGACTGATGGCGAGGGATTGAATTATGAATGTGTAGTTTGATATTAGTTTACTTTCTGCAAGTTAGATATATTAAATTGCTCATGACATCTTCAATTACCTCCGAAAGCCACAACTGGACTGATGGTGAGGGATTGAATTAGGAATGTGTAGTTTGATATTAGTTTACTTTCTGCAAGTTAGATATCAGGTTACTCAAGTTGTTTATGGTTACCTCCGAAAATCATAGCTGGACTAATGATGAGGGATCAGAAGATAGGTTGATGTAATTTGATTTAGATTTACTTTGTTGCAACTTTTGGATTCCTTTCAGCATAGTTTTCTTTTGTGTTTAGACAGCAGCAAGGATAGTTTGGTTTCCATGCTCAATAGTTCACTGTTTTGATTCATTAGACTAGCAGCACATTTTCATTTCAGCAGCACATTTTCATTTCCTTTCAAGTTTTTTCATTGTATGTTTCAATTTTTTTTTTTTAAGTTTCAAGTTGGTAAATCATTATAGAGGATATCATTTCCTTGAACAATCATAACCATACTTGTTTTTATTTTAGAATTTCCATCTCACATTAGAAAACCAAAAACGACAAAAAGTTAAGAAATAGGTTATCTTGCACATATAGTGCGCCGCACTTCATCATCTTACGAATCCCGGATTGATAAATTAATGTAGCAATTTAGGACACACTAAATTGACCAAACAATCATTTCCTTGAAAGCGTTGAATCAATCTTGAAGTAGATTTCGTGTTACTCTGGGGGTAGAAGGCCCCTGCCTCCTGAGCAGCCTTGTTTATACGGTTTAGATAAGTATTTTAGTCTCGTTTTCATTTCTAGTTTACGCAAGTTTTTGAAGTTTATGTTCATACTTGTTTACATTAATTATCACGGCTAGACTTACTCTAATAAACTCTTCCAAAATATAATTACGATGAATAAGGCATAGCAGTGGTATTGTAGGTTTTAGTTATATTTCCTTTCGTTAATTATCACAGTTAGACTTACTCTAATAAACTCTTCCAAAATATCATTACGATGAATAAGGCATAGCTATGGTATTGTAGGTTTTAGTTGCTTGTTTACACTAAGTGTCATAGCCGGTCTTACTCTTACAAAATCTTCCAAAATATCGTGAACAACGAATAAGAAACAGTTGTGGTGTCTTAGATTCTAGTTGTATTTGCTTTCATTTTGATGTTTATGTTCAATTGCATTGAATAATACAGCCATACTCGTTTTACAAACTCTTCCAAAATATCATTCACATTGAACGAGATGGGCTGTAGAATTCCTTAGGTTAATTGCATGTTAATTTAGTTACAACACTCTAGAGGTAGAATGCATTTAGTTCAGCTCTGTCACTACATTTCAGTTTGATAATGGCATTTTAATTTAACACTGTTCACTGTACTTCAAGTAGACTAGTAGCACTCTAGTTTAGTCTTAACTCACTGTATTAGCACTCCAGTTTAGTTGTTATCCATTGCATTTTTAAATTGTATTAGTTGTTAAATTTAAATACCACGGTCTTCATTATTTACAAAACTTCTTTTGTTCCAACCTCATACTAATACATAATCATTTGGACAGAAGCTAGTATCAGTCTAAGACCTGAAGTATTTTGCAAGCTTTTTACCATTTCAGAAACAAGCCTTTTCTCAAAGACTATTTTAAAAAAGGAAATCTATAATTTTTGAGTGAGGCCTAGTGGTGTTAAATTGAGTAGCAGAACAGAATTAGAAGCTAGTTTAGAGTAGCAATCTTATGTTGCTACAAATGTTATTTTCCAAATATGTTCTAATAAACCTTTAACCATGGATGAGATGTTGTAACATTGTAAGTTGATTGTTTGATTGTTTAGTTAGGAGAACTTCATTTGCACTTAACTTGTCCATTTCCCAAGCTCTTCGAACACATCTTTAATGAATGAATTGGATAAGTTTAAGGTCATGTTGTGATTTATTTTCTTGCACTGAAGTCATTATCAAACTTTGCATTTGTTTTTTTCCATCCATAGTTTAGGCTTTGTTCTGTTTTAACACAACCAATAGCTTCTTTTCACCAGCACTTAGTTCTTTCCTTTTTCAACATAAAACCATAAAACCAAAAACATCATAAAACACTAAACACAACGTGGTGAGAAACAAATACCTAGGCACATATAGTGCACCACACTTCAGCAGTTTACTAGCCCTGGTTGACAATTAATGAACTCAATTTAGGAACACTTGGTTGAGCACAAACATTTTGGCGCCATTGCTGGGGAAGTGTCACTAGGTAGCCTTGTTTCTTAACTCCCAAAAACAATTATATGCGTAGAGAGAGAGACTCAAGGGGTAGATTCATAAGAAGTAGAAGCAGAAGCTTGATTCCTAGAACACCACTTGTTTCACCTAGACCAAGAGTCAGCACACCTCCAACTCAGAGCCACATTCCATCCCTTATTGATCCTAGACTCCCAGAGGACTTAAGATCATATATTCCATTAGAAAGACCTTCCACTTCATCCAATGAACCTAAATTAGAAGAAGATTCAAGGACTCCTGCTAGAGATACAAAATTTCCACTTCCACAGAAGAATCAACTATGGCAGAAGAAGGGGGAGGAGGAGTCTTTAATGGAGAACACACATTATTTGGAGGGGGTAGAGGTAGAGGTAGAGGAGAAGGAGGTAGAGGTGCAAAAGGTGAAGGAGGTAGAGGAATAGGTAGAAGAGAGATGGGAAGCTCTTTTGGGTTTCCTATAGTAGATGAAGAAACCAATACAACTATGAAAAATATTTCACCCTCTGTCCTTCCAAACTTCTATGGACTTAAAACTGAAGATCCTGAAACCTTCCTATTTGAATTCGAAGTCCTGTGTAGAACTTATGCCTACTTACAAGATGATCAAAAACTTAAAATATTCCCTTCAACATTGAAAGGAGCAGCATTGAAACAGTTCTATTAGGACATGGGAAGACATGAAACAAGCATTTCTAGAGAGGTATTTGGATTATTGTATGCCAATCAATCATAAGGAGGAAGTGCTTAAGATGTTACAAAAAGAAGAGGAAAACTTGGAAGATTCGTTGGAGAGATTTCATTACAACATCAAAAGAGCAAAAATGGAAAACTTAGATCAAGACACCTTAAAAGCTCTCTTGTTGAAAAAAATTAGGGATTAATGGTTGGATATCCTTAACATGATGGGAAAAGGGGATATATCTCAGCTCACATTACCTGAAATATTTGAGTTATGTATTAACCTTTCAAGAGGGAAATCCAAAACTAAGAGACCCTGCTCTTGCAAGGGCAAGTAAGTCTGCTTCTGGGACAGTAAGTAGGGCAGAAATATGACATATGCTTGATGATTTTAAATCTGATATCTTAGGGAGTCTTAGTGAACAAATAGACACCCTTAAATTACAAAACAAGCAAAAAGATGAATCTGATGCCTTAGCAATCTTTTGTCCCAAATGTAGAAAGAAGCATGCCTTGAGAGAGTGTCCTTTGGATGCAAAAGTTGTAGAGACTTGTGTAATTTGTTCAGAAAAACATGAGACCAAGAGTTGTCCTTCACTTCCTGATCTTAAAGCTGTCTTTCAAGAGGAAACTTCTGCAAATTCCACAGAATCTCTTAATTTTGTCTCTAGAAGGCCTTGGCAAGGACCTCAAACACAAGGATTTCATGATCAAATGTATAATAACCCCCACCAAATTGGAATTCTTGGCAGCAACCTTGGCCCCAATTTCAAAATCAATCTCAAGCTTGGGCACAAGGTTCACAAAATCCCTATGAAAGATACTCTTAGTACTATCAGTATCCACCATCCTATCCACTATATCCACATTTTCCTCCTCAACAAAATTTTCAACAAAATCCTCAACAAAATCCTCAAAATCCACAACATCAAAATCAACCACTCCCATTACCATTTCCTCAGAAATCAAACCAGTTGCCTGCTCAACCCATACCAAACCCCAACAATAAAAATCCTCAGAATACATACATGATAGAAGGCCAACAGTTTCCAACTTATTTAATTACTCCTCTGGACCTTAGTGATGTTCAACTTAGGTCTGGAAGAATACTTGAAAAGAGGAAACCTTCTGTGATCATACAAGAACAAGACAACTTTGAGGAAGATTCTCTACGGGAAAATAAAAGTCTTGAAGAAGACACATCTTTTCAGGACCCAAACATTGAAAAATCAAAACAAAAAGAACCAATAACTTCAACTCCTATATTAGAGCAGCCATCAACATCCACTCCTACACCTCCCTTTCCAGAAAGATTACAAATTGATAAAGGTGTAGAAAAACAAATTATGGTGCCTAATTATGATTTCCTAGATGAGCTGAGAAATATTTGCATTAAGATTCCATTATTACAAGCCATCAAGGAAATTCCAATTTTAGCAAAGACAATAAAGGAGTTGAGTATGAAGAAAACAAGAAAAAGAATAAGAGAGACAAAGAAAATTCAACTGGCAGGAAAAATAGCAGATATCATGATGGGTAAGATTGCTATTCCAAAGTATCTAAACCCAGGAAATCCAGTTGTTAAAATTCACATCAATGGAATTGAGATCCAAAACACACTCATTGATTTAGGAGCAGCAATCAATATCATAAGTCGACAAATCATGGATAAACTGAAACTTCCTAATCTTCTCTTTACACCCACATTATTACAATTAGCAGACAGATCTGTGATCAAACCTGATGGGGTAATAGAAGACATTCCAGTGTCCCTAGATTCTTGGGAGTACCCTATGGATTTTATGATCCTAACTCCTAAGAATAATCTAGGAGGACAACCTATTATATTAGGGAGACCTTGGTTAGCTACAGATGATGCTTTCATTAGTTGTAGATCTGGTGATATGTACATCTCTGATGGTAGTTCAACTAAAAAATTCACTTTGTATCCTCCAACAAGGACAATTACAGATTTAGATGATACTCAATGGATAGAGGATGAAGAAGACTTACAACCTCTCTTCACAATTTCAGAAATTAGTGAAGATAGTCAAATTCTGAATACTTTAGAAAACTTTGAATCCTCTTCGGAATGCAAACATGAAAAATTTCAAGAAGAATCCAACATTGAGTTTTTGTCATCAAGACAGATGTCTCTTCATTCTATGGATAAATTTGGCACCTCTACAAGTGAGATATTTCCAGGCAAAACTTTAAACATAAACAAGAACCTAGAAAAATCTCAACAGGAGGAGCAAGTCAAAATTTTACAGAGACATTCTTCTGCATATGCATGGGAGTACACTGATATGAAAGGGATAAGCCCCAAGACTTGCACTCATCACATCTACATAGAGGAAAATTGTAAACCAATTATACAACCTCAAAGACGGATGAATCCAAATCTTAGGGAGATTGTTAAAGAAGAATTGCAGAAATTGTTGAATGTCAACTTTATCTATCCTATTTTAGATAGTCAGTGGGTTTCTCCTTTGGTAATTGTGCCAAAGAAAAATGGTAAATGGAGGGTATGTATTGACTACCGAGAATTAAATAAAGCTACTCTTAAAGACCATTTTCCCTTACCTTTCATAGATCAAGTGTTAGATACATTAGCTGGCAAAAAGTACTTCTCATTTCTAGATGGGTTTAGTGGTTACAATCAAATTCAAGTAGCACTTGAAGATCAAGACAAAACTACATTTACTTGTCCTTGGGGTACCTATGCTTACTGAGTGTTGCCATTTGGAATATGCAATGCACCTGCAACATTTCAAATGGCAGTACTAGGAATTTTTTCAGATCTAATACATGATTGTGTAGAGGTATATATGGATGATTTCACAGTTTATGGAAACACATTTGAAGAAGCCTTAGCAAACTTGGAAATTTTTTTAAAAAGATGTAAAGAAGCAAATCTTTCACTTAGTCATGAAAAGTGTTTTATGATGTTTACTGAAGGAATTGTTTTAAGACATCACATTTCAGGAGATGGGATTAGAGTTGATGAGTCAAAAGTTGAAGTCATTTCTAACTTATCTATTCCAAGTTGTCAAAAAGATGTTAGGAGTTTTCTAGGATTTACAGGATATTATCGAAGATTTATAGAAAACTTCACCAAGATAGCATCTCCACTCTTCAAATTACTTACCAAAGATTTTGAATTCAAATGGAATTCCGATTGCCAGTTAGCCTTTGAGACCCTGAAACCAAAAATTTCTGAAGCACCTATTTTAAGGGGACCTAACTGGAAGCTACCTTTTCATATTTCAACAGATGCCTCAGATACAGCTCTAGGAGCAGTATTGGGACAAAAAGACTTGATTCCTTATGCCATCTACTATACCAGTAAAAATTTGACTCCTGCAGAGTTAAACTATATTGTAACTGAAAAAGAGTTTTTAGTTGTTGTTCATGCCATAAACAAATTCAGACACTATATAACAGGCTATGAAACTTTTGTTCACACAGACCATTTTGCAATTAGATATCTAATGAATAAATAAATCACTAATGGCAGAGTCATAAGATGGTTATTGCTTTTACAAGCATTCAACATTACCATTCTAGATAGGCCTGGAAAACAAAACACAGTAGCTGATTTCCTATCTAGACTCCAAAAAATCAAAGATGACACTCCAGTTGAAGATCAATTTCCTGATGAATATCTTTTTGCAATTTCTACCCAAACTCCTTGGTTTGCTGACATTGCTAATTATTTAGTTTTAGGAAAATTTCCTTCAATAATGAATGCAAGAGATAAAAGAAAAATCATTTATGACAGTGCAAAATATTCATGGGTTGCTAATGAGTTGTACAGGACAGGTCCAGATTTTATAATTAGGAGATGTGTTCGGGAAGATGAGATGCCTGAGATTCTCAAAGCATGTCATGATGAACCTTGTGGCAGACACTTTGCTGATAAGAGGACAGCCTATAAGATCCTTCATTTAGGATATTATTGGCCATCCTTGTTTAAAGATGCTAAAGAGTATTTCAAAAGGTGTGACAGTTGCCAAAGGGTAGGGAAACCTTCTCCTTCAGGTGAGATGCCATTACAACCTCATGTACATATTGAACCTTTTGAAAAATGGGCTTTGGATTTTGTAGGACCTATTAGTCCTCCATCAAGACAAAAGAGATATATATTAGTTTGCACTGATTATGTTACCAAATGGGTAGAGGCCAAGCCATTACTTTTTGCTAATGAAGCATCTGTAGTTAATTTTCTTTTTTAGGATATTTTTACTCGTTTTGGTGTCCCAAGGGAAATTGTTACAGATCAAGGAGCTCAATTCACATCAAGGCTAGTGGAACAAATGATGGAGAGGTACAGAATCAGACACAGAAAATATACTCCTTATCATCCACAATCAAATGGTCAAGTGGAATCTACTAATAAGGTTATTGAAGGGATCCTAACAAAGACTGTTCATTTACATAGAAGAGATTGGGTAGATAGGCTTCTTGAAGCCTTGTGGGCCTATAGAACTACATGGAGAAGCACAACAGGCCATACTCCTTATGAACTTGTTTATGGAAAGCAAGTTTTGTTTCCCATAGAGTTCCAGATTCAAACATTCAAAATGGCAGTTCAGCTAGGACTTGATCTATCAGAGGCACAAAAGCACAGATTGGAGTAGATTAATGAATTGGATGAGATCATACAAGATGCAGTTCAGAAAAAAAGTATATTCCAACAGCAAAGGACTAGATGGCATGACAAGTACATCAAGGAGAAGAAGTTTAAAGAAGGTGACTGGGCTCTCTTGTTTGATTCAAAGTTCAAGTATTTTCAAGGTAAATTTCAAACACATTGGCTTGGGCCATATGAAATTGTGAGAATTTTTGACAATGGAGCAATAAAAATCAGGACAATAGATGAAGAAGAGGTTACTTTTCTTGTGAATGGTCATAGGTTGAAGCTGTATCACAAACCACTCTCAAGAGAAGAATTTGTCAAGAAGTTCCAGGAAAACAGTGATGTGAAGTTAATGAAGAAGAATCTTTCTTCTTCATCAACTTCATTGAATTTTCTGAAGTCAGATATTATTGAAAAAAAAAAAAAAACATGAAAACCAATCACTGATTGGCATGTTTATACAGAAAAGATAGAGTGAAAATCAGAATTTTTCTGACACTCTAACTTTTCCATTTTGTTTTTTTTTCTGCAAGCAGCTGTTACAAAATCATAAGTGCAGATCCATTTCACTTATGGTCCATCTCATTTCATCCATTCATATTCCATTTCATTCATTCATCCATACTCCATTTCACTTCATTCATTCATACTTCACTTCATTCCATATTTCATTCATTTCATTCCATACTTCATCCACCTCATTTCAATTCCAGATTTTTAAAATTTTGATGTTTTTCTGCAATTAAATAATACATATCATGAATTGTAGGCCACTTCTCATACTTCACTCCATTTCATAAGTTGTGATCCATTCCACTCCATTAATATTCATTTCATTCATACTCCATCCTACCATATTTAATTATTCATTTCATACAACCTTTCATCATTCCAGCTTCAAACCATATTCAAATTTCTCTACAGGTACATTCTGCAATCAATCAGACATTTTGTAGCCAGTCAGACATTCTGCAGCCAGACAGACATTCTACAGCCAGAGAGCCTGAAAGCACTATCTAGTAATCATTTGATCTGCAACAAAATGATCCTGCATATCCAAGAACAAGCAAAATAAAGAAGGTTATGAAGACTAAAAAATTAATGATTTTCAGGGGAGAACAAAGCATATGAAGATCACAAGAAAATCAAAGCAAAGGCAAAGGTATGAAATTATTATGGTGACATATCATGAAATTTTTTAGCATAGTTCAGTTATATATTATTCAAAAATTTGTTTTAATTAATTTTGTTGATCATGCCTAACAAACCTCCCACAAAAACTTTGGATAAAACTCCTTCTATTCTGCCATTTCAAAACCCATATCCGATCATCATTTAAAAATCTAAATGGTTAAAGTGCTGAATTGATTGGATTAGTCACGTCACTGAGCATTTAATGATGATTTTTGAATTCGTTACAAAATATCTCCGCGGTCATCCTCTCATATACATCATCCTCACCTCATTATACATCATCCTCACCTCATTATATTCATTCCGTAACCACTCCATATCACTCTTTCCCGTAGCCAACTTTTAACCATTTCGGTCTATGAGACAGAGGCATCTCTGTAACAACCATTGTCACCATGAACAGAGGGAAAATTTGTGGAGCAAAAACAAATTTTTAACGGCCATTCTCACCGTGAGCAGAAGACTAGTGAATTGAAGATTAAAGAAGAAGTTATGGGCCTCATCATGAGAACTGAACCAGTTGGCACTAAGTACTTGGAAGGCTATCCCCAAATCAGAGAAATCTTACAACAAGCAGGATGGTTGAAATTCCTTGAAAAGTTCAGTGGCTTCCACAAAGAGGTTACTAAAACTTTTGCAAGATCCTTTAATGAGCCGAGGTTGAAGTTGGAGATATTAAATTCACTGTCACAGAGGCTTTTATTGCAGAAGCAACAGGATTACCTAGACAAGGAGAAAGGTGGTTTAAGAACAGAGAATTTCATAACGAATCATGGAAGCAGATACTCAGGTCACCAGGTATGGATGTCACCGTTTTTAAAAAGGGTATCCCTAGCTCTGCATTAAAGAACAAATGAAGGAACATGTTGCTTATCCTGCAAAAATTCAACACTTGTGAAGGTAGATATGGTACTTTCTATGTTTACCATATTAGGTTGATAATGCATTTTCTAGAAGAAGAACTCAACTTTCCCTTTTTCTTGCTTCATAGTTTAAAGAAAATGGCTTCAAGTGTTCAAAAGAGAATTCAATTTCTGGAGACAATGTTATACCACCATGGTTTAGTCAAGATTTTAATTGAATATCATTTAGCAAAAATGGGAGATACTTGGGATGACTTCTTGGTGAGAAATCACTTTGAGAACCAAAGGAACCTCCACCTGAAGACAAACCTACAAAAAGAAGCAGAAAATGGAAATCCTCCAAAACTGAAACTGGTAAAACAATACAAGAAAGAAGTGAAGAAATGATTTCTGAAAAATTAGTTCAGATTAAGAAGCAGCTTAAGAAAGAGAGGATCATAAGAAAATTTGCCAGAGAAAAAGGACAAGGGCCATCTCAACTGAGAAGGAGCCACAGACTTAGGGGGATACTAAAGAAAACAAAAGTTAAACAAACTGGAGTCACAAACATAGAAGACGAAGAAACACCTACTGAGCAGGATTTTGATGAAGAAACTCCTGAAATAGACCCTGCACAGCAAGAAATTTACAACTATGTTGAGTCATTGGAGAGAAGAGCTTCAGAAAGTAAAGACAAAACCCCTAGTCCACCAGAGTCCGAAATAGATGTGCTAAGAAGAGATAAGTACGAGCTAGAAGTACTTAATAGGCATATCAGGACTG
This sequence comes from Pinus albicaulis, assembly GCA_034641835.2. NCBI lineage: Eukaryota > Viridiplantae > Streptophyta > Pinopsida > Pinales > Pinaceae > Pinus > Pinus albicaulis. Next base: position 432,483,450 of record CM076581.1, on the reverse strand, counting down.
AAAATGATATTTTGAATGAGCAAGTTAAACTAAAAACCAATATGAATTCAACCCTGTCTCTACAAATGGAAAAAGTGGAAAAGGCCAAGGAAAAATTGAAAAAGAGAAACAAAAATTTAATCAGGGCACTTACCAATTTAAGGTTCAAGTTATTCATCGGGAAGCCCAGAAGGCCTTTAACTACCAGGCAAAGCAGAAGAAGAGGGTTGGATGTTCTTGCAGAGGTCTCAGAGTTCATGGAATATTTGCATGAGGACATGTAAGAATCTAGCAGTGGGGGTATGTTGAGCCTCAAAAATGTTCTTTCTTCCACCACATTCCACTCCATTTATTTTTTCCATTGTTAATCTCAGGCTCAAATGATAAAAAGAATTAGTTAAAATTTCTTTGAGAATGAATATCATGACTAACTTGCTATGTTTTTATGATATTGTCATTGTAGTACTTTTTGAACTAAATCTAGCTACAGAATGCAGACATTTTGTAGCTAGTTTCCAATTCTGCAGCCGTCTTCATGTCTACACAGGTTCCAGGTGTCATCTCAGAGAAAAGCACATATGGTCGTATTCCACATCATCTCCTTATCATTTGTTGCTCTCCACGAAGTTTGAACGGAATCCTGTAGGTGGTTATGTACGTGGGAACTCAAATTAGGAGGTAGACTCCTAACAACATAGGGATAGTCCAGATGTCTGTAATCATATTATGAGACCACCTTCAGAGTTCTAGTTCGATTCTAATTAGGAAAGACAATTATTCCTATGTTATCTCAGATACGGTTATGTAATTTTGTTATAAATATGCTCGGGAAACCGAGGGACAAGGTTAGATTTTGATGGTTGATTGCTAGATTTCAGAAGTCCAAAAACACTCAGTTTTGAAGAAATTTCTCTTTTAATGCAAGAAGCATCATTTCCTTGAAAGCGTTGAATCAATATTGAAGTAGATTTCTTGCTACTCTGGTGGTAGAGGGCCCCTGCCTCCTGAGCAACCTTGTTTATACGATTTAGATAAGTATTTTAGTCTCGTTTTCATTTCTAGTTTAGGCAAGTTTCTGAAGTTTATGTTCATACTTGTTTACATTAATTATCACGGCTAGACTTACTCTAATAAACTCTTCCAAAATATCATTACGATGAATGAGGCATAGCTGTGGTATTGTAGGTTTTAGTTGCATTTCCTTTTGTTAATTATCACAGTTAGACTTACTCTAATAAAATATTCCAAAATATCATCATGATGAATAAGGCATAATTGTGGTATTGTAGGTTTTAGTTGCTTGTTTACACTAAGTGTCACAACCGGTCTTACTCTTACAAACTCTTCCAAAACATCATGAACAACGAATAAGAAACAGCCGTGGTGTCTTAGATTCTAGTTGTATTTGCTTTCAGTTTTATGTTTATGTCCAATTGCATTGAATAATACATCCATACTTGTTTTCAAAAACTCTTCCAAAATATCATTCATATTAAACGAGATGGGCTGTAGAATTCCATAGACTAGTTGCATGTTAATTTAGTTACAACACTCCAGAGGTAGAATGCATTCAATTCAGCTCTGTCACTACATTTCAGTTTGATAATGGCATTTTAGTTTAACACTATTCACTGTACTCCAAGTAGACTAGTAGCACTCTAGTTTAGTCTTAGCTCACTGTATTAACATTCCAGTTTATTTGCTATCCATTGCATTGTAAATTGTATTAGTTGTTAAATTTAAATACCACGGTCTTCATTATTTACAAAACTTCTTTTGTTCCAAACTCATATTAATACATAATCATCTGGACAGAAGCTAGTATCAGTCTAAGGCCTGGAGTATTTTGCAACCTTTTTACCATTTCACAAACAAGCCTTTTCTCAAAGACTATTTTAAAAAGGAAATCTATAACTTTTGAGTGAAGCCTAGTGGTGTTAAATTGGGTTGCAGAACAGAATTAGAAGCTAGTTTAGAGTAGAAATCTTATTGTGCTACAAATGTTCTTTTCCAAATATATTCCAATAAACCTTTAATCATGGATGAGATGTTGTAACATTGTAAGTTGATTGTTTGATTGTTTGATTAGGAGAACTTCATTTATACTTAACTTGTCCATTTCTCAAGCTCTTCCAACACATATTTAATGAATGAATTGGATAAGTTTAAGTTCATGTTGTGATTTATTTTCTTGCACTGAAGTCATTATCAAACTTTGCATTTGTTATTTTCCATCCATAGTTTAGGCTTTGTTTTGTTTTAGCACAACCAATAGCTTCTTTTCACCAGCACTTAGTTCTTTCCTTTTTCAACATAAAACCATAAAACCAAAAACATCATAAAACACTAAACACAACGTGGTGAGAAACAAATACCTAGGCACATATAGTGCACCACACTTCAGCAGTTTACTAGCCCCAGTTGACAATTAATGAACTCAATTTAGGAACACTAGGTTGAGCACAAACATTACCTGCGAAGCAGAGGCAAAGAACGATAGTTGATTAATGAATGTAATTTTACCTTTATGTGGAAAGGAAATAATTCTAAAATATTTAGAAACAATAGCAGTCATCGCATATACCCATGGCCTTCCAAGTAAAATATTATAGTCAAGGGGTCCATCAACAACCTCAACATCAATATTCACTCTTTTTCCCCCTAGTTCAACATGTAGGTTATTAATAATACCACAAGGTTTATATGTACGTCCATCAAATGCCTTCAACGTCATTGATGATTGTGATAAGTGTGGCGAGCAAAGTGGCTTCCAAAAATTTAAAGACATAATTCATGTAGATTCTCCCTCATCAATAATAGTGCAATGAACAAGGTGATTGTAAACATTTACCTGTATGGAGAATGCCAATTCTGCTAGTAGTTGCGGCACATAGCTCGTATGATTAAAGACGACAAGATTAGAATCAGTCGGATCAATTCCACCAATAGCCGACAATAAAGCCTATTTTTGGGAGGGACAATTTTTTAATACCTCAAGAGTAGACATAGTTGAAGGGGATTGAGCCAAATCTTCAACTATATTATAATTTTGTGCAGCTCTTGCTCGAGGATTATATGTCAATTTATGAATTACTCCCTTTGGTGGCTTGATCATCAATTCAGGGATAACAATAAGCAGTAATGATTTTGTAGATGGGTTCATTGTCGAGGTAGTAGGTTGATCAGTGGCCTAACTACCATAATATTTATTACATGTTGACACCAAAAATATCTGTTGAAGGTTTTGTGACAGATAACATTAACACTTGGGAACTAGGAACTAGATCCGTAGCAACCATGTTTGTGTCCAAATTTGGAAATGGGTCTGTCAACATAGCTGACGCATGGGAAGTCTTGATGATTTTTGAAACTTCAGCGCGGTGAGGAAAATACCTAACAAAGTGTTCCTCATTACAGATTATGCATGGATAACGAGGTTTTGTAGGTCCAGAGTGTTGATCAGATGATATTTCCTGCAGGTTAGAAGTTTTCTTTTTCTTTAATTTCCCCTTTTTATTACTTCCTGGTTGATTTTCTCCTTTGCCTTTGTCAAATGACACAACATTAATTTCAGAAGTAGGAGTAGGATCAGATGCAGTAGTGTGTTGTGTGCTTGTAGTGCCTATCAAGTTGTCTCCGGCATGAGAGTCCTTTAATTGAGGAGGAACATTGAAATTAGATCTCGGCGCGTTAAGAATTTTTTCATAGAGTGTGCTAGAATGAGTATAAATCAAGTCTAAATATTGAGCAAGAGAGGTAACTTTCTCTTCTCTGACGAAGCCACCCTTAGCCACATCCTCAGTTATAGATGGTAACAAGGACTTAATGACCCATTCAGCAAGGATTTGATCCAAAACAAAGGTATTAACCATTTGACGATGACGACGCCACTCATGAATATGATAAAAAATGTGAGGAGCATTAGTTTGTTTGGAATTAGTCAAGAGTTCCATTCCAGTTTCATATCTGATGGGTAATTGGACATGAGTCAAAAAGACAGTAGCCAGGGCTGTGAAATTGTCAAAAGAAGCTCTAGGTAATTCAATGTACCATTTTGTAGCTGGACCTGTGAGCGTACACTGTAAAACACGTAGTTGAACAGAATCATCATTCAGGGAATTTGATGAACACTGTAGTGGTGGATTTGTCGCACGAGTGTACGAAATCACACCAGTTTAAAGAGTGTGGTATACTCTTTAAACTATTGGTTATAGACAGAAAGTGGTGGAGCTCAAAAGCATAAAATTTAGTGGAAACAATATGCTAAAGTATGCTTTGGTTAAACTAAAAAAACTAAAAACAAATATACAGAAGCTATCAAAGAGAGTCAAAACGATAATAATACCAACGACAGCCCAAATGCCTCTTGTTATTAAACGTTTGAAATGGAGAAGAAATTTTACCCACTTGACAAAGGGCACCTAGGCAGTGGCTCTAGGTCTCGATGCAAGGATGTTGCCTTCCAAGCTCTTCCTCTGATGCAGTCTTCCTCTCTCTCTCTCTCTGGCATGGTGGACTAGGATTGTTGGGTGGCCAACAATCGAGTCCTCTTCAGCTCTAGCTTCGGGTCACACACTGTTGGTGTTTCTTGGGCAACTTTGGCCAGCATAACAATGTGATCACAATTTCTTCATCTCTTGGTGGCTTTATATAGGGGAGTTTCAAACCCTCCTTCCCTCCCTTGGTACATGATGGATGGTGACCCAATGGAGAGGTATGATTCCATTGTGGGCTTCACATATTCCTTTGCGTGCTCACATGATGTCTAGGGAGGTGCTGGTAGCTGTCCCTAGGCAGCGTCATATAAGGAGTAACTGTCCTTTTCTTGGTGTGGTACTGGAATTTTTTTTTTTTTCATTTCCAGGAATGCACGCTTATCAGGAAAAAAGGCACGTAGAAGGCGCTCTTCTCGAAGGATTAAGCACACAATCTAGCATTTATGACTAGTTCAAATCTGATTTTCTCAAAACCTTAGAGATTTTAAATACTTTCTTGATTCCATAATGTGTTCCTGCTCTATAAATTCTTAGGCTTGACATTAATTAATGCCATCTTCTGTTGTACGATTTTCCAGTGTTAATAGTTTCCCCCTAATGTGTGAGGTCTAGAAAGAACTATATAGCCGAAATACATTATAGTTTCTTTTCTGTATCGTGCATCGAGAGAGAGAGAGAGGCCTGTGTGAATCTTGGAATTTAAAACACCTTGCACCATTTCTTAGGTGACCATGGCCTAAGGGGCCCCTGTAAGCAAATAAAATATACAATATATATACAAAATTTCAACGAGGCAGGCATGTCCCATGCTTGTGATGCTATGGCTAGTTAAACAAAATTGACAGATAGATGTGCTATCAGTGCCACTACTGTGGTAGTGATGCTGGCGGTTGTTGACGACGACTTCTGACGCCCTCAGGGGCATTATTTCTTTGACGATAGGTGGAACATGGTACCCATATGCGTAAAATACATATGTACTAGTTAGGACCTTCCCGTGTAAGCATTGTTGACAGAGACACTTATGGAGGCACGGGTCTTCGACGGATCTGCTCAAAGTGAAATGGTTGCATGGTATGATACCATCATGACATGAAATATTTTGCTGCAGTCAAATGTCAGGAGGATCGATGACATCTGTGGAGAATGATGTCTCCCACAATGCCACCCGAAGATACCCATTTGCATGGGGAGAGGTGATCCAAGGTACCACTTCCTTTTCAGAAAAGAGGTGTTGAGGTCGACAAAAAGGAAGCCTTAACTGAACCATGGGTTGCCAACCTGAGGGGTCGGGGATCTATATGTGATGGGTTTAACATAGGCATGTTGGTGAGAGGTGATTGAAAACAGATGATGGGGATTCAGTGGCCCGAGGTCAGAGTATAATTTTAGCAGCTTGGCGGTAGTCATAGGTATTTCTGAAGGGAAAATCCCTAGAGTCAGTAGGACCTCCAGGGCGGGTGTGAACCGGCTATAAGTATTGTGATGGTGCATGCGTGGGGGTAAAATAATTCGACCAAGGGGAATGAAGGACTGCTGCCATGGGGAAAATATGAAATATGAGGGCAAAGAAGAGAAGGGAATCATTGGCGGTCTTTGTACACTTACCAAAAGAATAAAATAACGAGGTTTGGTTTATACAAAACACAGAGATGGGTACCCCAAAACATGAAAGGGTTCACTCACTGAAGGAGTGAGGACAGTGTTTTGCTGGGGGTGGGGGTCCCATTGGTTGGTCTCATGTGTGGGGTTGATGAAGCGAATGAAGAAGTGTCGTAGATGGGATTATGCTGATGGAGGTATGGTGGGCCAAATGTGATGCATGAACGTGTGCTTTCAATCTACTTGTACAACCTGATCGTTCGGGAAGGGGTTTTGAGTTTGAATGGTAAACTTGACCTTATGCATGATAAATGTATGGGCACGAGGCACTTCCTAGACTGAAATGGTATGGCCATGGCGTCACTTGAGATGTGATATATGGTGTACTTTAGGTGACGAGCACCATGGAGGGGAGGCTCTACTGACCAACGCAGACGATTATCGTGTGTAGGGTGAGGTGATGATAAATTTGGTCGGGTATGAGGACCCTATGGTTTATTTCTGATGGAGAAATGATGTCAGGATATGCAGATTTTTCTAGGACTCTATCATGCTAGGGGTAGAATGATACCTGCTCTAAGATTTTTAGCAGATGGTGTTGTAAGAGGGCTGTAGGCTATTCTTGCAAAAACAACTACCTCAAGTGAAAGCATCTTCTTTTCATAAAATATTATTGAAAGACATGAGATTTTAAAAAGGAAAATGAGAGAGGGCATACCTGTCGGCGCTGAAAAAATATTTTTTCAGGAGTGCAAATGTGTGGCATCGCCTCCGTTTGTTATGGAGTGCTGTTCATAGTGCTGCTTTCGGTCTGGTGATCAGATACTCTAAGCTCCAATTTTTCCTTGGGAGTTGTTACTTGGGTCCTAGTTTTTATTTCAGTTGGGGTTGCCCCCAAACTTAGATCAGGGGGGCATTGTCAGTTACTGCCCCCTGTCCAGGATCTCCCTTTTGTTTGTTCCTCGGCGTTTTTTTGTAGCATTTGGAGGATTGTCATAATTATCCTAGTTGTATGGTTGTTGATGAGCCTAGGAAGGGTTGCACTAGATTGAATGGCACATTACGTTGTTCCATTGGTCCATTTTGTGCGAGTAATGGGGGATATCGTGTTGGAAATATTGTCATTGATGGCAAAGGAGGTAGCAAAGATAGAGACAGGCAAAGAGAGCAGCATAGAAGCAAGATGTAGAGAGGGTCGAGCAGCAGAGACAGGGTCATTTAAAGAAGAGGAAGCAAAAGGAGAATGAAGGAGTCAAGGAGTAGATGAAACAAAGAAAGCAAAGGAGACAGGCAGAAGAGAATGTCGAAATGTAACAGTCAAACATAAGCAACGACACAGATAGAGAAAGAAGCACATCTAAGGCAGAGGCAGAACCGTTATCACAGCAGTAGAGGTAGAGGTCCAGCAGCAGAAGCAGCTAAGGCAGAGGCAGAGGCAACGCATATAGAGGCAGAGCGTTACATATAACATAAACACAAATTCCGGGAATCGCTACCCATGTTGGAGTATATATGCAACGCATTACATATATGTGCAGCACATCATATAAACAAAGGTCATATATATAAGTGGAGCGCTTTATAAACAAATAACCAAAGTACCATAAGGTGGGACCCTTCCTAATTGCATCGGAGCATCACAGTATGGGCATATCACAATATGTCAACTATCACAACATCGCAATATTGCAACAATTGCAATATCGCAATATCACAACCATCGCACCATCGCACCATCGCAACATCGTGCCATCGCACCATCGCAACATCGCAACATCGCGCCATCGAACCATCGCAACATCACAACATAGCGCCATCGCGCCATCGCAACATCGCAACATCGCGCCATCGCACCATCGCACCATTGCGCCATCGCAAAATCGCAATATTGTACCATCGCAACATCGCACATCGCAAATTTTACATTGCGCATTTTTTTTTGTTTGATCCGCCGATCGCCGTTGCGAAGTGTTGTCCACCGTCGGATGTGGGGCCTGATCCTTTCATATATTAGAGGATGTGATCTGATTTATTGGATTGTAATATAAGACAAAAGGCTTAAGGTGGAGGGCAATTGTTAACGTAAAGTTGTTGCGATCATATTAAAAAGTGCCGCGTGGTCCGTGGGTTATATATATATGCCTTGGCTTAATGGGAGGGTGATTATTAATATAAAACCATTGTGATGAACGTATGTTCCGCTTGCGTTACTCGCCACATCAACAAGACACTCGTGGCATGAAAAGGGTTGGAATTGCCCTGATTTAAAAGTCAGCAATTACATTTTATTTAATTAAAAGTCTCAGTTACACGTATGCAGAAATTACACCCCCACAGAGGACAGAAAAGAAAACAGAGCTGAAAGGAGATAAAACACAGTCACAGAAAAGACAAAGACAGCCAGAGAAAAAAATAAAAAATGTGTAGCAATTCAAAAGACTAAATGAGTTGAGTTGGAGTTCACATTGTAATTCGAATGTAAATATTTTAATTGTTTTTATTTTTTGTGATGCAAAGGCAAGTATCCTAAGGAAAAGACAAAATCCCACTGTAGCTTGGAAATTTTTACATATTGTAGTAATTCTAAAAAGGAGTTGGAAAAAGGAATAAGAAGACAGAAGCCAAAGAGTCATGACTATTCACTTAGGATTCCTTGTGAAATACAAACAGTCATGTGAGAATTTCTATATATAATATCATTTTTGATAAGCTCAATGAGAGAAAAAGAGAGAGTGAGAGGGAGAAAAATAGAGAATGCAGAATATAGAAGAATAAAGCAGAAAAGATTAAGAGAAGAAGAGCTGATACAGAACAGAGCTGATATCTGAGGTAAATCAACAAACATTCAGTTTGATAACTTGAGGAAGTTGGAGCTTCCCTATCAAGTTGCAGCTTGATAGCTGTCAGTTGTAGCGGATTGAGGTTGGAGCCTCCCGTAGGTTGGTGCCTGCAGAAAATTGAAGGGAGTTGGTGCTTCCTTGCAAGTTGTAGCTTGCATAATTGAGGATAGAGCCTCCTGTAGGTTGGTGCCTGCAGAAAACAGTGGTGAAAGGGAGTTGGAGCTTGCCTTTGCATCACAACAATAAGAAGATGTGGTTTTCTCCCTTTTTGGGTTTCCACTTACATCTGTTGTCTCTATGTGTGTTTCCTATGTGTTGATGTGATTCTTTCAATCTGCTTAATTGTTCGCTGCTCTCAACATAAGTATGGTGTCACATTAATTTAATACTGGCTGTAACATTTTAAGACTGTTCACATATTAAGCTCTAAATAAGTTTGGTGAAAATTTAGAATTGTTAAATAAGTATTAAACTGATTCACCCCCCCCACCCCCCCCTCTCAGTTTAACTAAAGGTCCAACAATTGGTATCAGAGTCGGTTCCTTTGTACGAGTCTAACAACTGAAAGGAGATCCTAGGTTCCCAAGATGGCTAGTAAAGAAGGATGCTCAACCAATAAAGCCCCTTTCTTCACCAGTGAAAATTATGCTTTCTGTAAAATCAGAATGAAGACATACATAATGTCTCTAGGAATAGAAGTCTGGGCTGCTGTGCAATTAGGATATGCCCTGAAGGAAACTGACTCAGAAAATGACTCAAAACAAGATTTTGTGGCTAATGCAAAAGCCATGAATGCCATCCCGAATGGATTATGTGAAGCAGAGTTTATAAAAGTAATGCACAAAGACACTGCCAAGAAAATATGGGATACTCTTGAGAACATACATGAGGGAGACCAGAAAGTAAAAACTGCCAAACTTCAAGTATATAGAGCCCAGTTTGAAAACTTAAAAATGAATGATGATGAAGATGTTGGAAGCTTCTTCTTAAAAGTTGCAAAATGTTTTAATAATATGAAAGCTCTTGGAGAAACCATACCAGAATGTGTAATTGCACAAAATATTCTAAGATCTCTTCCACCCAGCTTTAACCCCAAGGTGTCTGCCATAGAAGAAACAACTGATTGGGAAACATTGACCATGAACCAGTTACTTGGAAATCTAATAGCCTATGAGATGAGACTCCGACAGAAGAAGCCAAGTGCGAGGGAAGCAGCCTTTAAAATAGAAAAGAAGAAAGAAGAATAGGGAGACATATGCTCTTGCTCAGATGAAGAAGAGGCAAATTTTGTCAAGAAATTGGATAGAGGCTCAGGTAAATACAAAGGAAAACTCCCCTTCAAATTCTTTAACTGTGGAAGAGTTGGACACTATGTTTCTAAGTGTCCTCACAAGAAAGTTAGAAATCAAGCTCAAGAATCAGAGAAAGACACATCAAAGAACTGGCAGAAAGGAAATAAATTCAGCAGAAAATCCTTCTATGCTCAGCAAGACAGTAGTGCATCTGAAGACTCAGATGAATCCTCAGGAGAAGAGGGAACCTCTGAATTTTTATTGATGGCCATAGAAGATCTTTAAGGAATTTTGCTAGAAGAAGAAGAAGAAGAAGGGGAATTCGACCTTGAGGGGGAGCTAAGAAGTGCTTTGGAGGAGATTGACAGACTCAAACTAAAATGCAGAAAACAAAAAGAGATTCTCCTAACATGTGTGAAAGAAGAAAAATTCAAGTCCTCATGCCTAAAGGTAAAGCTTGAAGAATCCAAGAAGATAGAAGATATGTTACTTCATCAAATCAAAGATAAAACTCGAGAACAAGAGAAGATGGAAGAAGAAGTTGTATGTCTGAGGAAGAAATTAGAAAATGCTCAGAGGAGAATATCTACAAATTCCTCTCAAACAACAAGCTCTAGTAAGTTTAACGAAATTCTAGATGCTCAAAGATCTCCTATGATAAAAATGGGAATAGGCTATGAAGGAGAATCAAGTAAAATCAAAGAAAAGGAAAATAAAGAGATTATTTTTGTAAAAGCTAAGAAGAATGATGAAGCAGCTGAAATAATTCCTACAAAAAAAGAAACATGTAATGAGAAAGACAGAGATCAGAAGAAACCTCTAGTAACAAAGAAGGCAATAAATACTAAGACAACAGAAAATGAATCATATGCCCCTAAGTATGTCAAATTTGGAAGCCATCAAAGGAGATTCTTCCCTCCTATGAAGAATGCCACCTATTATGTCTACCACAAGATGGGACACATTGCTGCATATTTTCAGGCAAGGAGGAGTAATTCAAACCAGCAAAAGATGCAAACAGTGAAGAGACAACCTTACATCAGGTATGCAAGTAATTTCTATGGTTATTTTTTTTATTGTAAGGATTTTGGCCATAGAATTATTGATTGTAGAAAGTATGGACAAAGACTGATGTTCAATACCTCAAGGAGGTTTATGAGTCAAAGCAATTTTTTTCATGCTCACAATTCTGCAAAAGCTATAATCAAATGTTTTATATGCAATCAAGTTGGACATATATCTTCCAAGTGTTCTCTAAAAGGATATAATTCATACCAAACAAATGGGGGCCTCCAATGGATAAAGAAGGTGAATAAATGTGACTTGGCTTTAAATGCTCAAGATTTGAAGAGTCAATGGTATTTGGACAGTGGCTACTCTAAACACATGACAGGAGACAAAAACAAGTTTTTAACTCCTGATGTAAAGAAATCGGGCAATGTCACTTTTGGAAATGACAAATCAGGAAAGATCAAGGGAAAAGGTTTAATCAGCATAGACAATGGCAGAGGAAAGGCCCAAGATGTATTATATGTAGATGGGCTGAAAGATAATTTACTGAGTGTCAGTCAGATGTGTGATAAAGGCTATGAAGTTCTCTTTAGAGCACAAGATTGTGTAGTCAGATCAAGCACAACAGGTAAGACTCTGCTCAAGGGTGTTCGAACAGAGAGTAATGTTTACATTGTGAAAGAGGGAGATGAAGCATGTCATTTTAGCAAGCTAGAAGAGTCATGGTTATGAAATAAAAGGTTGGGACATCTAAGCTTCGATCACATCATCAGACTAAGTAAGAATAAAGTTGTCAAAGACATGCCAGAAATTGAGAGGGCTTCTAATACCATATGCAAATCTTGTCAATTGGGTAAACAGACCCGCACATCCTTTAAGGCCAAAGAGGAGTTATCAACAAGAAGACCACTCCAGCTTGTGCACATGGATCTGTGTGGACCTGCAAAAACTAAGGCACCAAGTGGAGAATCCTACTTCATGCTGATAATAGATGATTTCTCCATAATGACATGGGTTGATTTTCTCAAGAACAAATCAGAAGCACTGGAAAAGTTTAAGATATTAAAAGAATTAGCAGAAAATCAAACTGGATGCAAGCTAAAATGTATCAGATCAGATAGAGGAGGAGAATTTATAGATTATGACTTTGCTGACCTATGTAATGAACATGGCATAAAACAACAATTCACTATTGCAGGAACACCTCAGCAGAATGGAGTAGAAGAAAGACAAAACAGATTTGTTCAACAAATTGCCATAGCCATGATGCAAGAGAATAATATTGCTCAAACCTTCTGGGTAGAAGAAGTGCACACAGTAGTACATATCCTTAACAAAGCTCACTTAAGGCCAAGCAGTGACAAGACACCCTACGAACTGTGGCATGGAAATCCAGCCTCAATCAAACACTTCAGGATCTTTGGTAGCAAGTGTTACATAAAGAATAATGATGAAAATCTTGGAAAATTTGATGCAAGAGCAGATGAAGGGATATTTCTAGGATATGATTCCAAAAGAAAAGGGTACAGGTGCTACAACAAGACACTTCGGAAGATAGTTGAAAGTATTGATGTGAGATTTGATGAAGAACTTCCAAACAATACTAGAGATATAGATTGCAGCACCATCCTAAAAAACCATGAAGAAGAGGACCAATATGATAAAGAAACAAGAAACATCGAAAATGCCGAATCGAACTCAAAAACCCCTCAAGATACACTCAGAAGAATCATCCCGAAGATCAGATCATAGGAAACAAGAGAGCAGGGGTCCAAACAAGAAGGCAACTAACAAAACAAACTGAAGAGGTATACATAGCCATGTTGTCACAAATAGAGCCAAACAAATTTGAAGAAGCCAGCAAGGACAAGTCTTGGGTGAATGCAATGAATGAAGAACTGGATCAAATTGAGAAAAACAATATATGGGAACTAGTTCCTAGACCCACTGAGAAAAATGTCATAGGGTCAAAATGGGTATTCAAAAATAAAATGAACGAGGAAGGACAGGTAATCAGGAACAAAGCTAGACTTGTCTACAAAGGATATTCACAAATCGAAGGACTTGATTATGATGAAACATTTTCCCCTGTAGCTAGAATGGAAGCTATCAGAATGTTCCTGGCATTTGCATGCTATCAAAACTTCAAAGTATATCAAATGGATGTAAAATCTGCATTTCTAAATGGAGACCTAGAAGAAGAAGTCTACATGGAACAACCGTGGTTGCCTTCTTAACAGACAAAGAAGACTATGCATGCAAGATCGAAAAAGGCTCTATAAGGACCAAACACTCCCCGTGCTTCGTACTCAAGACTCGATAAAATATTTGCAGAAACAAGGTTTTAAGAGAGGTGGAGTAGACAACAATCTATACATAAAAGCCCATGAAAATGAACTCCTGATTGTGGTAGTGTATGTTTATGACATTATGTTTGGAAGCAACAAAGAAGAGCTAGCAAAAGGGTTTGCTGATGAGATGAAAATAGAGTTTGAAATGTCCATGATTGGAGAGATCAGTTTCTACTTGGGACTGCAAATTCAGCAAAATAACACAGGCACTTTCATCTCACAGGAAAAATACTTAAAGGAAATTCTGAAAAAGTTCAAAATGGAGGATTGCAAACCTGTGTCAACTCCCATGACCACAGGTTGCAAGCTATGTGCTGATGATGGGTCTGCTGATATAGATCAAAAACTCTATAGATCCATGATAGGAAGTCTGTTGTATCTGACTGCATCAAGACCAAACATCATGCTAGCAGTAGGACTAGTGGCTAGATATCAAGCAACACCTAAAAAAAACCATCTTCTGGCAGTAAAAAGAATATTCAGATATCTACAAGGAACAACATAGTATGGACTTTGGTATCCTAAAGGAAAAAGCTTCACTTTGACAACATACATAGATGCAGATTGGGCTAGCTGTGTGGATGACAAGAAAAGTACAAGTGGAGGGGCATTCTATCTAGGAGAAAGTCTGGTGGCATGGTTAAGCAAGAAACAAACATCTATCTCTCTATCTACAGCAGAAGCAGAATATATAGCAGCAGCAGCATGTTGTACACAAGTCATGTGGATGAAGCAAACCCTCCAAGACATGAAGGTAAGCATTGATGAACCTATTTCAATCAAATGTGATAATACAAGTGCTATAAATATATCTAAAAATCCTGTGCTTCACTCAAAAACCAAACATATTCCAATCAGGTATCATTTTCTCCAAGAACAAGTAGCTCAAAAGATAGTCAAACTGGAGTATGTACCAACAAAAGAACAAACAGCAGATATATTTACCAAACCACTTGCTAAAGAGCCATTTGAATATTTGAGAAACAGATTAGGGGTAGTATCTATAGATGCTACTCTCTGATATGAAGAGAAAGCACAATTTCAGGGGGATAACAGAAACGAAAATATCATTCTCAGGGGGAGATCAGCCAGCAAGGGAAGCATGAAAATAAGTCCTTGGGATCAAATGGATTATAGCAATAATACATTTAGCATAAAAGAATCAACAAAAAGGCAAAAGGGTATGTCATGCAATAGAAGAATAGTGAACCCGACATGTATCTAATCCAAATTTTGGAGCAGTAGTGTACAAAGTCAGGAAATTTCACGAAATCCATGAAATATTGAAAAAGGAATAAAACCCCTTGCCATTCGAACCCATCTTGCCAATCAGAGAATAGAAGCTTCACAAAAAATTTGAACCCCATGCCATTGATGTCAAAGGGGGAGGAAGAGAAAGCAACAGTAGGAAGAGGAAGCAACAAGAGAAAGGATCCTATCAGGCAAACAGAGGAAGTGTATTGCCATCAATGCCAAAGGGGGAGACTGTTGAAAATATTGTCATTGATGGCAAAGGAGGCAGCAAAGACAGAGATAGGCAAAGAGAGCAGCATAGTAGCAAGATGTAGAGAGGGTCGAGCAGCAGAGACAGGGTCATTTAAAGAAGAGGCAGAAAAGGAGAATGAAGGAGTCAAGGAGAAGATGGAACAAAGAAATGAAAGGAGACAGTGGGAAGAGAAATGTCGAAATGTAAATGCAAATTTAAAACTAAGCAAATCTATTATTAGACAGAGAAAGAAGCACAAATTAAGGTAGAGGCGGCAGTCGTGGAATATAGAGGCGTAACCGTTATCACAAGCAGTAGAGTGCGTAGGTCCAAGACAGGCTAGCCTAAGGCAGAGGCAGCAGGTCCAAACAGCCAGGCTAGCCTAAGGCAGAGGCAGAGGCAGCGCATATAGAGGCAGAGCGTTACATATAACATAAACACAAATTCCGGGAATCGCTACCCATGCTGGAGTATATATGCAACACATTACATATATGTGCAGAGCATCATATAAACAAAGGTCATATATATAAGTGGAGCGCTTTATAAAAAAATAACCAAAGTACCATAAGGTGGGACCCTTCCTAATCGCATCGGAGCATCGCAGTATGGGCATATCGCAATATCGAAACCATCGCACCATCGCAACATCGCGCCATCGCACCATCGCAACATCATGCCATCGCACCATCGCAACATCGCAACATCGTGCCATCGCACCATCGCAACATCACAACATCGCGCCATCGCGCCATCACAACATCGCAACATCGCAACATCGCGCCATCGCACCATTGCAACATCGCAACATTGCGAAATCGCAATATCGCACCATCGCAACATCGCACATCACAAATTTTACATTGCGCATTTTTTTTGTTTGATCCGCCGATCGCCGTTGCAACGTGTTGTCCACCGTCGGATGTGGGGCCCGATCCTTTCATATATTAGAGGATGTGATCTGATTTATTGGATTGTAATATAAGACCAAAGGCTTAAGGTGGAGGGAAATTGTTAACGTAAAGTTGTTGCGATCATATTAAAAAGTGCCGCGTGGTCCATGGGTTATATATATATGCCTCGGCTTAATGGGAGGGCGATTATTAATATAAAACCATTGTGATGAACGTATGTTCTGCTTGCGGTACTCGCCACATCAACAAGACACTCGTGGCATGAAAAGGGTTGGAATTGCCCTGTTTTAAAAGTCAACAATTACATTTTATTTATTTAAAAGGCTCAGTTACACGTATGCAGCAATTACACCTCTACGTAGGACAGAAAGAAAATGAGTCGAAAGGAGATAAAACACAGTCACAGAAAAGACAAAGACACAGTCAGAGAAAAGACAAATGCGCAGCAAGCCAAGAGACAAAACGAGTGAGCTGGAGTTCTCATTTAAATTTGAATGTAAATGTTTTAATTGTTTTTATTTTTTGTGATGCATTGGAAAGTCTCCGAGAGAAAACAAACTCCCACTGTAGCATGGAAATTTTTACATATTGTAGTAATTCTAAAAATGAGTTGGAAAAAGGAATAAGAAGATAGAAGCCAAAGAGTCATGACTGTTCACTTCAAATTCCTTGTGAAATACAAACAGTCATGTGAGAATTTCTATATATAATATCAATTTGATAAGCTCAAAGAGATAGAGATAGAGAGAGCAAATATAGAGAAGGCATAATATAGAAGAATAAAGCAGAGAAGATTAAGAGAAGAAGAGCAGAAATAGAAGCTACATAACAGAGCTGATATCTGAAGTAAATTAGCAAACATTCAATTTGATAAATTGAGGAAGTTGGAGCTTCCCTATCAAGTTGCAGCTTGATAGCTTTCAGTTGTAGCTGACTGAGGTTGGAGCCTCCTGTAGGTTGGTGCCTGCAGAAAATTGAAGGGAGTTGGTGCTTCCTTGCAAGTTGTAGCTTGCAGAATTGAGGATAGAGCCTCCTGTAGGTTGGTGAGAGGGAGTTGGAGCTTGCCTTTGCATCATAACAATAATAAGATGTGTTTTTCTCCCTTTTTGGTTTTCCACTTACATCTGTTGTCTCTATGTGTGTTTCTTATGTGTTGATGTGATTCTTTCAATATGCTTAATTGTTTGCTGCTCTCAACATAAATATGGTGTCACATTAATTTAATACTGGCTGTAACATCTTAAGACTGTTCACATATTAAGCTGTAAATAAGTTTGGTGAAAATTTAGAATTGTTAAATAGTATTAAACTGATTCACCCCCCCTCTCAGTTTAATTAAGGTCCAACATATCGGTTCCCTTGTCCCTGGTTGGTATATGAGTGTCAGAGTGACTTTCATGATAGCTAGGTTGTGATACGTTCTAAGTAGAATCATATGAGTATCTAGGGTATTGATTACTGATGCCTAGGTGTCCTTGGGCCAAAGACTAATCGAACCATCTGCAGAATCAACGTGCATGGTGCTATTGCTACCTAGGCGATCTTGGGAAAAATACCCAATCAAGCCATCTGCATAATCGATGCACATGATACTATTGCTGCCTTGGTGATCTTGGGTTAAAGACCTGATCAACCCGTCTGCAGAATCAATGCGCATGGTCACTCCCCGAATAGAGATTACTGTTGCCTAGGTGACCTTGGGTCAAAGACCTGATCAAACCATCTACAGTAATAAATGCGCATGATAACTCAAGAGGATGAGGCAACGGGTTCCCCTTTCCCTAGTTGGTGTATGGTGGCTTGGGGGGAGGAGGGACAAATGGCAATCTTTCTGGTGACTGTCATTCCTCCTGCATGTACAGGATGACGCAAGGTTCATCTTCGACAGACTGGATGGGGGGATCCTCCTAATAGGATCGCTCGATCGTATGTAAGGCGTCCCTATACTGTGGTATCTCTGGATGATGGTGGGTATAATGTCCATAGGTGCCACAGAGAGAGCATGCATGATTGGTACGCAACAATTTACCTTTACCTGTGGTGGTAGGTTCCTTTTTATGGGAACGCGGCATCGTGGTGTCTACCTCGGAGCCAAGGGGTAGTTTTAACTCATCTAGCTCCGGACATATGTGGGTTGGATGGCCTATGACATCAAATATGGCACAAACTGGTGATTCCATTTGAATGGCAGGGGTCACCATCTTCTTCACTCTATTTGCGATTTTCTTGGCCGTGATAACTGGTTTCGCAATGGGAACTTCCTTTACGGAGGCGGTCTTGACCTTTTCTCGGGTTGGTTGGGGCTCCTCGGCGCTGAGGGGCTTTAACCCTATGGTAGTAAATTTGGTGGATCCTATTCTAGAAGGGGGAACGGGGTACCAAACTGGGAATGCCAACGATATGTTGGGTAACACCAGTGTTTCCAAAACCTGCTAGGAGATGGAGCCAACTGGGGGGTAGAGGAAAGGGGTTTACGAGGCAGAGTAGGCTAGAGAGGCTGTCGTGGCTGAAGCCTCAGTGTCGTTACTACTTGAGTCTGTATCTTGACTGACCTCGATGCTTGATATGGAAATCATGCACATTGGAGCCCCTATGGCGTCCGGTGATACCTTAGGGATAATGGGAGGATCTCCTAGGAATGACCCTAGGACGGACGACGGTTTGAATTGGTTGGAACCATATTCTTGGTACCGTGAAAGACCATTTGTAGCCATATATACATAGGGTAGAATTACATCCATGTTGGTTAGGGGACGCTTCTCGCTGTGCATCAACTGGTCTACAGTAATGATACAATCCTCGTGGGAGAACATCATAATGTAGAAGACTTTGATGGCTAATCCAAGTGAGCGTCCAAGACTTTGATGGCTATGTGAACCGTCTTGCTGGCTAAATAGACTAGGACATTTTGGTAGAGGCCAAAGGGTGTCGAGGGATGACCATCGTAGGCTCGAAGCGTTATGACCAAGGGTTTTATTTCAGGAGAACCCAAATTTTGTTAATTTTTTTTGACATGATGCATGTTGATGCACCCTCGTCAATGACACATCGGTGAATAGTGATATTCTGAATCGATACTGGTATCTGGAATGCGACCATGGAAGGAAGCCTAGGGGTGGCTTTGTCTAAGTCAAAAGCCAACATGCGCGTATCGATAGGGTCGATAGCGCCTAATGTGGAAAGTAGAGCTTTCCATTGTTTTGGGAACGACTGCAGTGCCTCCAATGTGAACATAGCAGTGGGTGATTGAGCTAAATCATCCACGATGCTATAAGTTTGTGCCACTTTGGAGTAGTTACCTGCTTGCCTATTAGGTCCCTTTTCCATATTTGGCAACAGTTCTATAGGCATCTTTGAAATGGTCAAAGGTGCAGTCGGCGCACTAGTACTAGCCCCTAATGTAGTGGAGTCTGGTGAGGTGTCGTAACTGCGATTCCATGTTTGGAAAAACATTTCTTCCCCAGTCATGTAAATTTCACGGTTGTTTTTTTGGGAATTGTCTAGGTTTTTTTGCTAAGTGCTGGCCATCCCTTGGTGGGGGAAAGGTTCTTGCATAACAGTGGGTTGTTGGGAAGCTCCTCCTTATACTCGGTTACTATGAAGATTTTTTAGGTCAGGGAGATCGGGACAGTGGTGAGTATAGTGCCCGTTCTCACCACATATTGAACAAGAATGATTTGTTCGCAGAGGTGGCCTTTTTCCTTGCCGTTGGGCATTGCTTGGCTCCTGGTTTAGATTCCTGCTAGAGTTGCCTCTAGCCTGGGATCACGGTGGACACTGTTGGTTGCTGTCCCCTTTTCCAGGGTTCCCTTTGGGCTTGTTTTTTAATTTTTTTCTTAACCATGTTAGGAGGGGTAGTTCTCCTGGTTATACTGGTGTGGTTGATTCTGGGACGACTACACAAATTTCACTTGTGCATTGGTTTGCGTAGGTGTGTCGTGTGCTTGGGACTGAGCATAAAATGGTCTCTTTTTTGCACTTGGACATTGGGGGGGGAGCTCTTCTGTCAGTGTTTCTTACTGCGTACTGGGTCCACTCAGCTGGAGGATAGGGTCCTCCCTGGTGATACGCTTGCGCCCTACTAGTCAAATCTTGCTGAGGCATGTGATGAATTTGAAATCTAGGTTGGGACATGTTCTAGGTAGAATTCCGTGCATAACTGGGATTGGAACTACTGCTGCCTAGGTACCCTTGGGTCATTGGCCCAATTAGTCTGTCTGCAAAGTTCGACGTGCCTTGCAATTATTGATAAGTTTGCAGGTGCAGGGCATTAGGTAGGATATTGTAAATGTATCCTGACTGCATATAAATCAGTTCAAGCTTTTGGGCTTTGCTGATTGTGTCCTCTTCTGATGTGGGGTATTGCTGTGCCACATCCTTTGAAATCTCCTCTGTTAGAGTTTTCAAGAATAAATATAAGAGGACCCGATCGTGGATTTTAGATTTGCATAAACTGCGACACCGCCTCCACTCATGAATATGGTCAGAGATATGGATGGCAGGGGTTTTTCTAAAATGAGTTAGTAACTCCATTTGTGAATCATGGTGAATGGGTATTTGAAAATAAGTGAGGAATGCAGTAGCGAGGGCGCTAAATGTTCCATGTGAAGCAGGAGGTTGCTCCACGTACCATTTCACAGCCACTCCCATAAGAGTGCGTTGAAATAGCCTCAATCGAATAGTGTTGTCGATGATACTATTTGATGAGCACCACATGTGAAAGGTCATTATATGATTACTTGGGTCTTCCACTTGCTTGCCTTCAAAATTTGGTATATCCGAAGGGAGATTCGTGGGCATGGGAGGCCATGAAGGATCATGTGCAATGGGGTTATTTGTGAGCTTGGTTAATTCGGGTAGATTCAATGCAGCTAAGAAGGGTGACTGGGAGGTTGACGCCATGGAAACGTGTGAAGACACAAAGTTCTGGTTAGAATGAGGGTTAGTCTGTGATGTACCCTGATGTGTGTTCAGTTGGCTTCCCAAATGGGATGCGCTCCTTTGACCCCTAGGGGTCGAGGGGGGAGTGGTGTGCGGTGTGGTGTTGGGAAACTAACTAGGGTTCCCAAATATGGTTTCTCCAATGAATGATGAACCAATGATAGTGGAAACATTCCGTCCTTTATGCCTAAATGGCGAAAGACCTGGAACCCCTCCCTGTAATGGGGGGAGGTCCAAAAGACGCTTGGATCGACGAGGTTTCGTTGAGACCGTTTGGGTGCTGATCAGGTTAGGTTTTGGAAAAATTTGAGGGGATAGAGTCTAGGTCAAAGACACATTATGTCCACATACATAAAACAAAGAGAAAATAAAATGATTTTACCTTTAACTTTAATCTATGTGATCAATCAAGAAAAAATATGTTTTTTGTTCGTTTTGCGCATGAGACTCAAAATCCTAGAAGACCTATGTGTCCTCACACACTCAAAAGTAACTGGGCTTTGAGAAGATTTCTTGCGAGTGCTGGCACAATGTCCCGTAAGAGCTGGCGATGCCCCCAGTCAGCCGAAGAGAATCCACCTAGGTAAGGGTAGAGGGTTTGGCGCATGCCTGCACCGTCACCTATAGGGTAAAGGATGCCCTAGTTTTTGGCCACTAAGAACCACCATCCCACGTGAGTGTTCGAGTCTTGGGCTTCATGGTGGTCATCTAACAATACCGAGTATCAGCCAGGTCAGGTAGCCCCAACTGATACCGCACGCACTACGCCTAAGCCTAACCCCCTCTGAATCAGGTCTTTGCCGTGCTCGGGTTTTCTTTTCCGTGGGTTGATAGGTGGATTTTGAAGCTCCCTAAATACACAACTTTTATGTTTCAATATGAAGTGTGATCAAGGCGACTTATTGGATGCCTACCCCCTTGATCCTAACTTAATCTATAAATTATCTTGTGGCCCTTGTGGGGAGAATTTAGTAAGTTGGTTTAAGTTGGTTTAAGGTGGCTTTATTTGCTTAGTGGGTGAGAGTGTGTGAGCATAAGGTGAACAAGCTCATAGTTTAAACATTTTGATATCGGTGATCATTTACAAAAAACCCCTAGTTAAACTACGTTATCTTGTTCCTAGCTCAAGATGGAAAACGTGTGTGGATAATGGGTCACTTTCAAATATTCCTAGTTAATCTATGTGACTAACTAAAGGGAGATGGTGAATCGCAAAAATAGAGCATTCATATGCTTGCCTAGGATCACCGAAGGGTGCAAAGGCAACAAATATTACTTGCTCTAATTGGCGATTCAAACCTAGTCCCGCAATTTCCTAAATGCAAAAATTGAATTAAGCTAAACAATTTCTATACTAGAAAATAAAACTAGCTTACTTGGACTAGTTAATCTAAGTGTGCATACCAGAATTTGCAAAACATAAATTGTTCGAAAATAAATGGTTAATTCGCCCCCTACTTAAACTATGTAATTTTTTTTTGTAAAAAACCAACCTAAATGAAAACTAACTCTATGCCTACAGAAAATATCAAAAAGAGAGTTCTTAGAAGCTGTGGGGTATCAACACAGGTGCTGGAAGATACATTAGGGGCTGCCCAGCACACTTACAAGTATAAACATGCAAAATATAGAGAAAATAATCTTATTTTTTAATTTTCACGGAAAAGGCTCTGACATGTGCACTTTCCTGCGCGTGGGTTAGTCCTGAACGCATGCACTGCACGTTTGTGATAAGAAACTACGCACAAAAATCCTGCAAGTAAGAAAAAATTAGGAGCTGCCTTCTTTAGTCTATCACTCCAGTGAATCTAGGGACTGTAAGATGGGTCAGAGGACTGTCAGCTCCAATCCAGCATAGAAAAAGGGTCTCCTACAAAATATGGCACAACCACATAAACTTGGAACACGTCAGTGGAGTTGCCAATCCTGTAGTGGTGGATTTGTCGCACGGGTGTACAAAATCGCACTAGTTTAGAGAGTGTGGTCTACTTTTTAAACTATTGGTTACAGGCAGAAAGTGGTGGAGCTGAAAAGCATAAAATTTAGTGGAAAAAGTATGCTAAAGTATGCTCTGGTTAAACTAAAAAAACTAAAACACAAATATACAGAAGCTATCAAAGAGAGTCAAAACGATAATAATACCAACGATGACTCAAAGGCCTCTTCTTATTAAACATTTGAAATGGAGAAGAAATTTTACCCACTTGCCAAAGGGCACCTATGCAGTGGTTCTAGGTCTCGATGCAAGGATGTTTCCTTCCAAGATCTACCTATGATGTAGTCTCCCTCTCTCTCTCTAGTGTGGTGAACTAGGATTTTTGGGTGGCCAACGATCGAGTCCTCTTCAGCTCCAGCTTTAGGTCACACACTGTTGGTGTTGCTTGGGAAAATTTGGCCATCATAACAATGTGATCACCATTTCTTCATCTCTTGGTGGTTTTATATAGGGGAGTTTCAAATCCTCCTTCCCTCCCTTGGTACAAGATGGATGGTGACCCAAGGGAGAGGTATGATTCCATTGTGGGCTTCACATATTCCTTTGTGTGCTCACATGATGTTTAGGGAGGCACTGGTGGTTGTACTTAGGCGGCTTCATATAGGGAGTAACTGTCCTTTGCTTGGTATGGTCCCGGAAAGTGACTTTTTTCCATTTCTAGGAATGCGTGCTTATCGGGCAAAAAGGCACATAGAATGCGCTCTTCTCAAAGGATTAAGTGCACAATCTAGCATTTATGACTAATTTAAATCTGATTTTCTCAAAACCTTATAGATTTTAAATACTTTCTTGATTCCATAATGTGTTCCTGCTCTGTAAATCCTTAGGCTTGACATTAATTAATGCCATCTTCTGCTGTATGATTTTCCAGTGTTAACAAACACCATAAATGATAAGTCATAACATGAGTCAATGGATATTCTCCAGGGTTTCCATTGAAATTAGGAATATTTGAGGGTAATTTGTGAGGTATCATTGGCCACCAAGGAGCATAGTTGTTTGGATCATTTTTTAACTGATTTAAATCTGGTAACTCTAAAGTTGCAACAAAGGGAAACTGTCGATTAAGGTCAGGTTGAGAATAGCCAGGGTAAGATGGAATTTCTTTAGAAACAACCCTTTGAGCACCAACATAAGGAATCTTCTGTTGGTAACCCAGATAGGGGTTGTTTTGCATGGTAAACGCTTAAGGATTCGGTTGACCAAAACCTGGATATGATATTTGTTGAAATGAAGTTTGAGGCATTTGCACCTGAGGCTACCAAGGGGTCTGTCCACCAATGCTATAACCCAAATTAGGATAACTTGGATTTGGTTGATATGTATAACCAAGTTGTGGTTGTGATATCCCATTAAATGGTAGATTAGCTTGTGAAAAATGATTCCAGATACAGGTTGTTGTAAATTAACCAAAGGATTTGGAGTCTGTGGACCCAACATTTGATGGTAATGAGTTGAAGGACCCACTTAACAAGGTTGATGTACAACATTTTGATTCTGTAACAGGGGTGAAGATGTACTAATAAGTGGTAATGAAGCAGAGTAATAGTTTGAACTGGTTGATACGATTGTACAACCGTTTGTGGTTGGATAGGCAGAGTGGGCTTCCATTGACAAACATTCGTTTCAACATTAGATTGATCAAAAAGTGACGGAGTACTGTCATATTGGGTGACCAAAGGTTGCCCCCCAGCATGAGGAGGATAATAAGATGGAAAATATTGTTCTCAAAATGTTCGGAGTCCAGTTGATATGGTACTTGAAGGAATAGACCCAGAAGGACCGTCTTGATATTTCCCTGATGATGTGTATAATGAATCAAGTCATTCAGTACTTACGATAGGATTACCATTTAAAATACCAGATGATGACATTGGTAAAGTCCATGGATTTGAAGATGCACCAGAGAAAATTCCAGATAATGATTTGTAATCTGATGGGACCATAGGGCCACAATGAAAATATGACTCTGGTGAAGTTTTAAACATTGACGGGGTAGCTAGGGCAGGAGCTAACGTAATTGGAATAGATGGCCCAATCGAAGATGTTGGTTTAGTCATGGTTAATTGACCAAATGTATACCCTTTTGAATCGATGGGAATTTGAAAAGAAGGAAGATCAACAAAAGTAAAGGGTGTCGATTGAGAAACAGACTCATACATGTAAAGGTCCTCCCCAAAATGGGTTGGAGTTAAAGGTGTATCATCTAGTGAGATTTATTCAATCGCAATTAAACCAAGTGGAAGTATTTCATCGTCAGGCCCAAATTATATTTTAGGTGGTTGACTGTGTGATATGGGAGATTCAATAGCTACAAAACTTTGTGGGATGACCAAGGTAGGAACAACTTCCGGTTGTATGACTTTAGGATTCAAATGTTCTAGAAAAGAAGAGATAGGATCTGGATCAGTTTGTGGTTGAAAAATTTCGGGTCCAGGAGGTATGGTCTCACTGATTGGATGGATCGTGATCACAATAGTATATGAACTGGGATGTGTAGAAACAACTTGAGCTAACTTTGGTTTATTGGAAAATGATGTTTCTCTAGAGGAAAAAATTGTACTTGATTTGACAGATCGTGATCACCGTCGCCTACCAGAAGTAACTTCTGGTGGTAAAGGTGGTTTAAACGCAAGTCTACATGAATGATGGGGGAAAGGATTTTGTTCTTCCATGATTAATGATTTATTTTAGCCAAAAAAAATAAACAAAATAAAAGGGTAATGCTAGGCAAAATGTTAGGTCCTTATATCTAGTATAGTCCCTTATTGTTGTTAGTGTAACCCCCTTATTATTATTATTTTACCCCTATAACCCCCATATTGTTATTATTGTGCCCTTAAATTATTATTGTTAGGTCGGCTAGGATTACATTGTGGCCCCACTAAGATTACATTATGGCCCCATGGACTCCTATATATAGAAAGGAGGTTTTGTAATTTGAATCATCCAAGAATTGTTTATTCATGTAATGTATTGGAGGTTGCCCCCTAAAAGTGGCTTATTTCTAAGGCGCTAATATCTCTTTTCTTCTCTTTTTGGAACTGGTTTCACAACATTTGGTATCAGAGCTTGGATTCTAGGGTTTTCGCTGCTCCAAACTGGTCATTGTGGAATTTTCTCTATAAACTTTTTTCTATGAAGGTTCAGATGCTGCAATGTTTAGAGTACGAAGCTGAAATCCTGAGAAAAATATTCAAAAATTCCAGAGCTTGGTTCACAATATTTTCAGAGATATGATTTGTGGAAGTTAGGGCTTTTTACATGCTCTTGAATTTAACCTAAATAGGTTATCGTGGAATTTTTTCTATAATGTTTTTTCTATGAAGATTCAGAAGCTAAAATTTGTAGAGAGCGAAGCCGAAATCCTGAGGAACATTGTCGAAAAATTTCAGAGCTTGGTTTGCAATATTTTCGGAGATATGATCTATGGAAGTAAGGTCTTTTTCAGGCTCCCAAATTTCATCTCAAAGAGGTTATCGTGGGAAAATCTTCATAATAACTGAGATAGTAAATAAATGTTTGGAAGGATACCTTCGTTGTTTTGTATCTGATAAACAAACACAATGGGTCAAGTGGTTACCTCTCGCTGAATGGTGGTATAACACTTCCTTTCATACTGTAGCAAGAATTACCCCATTTATGGCACTTTATGGATATCATTCATTGCCCATCACATCATCTTTAAGAGAAAATTAGAAGGTTCAAGCAGTGGAAGATCACATCGAGCATCAACAAGAATTTCTCTAGCTCTTAAAGGATAACATGAATTTGGCACAAAATCGAATGAAACAACAGGCATATCAACATCGTAGCGAGAGAAGTTTTGATGTAGGAGACTGGGTATTTTTACAGCTACAACCATACAAACAAATGTCCCTCAAGCAAGTTAATAAGAATAATAAATTATCGCCAAAGTACTATGGTCCTTACAAGGTGTTGCAAAATATTGGTACTATGGCATACAAATTGGAGCTTCCTACTTCTTCATGAGTGCATCCAGTTTTCCATGTTTCATGCTTAAAGAAGGTTATAGGTGAAGATTTTCCAGTTCAAACAATATTGCCAGAACTTGATGAGGAAGGAAAAATCATATTGGAACCTGAAGCAGTCACTGAAACAAGAAATCAACATCTATGAAATCGATCAATTTCAGAGTATCTCATCAAGTGGAAGAACTTTCCCATTGAAGATTCTACATGAGAGGAGGATAATTTTATATAGAAGCACCCAGAGCTACTCAAGTGTTGAGGACAACACTTTTTTGAAGGAGAAAGGAATGTTAGGTCCCTATATTACTAATATAGTCCCTTATTGTTGTTAGTGTAACCCCCTTATTATTATTATTGTACCCTTGTAACCCCCATAATGTTATTATTGTGCCCTTAAATTATTATTGTTAGGTCGGCTAGGATTACATTGTGGCCCCACTAAGATTAAATTATGGCCCCATGGACTCCTATATATAGAAAGGAGGTTTTGTAATTTGAATCATCCAAGAATTGTTCATTCATGTAATGTATTGGAGGTTTCCCCCTCGAAGTGGCTTATTTATAATGTGTTGATATATCTTTTCTTATCTTTTTGGAGCTGGTTTCACAACACAAAAGGGTTTACCAAGAAACTGTGAATTGCAGAATACCTCCTGGTGAACCAAGAAGTACGGGTAGGAAATCTCCCTGAATGTTGTGTTCGATGTATCACAATTTACAAGGTAGCTAACTCAGTTCACTATGGATGGATAGCACCTAAAATTTTTCCTCCAAAATATACTTGAAGGTATGTGGAGGCCCAAGTCCGTATTAGCATTGTCTGATGTGAAACCACATAGTGAGAGCACCTCTTTATACTTATTGTATGGTAACACCATCCAATATACTTGAAAGTACATGGATGAGCTATGATATACTTATGTACGTGGAGTGAGGTATCACACTCGGAATGTATCACAGACAAGTTAATGACAACTGCTATGTTTTACGACGTCGGAACACGTCTCTAGCCTAGACCTTCTAAATGTTATCGTTATGGTTCTAATGCTTTGTTAGGTAAATTGAGATTAATTTTATGTTGATCTTTCTTAACAATTTTCCTTTCAAAGATTCACCACGATGATGTATTGGAAAATTCCTAAAATGCAACTAAGAATGATAAGCAATCTTTCACTTTTAGTTTTTTCAATGAAAACCTACTAGCTACTAAGGGGAAAGAGAAATCAATTTGTGAGCAAACAAATCAGACAACACAAACTAAATGCAGGTTTCCTAATTGTTCCTTTTGCAATACACACAAAATCCTACATGCAAATGCATATTTTTCTTTTCTGTTCCTTTAATGATATGAATGCAGAAAAGAAACTAAGTGCAATAAATCAAAAAATCAAATGCCTTTTAATTTTGAGAAATGAGGAATGCAAACAACAATTTCTCTTTTGAAGGAAAAATGAGGAATAAAACAACAATTTCTCCTATCAGGAAACGAAGATTTTATGACAATTTCCTTTCTCAAAAGAAAATGGATCTAATGCGACAATAAAAATACTTTTAAATAAACTTTCCAATGATAAAGAAAAATGATTTAAACAAACATTGAACAATTTTTCTTTCAAAGGAGGAAGAAATATATAGATTCACTGGTCAATATGAGGTTCAAAATTTTCAAAACATAAAAGAAAACAAACTGAATCAACTTGCAAAGAAAAATTCAAAGGAATCTAGATGGTTTCAGGAGGCAACACAATATTTAAGGGGAGACAGTGCTCTGCAACGTAGGCATGAAAGGGAGAGACTGCTATGCAAAGCATTGTGTCCTGTCCAAGAGTGCTTTAGGCTCAGTGTATAAGGAGAAACACCACTGTTTAACACACTTCTTTTGCAAATTAAGATTTGAAAAAGTTTAATCTTTGTGAATAAAAACTATTGGGTGGAAAAACAAAGCAAATAAGAGGCCAAAACACCTAGAACTAAGATAAATTCTCCCCAACGGAGTCACCAATTTGTTGGAAAAAATTATGAATTACGGATAAAACATGCTTCCCTAGACAGGTGATAGTTTAGAACAACAAATTAAGGATGATACGAATACTTCTCCTAACTCAGAACAAACACATAGAAATGATTAGAGGCTTACTTTTAATCCAAGCGCTTCTAAATGGCTCCTTCTATCGCTTCCGTTGTAGCTTCAAATTCAAGCAGTTTGTGCAAAATGCTTCCCGCAAGAAAGAACACTAAAAAAAAATAAGATAGCAATAATACAGATGTATATTCAAGTTAGTTAGCTAAATTAGTAAAGCATAAACCATATACATCAACTGAGATCTTACAATATGGAAAATCAAAGCCAATACAGATGCATATAGGTAAAAGTAAGCTGTTTTCTTTATTGATGATAGAAGGAGAGGTTACAACCTAGTTACTGTTTTGAAGTGACCCTTATAGCAACATCCCTAGCCCCATCACAGTATAAATATCTCCAACAGCTGTTACACAAATATAACTCTCAATTGAAAATCCACCAACAATTCTCTACTCAAATTATTCCTTTTCAAACACTCAGATCTGTGCTCAATTTATACAGGCGCTTAAGGTTGTTTTGCAATCAATGACTTTCCAATAATAGGCAGGACATGTTCCCAATATTGTAGATGTCAAATGGACACTTGGATTCGAAGCTTGACACATGTGAACTCTTCTAGAAGGCACTGACCAAGTGGAGATTCCAGAACAATGAGAAGTTCACTCCCAATGTGACCAATGCACCCATAGATGTCGGGAAGTGCTTTGAAGAGCAGCCTTGCATGGGGCTACCTGCATATGCAACACACTTAGTCCCCTTAGAGGGAGTGTTGGTGAGCTCTCATATGCTATATACTAAACTTCAAACCTTGGAAACCTTTGCTTGATGAAAATCATGCTTGATTTGTCTTATTCTCGTCTTAGGGCATGTAGCAACTTGAAATGATAGGGAATGATAGACCCTTAGTCATTGGTCCTGGAGATGATGCCCAGTTAACCAGGTCATTGGGAATGATGCCCAAATTGACCTATAACAACTATTTTTTGACCCGACCTTTGAATGAAAGGCTTCCAAGAAAACAGGGCATTTCCATAGGTGTTGTTATGCTCAAGGAATCATGAGAATGAGTTAGTGAATATGATCTTCTAAGGGAGAAAAGTTTATTTGAAAAAGAAAACCACCATCGGAACAATTTAACGTCATGACCTAATGGAATGATAAAACATTTATGCAGAATGGGACACCTAAGATGCACATGCAAATGTGTTTTGATCCCTGGTGGAAGTATACAAATATTGACACTAACAAACGATATCCTCCAGATTTCCTTTAGCCAATGTATGGCTTCTAGTGACTCTCTTGCTGCCTTGTTTTCTGACTGCATGCTTCTGTTTTGCAGGTGCTACTTGAGGGATGTAAATCTCTTGCAAAGGCTCTGTTCTCATGCCCATTGGTTCTGCAGGGGATGATCTCTTTTCTTCTTCAACTTCTTCTGCCACAGTTGGCGATGAAGTAGTTTTAGGCTTTGTGGTTTTCTTGGGGTTTATGATTTTCAATATAAATAATACTAGATGGATAATTGTATGAATTATGACTTGGTTTTGGTATAATTGAAGGTTAGAAAATGAAGGCTTTCTACCAATGGGCTATGCAGTCAACATCAATACTCTTAATGATAGTCTTTCTTCACATGGAAGCTAAGGCAGATAAAGGTCTTTAATCAAGATGATTCACACACACAACATAAGGAAAACACAGTAATTTGACCCCTAAAGGAAGTCAGAGAAAAATAGTATGAATTCTGAGTAATTAGAGATAAAATCCACTACAAATGATTAAACATAAAGATATAGAGAAATAACACATTAAAAACCTCATGAGAATATCAGGTCTGGAAGTAGAATGTCACTGTATATTATTGATAATGGAAAAAAATATAGAAGAAGAAATTTGGTGCAATATTCTCCAACCCGTTTCTCTTTGATGTTTAATCTATAAATAGACATTATTTACAATGTAGATGATGTGCCCAACTGGCTAGATCTTCAAATTCTACTCTAACACCTATGATAACTGAAACTAGTAACTTAAAATAGAAAAAGGATAACTATCCTTTAAGAAATCAAACTCCTAATAGGACTCTATCTCCTATTTATTACATTCGGTTCTCCTCATCAAAGGAAATTTCCATTTCTCTTTAAAAAGTTGCTCCTGAATTCATCTAACAAAAGGGCATCTTGGCATACATGAATGTCCCCCATGGTGTCATAGAAGCAATTTTCTTGATAATTCTCACAATGATTTTATTAGAATATTCAACAAGACCATTACCCTGTGGGTAATAAGCAATTGAGTTTCCAAGTGTTATGTGACACTGATGACAAAATCTAATCAACCTTTTGGATTTAAAATATTTTTATCACCAAATTTTCTTCTTTGACCTTTCTATCAAATGTCTTCTTTACTCTGTTTTGTGACAGTTGATGACTGTTGTACACCTCCTCCCTTTTTTCCTGGAGAGCTATGAGTTGGTTTATCCTCCTATGAATAGCATTAGGATCCTCTTCTAGTCCTTACAACAATTTCATTACAGGCACTCCCAAGGAAGTGGGAAAAATAACTTCGGCTCCATAGACTAATTCATAAGGTGAAGTACCAATTGATATTTTTGTACATACTCTATTAGCCCAAAGAGAAGACTTCGACTTTAGATGCCATGATATTTTGTTTTCCCGCAGTACCTTCTTGATAATTATCACAATGCTTTTATTAGAAGGTTAAACAAGACCATTACCCTATGGGTAATAAGTAGTTGAGTGTCCAAGTGTTATGTTATACTAATGAAAAAAATTAATCAACCTTTTGGATTTAAAATATTGATATCTCTCGACAGACGCACCAAAAATGTTATCACAAAATTGATCCTAATTGGTTGCTCATCAATCAACTCAATGTAACTCTTTCAAACCACTTCTAACTGAATATTATCCTCTTTAGTTTGAGAGGGCTCTCTCAAAGGGGGTTTATGATTTTCAATAGAAATAATACTAGATGGCTAACTCTATGAATTGTGACTTGGTTTTTGTATGATTGCAGGTTGAAAAATGAAGGCTTGCTATCATTGGGCTATGGAGTCAACATCAGTACTCTTAATGAAAATATTTCTTCACATGTAAGCTGAGGTAGATAAAGGTCTTTAATCAATATGATTCAAAAACACAACATAAGGAAAACAAAATAATTTCACCCCTAAAGGAAGTCAGAGCATAATAGTATGAATTTTGAGTAATTAGAGATAAAATCCACTGCAATGATTAGAAATAAAGATATAGAGAAATAACACATTAAAAATCTTATGAGAATATCAGGTTTGGAAGTAGAATGCCACTGTATATTACTGATAATGGAAAAAAACATACAAGCAACTATTTCATTACAAGAACTCCCTAGGAAGTGGGAAAAATAGCTTCAACTCCATATACTAATTCATAAGGTGAAGTACCAATTGATATTTTTGTACATACTCTATTAGCCCAGAGAGAAAACTTCAGTTTCATATGCCATGATATTTTGTTTTCCTACAGTACCTTCTTGATAATTATCACAATGCTTTTATTAGAAGATTCAACAAGACCATTACCCTATGGGTAATAAGCAGTTGAGTGTCCAAGTGTTATGTGATAATGATGACAAAATCTAATCAACCTTTTGGATTTAAAAGCTTGTGAATTATCAGTAATGATCTTCATAGGACAACAAAACATGGACAAAATGTTGTTCTCTAAGAATTGAATGATGACTGAATCATTTGCCTGCCTTGTTGGGATTGCTTCAATGCATTTGGTGAAATAATATGTTGCTGTCAGGATCTAATGATGTTTCCGTGAATATTATGGGTGTATTTGACCAATAAAATCCATCCCCCACCGTTGGAATGGCGCCTTAACATAAATTGGCATCAAAAGTAGAGGAATCATCTTTTTCTTACCATAAAAAATCTGACATTCATGACAAAAAACTATCTTCTTGTAAACATGCTTGAACATGGTGGGCCAATAATACCCCGCTTTAAGAATTTTGTTTGTTGTGGCCTTCCAGTAGTGGTGTCCTCCATAATCTCCCTTATGAAATTCTTCAATTACCTTTTCAACTTCCTCTTCCAACAAAAATTTTAAAATAATACCACCAGTATCTTTCCAGTATAGATTCTTATCTACAATGTAGTATCTTAGAGATTTCAGCTTCACAAACCTTTATTTTGATTTAGTCATCTTTGCGGGAGCTTTGTGATGATGCAAGACAAAGATAATGTCCCTGTACCATTCAGACAAAATGAACTTCTCTTCAATATGAATAAGCTCTTCATCCTCCTTTGATAACTTTGAAATTTCTGCAATAGAATTCATGTCAAGATAGTCAAAATTGGATTGTGCCATCAGATTTTCTAACCCCTGTCCTTTCACCAATTTTGTAGGTCAGATTTCTATGTCATACTCTAGCAAATTAGATATCCACTTTCCTCTTTTGCCATCAGGATCATCTTGTGTCAAGTTGTCCTTAACCACATTTTTAGGCACAAATGCAATGACATGAGAGTGCATAATACAAATTCTAAAATTATTAATGGCTTTGATCAAAGCATATGCCTATTTTTCTAAAATATTGTACTTCAACTCTGAATTGGAAAGAGTTCTACGAATTAATGAAATTGGTTGCTTAGTACCTTGATGTAATTTCTATAGTAAAACTCCAGCTATGGCATTTTCATATGAAAATGTAAAAACCATAAATTATTTTGAAAATTTTGGACTAATCTATACTGGGGCCTGAGCGAGGGCTTTCTTTATTTCTTCAAATGATTGTTTGGATTCAACTTTCCATTTAATATCAGCTCCTTTCTTCAACATCTTGGTAATATCTTTGACAATCTCAGCAAAGTTCGAGATGAACCTTCTAACAAAGTTTGCTCTTCCAAGAAAGGACTGAATTTTCTTCCTATTCCTTGACAGGTCTATATTCTGAATGGCATTGACTCTATTCAGATCAATATTTATCGCATATTTTGATATAATATGTCCAAGAAAATTTCCATAGGTTAGAGAAAAATTAATTTTAGTGGGATTAAGAGAAATAACAAATCTTATACACTTCACCAGAACTGTCTCCAGATGCTTCAAATGGTCTTCCTCCCTTATTGAAAATACACTTATGTCATCTAGATAGACCACTACTAGCTTATCTTTCTCCTCAGCAAAGGCAATTTCCATTTCTCTTTGAAAAGTCGCTCCTGCATTCATCAGACCAAAGGGAATTTTGGCATACATGAATGTCTCTGATGGTGTGGTAAAAGAAGTTTTCTCCTGGTCTTTTGGGTGTACCAATATCTGATTGTATCTTGAAAAACCATCCAACATAGACATCCTTTGAGAGCCAACAATATTCTGCAGAATCTGATCCATCTTAGGAAGAGGGTAGTTGTCTTTCAAAGAAGCCTTATTCAAGTTTATGAAGTTAATACAATTCTCGATCTCTCGGTAAAAGAAGTTTTCTCCTGGTCTTTTTGGTGTACCAATATCTGATTTCATCTTGAAAAACCATCCAACATAGACATCCTTTGAGAGCCAACAATATTCTGCAGAATCTGATCCATCTTAGGAAGAGGGTAGTTGTCTTTCAAAGAAGCCTTATTCAAGTTTCTGAAGTTAATACAATTCTCGATCTCTCCACTCTTTTTTCTGACTGGTACCAAGTTAGCAAGCCATTTTGAGAATCTTATAGGAACAATAATATTTTCATCAAAAATATTCTTAATTTCCTTCTCAATCAGAGGCATGAGCAATGGATTAATCCTTCTCAGCTTCTGCTTGAAAGGTTTCTCATTTTCTTTGATAGGAATAATATTTTGAATAATAGTAGGATCATACTTTTTCAGATCAGCTTAAATCCATGAAAAAACATCAATAAACTTCTTCATCATCTCAATATATTTCTGTTTCATTTCCATAGAAAGAAACTTAGAAAGCTTTATCATTTTAGGTGTTACTACTATACCAAGGTTACAAGTCTCTACCTCTTCATCACCAACCTGCATTCTAGGAGATTTAAAAACACCATTTTGGTCAAAAATATTTTCAAGTGGAATAAGACCCTTGAGTATAAAATTATTCTTTAGCTGCAAAACTTTAGAATTACTCTTAGTTTCAGCAAGCATGTTTTGTTGATCTACTTGTGTGCTTTAAAATTCCTCCTTCAACTCGATGAAATTTATAACTTTCTAGTTATCTTCAAACATTTGCCAATGTATAATATTATCTGGGATAGCATGCCTATTCCAAATTTCAATCTCATAATTCTCAGTAGAATGTGTAGGGATGACAAATAAACTTGCAGAAACAACTAGGGAATCAACCACTGAGTTTTGATACCTAGTTTTCACAATAAATGAAAATTCTTGAAATTTTTCCAACATTTCCATAATCTGATTTATGTAAGTTCTAATCCTCACATATTTAGTTTGATATTTTCCTTAAAATTGTTTTATTACCAATTCAGAATCTCCACAAACATAAATCTTTTAAACACCCAATTTTTTCAAAATTTCCAGACCCAAAAACAAAGATTCATATTCAGCCATATTATTTGTATAGTTAAAGTTCAGTTTGAAAGATTAAAACTTACTTTCATCATCAAGAGTAGTGATCCA
The DNA here is from genome assembly GCA_034641835.2 of Pinus albicaulis. Lineage (NCBI taxonomy): Eukaryota > Viridiplantae > Streptophyta > Pinopsida > Pinales > Pinaceae > Pinus > Pinus albicaulis. The sequence goes on along the minus strand of CM076581.1, from coordinate 432,447,824 downwards.
TATGCCTACTCCAGCACCCTCTCTTCCTGCAGATCCTTCAAAGTGAAAAATCCACCAACCCTCTACTTTATCTTCTATGATTTCCCTATTTTCAACTTGCTGATTTTCAATTTCTTGAATTTATTCTTTCCCTTCACTTTCTGCTTCATCAGTTAGCTCATTGAAAATAATTGTTGATCCTAATTCAGTTTCAACAACATAAATGGAAAATTTCTGAGGTTTATCATTGTTTCTTACCATATAGGCCATCCTAGTATCCCTGTACAGTCTTCTTTGCTCACCAAAAACAAGAATGGTGGCATATGTCAAGTCCATCTGCATGGTTCCTTTTATTTTCGCTGCCTAAGATCTGGATAAGAGCATGCCAAACTTGGGTGGAATATATTCCACCACAATTTCCATTACCATTGTCTTGGCAGGCACTTGTGTTAGGCCAACAACAACATATTTTATCAATCCTATGCATATCACTCTTTTAGAATCAAAAGAAAACAAATCCTTGTATGGCCTAGTGATCTCCATCCTCTCCATAATTACCTTAGGCATAAGGTTATGGGAAGCCCCTATATCCAACATGGCATTGTGTAAGTTCATGTCATGGATACTCAGGCTAACATAGAAAATAGGTACTTCTTCATTATGTTCATCTTCCAATCTTGGTCCTAATTATCTGGTGGGATGGTCTTCTTGTACATTAAGGATATTTGAAGCTCCTGGTTGAGAATTCGACATTTTCACAATTTTTCTTCTGTACTGATTTTACCTTGAGAATTTCTCCAAAAGGAACAAGAATATTTATTTTTTAATTATCATTCTCCAAACTGAAAATAGAAGCAATATTTTCAATCTCTTTGACAAGGGGAGGAAGTGGTGGGTCCTTTTTAGGTTCAACTGCTTTTGGGGCATCCTTCTTTGGTTGTGTTTTATTTTCAGTGATGGGAACATTTATGTTTCTGATATTATAACGTTTCTGCATCTCAAATATAACATGTTGATACTCCTTTAAATAGTCATATTTTTCCTCACCTTCATTCAAATCATGGTTAGACTCATCATGATCCTCTTTGGTCAAAAAAAATCTAGACATGTTTTCATCTAGACAGTGAATGGAGTCTTTTGGAATTTCAGGTTGAGTTTCTATTGGCTGGATAAATGGTTCTTGCGGACAAGACCGATCTCCCTAGTGTCAGAAGACAATCTAGCAACAAACGAACGACTAAGTTTGTCTTTCTCTAGATATATTCGTTTTACAAATAAATGCTATGAAGGTGCCGATCCTACCTTAGATCCAAATGCTTATTTGTGGTCGTAGTGCTTCCGTCGTATCAATAATCCTTCGTCGCAACAAGAGCTCTTTTGTCGCAAGAAAGTATCATCTTTCGTTGATCTGCAATCAAAAACAAGAAAATATCAATAGCACCTGTATAACAAATAATCATAATTAACATACCTATCATAGTGATCAAGGAATCTATGAAATAAATGATCAAACAATAGCTTATCGAAATAAACAATCGAACGACAATTTATTGAGAAAAATAGAACTTGATTGTATTAATCTTAAAATATACAGAAGAACCTTACAACCTTAGCCTTGATGTTCGAAAGGTCTTCCCGAGGTCCGAAGAAGGAGTCTCCTCTACTTTGATAAGTCTTGCACTCTTCCTTCAGGAGCAAAAAGAGGTATGTGATATTTCCTCTCAAAAGCTCAGCAGAAAGAAGTCTAAATCTCAAACAGCACTTCAACTCAAAAATCTTCTTCAAAAAACTTAACCTTTGAGGCTACCCAATGCCTCCTTTTATAGAACAGATGAGGAGGTTAGGATTCCACCTTTAAAGGGATAGAACCCTCCTTCAAAGGGATAGGATCCTCACATCAAGGGATTAGTTCCTTAAGGTGTGGGATACATGCACCTTACTAAAGCGTACTCATCCCCAAAAAATATCATCTAGAACCTTCCAGAATTGACCAAAAATCAACTTTTTCAGTTTAATTTCGCGTTTTTTTAACTTTACAGGGGTACCGCAGGCATTACACTAGAAAAATGCATTCTAGAACGCAGTTTCTCTTCACATTACCTACGTACCCTAGCTAAAAACGCAGGCAGGCTTCATATTAACTGCGTACCCAAGGCTTTTTTGAGTTTTAAGGGTTTTTCCTCTATTTTTAGGAACTTTTCTCTGATTTTCAAGGTTTGGAATGAGGAACAAAGATTTTAAGACTTGCAGAGGAGGTATGTATGAGTGACAATGAGCTCATACAGTTAGCAGCATGTCAAGGTGACAATTTTTAGTGTAACAGATTGCCCCCTAAAGTGCGAAGTCTGGAATAGATGAAGATGAAGTCTGTCATATATGAAGAGTGAAGTACTTTATCATTTCAAGGATCATCCTGTGGATACCCCAGTCGGAACCTGTAAAAACATTCAATGCAATATATATATATATATGTAATCATATCATCGCTAAGGTAGGCATTCCCATACTCAGATCAAAACTAACTAGAGCTAACTTAAATTGTTCTGATACAGGAATGATTTTGAATACATCACAATATAGACATGTGTAGACACAGTATGGATGCAACAATCTGTAAGGAATAGTCTACTGCATAATGAATAACAAAAATTCCTCACACCCTGGATGATAGAAACTAGATCCAGGGTCTTGATTTCCGCATCTCGAACTAGTACGATTCTATCCATGCGATTAAATGTGTTGAAGTCGAACATGGTAGAAACCACTTGATTACCAGTCAATAATGTAAACTGTTAACAAGTGTGAGAGAAACCACCAGTAACGTCAATGTCTCTCAAAGTACTCAGTACAATCCATGAAATGTGAATGAATGAGATGAAGTCAAACATGTCACGGAATCATTCGATCGAAGGTCAATGACACAACCTGTTGTCGAAGGTGAGAAACCTGCCATTGAGGCATGCAGATTTCAAGGTACTGATGATTTCTGAATCAACTTCCTAGATAATGAGTTGTCATCGATAGAAAGTGATCCGTCGTAGGCGAGCCCACAACACGAAATCATAGATCAAGTTTTGAAAATATATATTGGCAAGGACTGACTCAGGGATGGTCAAAATGGATGACAGATATTTTGCAAATGAATGGTTTATTTGAACTGTCCTCTTGAACACATAACGACACTGCAGATGGCTTGGTGACAATTGACCCAAAGCTAATACCCAGAAACCGGCTGAAGACTTTCAATATGGTTTGATTAACTATTAGGCAAAGGATTTCCCAACCCAGGTGAACAAAAAGTGTCGTGTTCAAGAGTGGTTAACGGTTTTCTGAATAATCAAGATGTATCAAACAGGTTCGTTTTTCTCTCTTTTCCCCCACCATTTCTGGCAAGTACCTCTTTATTTTTGACAAGCTTGAGGAGGATAACATTTGCTTGTTTATAAGCTCATCCTTCAGATGAGTCCAACTTAGTTTAAAATTCGAACCCTAAGAAGGAGTGGTCTGTTCCTGTTTTTAAAATTGAACAGGTCCTTTACTGTTAAGTTTTAACAAGTCCAGTATAGGAGAAACTCGGTGTTTTTCAATTTTAGATAGTCATAAGAAAAAACTTAAGAAAACTCCATGGGTGTACTTTTTCGTAAATTTAGTCTCTCGAGCCCGAAAAAGGATAAAATAATGCGGGAGAGAACTCTATTGACCGTAATTAGTCAACGTATACCTTTTTCGTAAATAGTCCATTTCAGTCTGGAAAAGGGGTAAACTTATACTGAAGGGACGATCATTCATTTACTTTAACGAGTTCGAGTAATCAAGTGCTCGGCAATCTTTTCATGTTTAGAGAGTCTGAAAAGGGCTTAAAAGAGAACTCTAAGGTTTCGCTTTTTCAGTAAGTTTTAACGAGTTCGAAAAAGGGATAAAAATGTACTCATGGTTTTCACTTTTTCGTAAGTTTTAACGAGTTCGAAAAAGGGATAAAAATGTACTCATATGGCCGAATTTCAATTTAATTAATGAGCAGGAAAAGACAGAAAGAACTTGGCATTTTCATGTGTTTTACGAGAATGAAAGATAGCAAAATAATATTGGGATTTTCATGAGTTTAACGAGTCTTGAAAATAACCGAAATTGACTCCAGATAGGTTTCATTTTTACAAAAGCTTGAAACAGATAAAAACTATGCTTCAGAGTGGTTTCATTTTTGCACAAGCTTGAAACAAAGAGAAAATTGTGCTTGATGCCCCCTAAGCATAATTGCTAGAGCGCATGCCCCCCCAGCTTCATTTCATTCAACTAAGTACACTGTTGGTAATTAATAGCTGGATGGAATGAAGGTTCATTTACGAGATCATATGAAATACCTGACCTAAAAACTAACCTAAATATATGACTTAACATTTACGAGGTCTATTCAAAGACTCGAGTCAATTAGGGGAGGATTTGTTTCATTTTTTAACGAGCTCGACACAGGAAAAGAACTATGCTCATGGCAACGTGTTTCATTTTTTAACGAGGTTGACACAGTAAAAGGAACTTTCCTCAGAAACTACTTATTTCTAATCTATCAAACTACTCTCTACAATCTACCTACTGTTTCATTTTTTAATGAGGTTGACACAGGAAAAGAATTGTCCTCATAGAAGCTTGTTTCATTTTTTAAACGAGATTGACACAAGAAAAGGAACTATGCTCGGACTAACTGATTCATTTTTTAACGAGGTTGACACAGTAAAAGGAACTGTCCTCATACCTAATTCATTTTTTAATGAGGTTGACTCAGTAACAAGAACTATCCTCATAAAATACTTATTTCTAATCTACCTACATAACCTACTGATTCATTTTTTAATGAGGTTGACACAGGAAAAGAACTGTCCTCATACCTGATTCATTTTTTAACGAGGTTGACTCAGTAATAGGAACTATCCTCTGACCAACTGATTCATTTTTTAACGAGTTTGACACAGTAAAAGGAACTCTCCTCACTCTGATTGATCATGGCTTCCAACAGGAAGAAACACATGTCAATGGACACACCTTGATCATGGCTTCCAAGAGGTCTTCATCAGAGGGAAGAATAGTTCTCTGGAAGGAATGCATGTCAAGGGACTCAAAAGGGATAAGAACATCGCGTTCAAATGATCCCATAGAGTTTTCCATTTCAATTACCAGATCTAAGTCAAAGGAAGATGAGAAAACAGTGAGAGGCTCGCTTACATTGGTAACTGAAAACATGGGACTAGTTGCCACATAATTAACTCGTGGCGGGGTAGATACCACTTTCAAATCAGGAACATTTAGGGGTGTCATATTATTGGTAGTAGAAACAAGACTAGGGAACGAAAGTTGGTCTACAGTCACAATATTGCCATTGTGAGGGAAAGACATCACGCGAAAGAGTGTCGATACGACAACTTTCATTGCATAAACATAGTCTCGCCCAAGGAGTAAATTGAAATCCAAGGGGCCTTGAACTACCATAAGATCAATACAGACAGTTTTACCTTCCAAATTAATAGAAAAATTAGGAAGGATCCCTAAAGGTTCACTAATGTTTTTGTTAAAATCTTTCAGATTCTGCGTAATAGGCACAAGCTGAGGGGAACCCAAAGCTTTCCAAGCAGTTGAGGAAAAAATACTAACAGAAGCACCTTCATCTACCTGTGTGCGGTGTATGTCCCTACCACCAAACTTCACAATGATTTGGAAAGGGGTGGAGGAAGGAAGACGAGGTTCTGTCAGTCTATTCCAATCAAAGGAAAAGACCTCAGTACTTGGAGGGGGTTCTGTAGAAACAGGTGAAATGCCCCCCGACGTAGAAGAATATGATGTAACAAGAAGAACCTGAGCGGTATGAAGTTCACTCTCTACAGGGAGAATGGGATCGACCAAATGTGAAATCGAATCGACCACTTGATCAACTAATGGATCATCAACCTGAGTGATATGAGTTTCACTCTCCAATGGAAGAGTGGGATCGACTGTACTTGAAACTAGATCAATCACTCCGTCAGTTGACGATAGGTTGGGAGAAAGTTTACGGTAACCAGTTGGAAGTTCTTGCTGTGGAACAGTAAGGTTTTCCAACAATTTTGAGGCTTCATCCATGTGAGGGCAAATGTGAGTTTGATGACTCCCTTTGCATAACTTACAAGGAAACCTAAGTTTACCCTTTTTCCCAGGAACCTGACTATCACTGGTTGATGGATCAACGAAAAGTTGATGAGATTTTTCTGACCATACTTCCAAGACCTTTGGAATACCAGGACAATTGATAAGGAAGTGGTCACCCTTACAAAGCTTGCAAGGGTATTTGGGTTTACGATGCATGTTGGAGGTTTCCTCAACACAACTAACACTTATAGCCATGGTTGGTTGGTTGAATTCTTTCTTATCTTGCTTCTTCTTCTTCTTCTTCTTCCCTTTCTTCTTCTTCTTAGCCACCTAGTTACTAGCATCAAGGCTTTTACCAAGTGAAGAGGAAGAAATGGAGGAAGAAATATTAGGCGAAGAAGGTAAAGGGTCAACAGAAGGTTGGTGATGTTGAGATGGTGAACTCTGTTGAGGTGAAGCATCCGGTTGAGGTGGAACAATTGGAGTATTTGGGGCCAACGAAGTTGAAAATAACCATATCAGTAAACCTATTGTAAATCCAGGTAATGACAAAGTAGCCATATAAGGAGGACCAACATTTCCAAAGCAAGGAAAAGTACTAGGATTCTCATTAAGAGGGGTTCCTTGGTTGGTAAATTCTGGAACAGTTGCCATTATATTCAACTTCAGTGAATTTTATTAACAATTTAAAAACTAAAATTAACAATTAACAATTCACACCTAATAATTAAAATTCACAATTCACACCTATGGTCTCTAAAGTAAAAACAAACAAATTAACACGCGCTATCAAATCTAGGAGTCAAACCACACACAAACAGTAACTTCCCGTACTAAAAACACTAGTTGGTGATGAAATCCAACATCGTAGAATTTAATACAGAAAGGGCGGTTGGAACAGTTACCCCGACAACCTGCTTAATGAAACAGACTGGCACAAGTTTCTTCAAAAAACCATCTCGAGTGAAGAGAACCCCCCAGAGAGTCCAAGTGAGTCTAGTCGACGTCTGCTCCAGGTACAGTGGGATCTTCCCTCCACCGTCACCTTAGGAAAGAATCCTATAGATTATGGCCACTACTACAGCTCACCGTAGCCACCAACATACCTCAAATGAGTCGCCCAGGGGCCCTCTGGGATAAATCGTTCTTGCGGTCAAGATCGATCTCCCTAGTGTGAGAAGACAATCTAGCAACAAACGAACAACTAAGTTTGTCTTTCTCTAAGTATATTCGCTTTACAAATAAATGCTATGAAGGTGTCGATCCTACCTTAGATCCAAATGCTTACTTGCGGTCGTAGAGCTTCCGTCGTATCAATAATCCTTCGTTGCAACAAGAGCTCTTTTTTCGCAAGAAAGTATCATCTTTCGTTGATCTGCAATCACAAACAAGCAAATATCAATAGCACCTGTATAACAAATAATCATAAAACATACCTATCATAGTGATCAAGGACTCTATGAAATAAATGATCAAACAGTTTATCGAAATAAACAATCGAACGACAATTCTATCGAGAAAATAGAACTTGATTGTATTAATATTAAAATATACAGAAGAACCTTACAACCTTAGCCTTGATGTTCGAAAGGCCTTCCCGGGGTCCGAAGCAGGAATCTCCTCTACTTTGATAAGTCTTGCACTCTTCCTTCAGGAGCAAAAGAGGTATGTGATCTTTCCTCTCAAAAGCTCAGCAGAAGGAAATCTAAATCTCAACAGCACTTCAACTCAAATATTTTACCCATCAAAATATTCTTCAATCCTCTATTAGTTTCCTTAACATAAAAACTTCCCTTTGAGGCTACCTAATGCCTCCCTTTATAGAGCAGATGAGGAGGTTAGGATTCCACCTTTAAAGGGATAGAACCCTCCTTCAAAGGGATAGGCTCCTCACATCAAGGGATTAGTTCCTTAAGGTGTGGGATACATGCACCTTACTAAAGCGTACTCATCCCCAAAAAATCTCATCTAGAACCTTCCATAATTGACCAAAAATCAACTTTTTCAGTTTAATTTCGCGTTTTTTAAACTTTACAGGGGTACCGCAGGCATTACACTAGAAAAATGCATTCTAGAACGCAGTTTCTCTTCACATTAGCTGCGTACCCTAGCTAAAAACGCAGGCAGGCTTCATATTAACTGCGTACCCAAGGCTTTTTTGAGTTTTAAGGGTTTTTCCTCTATTTTTAGGAACTTTTCTCTGATTTTCAAGGTTTGGAATGAGGAACAAAGGTTGTAAGACTTGCAGAGGAGGTATGTATGAGTGACAATGAGCTCATACAGTTAGCAGCATGTCAAGGTGACAATTTTTAGTGTAACAGTTTCTTCTTCATCAATTAAATTCTGCTGAAAAGTAGGTCTCACTTGAGGGTTAGGCTGATTCTTATTGTCTCTTTGTCTTTGTTGATTATGAGGCCTTCTGAACTGTGGATTTATAAACTGTGGATCATGTTGTGCAAGAGGTGAAGAGGTAACTCCAAGAGCAAGTCTATCCATGAGTTTCTCCATAGTCTTCATCATAGAATCAAACTTTTCATTTGAGGTGGAAGGATTTTCTTCTCCCTTTAGTTTGGTTTTACCCATATTAGAATTTTTAGTTGCTATCATGTTCACTTCTACTTTCACAACATCATTCTGCATTTCTTCTAGAGTAGGAGATTCTCTTTCTCTAAGCAGGATGGAGAAATCATAGTCAAATGCCTCTGCATAATGCAATTGAGAAGCTCCCAGTGGAGGTTTAAGATGAGTAGGTATAGAATCATAAACTTTGTTAAATATCTTGGAGAAATTTTGGACAATTTCATCTACAACTCTTTTTAAACTATTATATTCAGTAAGGGCCTACACATGGTTTGTTCTATTTCCCCAATTTCTCAGAAAACTATCCTCAAATTGATTCCAATTTTGCAGGCTTCCTGGAGCTAGGGCTTTAAACCATTTCCTAACCTCGCCAGTAAAACTTTGAACAAATAGTCTCATTTTGACATCCTGATGATCTAATTCCTCTCTGTCTATGAAGTCATTAAATTGGTCCACATGTTCCTCAACTGTAATTTCTTCATCACTCCCCCAGGTTTTAATTCTAGCTGATTATTTACTTGGGAGGGAATTAAGAACAGTTGGGAGAACAAGTGGAGCATATATAGCAGGTGCAGCAGGAGGTGGAGGTGGAACATTTCTAGCCATGATAATAGGGACTGTGGTATTTCTAGGAACAACAATAGTAGAAGAAGAGTTATTCAGAGGTGGTGGAGTTGGTCTTTATAGTCCAGATACAAATGAGCTCCAATCAGGTAAAGGTATACCATATTTTCTTCTTAGCAAGAATTAAAATGGGTTCAATTCCTTTAACTTATCAAATTATTCCCTCTCTAACAATAATTCTAATGAAACAACCTCCTAGAATTCTTCTCTTTCTTTTTTGGTTACTAGGGTTGAGGTAGCAATACCTCGTCTTTGCAGGTCTAAAACAATCTCAGTCAATTCATTTTCACTTTCAGACCTAAAAAAAACTTCCTGAATCTTATCATCAAATTTATTATCTTCAGGACTTCTTGCAATTTCAGAGGACAAAGCTCCTGAGTGTGATAGAATACTTGATTTTGAAGAGCTGCCTTTAATGCATCTAGAAATTGTGTTTGGATTATCCACAATGGTAGGTGGGTTAGGATTTGGACTGCTCCTCATAAATATCCTTCTTGAAGCCACCTTTAAACATGAAAATTTTTAATGGAGTCACCAAGGTAGTTGCAGCCTCGATTGCAACCTCGAACATATTTTGAGCTCCTTCTACCTCCAAGAGTTCAGCTTTCAGTGTTTGCACAAAAACTTCGGGAAATTTATCTTTAGACTCCCAGGAGACGCACCAAAATGTTATCACCAAATTGATCCTGATTGGCTGCTCTTCAATCAACTCAATGCAAATCTTTCAAACCACTTCTAACTGAATATTAGCCTCTTCAGTTTGAGAGGGCTCTCTCAAAGGGGGTTTATGATTTTCATTAGAAATAATACTAGATGGCTAACTCTATGAAGTGTGACTTGGTTTTTGTATGATTGCAGGTTGAAAAATGAAGGCTTGCTACCATTGGGCTGTGGAGTCAACATCAATACTCTTAATGACAATTTTTCCTCACATGGAAGCTGAAGTAGATAAAGGTCTTTAATCAAGATTATTCACACACACGACATAAGGAAAACACATTAATTTCACCCCGAAAGGAAGTCAGAGCATATTAGTATAAATTATGAGCAATTAGAGATAAAATACACTGCAAATGATTAGACATAAAGATATAGAGCAATAACACATTAAAAACCTCATGAGAATCTTAGGTCTAGAAGTAGAATGTCACTGTATATTACTAATAATGGTAAAAAACATACAAGCAACAATTTGGTGCAATATTATCCAACCCCTTGCTCTTCGATGTTTATTATATAAATAGACATTATTTACAATGTAGATGATCTACCCAGCTGGCTAGATCTTCGAATTCTACTCTGATAGCTATGATAATTGAAACTAGTAACTTAAAACAGAAGAAAAGGACAACTATCCTTTAAGAAATCAAAGTCCTAATAGGACTCTATCTCCTATATATTACATTCGATTCTCCTAACAGTGAAATAGTTAAATGATAGATATCACGTGTTCGAGGGATAATTCACCACCACTTTACATCTTCAAAACACCCCTAGATCTGTGGAACATAATCCTACTTTTTAGGGATGGATAACCTTCACTTTAAACATTATTTTGACTGATGATCTGGTTGTGTGACACTCCTTTTGAGCAACGAATCTCTGCTGATATGATCCAATGACATGCTGAAGGTCTCCCGCTAGCTAATGTGCTATCGGAATGCTAAAAACTTTTCAAAAATATCCTCGCTATGAAATAGGGTAGTTTAGGCATTTACATAGCGAGTTTTCACAGCGTGTGAAAACCTGCCTTTCCACCTATCTCCTTGCCACCTTTGGTGTTCAAACACCTTTACTATGCCAAGACACCTTGCAAACAATAAATTTCCCTCCATAATACTTGACAAAAATGAATTCCAAGGAAAAAATGCACCTATAGAAACTTTTGTAGCGTTTTTCTGGACTCAAGCTTGAGGCACGCTATGAAACTGTCTTAAAACCAAAATTTGTTGTTTTTGTAGTTGTATTGAAAAATTTATCTCCAGATGTAAAATTCAGGTTCTCTGCAAGTTATGAACCTCATCAAACTTTCTTCAGCTCAATTTTTTACTCCTGTGGTGTTTCTTCTTCACTCACAATTAGTTGGCTGATGGGTTCTTCTATCACTTTCATATTCAACCCTTTCTTTTCTAACTCCACTTGAATCAAGTCCAGCTGCTTTTAAAGATCTTCCACTTTATATTTTAATGCTCTGTTCTTGGATTGTAAGTGCAAGTTCATTTTCTTAATTTGTTTGACCTCCCCTCTTAATGGCTGAGTCCATTTCAACAACATTTTTGCATTGTCCAAAGTCTTTGAGACACTTGTGACTTGCTCATTCCATATTTTTCTCATATTTCCAAATTGAACCTTCTCAGCTCTGTGCTTCTTTGCCTCTAGCTTTAAAACTGATATCTCTTTACCTACTTATTTCAAATTCTCTTTAAGGGTTTCTATTTCTGATTTTTCAATTAATTTCTCTTTTCCCTTCCTGTGCTTGATAACCACTTCTTCCTTTGTTGATGGAGAAAAATATATAATGCTTATTGATTGAGAAAATTCATTTATTTTCTCAGTCTTCTTGCTCTCCATGGCCTTCTTTTCATGTCTAGTCATGGGCTTCCTTGGCTGAAATATAAAACCAGTACCATCAACTGCAAAGTCTAGTTTCTTAGTAGTCTTACCTTTCTTCAACTTTCTTCCTCCATCTTCAATGTCTTTAGCTTGCATTATTGGTGTTTCTTCAATTTCAATTGCATGAAGGATATCCTCCTTATTGCCTTTAGCCAATATTTTGCTTCTAGTGGATCTCTTTCTACCTTGTTTGCTGACTGTATGCTTTTGTTTTGCAGGTGTTACTTGAGGGATGTCAATCTCTTGCAAAGGCTCTGTTCTCATGCCCATTGGTTTTGAAGGGGGTGATCTCTTTTATTCTTCAACTTCTTCTGTCGCAGTTGGTGATGAAGTAGTTCTAGGCTTTGTGGTTTTCTTGGGAGTGACCATATCAATTTCATAACTGCTCATGAATAAGAAATAAATCCAATCTCTGTCTAAATTTCTTAATTCTTCCAATACTAACAACTTTATTAGACCATGATGAAAAAAATATGTCTCATTGCCCCTAGTCTTAATTTGAACCTCATCTCATTTTCCCTATAATTCTGTATAAATAGAAAGGAAAATCATGTGACCTATTACCAAAAATATGCAGATGAAGTCTAAGATGATAGGAGTAGACCATGTGAAACATTCCTTCATAGGTAAATTATTTTTGAATGACCATCAACAATTTTGCACAATTCTCCTTCATGAAGCTCCTAGGGATATCATTTGTCAAATCAACTTCACTGTGTTCTTGCTTAATAAACTCTTTGCAATCCTTCATTGTGAATTTGATACCTTTGAACCAATGTTCACCTCCTCTAGGGATTCCTGTAGCTGATGAGATGCTCTCTAGTGTTACTGTAAGGTTGATAATTCCAACCTTTGATGTTGTTCATGTGAAATTGGTGGCAAAATCCTTTGAAATTTGTAAATGAAAGCCATAAAACCTCTGGTAGAATTGCAAGCATCCAGTCCTTATGAAAACCTCCATGGCAATAGGGTCTTCATTGAGTAATTTATTATCCATGGGCTCATATCTATGACAATGGCCACCCTCATTTGTTTTCCTTCTTGCATCCATGATAATTTATAGTCTTCACTATCTCGCTTGCAGATGACACCTGCATAATTAGAATGTTGATAGAAACCTACTTGGCTCGATGAAGAAGCTCTCCAGGGATCGACTCACATGCAAGAATAAACCACAATATGACAAAAGGCTAATTAAGGTGAGGTTTAATAGTTTAATTGATAGCTCGAGCTTCAATCATGACACATGCAAGCAAAAAAGGGTAATGATGATATCAAACATGACTATGTACATTTGAATTTACCATAAAAATTTTTAATGACCACAACCTTTTCTGCTCTAATTAGGAAATGACACCTCATACAATTATCGCAAGCTAGGTTAGAAAACAAATTTTCGTAGCAAAATTATTAAGCTTCTAAAAGATTCGCTACGAAACTATTAGGCAGTTTCGTAGCAAAATCTTATGTTTTCTCGTGTTAAACGCTGAGAAATTTTGAAAAATGATAGATGCACCCTTTTGAGTTTGAATGCATGGGGATTGACAACTGACATGATATGGGATTGATTTGAATGAAATGGCATAAATAAAGGTGATCATAAAACTTAGGATAGGCTTAAAAAATGCAAAAAAAAATTCTATACCACATTAAAATGGCTTAGGATACCTTATCCATATGGTGAGTGACTTGTATGACCTTATCAAGAAATGTTTCACAACTTAATGAGTGATAATAGTAGTGTAGTGAGGAAGAAATCATGTAGAAGGAGTAAAATGATCATACATGTATGAATTCATTTACTTAGACGATAAAAACATTTATATGAAAATATAAGATAAAACAAATCATGATATGAGGCAATGTATCCTATTTAAAACTTATGAGATTAACACAAGAATAATATAGACGACTGCTTGAAAAACTTGATATTCAGATGCATAAGAAAAATGGATAAAAAACACTGTCATTAACCACATCACAAGAATCCAATAAAAATAGATGCAACTACTTGTAAATTACTTATGCAAATAGTCAAGTACACTAGTGCCAAAAGAGTGTGAACTTCAAATATCCAACCCTCTCAATGACTTGATTTTGAGTATATATAGAAAAAAAAAACAAGATTCCACCTCTAGGGGTCGAATCCTAATTCATAGCAACTAATTAGTGAACCTAATGACTCATTGCCTAATCTTATGGAAGTTAGAAAAAACTTTCCCCTATTAAAAAGATGACCATTAATAAGCCTATAGATCATCAAACAAGTTACAACTCATGAGCCAACTGTTACATTGACCAAATTTGACCTTTGACCTCAACGTGTAATAAAAATTTCCCAAACACAGAAACACAACAAAACAACTAGAAACACAATAAGTTTTTGGAAGATGATTTGGAGGCCTTCTCGGATGATTTTTTGCTACAAAATACATGGGTGGAAAGATGAAGATGTCTTATACACAATGGATTCTTAAAGACCTGCAAAAACCTACTTATAATCCCTTTAAAATTGACTTGAAGATAAACTGTCCAAAAGTGCAGCGAGTGCCTTGAAAAAGTGGCAGAAAGGTGAAAATTTAGCACTTTTTGACCATTTACTAAAAATTTAATATTTTTCTAGTGTGCTTGTCCAAAAACTGTCTGTCATACTTGTCCAACAACTGTCTGCTAGGAAATATATGATAATCGGACTCCTTATACTGTGGTTTCAAGAAAATGTTATAATTCTCAAGGTCTAAATCTATCCCTTTGAACCAAATTTAACCTTCATTAGGGATTGTGGTTGCTGAAGATATGATCTCTGATGACATCATAAATGTCACCCCTACATTTGTGACATGATATGTTTTGAAATTGAGGGCAAATAAACTTGTTAGATCATGATTATAACCCACCTCTTGCACTTTCCTACAAAACCCTAGATAGTCTGCTTGCTCAAATGACCTTCTTATAAAATATGATGAATTGACCTCTTGCATATGAATGGGCTAATATCTTGAGATATTTCCTACTTTGAATTTCCTCTTTTCATTGGTCTGTACCATTTTTTACTTTTATTTTGATAGGAAACCCTAGTTTCACACAAGAATGTGTAAGGGGACTTGAGTTGCAAAACAAGGCTAAAAATGCAGCGACTTGAGGGAAGGGAATGGAGGGTACGGGGGTAGGAAAAAATATGAAAAAATTATGGGAGGTAAGGATAGATGTTAAGAACATAGTGAAAGTTTAATTTTCCAAAATGTGTGAGGAATGAGTGGGGAAAAATAGAAAACACAGACTTGAGCTAGAAACACAACAACAAGATGGATTTTATAAGGGATGTAATATTCCCAATTTTTCACATTATATTTGGAATATTAGATTCCTTGATTTTATTAATGAATTAAGTAAATAAAAGGGTGGGGGGACCCACAATCCTCAATAAGAATAAATATCCACTTTATGTGTGTGAATGTAGATTAATCTAGCCTAGATCTACAAAATAAGGTAGTTGAGCAACAACTAATGTGAATGAGATTGGAGATCATGTCTCATTTAATGAGAAAGATCATGGAGGGTTGATTCAGTCAACTAAGATCTTGAAGATGTAAAACAAAGGATCACTGAGCATTCATGATCAAGTGATGGAGGATCATGTGAAAATGAAGCACACATGATGGAGGAGGTGTACATTGCACCTAGACTGTTTGGTTGATTTGGTCAAACAGTGAAGTCCCACTTGGAGGATCTTGTCCACATGAGACTGCACAGTCGAGAATAGGGCCAAGGCTTGAGGGGGCTCAAACATTATAAAGGAGATGAAGGAAAATGTGAAAGGCATCTTGGATTATTTTATGTATGATCTTTTAGATCTAGAATTGTCAAGTGACATTCCACTGCATTCTTGGGCTGTTTAGTAGATATTGCAGGTGTTGTTTAGCACAGGGTGTTCCCGGGCGGGAATCCCACCTCTTTCTTTGAGTGATATCTAAGGAAGAGGATTGTACTTCATTATAAATCAGGCTTTAAGTTCCATTTCATTTTTCTACTTTCTGCATAACATTCACATTCAAAAATTTGCAGTTTTCTGAAGATCAATTTGGAAGGTGGAAGTTGTCTTCAGTACTTCAGCTGGAGAACAAGGTGAGGGATTATTACCATCACTTGGGCTTATAGATAAGCACTCCCAAAGCCACATTTCAGATCTAGCATCAGGCCAAAATTTATTGACCTCTTAGCAGTAGTATTCCCTTCAGGAATAACACTGTCTATGTTGCAGATCAAAAAGGAGGAAGGAAGTTGCTAGTGCTTCAGCTAACAATCCAGTGAAGGATCATTCCTTTACATTTCCATCAGTCTTTCGATCAGCCTAGAGTTTATTGCAACATTTTTCAGCAGGAAGAAGGCCTCTCTTTCCC
This sequence comes from Pinus albicaulis, assembly GCA_034641835.2. Lineage (NCBI taxonomy): Eukaryota > Viridiplantae > Streptophyta > Pinopsida > Pinales > Pinaceae > Pinus > Pinus albicaulis. The sequence goes on along the minus strand of CM076581.1, from coordinate 432,431,514 downwards.
TCACAACGCAATTTTTAGAGGCAATTGTGTTGCAGTAGCTGCAATCATCATTGGAGGATTGAGAAGCTATATCTAGAGCTTCTAGCTCATAGATCTGAGGAAGGGATCAAACATTCAAGCATAGATCTTATTTGAGCACACATTTCAGCCATCTAAAATTCAAATCTATCTTTAGACTTGTATTTCCCAACAGATCAAGGATCAAACCTTGGGAAGGTGATTTTTCCAAAGTTGCAGATCCGGAAAATCCTTTCTAGGTTATCTTGGGAATCCATCACATTGGCCAGATGTTGAATCTTGGCATCATCTGAGCTCTAGTTTTGAGTAGATCTAAATTTAAAGTTTCAACCTATAACTCTATGTTTATATTCTGCTGAAGGGAAAACGCAGTCTTTGCTGCAGAGACTCTCCAGTTACAATGTACCTGTTCTATGCATGTTTTCAGGGTGATCTTAGCTCATCTTTTTGGCTAGATCTACCTATATTTTGTACTTGTGTAACTGAATCATCTCCAATATAATAAAATGGATCAGCTCTTTCTACATATTCTAATTTGTACTTAGATTTATTTTTTATCTTGCTGTAAGTTCTTATATTGTGTGAAGTATTACTGCATTCTCCCTGTTGGTATATTACAGTGGTATCAGAGCATGATCTTTGGCTCAACTTGTGGAGACTTCATATTGTGCATTGAAAGAAGAACATATAGATGAGATCTATCATGGAGGATGAAAAATCTGTCACTCCTTTCTTAAGATCCATGCAATATCTCTCCAGGGAGTTCAATCAAATGAAGGAGGAAGAACAGAGAGAAGATCCAAGAAGAAGATGTGATGAGGAAAGTACTTCCTGTCGGCAACAAAAAAGACTAGAGAATCATAGATCTCCTCATAGATCCACTATGCCCACTTTCTTTGAAGAAGGTGAGAGTTATAGAAGTGAAGAAAGGAATGAACCTGAGACTCATGAGACTCTCAGTCTATATCTTGAAGAGTACAAAGCACAATCTAGAGCTTTCAAGGAGAAGCTAACTCTCCAACAATTCTTCCAGATTAAAGAAGAAAGAGGATCCTATAACAACAATAGAAGAAAGAGGCATAATACATTCTATTTTCCTACATTTGATGGATCTTCCTCAAGCAATGTCAAGGCTTGGAGGAGGGAGCTAGATTCATTTTTCAAGCTGCATCTTGTGGCTGAAGAAGAGGCTATTCAAATTGTAGCACTTCATCTCTTAGATGAAGCGGAAGATTTGTGGTTTGGGCACCTAGAGCATGCAAAAGTGACCAAGTATCCAGATTTCTTTCACAAGTTGAGGAAGAAGTTTGAAGTGGAGAAGAGAGAGTTGTGCTACAAAGAGGCATCTCCTAAGGAAACTAAGGAGAATGTCAATCTTGTCACTCTGGACAAGAGGTCACTACTTTCACCACCTGCTATAGAAGTACTTGTATCTAGAGAAGAGGCACTTGCATATTTTCAAGGTGGTCTTGAGCTCTTGACATATGGAGTCCCATGCATGGATCAGGAGATGCATGAGGCAGAGGAGGAAGATACCAGCACTGGTACACTTGAAGAAAAGAGGCCATCACTCTTACTAGCAGTTGGAGACACTATTGTCCCGGTTGGAGGAAATCTTGTGTTCTGTCAAGAGGTTCCCACATATCAGTTGATCCAAGGTATGCATAAAATTTCAGCACATATTGTTTCAAGATCAATGCATAACCGAGGGTTAGAAAAAAATGATGATTTGAAGAAGAGACATTTCAAAGCACAGAGGACCCTTGATCCAATCAAGGAGGAGATTGAAAACTATCCCTGTTCATCATTTATGAGCTACATTCAACCTCTTGAGTTGAGATGTGGAGTTTCAGAAAATGGGATCAACATTATCCTATGTACAATGGCTGATCATGAGATCAGTATTGTGCCTTACTTGTAGACAACATATGTATTACCCTGTAGATCTACAGTGTTGTCACTTAGTAGCTATGAAAAAGAAAGGGATTCATAATTCTTGGAGCATTCTAGAGGTAGCTTCACTCATGAAGCAATGGAAGAAAAGATGACAAATGGTAGACATCTTGAAATGAGAAAAATTTCTCCCTTCTAGATGACCCTTTCTCAATGAGCCTCTCACTGCTCAAAGAGAAACTTCTACTTGCAATAAATCAAAAAATTCTTTAGTTTTGGAGGGCCTTTGATGGAGAGAGAATCTCATTAAGAGATATCATTAGAGATGAATTTCAACATTTCATGAGATGCAAAGTTCTTCAACGGTTTGGGGAGGATGCCATTCTACAAAGGGAGGATGCCATGATTATGCAGTACCTCATTCATCATCCACATGGGAGTGAATGGGTAAGGATGATAAGCAAGGGGTTGCAAAACCACTTGCAGATTTGTATGGGCCAGCATTCCTTGTTATGTTGGTTTCCATTGGGAGATTTCTGTCACTCTCCAAAGGCACCTATTTTTCTGATCCATGCCTTGAAAAACACATATGAAATGAAGAAGGAGGCATGGCTGTGCTGGCTGCTCTTGGGTGAGTATGGATACCACCCAATGGCTCATCATGTTCTGAACCATGCCTTGTGTTTCAATGATAAATTGCAGCAAAGGAAGGCATGTTCATTTTTCTTTCACTTGAGATATTTTGGCCACCACATGACGTCTCCTATGTCTATGTGTCTTGTATTGTGTAAAATTTGGCATAATGGTCTCATGATGTGCATTAATGATGTTTTGTATTGGGCTGATGTGACATTCCATATTTCCATTAGTATGCTTTTGCTTCATGATGCACATGAAGGGGAGAGGAAGCAGCAAGATATTTTTTTGCTTTGGTTGCTTTTGGGGGAGTTTGGCTTATCCACCTTACATGGAGGAGATGGAGGATGGCAGCAAAGGGCCTTACTCCGATGGTTATTGTTAGGAGAATGTGGTTTGACATATTTGTCTACCCATGTTACTTCTTCCCTTCTTCTTTTGCATAACTTTGTAATGATGAAGTTTGGATCCAATAAGGCCAACAGGGCTAAGAATGAGTGCATGAAAATGCTCAATCAAGTTCATGAAACATGGGATGAAGGAGTGTATTGTATGATGAAGCTTTTCCTTCGTGGAGAGAGCTACTTATTTTATGTCTCTCATGTATTGATGATAATGTTGGACTTCATATGGTTGTCACTTGGTACTTCATGATGGAAGGAGGACATCTAACTAAACAGTTGGAGGTCATTCTTTATGTATTTAAAAGACAAATTTGGAACCAAACATACATAACATATTGCAGAAAATGGAGGAAGCCTTCCTTATGTGGATGCCATTTGGAGGGGTCTAGATGGATTTGCATCCACTTTTGGAGTTTCTTGAGGACAAGCAACATTTTGCCAGGGGGGGACTGTAATATTCCCAAATTTTCACATTATATTTGGAATATTAGAGTCCTTGATTTTCTTAATTAATTAAGTAAATAAAAGGGTGGAGGGACCCACGATCTTCAACAAGAATAAATATCCACTTTATGTGTGTGAATGTGGATTAATCTAGCCTAGATTAGAAAAATAAGATAGTTGAGCAAGAACTAATGTGAATGATATTGGAGATCATGTCTCTTTAATGAGAAAGATCATGGAGGGTTGATTTAATCAACTAAGATCTTGAAGATGTCAAACAAAGTATAACTGAGTATTCATGATCAAGTGATGGAGGATAACGTGAAAATGAAGCACACATGATGGAGGAGGTGTACATTGCACCTAGACTGTTTGGTTGATTTGGTCAAACAACGCAGTCCCACTTGGAGGATCTTGTCCACATGATACTACGAAGTTGAGATTAGGGCCAAGGCTTGAGGGGGATCAAACATTATAAAGGAGATGAAGGCAAAGGTGAAAGGCATCTTGGATTATTTGATGTATGATCTTTCAGATTTGGAATTGTCAAGTGACATTCCACTGCATTCTTGGGCTGTTTAGCAAAGATTGCAGGTGCCGTTTAGCACAGGCTGTTCCCCGGAAAGAATCCCACCTCTTTCTTTGAGTGATCTCTACGGAAGAGGATTGTACTTCATTATACATCAGGCTTTAAGTGCCATTTCCTTTTTATACTTTTTGAAAAAAATTCACATTCAGAAATCTGCAGATTTCTGAAGATCAGTTTGGAAGGTGGAAGTTGTCTTCAGTACTTCAGCTGGAGAACAAGGTGAAGGATTATTCCTATCACTTGGGATTATATATCAGCACTCATAGAGCCACATTTCAGATCTGGCATCAGGCCAAAATTTATTGACCTCCTAGCAGCAGTATTCCCTTCAGGAATAACGTTGTCCATGTTGTAGATCAAAAAGGAGGAAAGAAGTTGCTAGTACTTCAGCTAGCAATCCAGTGAAGGATCATTCTTTCACATTTCCATCAGTCTTTCCATCAGCCTAGAGTTTATTGCAACATTTTTCAGTAGGCAGATGGCCTCCCTTTCCCTCACAGTGCAATTTTTAGAGGCAGTTGTGTTGCAGCAGCTGCAATCATCATTGGAGGATTGAGAAGCTATATCTAGAGCTTCTAGCTCATAGATCTGAGGAAGGGATTAGCCCTTCAAGCATAGATCTGATCTGAGCACACATTTCAGCCATATATTCTTCAGATCTAGCTTCAGATTTGTATTTCCCAACAGATCAAGGATCAAACCCCAGGAAGGTGAATTTTCCAAAGTTGCAGATCTGGAAAATCCTTTCTAGGTTATCTTGGGAATCCATCACATTCGCTAGATCTTAAATCTTGGCATCATCTGAGCTCTAGTTTTGAGTAGATCTGAATTTCCCTTTTCATCCTACAACTCTATGTTACTCTACTGAAGGGACAATGTAGTATTTGCTGCAGAGCCTCTCCAGTTATGTTGTACCTGCTGTATGCATGTTTTTAGGGTGATCCTAGCTCATCTTTTTGGATAGATCTACCTATATTCTGTACTTATGTAACTGAATCATCTCCAATATAATAAAATGGCTCATATATTTCTACATATTATGATTTTTACTTAGATTTATTTTTATCTTTCTATAAGTTCTTATATTGTGTGAAGTATTACTGCATTCTCCCTTTTGGGATATTACAAGGGAAATGATAACATGACTGAATTTAAGTGTGGGGAATGGTGGGAAATTTTAGATGATGAATTTTTGGGATGTGTAGGCTTAGAAAATAGGAAATTTCTCTTGAAAATAAGCCAAAGACGATGGAATATTAAAAAAAACATCAAAAGCGCAACAAAAACACTAGGCAATGATTTTAATCAATTATCTGAGGAAATTGGATGAAGAAAGGATTTGTGAAGGCTCCACTTGATTAAATATGTTTGAAGCATTGAGATGAAGTTTTGAACCTACTCTTTCCTCCTTATTCCTCCAAAACAAAAGCGCAACAACCCTGCCAGAAACACAACAAAAACAGAACAAATTGATAAACTAAGCAATTGGTAATGGAATTTTAACTTCTGATGGATGTGGCAAGTGTTACAATGGTAGAGAGGAGCTCTTGAAGCTTTGAAAGGATATAATGAAGTATTTAAATGCTTTATTATCCTTTATAATTCAAAAACTCGATTTTGTCTTGATGAAAACATGACATCATGTGTACTTTTGAGAAAATGACTATTGACCGATTTAACATGCAACATTATTTTTTCAAAAGGAAATGTTACCTTGATTATTTTTGTTCCCTAATTTCTAAATCCCATGATGATGAAAAAAATAGATGACATGATTCCCTTATTTTCTTTTGATGGCTGATATGATGATGACCATCAAATGTGAATCATATACCATAACCTCGATGATGACTCACTGACTCTTTTGATGGCCTAGGACAGGGGAAAAATGACATGAACATGATGGATGATGGTGACCTTAAACAAGTGGAGGGAGTAACAATGATCTATACAATAATCAATGACCACATGACAACAAAGAGATGTCAAATTTTATTTGAAAATATAATAATTTGACCCTAAGACCTTATCAATCACATGGAAATAATACATTTGGTCACTGGTGACTCATAAACACTAACACAATGTTCGATCTGCTACTGTTGGAGTGGGTTAGTGGCCTTGCATCTGCCTCTCAAGAATGGTGTGGTTCCTCATATTTCAAGGATGGCCTCTTGATTCTTAAGGATGGCCAAATCTTCACTATGGAGCTGCAAAAGTTCTTTGCTTCTGGTTTTGTAGGGTTTATGCAGGCTGATACAAGAGTGGTTTCTTTCTTGTAGCAGTAGCACAACCCCTTCAAAAACCAAAAATAACTTCATTAAATGCTCTAAATAACTTGGATAATTCATGGTGAGCCTATGGATAGGGATTGGAAACTCTGATGGTGGTGAAAACTTCTGAAGAAGGGGTGAAAATGGGGCCTTTTTTATGATAAAAGGTGGATTTTTGGAAGGGAAAGTGGTTAAATGGCATGGGTGAGAGGTGAAGGAGGTGTGGTGAGGCTATCCAACCATTTTTATAAGGAAAAAATGAGTTTTTACACATTTCCCTAGGCTTATCTTAATCCTGTAACATTTCTGGTCAATCTTGTAGCAGCTCAGGAAAATCACGTAGCATTGTAGGATTGAGGCAAAATTGAGTGTAGTTGCTTGCCTGGTGATGGAGGGATGTAGGGAGATGGGTGGAATGATGGAGGAAATGCAGGATGCTAGTTTGGGATATGGATACATGGGACGTGGATCCCTTTTCCTTTGTGTTAGTATGAATCTTTTGTCGAAGTGTATGAAAAAAGACCACTTTAGCTACGCATAACTTATAGCCCTAACATCAAATATGGCTGCCAATATCTTCAGATCTAAAGTTAGTTTATCAAGACAAGTGCTGCAAAAAACCAGATCTATGCATAAAGAGACATTAAGCAGTAAAAATAAGGTTTTGCTACATACATCAAATAGACAAGACAAGAACAATATTTTTTGAAAGAATTTTTTGTATTAAGGGCACCTGGGAGGAAAACAAGAAGGTGTTTCCAATTCTCCTCAATGGGATGGGTTCTTGGAAGTCCTCAGCACTTCAGATCTAGCATTTCTCTCTCCTGTTGGTGTAGAAAACCCGGACAAAGATAGAACTCAAAGGGAGCTCACACAGCAAATAATGGAAAATATGACAATGATAATGGCTCAAAGTCAGACCAAGAGTATAGATCCAGAGTGATCTAATAGGAAAAAAAAGGTGAAGAATGGTAGGAGAAACCCTCCTATTTATAACAAAATATTGGGTCATTCTAGATCTTGGTGCATGATTAAAATAACATTAACCAAATCTAGATCCACCTTTTATGGAATATTTTATTATATTTGTTGGAGGGAAAAAGTATTTGACTTGGGTCAAATCCCTTTATTTATGAATAATAAATAAATAAATGATTTATTTATCATTTTAAGGAAGTGGTTGAAAGATAATCAAATAAATAATGAGTTATTTAATTATTTATGGGTGATTTAGTCATATTTAACAAGGAATATTATTTAAATAAGATTTAAATAGTTATTCCTAGAAAATAATAAGATAAATAAGGATTTATCTAATTAATTTCTTTGTTTTGGGTTAAACATGACTAGGAATAATAATTAAATTATTGTTTAATTAATTATTCCTTGAGAAAAATCAAACAAATATAGGTTTGTTTAATATTTCCTTTTGGGGTTTCCTGTTTAGACCATAAACAACCTAATAAATGTGTTTTATTAAGTTATTTTACATAGTGAAAGCAATTTTACTTAGGGTAAAATTGGTCTTACATGGTGTACTTGGGTCCATCTAATGATAATAGGTTAGATGACCAAAAAATGGTGTAATAGATTGCCCCCCGGCGTGCGAGTGTTTGGAGCAAATCGTATGACCGAAGTACGTTGTAAGAACTCAATCACCAGACATCAAAAGGGAAGTCAGAGAGAGAAATGTAAGGTAGACTAATGTGCTAAAGAACTAGACCCTGAGGAGACGAGACTTGCAGGTGCAACAAGTCTCTTTTTATGAGAGGGTACCTGTGCTAAAGGCGGCGGGGGAGGCATACCTATGCCCGCCGAGACAAAGTACAAAAGAATAGTGTGTCTAGTAAACAAGGGATCGAACTATAAAGTATAACTGGCATAAACATGAGCTAAATAACAATACAATGAGGGATCCCATATACATGCTGTGCCTGGGATAACAGCCAGGACTTATACAATAATATCTGAGTACATGAGATACAACTACAACCCAAATGCCCCCTATAAGCGGGGAAGGGCTCACAAAATCTGACTGATATATGTAAATCAAAGAAGTGCTGCAAGCAACTAAGGCCACCATCATCAAATATATGGAGCTGCATCGAAGGCTGCAATGAAGAGGTCATCTGGGCATGTGGGGGGCTACCTGCAGGGCCACCCCCTCATGAGGGCTAAGACATCTCACACACACCTGGGAATCACCAAAAGTGACTGCTGCATCACTGAACCATCAAGCATATGGATCTCGATCATGCTGAAAGGATTTGGAGTGGAGAAACAATCAAGTCAAAAGGAAATGAGAGATACCTTTGCCTGATCCAAGGCACCGAACAAGAGTGGAAGCTGGAACCAAGGTACACCGCCCTCTAGACCTGTCTTCTGGAATGAAGGAGCTGATGTCGACAGAAGAAGGTCTGCCATAGGTGAGGCAATGAGAGATCCTCAACTAAGGCACGAGAGAAAATAGTAGAGCGACTGACAGAATAATGCCAACGATGATGATGGAATGGAGGGGACTGAGGAGCAAATGGACGACTTCCCTTGCTAGAGCATAAAGGACATGAATGACATGGCAGCGACTAACATAGTATCATAAGGGATAGGGGAAAGTGGGACTGACAGCCATAATGTGCAACATAAGAGAGAGACCAAGCAATGGAGGATGGAGGACTATAGCGGGGTACAAAGGGACTCGGGATAGACTCCATGAATGCGATGATGACTCAACTTGGATGCTCTAAACAAGGGCAACTCGATGGTGCTGCCACATAGAAAAGGTCCCATGGGGGACCATGAAAACATGAGTACAAGATGGTATCTCATGAAGAAAATCGACACGAACAAAGACAAGTATGGAGGCAAAGTGGTGCCCCAAGTACAAGTGTTGTAAGTGAGGAAATTCGATTTTGGGGGGAGGTGAAGTGACCCATCTTGGACAAAATGTGTTCTCGTGAAGTATCAAATCACGAGAAACTAATAGATACCCATTTGAGGGCTAGGTGAGAGCTTTTCAACGGTGCAGACGGTTTGTCAAACGGAGCTACGGTGTGGTCGCAGCAGGCGAAAGAAAAAACAAGGGTTCTCTTTTAATAAGGCAGTTTTCCCTCCAAATTCACTCATTTGCTAGTGTTGTTGTGGTGAATGTAGAGAGGAGAGAAGGCCCTAAATCTTGCGGTGAGCGTAGAGGACAAACCGACCGTTGGAATCGAGATCTGTTTGTTGCAGGTAAGAGGCCTAACCTTACTCTTTCATTTTGATGGATTGAAAGTTTATATTAGGGCCCATAATCTCAGGAACAAACCCTATTTCACCTCTACGGCTGGGTTGCACTTTTTGGGCCAAAAACTGCGACCTGGGAAGCAGGTTTTGAGCCAAAAACTGCGACCTGTCCCAGGATTGGGAAAAAAGTGTGACCTGGAGGATGAATGAGATTTGAGTGCTGTTTTAGGGCTAAGATGTGGGTTTTTGTGATTGGTTACAGTGTTTCCTATCTGTATACTGACAAAGATGATGTGTTTGTGCCGATATGGCAGATATACGGGTCAACTGGAGAGAGAGAGACTTGGGTACATTACGGTCAGAGATCCAGGCAGATTAGGGTGTCCATCATGTATTGGCCAGATTTGGGGTTCTGAAGTTTTTGGAGAACCCTTTGATGAGAGCAGGGGAGCCCTTGTTGGCGCGGATTGTCAGTTATTGGGATCCAGATCATGAGGTCTTTGTAGTGTAGGGGCACAAAATCGAATTGACAGTCCAGGATCTGTATTTCCTGACTGGTCTCCCGCCACTTGGGATGGTGGGAAATACGCAGCCACTGTTACCGTGGGGGCGGAACATCATGGAGTTTGTGGAGCGAAATTTTTGATCGGGTCTCCAAGTCAAAGGGACTCAGATATCGATCGGGGACCTAGAGAGATTAGAGACTCGTGCAGTGGCCATAGCGGTGCTGCGGATCCTGGGCAACCAGGCGCTCCATCACATCACTGGGGGGCAGATGATGATTGTGGAGAGTGTGTTGAGTGGGACCTACTATGGGTGGGCCCAAATGATGTTGGTTTCATTAAAACGACAGCTGTCGCTTTGCAAGCGGCAAGTGAACCATGATTGCTCGTATGGGACTTTATTGTGCGCCTTCTTTTTTGAGAAGATCCCGACCTTACGACCTTGTATACAGCTCCCAGATGGGGGCTCGAGAGAGCCCAGGATGCGCCGGTGGGGGCGACTACTGTGTAGAGGAGGAGGAGGGGCAGTTGGACGGGTGTAACACTTTGACTACTATCCCTTGGACTGTGGTTTGAACCCTGCAAAAGAAAATTGTTATTAGAACCAGTGTAAGGAATCCTTTAAATATGAGTGCTTCCTCCTTATTTATTTATTTTTATTTGAGACGTGCAGGCTGCCTTTAAATAGGTTTCCAATATGTATGCTTGCTTCATGCACCTTAAAGGAGTTTTTCACTTGGGTATCTTTTCATTTTTAATTTTAAATTTTTTTCCCTTGTGATGCTTAATGGAGGTTTTCACCTAGGCCCTTTATTTTCCTTTTTCCTTTTTTCCTTATTTTGTTGATCAGAGGCTGGATGAAATGAAAGTTGTGAGAACTAGTAAACTCCTCATTTGATAGAGGCCTTTTGTATAAATTTAACCAGTAACCATTAACCAACAAGGGAATTCCTTCCTCATCAATTTTTCTTAGCTTGACAGATCCATTCTCATAAAATTTTTCCACTAGATAAGGGCCCAATCACCCTCTTGAAAATATATTTTCTTATCATGCCATATCTTCCTCTGTAGTTTGACTACGTTAGTGTGCACGAGAGCCTACAATATGAACTCATCCAATCCATCGAGCTTAAGAAACCTTTCTTGTTGTGCTATAGTGAGGTATAAATCCAACTGCATTTCCATCCTCAAGGTATTGTACTCGAAATCAATGGGCAACAATGCTTTCTCTCCATAGAAAAAATTGAATGGGGTGAATCCAATAGTGGTTTTCTAGGTGGTATTGTATGCCCAAGTAGCCTCTACAAGTTGGTTTTCCCAATCCCTTCTACCTTTATTGACAACCTTGGTCAAAATTTTCTCCAAGAATCTATTTTTGACGTCCACTTGCCCATTTTCATGAGGATGATAGGAAGTGGATTTACTGTGCTTGATATGGTGCTGCTCCATTATGTATTTAATCAAATTTGAGGCAAACTATGCCCCTTGATTAGTGACCAACTCCCTTGGAAAACAAACTGGTAGAAGATGTTCTCCCTTAGAAATTCAACCACTTTCTACTCAGTTGTTGCCTCTAGTGCTTTTTCTTCAACCCACTTTTTCAAGTAATCAATGCACACAATGATGTAATTTTTTTTCTTGGATAGGGTATAAATAGGCCCAATAAAGTCCATACCCCATTTCTCAAATGGATTCATATTCATCGGATATGGAGTGGCCTAATACATTCCTCGTATTCATGAAAAACTCACATTTCTCGGTACTTAATGAAAGATTGATCTCAATGAATTTATTTAAGACTTTACATATATTAGAAAGAGCTTCCTGGAAGTTAATCCATAAGGGGTGAATTCATCCATGTATATATCAACAAGGTCATGAACAAGGTCAGCGAAGATTCTCAAATATTCCCTCTGGAAGGTAGTAGGGGAATTACACAAACCAAATGGAAGGACTCTATCGGTAAAGGTTCTAGAAGGACATGTGAATGTGGTATTGTCTTGGTCCTTAGAGTTGATCTGTATCTAGTTATACCCACTAAATGCATCTAGGAAGGAAAATAATATTTTCCTTGCAGGGCCATTTAGGACTTGTTCAATGAAAGGCAGAGGGAAATGGTCCTTCTTTGTAGCCTTGTTAAGGTCTGTATAATTAACACAAATCCTCAAATTCCCATTATTTTTTGGGACTACAAGAGGGAACAACCACTAACTATCTGAAATGGGGTGTGTGAACCCTGCATCCAAAAAATTTTGCAGTTCTTCTTTTACAATGTCCTTAAGGGTAGGATTCATCCTCCTATAGGGTTGGCACACAGGTTTGCCTCCTTCCTTGATGTATATATGATGAGTAAAAAATGAGATATGCACACCTTTAATTTCCTTATATTCCCAAGAAAAAACATCAAGATGTTGCCTCAAAAAAATGCATAATTTCTCTTCTTCTTTGACTGCGAGAGAGAGTGGTTGATTTTTAGAGTCCTAGATGAGATGATTTCCCCAACCTTGGGATGGTCTAAGTCAGAATTGATAGAGCACATATTGGTCCATGTATTTTTCTCAGGATGATCTAAGGATTCCTCCACCAGTTCATCAATTGGCATGGAAGTAATATATTGATTCTGTTAGAAGGGGTCAATAAAGCCATCTTCATCTAGTTTCCTACTTCCCACAGCAGTTCATAGTGTACAAACTGCGTAGAGGGATTACTGATAAAGGTCTTATTATTCCTAGTCCTCTATCTAGAAGGGTAAGTTATGCTCAATAGAGGGTTGGGCAGGGGATATAATACAAGATGCTTTGAGGCATGCCCACTCTTGAGGGTCATGTTCCCAACCCTACAACTAATGTAAGAATAGACAATGGCCAACTAAGGTCTCCCTAGGATGAGAGGATAAACATTAAACTTGGTCTTGGGCTGGATGATAAGGAAATCTATGGGATACTCCCAATATTTGATATAGAACACCATGTACTCAATAAATCCTTCAGGGGATACTGTGGACCTATTTGCAAGCTGTAGTACTGTGGTGGTATTCCTCAAGGCTCCTTGGAGGTTAAGATTTAGCATAGTTTCCTTCGTCATAACATTGATTTCAACCCCAAGTTTAATCAAGGTGTTAGGGAACAAAATCCTATTAATGTGCACATACACTACTGGGATACCATGATCAGTGTACTTTGGGAAGACCACTCTCCCAAGAATTAGATCAGATAGCTACCCAACAGCATTGATAGTGGGGGCATCTCTTATTCTTCTCCCATGCATCTTGAAACATTATTCTTTGATAAGATTTTTTTAGATGGGGAAATATTTGATGGCCTGAAGAAGGGGTATTTTAACACACAATTTATTCAATTCTCCCAGAATTTTAGCCTCTTCTAGGGTGTGTTGTTTAGGTTGGACCTGTTAGAGTCAATTTTTCAGTGATCAAAGAAAAGCTCTTTTAAGAGTTTTTCATTAGGTCTTTAGTCAATTTTTATTATTTTTCAGTTAGTCTTCAACTATAATTTTGGTCACTGGGTGAGTCCTGTCAAGATATGCTACACCTTCAAACTTTTTCATCTCCATTCAGAGGTCTAAAGTCATGCCATTTCATCACATATAGGTCAGGTCTAGGGTCTAAATTGCCATGAATTTTTTTTTGGATTTTTATTATTTAAAAAAGGACAGTTAAACTTTCATTCCATCCATATAGGTCAATTTTAAGGAGTAATCTTATTTTATAATATGAAATAAACTCCATGTCATGGAATTTATATGATTTATTGCTATTTTTCAAAGAGAAATGAAAAGCTTTGTTGAAAAAAGATATTTTCGAAATCATACTTTATTAAAGATTTATCTTTAATATTTCAAAAACAAAACTTAGAAACCATAGGTTTTAAATCCTATGAGTTGTACTATGCCACCGTCATACTCCACTACCATATTCTCCATTACCATCGTGACACATTACATCCCTTCATTCATCATTATTTCACGTCACATCACCTTTATTATACCCCTACCCCACCAATCAATCAACTCTGCCGTATGTTAAATCCTTTCCACCTCTCCGACCATCTGTCACTTTTCCATTTCATTCGACAACCCATATGAAAATTCGCCCCCCCTCATCATTCGAGTCTTAACATCGGGGGGGTGGTTCGAAATGAGTGGTATTGAAGGTTGACCCCACTTCTACGTGTCATTAATATGTGATTTCACACCCCCCCCCACTTACCGCTCTAACACCCCTCCAAAATCCCACTTACCTACTGATATTAAACCACTATTTCCTCCCGCCAATCATGTCATTGCTGATGTGGACTATAACCATCCAATCAACATAATTCCCGTGTTTTCCTAACCGTTAGCCAATTAATTCAATGGCTAACCATTAGGCAACGTAACCGCGCCCCTTTTCAAATGGGAAATAATCAAAATTTCCCATAAAATCACCATTAGATGCCTGTTTCAAACCTTTATTTTTCTATTTTCTCTGCTAAATACAGGATTCCAAATTTACAAATATTAATGGAGTTCCAGAGATCAAATTCATCAATGTTTGAAGCTTTGTCTTGCAACTACTAATTTTCTTCTAGTTGCAAAGCTTTTCCTCAAGTATCGGCTTGTGTTCTCTATCATAGAATTATTGTTTTCTGCCATTACAACAAAGCCAACCATGCCTCCGAAAAACAAAGGACCTCAGAAACTAGTAAGTCTTCTATTACATCCTCCAGTTGATTTTCATCACATTGCCTTAGCAGACAAAGATCACAAAATACATGAAACCTTGTTTGGCATTGGGATTTTTGAGTTATATTGTTGGTTAGAAGAAAAATTCGTGGATAAAACAGATGACATAGGACTATGGGATTCTAATCTCCCACATTTCATCTTTCCTCATACCCATAGTGCCCCAAATTTTGTTAGGATATGTCAAGCTTGGTATATGCCAAACCAGAGAGCTATTATCGCTCCTACATGAGAGGTTTTAGTGATTATTGATGCCCAAACCATTGAACAAATGATGCAAGCCCAAAACATAGAGAATGCCACACCATTTTCCCAAGAATCCTTGATAGAAATATACTAGAAATTATATTTTGCAAATAGAGCTCAAACTCTTGAGCTATTCATGACTAAAATGACCCATTACCTATGAAAAACCCTCCATTTCCATCATCGATTTTCCCCGAAAGGTCCTAACAAATCATCAGAGTAATTTCCTACCTTCTTGGTTATTATTCATACCAATGGGTAGATGAAGCCATCATAGGGTTTTTTTCCATATTCTCCATAGATTCCAAGCCCTCCATCATTTTATTTTTCATTCATTTTATTGCAGATTCTATCCATGATCAGTTTTTGAAATTCACAACTAAAGAGGTTTTTAGTTATGCCTCTGTGTTAGTTTAATTTTTCATATACTCTCAAGGAGACAAATTCAAGTTTTCCCTACAGAAATTCGACGAAGAAGGCAACCAACAATCAATCATTTTTTTCCCTTCATTAATCACGAGGGATGTTGTAGCTCCTAGAGACAACCTTGAGTTGTATAAAGACCAGTGCATAGGACATCTTAAATGCAAGGAGCATATGACTCAACTGATTGTAGTTGAAAATGTTAGGCTCTCGTGCTATTATCACTCAGATGAATGGTTTTAATCAAGGTGGAACCAAGACCCCAAAGTTAAACACAAAAATTAGGAAAACTGCAGAAACTTAGTACAAACTGCAATAAGTAAATGCATCAGGCAACTTTAAAATAGAATGCTGTAAAAGGGGGCCAACTTCTAAAATGAACACACAACTATCAAGTTATATGTGAGCGATGAATATGGTAGAAGATGGAGTAAGATATTAACTATAACCGGGCTTATTCAAGGATAAGAATCCATATATACTAGGCTCATGCAAAGATAAGAATCCATATATCCAGACTTGTTCAAAGATAAGAATCCATTGTAGTTAAAATCGGAAGAAAGGTGGAAGAGATAGGAAATGAAACAAAGTATCCAGCCTGAGCCATATTTAAAGTGCTATAGATGAGTAAATATGAGTATCTGCTATGATAGATTCACATTTACAAATGGGAGCACTCGCATTCCAGAGCATGTAGATACGAGAATTATGGAGAGATACAAAACGAACACTTATATCAAAAGACACAGAGGGAGAGAGAGTTACAAACTGTGAATCATCCTGAGCGGAATCCCCAATTCCAGCAAAACTTCTTATTACTGAGTCCCTACGGGATTTTCAAACATCCACTATCAAAGTTCATACAAAATACATACAGAACACTCGAAATAGTGAGTCCTTTGGAAAATCTGGAACCTTTTGTTAGTGTTTTCTTCTTGTTTTTATAACCTCTGATTCCTATGTGCGAGAAGATATTTTGGGAAAATATCTTCCCTGTTTCAGGTCTAAATAAAAAATAGAAACGATGATGAGGTAGAACTTCCTCTCATAATATTACTACGCAGGCCTAAAGCTGTTTCTAACTGAAATGTAAACAATCTACTAAATTGAAAGTAAAAACTACAGGAGTGAAATAAGGATTTCACCCAAAATAACAAATTAAAAAAAACATAAGGTAAAACAGACAAACAAGCCCAGTCATGAATGATCATTGGTGTTTGATGAGGTAGAACCCCTACTTCTACTGACGAAGGCAATACCATTAGTTGTGGGAAGGACTGGCCTTCTGCGCTGGAGAATGCGGTACTGCTAGTAGTGGAAGAGCTGGCCTTCTGCGCTGGAGGGTCTTATAGCATGGCCAATGGTCATGATCCATTGACTTGGATGTGGAATTGACCCTCTGCATCTTTTTTCTCTGCTTCCTAGGCATGGAGGATCGTTATCCTTAGCCTCGAGCCACTGTGATTGGCTATGAGATGGCCAACATACTTAAAATGCCATGAAAACCTGCACAGACAACAAACCAATTAAATAAATCCTGCGATGGGGGGTAAACTACTTCAGATGGCTCATCAAGGGGTTATGGAGCGATGCAGAGAAAGTGCGAATGTAGTGATGGAAGGTAAAACAATGGCGGAGGTGAAAACTAGGGTTTAAAACAAAATATGGCATAGAAATATGATGGGTGGTTTCGCGGAAAACTGTGAGTGGTTTTCACGTGGGGGCTGAGTGGTAAGCAGTATCGGGCTAGAGGCATGTGATACATGTCAGGGAGCAACGTGTGTCCTCACAGAAACTTCCCATTTTGTGTCGGAGTTGCGTGTTGGGGAGATGTTGTGAAATGGATGCGAAAATGAGCGAGAGCCGTTAGATCTGGGCACTCCATATCAACGGCTGCAAATGAACGCGATGGACGTAATTGCGCGGTCGGGTGGGACTGGCAATGGCGTCAACAATTTTTTCACATAGAGGGATGATTAGTTGCGGGGTTATAAAAGTGGGAGTGATGTGAGCCATTGGATGAGGGAGATCAATGGTCCAGATCAGAGCGGGGGAGTGTAATGTTGGTTGAGTGATCGGGAAAGTAGCGATCGAGCGATGGAGTGAGGACCATTGGATGATGATGGACATCAATGGTGGGGATCAACTGTGGGGGAACTTGGGGGTGCGGATGGGTTTGCGGGCCGGGTGCCTCCACAGTGAATATGGACCTTTAGATGAAGATCTTCTGCAGTCAAAGGAGTCAATTGCGGGGGCATTGGGGAGTACGGGCCACTTTGGTCGGGTGCCCCCGCAGTGAACCTACGCTGTAGATCTGGGTTGATTGGATGGTGGAGATTATATCAGCGGATGATGGACATTGGTGGAGAAAGGGGTTTGGGAAGTGGAAATGGAAATCGCCGAAGTGCGATGCTGATGGGGAAGGCGAAGTGCGACGGAGTGGAGACCGTTGGATCTAGGAGAGATCAATGGCTAGGATTCCATTGGCAGGGGATAAACATCGGTGGTGAGAAATAGAGTGAAAAATAGTGTGCAACGATATGCGATGGATGGGGGCAGCGTGATGGAGTGATGACCGTTGGATCTGTGGGAGGAGATCAACGGTTAGGATCTCATCGGGATTTCACACATCGGCAAAAAAGGAATTCAATGAATAAGGAATGTTAGGGTGGTGATGAGCGATGTGCGATAGCCGACAGGTGGAAACAGAATGCACGATGGTTGTTGGATCTGCGGAGGTCAATGGTCAGGTTCTCTTCGGCAATGATGAACCTCGGTGGTGAAACAAAAGAGAAAATGAGTGGATTTGGTAACCAACGAAGTACGATGGCCGAAGGAGGCTTAAGGAATTTTATCTGTCGGACATAGAGCGGGGTCATATGAGAAATGGGGGCTGAGGGCTTAAGTTGAAAGGTGCTTAGAGGCCCGATATGTTAAAATGAGCGCTTTCAAAGCAAAAAGGTGGATTTTTAGCCTTTTCAAGGGTTCTGATAGGTGAAAATGGGGCTTAGACAGTCCATGCGGTCCTTGTTGTATTTGCTTTGAAATATAAGACTACTTATCATTAGACATACCAACTCGGTGAGGGATGTCATAACAACATTGGCTCCACTTGGGGACGACCAGTTTATCCTTGAACGCGTCGAGAACTCTGCATACCATCTATTAGCCTTCTTCTTGGAACACATTCCCTTGATGCCTTCTATTCTTTCTCCATGACAAATCAAAACAAAAAACATCATAATAAAAGAAACTAAATAATGTACAATATCATACAGCAGACCTCTCGGGTTGAATCAATACTGGAAAAAGAGTTTTAAGAATTTCCCATTCACAGGGGCTTCGAGCAGATCACCCTGCAAATTTTCCAGTCTAAAAGTATTGTTTCCTCCAACTTCTGCAATTTTGAAAGGTCCGAATCATAGAGGATCAAACTTTCCATGATTTCCTTTCTCAGCCCTTCTTATGTCCCATCTTAGCACCAGATCTCCAACCTCCATCTCTTTATCTTTAGCATGTTGATTGAACAGGTCTTTCATTTTCTCTTGGTACTCAGTCAACCTTTGATTTACTCGACCTTGAGTCTCTTCCAGCTCTACTAACTGATTTATTCTTCTGGTAAGATCATTTGGTTCCTCTTGAAAATCCTACATGAATCTAGCCACAAGTAAGGCCAATTGTATCGGGAAAACTGCTGCTCTACCATAGACCAATTCATATGGGGATTTGCCTATTGACCTTTTACTAGTGATTCTATTTGTCTATAGCGTGAACTTGAGCTGTGAGTCCTAGTTCTTCTGGTTTTCATTTATGGCCTTTTTCAATGACCTTACCAAAGTTTTGTTTGAGGTTTTTTCCAATCCGTTTCCCTGGGGATAGTATGCAGTAAAGTTTCCTAACCCAATATTATAGTGTTGGCAAAAATTGATAAATTTGATAGACTTAAGAGCCTGAGCATTATCTGTGACAATCTTAGCAGGGTAGCCAAACCTTGAGATAATGTTATCTTCCAGAAACTTGATCACCACTATATATGTAGCATTCCTTGCTGGCACAGCCTCTACCCATTTAGTGAAGTAATCGGTGGCTATTAGTATCCACTTGTGTTGCCCGCTTGAGGCAGGATGAATTTCACCGATGAAATTGATTCCCCACTGTTGGAAAGGTTCTTATATGTGCACCGGGATCATAGATAAAAGTGTGAACTTTTTCCTTTCAGCAAGTTTCTGACATTTTTCACAGGCCTTTACTCGAGAAAAAACATCTCCGAAAAGTCTGGGCCAGAAGAAACCTTCTTTCAGAATTTTGTGTGTCGTGGCCCTCTAGCTGTAGTGGCCACCATAGATGCCCTCATGGAATTCCGCCATCACTTCTTCTACTTCATTTTTTGTGAGACATAAAAGTAAGATGCCTGATGGGTCCCTCTAGTACAAACGACCATTTTCTATGATGAAATTCTGAGATTTTATTCTCAACGTTCTATACTTTGTCTTTTCGTAGCTTGGAGGACATCTAAGAGTTAAGAGGTATTCCACAATTTCTTTGTACCATGCACTAAGAAGGTACTTCATATGGATCTTTTGTGTAGCAGTTTTTATCCCACGCTCATCTGCTCTTCCAGGATCTTCATTGGCCACCATAGACATATTTATCCCGAAAGCCTGACAATTTGATTCGGAAAGGATCTTGGCTAATCCCTGTCCCTTTATTAGCTTAGTGGGGCATATCTCCAACTCATACTCATGTATCTTAGCTATCCATTTACCTCTCTTTCCTTCACTATCTCCCTGAATCAAGATGTATTTTATAGCCGCTGTGGGTATGAATGCAGTTATAGCTGACTGCAGTACATACATCCAAAAATCCTTCAGCTATTTTACCAAGGCATAAGCCTGTTTCTCCAGGATGTTATATTTTAGCTCAGTGTCACGAAGCACTTGGCTGAAAAATTCAATGGGTTGTTCATGACCTTCCTCATTTTTCTGCAATAAGACAATTGCGACAGTGTAGGGAGATGAAAATGAAAATATTATGAAGGGTTTCGCATAATCCAGTCTTGCTAATACTGGGCTTTTGTGAAAGCATTTTTTATTTTGTTAAAAGCTTCCCGTGACTCAGTAGTCCATTTTAATTCATTATCCTTCTTCAACATCTTAGTTATGTACCAGACTATCTCTGCATAGTTCGGTATGAATCTTCTCAAGAAGTTGATACGTCCAAGAAAAACTTGGACCTCTTTCTTGTTTCTAGGCAAGGATATGCCATTTATGACTTCTACCCTCTTTGGGTCAATTTTTACCCTGACTTTGTTACAATATGCCCCAACAGTTTACCCTCTTCTAAAGAAAACAAATAATCTTGAGGGTTTAAAGAAAATCCATACCTCCGACACCTGTCAAAGGTTCTGCGCAAATGCTCTATATGTTCAACATCGTCCTTTGAGAAGACTGTGATATCGTCCAGGTACACCACCATGAATTTGTCTTTTTCCCCCACAAAAGCAATGTCCATGGCCCATTGAAATGTAGCTCCCGTATTGATCAATCCGAATTGCATTCAAGCATACATAAACGTTCCCCAAGGAGTAGTGAGTGCGGTTTTCTTTTGGTCCTCCAGAAGCACTGCTACTTGATTATACCCAGAAAAGCCATCCATCATAGACATTCGTGAAGATCCTACCACCTTCCGTAATATATGGTCCATCTTGGGCAGTGGATAGTTGTCTTTCAGAGATGCTCTGTTCAAGTTCCGAAAATCCACACGCAACCTTATTTCCCCATTCTTCTTTCGGACTGGGACCAAGTTGGCCACCCATTCAGAATATCTTAATGGCACAATA
Organism: Pinus albicaulis; assembly: GCA_034641835.2. Lineage (NCBI taxonomy): Eukaryota > Viridiplantae > Streptophyta > Pinopsida > Pinales > Pinaceae > Pinus > Pinus albicaulis. The sequence goes on along the minus strand of CM076581.1, from coordinate 432,410,284 downwards.
ATCTTAGCCTTCAATAGTTTCTTGATTTCCTTTTCTATGGAAGGAAGGAGTAAAGGATTAATCTGTCTTAATTTTTGTTTGTGTGGCTTAGCATCTCCCTTTAATGGTATCTTGTGTTGGATAATGCTAATATCAAAGGTCTTTAAATCTTGATAGGACCAGGCAAAGACATCTTTATATGTCTGAAATAGCTTCCGATATTGCTCTTTGTATTCTCCGGGTAACTTATTAGAAAATTTCACAATCTTTGGATTAGCCTCAGTGCCAAGGTTCAAGTCATCTACTCGATTTTATTCAACGATATTGTTTGGCTTGATGGGGACATCGTTCTTATCAAATAGTCTCTCCAGGGGGACCAGTCCTCTAGGTATTAAATTCCCTTTGAGCTGCAACACCTTGTGCGCAGCTACGGTATCCTGCCATTTATTCTGAGGAAGGTCCTCGGTCTCCTCCTCGCCAACATCTATGTCCATATTAGAGAATTCCCCAACAGTCTCCATGAATCTTTTCACTTTCTCTTCGTCTTCAAACACCTTCCATTGTTTGACATTGTCAGGGATGGAAGGACAGTAACGAACCTCTATCCTGTACCTCAGGAGGGGATTCTAAGGTGGCCAAAAAGTGCTTGCAGCCACTGCAAGAGAGTTTTCCATTCTGTTTTGGTCTCTTGGCATGAATTGAATATTAAATGCTGAGAAGAAATTCTCTACCAAGTCCCATACCTCATTTCTGTAAGCCGTCAATCATGGGTGCTTGGATTTACATTGATTTCTTACTTGTCTCACCACCAGTTCTGAATCTCCCAAAACCTTCAAGCTCTGAATATTCATTTTTTTTTTGTTTGTAGACCTAGAAGCAAGGCTTCATATTTAGCCACATTTTTTGTGGCTTCATACTCCAATTTGAAAGATAATGGGACAAGTTGTCCAATAGGGGAGATAAGGAGAATCCTAGCTCCATTCCCTTCCTTTGAGTTGGCTCCATCAAAGTGCAAGGTCCAAACCCCACCTTCTTCATTACTTGAAGATTGCTCGGTCTTTACTTGAAAAAAATATGGCTCCTGCAAATAATCTTGGTCTTCTTCAAGCATTAGACAATAAAACTCACCCTCTTTGTTGTACACAAGTGAATTTACTGAATTATTAACTTTAGTGACCATCTTCACAAACCTTGTTTCCTGGTATAATCTTCTTTCTTGGCCTCCGAACATAGGGATGGTCGCATAGGCTAGGTCTAGCTTTATAGATCCTCCAATTTTTGTACCCCATGATCTAGATAACAACATCCCAAACCGAGCTGGGATGTCGGCCACTACTATGTCCATTACCACGCTCTTAGCTGGGATTTGGGCTAGATTTACCACCAAATCCTTGATCATCCCCAAACATTTGACTATTTTAGAATCAAAAGAGTAGAGATATTTATATGGGCGAGTGATCTGCAGCCCCAATTTATCCATCACTGATAGGGGTAACAGGTTATGGGATGCCCCAGAATCCAGCATACAGTTGTGCAACAACAAATCATAAATTACTAAAGAGACATAGAAAGGAGGAGTTGAAGCATCTAACTCCTCAACATGAGGACCGAACATGACCATAGGCCTTTCTTCCTCGAGGTTTAAACTATCTGGGATTGGGGCTGCTCCTTGAGGAAGCATGAAAGAAGACACCTGAGACTGGTAGAATGGATGTTTTAGGAGTTCAGTTAGGGGGACTGGGATTTTAACCTTTTCCAGTTCTTTTTGAAGATTAAAAGCAGAGGGAGACTTCTCTATGGTATTTTCCTTTGGTTCATTTATCATGGCTGAAGGTTTTTCTTCCCTCGTAATAGGTTTAAAATTTGTATTTGGATTAGGGGCCAACTTAGAAGAGGAAGGAATGGAGTCATTAGAATGTAAAGGTTAAGTTATAGGTCTCTTACCTTTATCTTTGACTTTCTTAACAACTGTTTCCTTCTGAGGCATCTCTTCTTCTTATTCTTGTGTGCGGGTTCTCTTTCTAGAGGACCTGAGATCATATTTTCTATGAAACTCTACTTGCATGAAATCTATAAATTGTTTACAGTAATCATCAATCTCTGGATCTTCAACAATGCTTATTTTTTCTTCTTCTTCTTGCAAGGAAAGCTCCACTCCTTCACTTTCTTGCAAACAAGACTCAACTTAATCACCATTTGAGTAAGCAAGATATTGATCATCTTTCCCATCGGGGATGTCCTCGGTAGGGCCATCCATTTGCCCTTCCAGATACAGCGGGGGTTTTATGTGGTCTTGCTTCTCCTTCCGATCTCTTTGTAATATTTGAAAAGGAGGCTTTTGGTATTGGGGGTTATAACCCCTATTTGGAGTAGCTTGAGGTGGCCTGGAGGAGGTATTCTTTGCTTCAAGCTCAAGCTTCACCAGCTTGCTCGAAAGGTTCTTGATCATTTTATTAATCTTTTTGATTTTGTAATCTTCTATCTCTCTATCTTGACTTGAGGTAGATTCTTCTTCTTTCCCTCTCCGTCTAGCATCATGATCTGATCTCCCTTTTGATTTACCCATAGAATCAAAGTTAGCTTCCACTTCCAATGCATCAGTTTGGGCTTCATCGAGAGTAGCAGACTTCCTTTCTCTTAAAGAGAATCCGAATTCAGATTCAAAGGCTGCTACAAACACCACTTTAGCAGCGATCTGGTGAGGCTTCATTTCGGCTAGGAGACTTGTATATAACTTATTAAACCTCTTGATGAATTTGGACACATCTTCATTATGTCTCTTTCTAAGTGCATTGAATTCTGTAAGACAGTATCCGTGGTCCTTCTTCTCACCCCATTTCTTGATGAAGGCATTTTCCATTTCCTCCCAGTTATTAATGGAGCGGTCCCCCAAGGTCTTGAACCATTTTTTGGCCTCTCCATCTAGAGACTAGACAAACAATCTCAACACCACATCCAGATGTTCAACATTGAAATTTTCTACAAAGGTGTAGAAAACTTCCAGGTGTTTCTAAGCTTCAGTATCATTTTCTCCATTGACATGAGGTAGGATCTTTAAGTAATCCTAAGGCATGTTGTTTAGGATCTGAGGCAATGCTAGGGGGGCATATTTGTTCAGTAGGAAGCTAGGAACAACCATCGGAGGTTATGGAGGTGGTGGGAGAGTCTGATGTGTATTAGCAGGTGGTGGAAGAGAATTATGTATGACAATGGGGATATACTGAAAAACAACTTGAGGGGTTGATTGAACTGTTGGAATATGAGAAGTGGAAACCTGTGTGACCTCTTTAAATTCTTCAGCTTCAGGAGTGGGATGCAGAAAGAAGCTCGCGATTTCTACAGATTCAGCCTCATCTTTTACTTCAATATTTTCAAGGGAGGAGCTACTAGAAGTATAATCAAGGGTTCTTGCAATAGAATCAGGACCTTGATCTTGAGCTAATTGAGAGGAGGATGGAGAGTCTTCCAGGGAGAATCTGGGAATATCTGTATAAGATGATTTTCTTTCTCTCCAACTTCTCTTGTGCAAAATTTTATTTGGATCAGACACTCAAGGTGTTCTCAACTGGGATGTATCTGACCTCAGGTGTGGCTTTCGGGAAGCTAGGACTGCAAATAGATTTATCTTTGAAGGACAGTGGAGTCGCCAAGGTGAGGGATCTACAACTCCCAACCCTTCCTACCCACCTATTCTGAAGGGTGGATGAATATTTTTCAAGGCCTAGGGATTTATTTCTTTAAATTATTTCCCCAGCAACGGCGCCAGAAAGATGTTGTAGCTCCTAGAGATAGCCTTGATTTGTATAAAGACCAGTTCCTAGGACATATTAAATGTAAGGAGCATATGAATCAACTAATTACAGTTGAAAATTTTAGGCTCTCATGCTATTATCACTCGGATGAATGGTTTTAATCAAGGTGAACCGAAGACCCCAAAGTTAAACACAACAACTAGGAAAACTGTAGAAACTGAGTACAAACTGCAATAAGTAAATGCATCAGATAGCTTTAAAACAGAATATTGTAAAAGGGGGCCAACTTCTAAAATGAACACACAACTATCAAGTTATATGTGAGCGATGACTACACTAGAAAATTTGGCCCAATTTCCGACGGCCACTTCGTCGCTCTTCCGACACATAGTCGTCGCAAGAGTGACAGTTCCAGGACAGACAAAACGTGGTTCCCCATTACGTCGCAATTATGACGCCTTGGCAAAGTGTCGCAATACCGACACTTTTTCCGTTGCTTCCAAACAAGCGTCGCTCTTCCAACGTTTCCCAAACCGTTGCTCTTCCGACGTTTGTAAACTGTCACAATTCCGACGAAATGTGGTTCGACATTTTGAACATCGATCTTCCAACGTTTTTAAAATGTCGCAATTCTGACGCCGTACAAAAGTGTCGCAAGACCGACGCATTGCAAAAGTGTTGCAAGACCGACGCTTTCCAGAAGCGTCGCAATACCGACGCATTCCAAAAGCGTCGCAATATTTACGCTAGGAAGAACTGTCGCAATATCGAAGGATGTCACAAGACCGACGAAAATGGAAATCATTCAAAACATCAGAAGACCGACGCTTATAAGGCATCGGAAGAGCGACGTTTACAAAGCGTTGGTATACCAACGGCGAGTTCAATTTAAAAAAAAAAAATGAAACTTTAAAACAGGACAGTAAATCTCCAATATTGGTTATGAATTGTGGGCGTTACAATTGTTATGAACATAATTCAACCATGAAATATTAATATAATAAACCACCCTACAGCGCTTCGACTATAAACAATCATATAAACATGGCTCTGTATTTCAAAAAGAAGGTTTAAAATAGAAACAAGGCAACTTTTTTTTTTTCTAAGTAAGGTTAATCTATTAACAGTGGGAATAAAATTATAGCATGACCAAAGTCAAAAAAATTGCCCAGAATTATGGAAAAATTTTCAAAAAATCAAAAAAGAAGACTACCCTCATACGAGGAAACCAGTCTTGAACATTTTTCAGGTCGTTGCATTGCCCACGTAGGGGAACCATCATTTGATATCTTTGATGATTACAATGTTTACAGAATTCAAAAATAAAATATAGGTCCAGCACAGTAATATAATAAAAAACATGCCCAATTAAGTGGGCTGTGAAGCAAGAAAACCAAACCAAAGAGAAGCAACTACTCATCCGGTGGTTCTTCCACAATTCGGCACCATCCTTCGGCAAACATAAAAATGAAACTTTAAAACAAGATAGTAAATCTCCAATATTTGTTATGAATTGTGGGCATTCCAATTGTTATGAACATAATTCGATTGTGAAATATTAATATAATAAACCACCTCGCAGTGCTTCGACTATAAACAATCATATAAACATGGCTCTGTATTTCAAAAAACAGGTTTAAAATAGAAACAGGGAAACTTTTTTTTTCTAAGTAAGGTTAATCTATTAACAGTGGGAATAAAATTATAGCATGACCGAAGTCAAAAAAATTTCCTAGACTTATGGAAAATTTGTCAAAAAATCAAAAAACAAGACTGCCCTCATACGGGGAAACCAGTCTTGAACATTTTTCAGGTCGTTGCATTGCCCACGCAGGGGAACCATCGTTTGATATCTTTGACGATTACAATGTTTATAGAATTCAAAAATAAAATAGAGGTCTAGCATAGTAATATAAGAAAAAACATGCCCAATTAAGTGGTGGCAAACAGAAAAGCAAATAAAGAAAAGGCAAATATATACGATGGGTTCTTAAAACAGTGTAGCACCATCCTTCGGCAAACATAAAAATGAAAGTTTAAAACAGGACAGTAAATCTCCAATATTTGTTATGAATTGTGGGTGTTCCAATTGTTATGAACATAATTCGACTGTGAAATATTAATATAATAAACCACCCCACAGCGCTTCGACTATAAACAAGCATATAAACATGGCTCTGTATTTCAAAAAACAGGTTTAAAATAGAAACATGGAAACTTTTTTTTTCTAAGTAAGGTTAATCTATTAACAGTGGGAATAAAATTATAGCATGACCGAAGTCAAAAACATTGCCCAGACTTATGGAAAATTTGTTAAAAAATAAAAAAAGAAGACTGCCCTCATATGGGGAAACTAGTCTTGAACGTTTTTCAGGTCGTTGCATTGCCCACGCAGGGGAACCATCGTTTGATATCTTTGACGATTATAGTGTTTATAGAATTAAAAAATAAAACAGAGGTCCAACACAGTAATATAAGAAAAAACATGCCCAATTAAGTGGGCCGCGAAGCAAGAAATCCAAACCAAAGAGAAGCAACTACTCATCCGGTGGTTCTTCGACAATTCGGCACCATCCTTCGGCAAACATGTCACTGTCCATGGCGGGAGCAGCTTCAGACATGGAAGGTCCAGGATCTCCAGGTGCTATCTCGACATCATGAGCCCTACGAACCTAAGCCTCTGGTTCCTGCACATTCACGCCACCGCTCCCCTCCTGAAGGCCCGAAAGCTGGGCTTTTTTTGAGCTCAGACCCGTTGGACAGGTGCATTGTTCCTCCACTTGGGCCTCTTCACGGAAAACCACGGTGATTGAAGTTGTGATTCATGGGTAGTTCAAATAGAAATTAAAGGAAAAAAGAGAAGTTCACGTCGTGGGAGAAGGTGAAGTGGTGGGGAAATGAGGCGCAGGGGAGCCCATACGGTGGCGAGATCCTAGAACCTGACCCTGCCCACTTTTAGTGTTTGGATAGCGGCCTGCATAATAATCACTGGAGTGGGAAGACGACTCGGTTGAGGAGCTGGAGGGAGCACGCAGGGGTTGGCCTCTGGTGCTACCCCTGCGGCAATGCATCCTTTGACGTAGGCGAGGCATGGGTGCAGTCTCAGCAGTGGGCACAAGACGAGACAGAGAAGCAGGATTCCAAGAAACCGAGGAAGACAGACACAGACCAGACCGAGAGAAATGAAGATTTTCACCAAGGTCTAAGCAACAGTTCAACTGGCTTCTCCTTCCCGTCACAGTGCGCAGGCAGTGTAACCCAGCAACTAGAGAGCATCTGAAATTCAAAGGTTGCGGCTCGTCTGAGAAACCATAGAAAAATGCAATTTTATCAACCTGACTACAATGGCATCGAAGAACGCCCGTCATAAATCTCTCATTGATGAGAGCCGAAGGCCGGAGCATATTGGAGCATGCAGAATCGCTAAGAGGAGTGGTGGTATGATCTTGAACATCGTTAAAACTTAATGTGATTGATATGAAAACCTTGGAACTTAAATATCGGCTGATTGAAAAATGTTAAAACTTAATGCGATTGATATGAAAACCTTGGAGTGGAGGTTCGATCTTGAACAACGTTAAAACTTAATGCGATTGATATGAAAACCTTGGAACTTAAATATCGGCTGATTGAATAGCATTAAAACTTAATGCGATTGATATGAAAACCTTGGAACTTAAATATTGTCTGCCAGCCATGACATGGGTGGGTAGGTATCTCCACACTTCGCCACATCCATGTCCCATCGCCTTAAATGCCATCCAATGCATCTGCATCCGGGAACAGGGAAACTTTTGATTGAAGCACGGGTTTTGTTTAAAGTTTGGTGGTCCCGCACCACGACAAGCTAGAGGAGGACACATGGCAGAAATTGATTTGAGCAGATCTTTGTTTGGGCCGCTCGTGCAGTGGAAATCCGGACCCGAAAAATATTAGGGTGAATTTGATAAGAAATTCACGTCACAACTCTCTCTCCGTACGCCAACCCAAATTCGGACCCGAAAAATATTAGGGCGGAATTCATTTGGTTTTCGCGTCACAAAATTGGCCAACGTCAGCAGGCTATTTTGGAACGTGAATTTGGTTTGAATTATGGTTTATCGCTAGTTGAAGTCCGGCGGGCTCCACGGCTAAAGGGTTCGTTTGAAATTTTGACAAAGGTTTTGTTATATGTTTTATATAACGCGTGACAGAATATTTTTATTGTTTGTTAAGGTCCCACACTGGTTTTGGTAATATTTTGTTTTAAAGGCAACGTATATATGTTATATATATATATTTCATATATATATTAAAGCATTTATAAATTGTGGACCCCAGGAACATTTTAATAGATTTGTTATTTGCATAGTTTTGTTATGTTTTTAATATATGCGTTGCATATAAAAGAAAATGGTTGTGAGCCTATTTCAGAATGTAGCTGTAAAGTTTATTATTACACACAATAGCAGTGTAAGTGTTTTGAAGAGCACAACAATGCGTAGTTTTAGAGATAGAGAAGAATTTTGAGTGCACTGCGTTTTGCAGCAGTCACATTTTGTAATCCCTCTCAGTGAGGAAGAATTTGTAATAGTTTTTTTTGAAGGAATATAATTTTTTCAAAGTGTTGAACTCTGTTTCCAGTGAAGAAATTTCAATATTTTCTCTATGTTAGAAGAGGAGAGTATTACTCTCTCCATTGTTATTATGGAATTTTCAGATATTCCAACACATGGCTATAAATGAAGGAGATTGCTACGCATCAACATCAACATGTTTTCAAGTAGGAGCTCCCTAATTTTGTGAAAAACTTCTCTCTAGATGTCAAAATTTGCAGACACTGAAGATTACTCAGGTGATGCCTGAAATTTCCATTGAATTCCTATAAGAATCTTAGATTTGTGACAAAAATCGTTTTGCTAATATATTAACTTAATCCTTTTAAGTTTGTCTCATTCAACTAATAAAAAATGTTTCAAGGAGTATAATGAAAACTAGATTATTTGTGAAGCATAAAATAATCATTGATGCTAGACTTGGAAGTTAAGAAGTATAATAAGAAGTAGATACACTTCTCTAAAGCATAATACCATTTTTCTGAAGCATAAGACAATCATTGATGCTAGACTTGGAAGTTCGAATAAGACGAGATAAAACAACGAAAAAGGAATTCCATTACTTGCATGAAATATGAGTACTACCTTTTACCAGTAAGCTGGGAGAAAGGTCTAGATTTTGACTGGCATTGATTCTTGTGAACTCAAATTTCACAAAAAACATAGTTTTTTGTATGTTTTTTAGCACATGGTTAAAAATGATAGTGCATCAAAATCTATATTGTTGGGACGAATACATAAGTAATAAAAAATTCTCTTTACCAAGTTATTCGCTTCATCAAAAGCCTGATCTTCACATGTGACACTTTTTCTAGGGATAAATATCAAGTGGGTTGTGACATTTTAAAACTTGGTTCGCGGTGAAGTGCCCAAAAGGAAAGTCTATCAAAGCATCTGCGACCTGTGTCATTTCATAGTAGCGAATGATTTGATATCATAATGGAGGTGCTCCAATTCAAGCAATGTAGAATAGGCAGGAGCCTACAAGGCAGATCCAAACTTTTGAGAAGAGCAAGGCAAATCATAGGAAGAACAAAGAATTTGGGAATTCGGGATCTCTTTCGGAGGCCATGATACCAAAGGTTTGTCCTGTTTGTAGATATTTCTCATCTACATCCAATATAGCCTTAAATTCCCACATATATCACTGTTTATTAGGTGAGTCAAATGCTAAAAAATCTGGAACAAATTTTTCCAAGCCTAAAGTGAAGGCGAGAAAAAAACGATCAATCCTAGATATAATTGCTGCGGCACCTGTTTGCATGCTAGAGGATTTGGATTACAGTACTAGAAAATAGAAATCGACCATTGATGCACGTCCATTGCCTTTGGATCAACTCAATCTCAGAGACACCACCAAGCAGAGGCAACATCAATGCAAAGATCTCAACATTTCAAAATTAATGCAAAGAAATCGCGTAGTGGTAATGCATGTATTTAAAAAGAAACAAATAACAATTCACATTCTAACCCATTCGAATAACCACTGTAGCAAGGGCTTACATCTAATTATATCCAATCCGTATATCGATGGAAAAAAATTAATATAATTACATTTTCCGTAGCAAAGGAAACTTTGCGAAAACAGAAAAGGAATATAAAACAAGGATGTCAAGATGTTTAGATGACTCAATACAACAATTATTTGTGCTTAGTAGACACAACACTGTATTCTTAATGCATTTTCTGTAGAATACTAAACATATTTGTCCAAAATTTGAGATAAAAACTGTAGTCTCTACTACGTTTGGAAAATTGGAAGTTTATAAAAGATAAAATGTGAACAGAATTGTACCACTATGATAAGAAGCTGTCAGAAGCATTCCTTCTGCTTCACAAACATGGAACTACCTTAAGAATGCTTATGGTTGATATAAATATTAGAGCATGGAAGTTAAATGTAGTAGTTATGCTAAAATACTGAATAACAGCTTGAGAGTGCTCTTCAGATACTGTACGAATGCACCAAATTAAGGCTGTACCATTACTAAAGATAAATGGCAAAAAATAGTCAATTTTGATATCGTGAAGTTATGTCTTTCTCGGTAGCAAACTGGGGATAGGATGGAAAATATGAGAGAACTAAGTTCCAAGTACTAAAAAAACAAGGCCAACATAGTTCTGCCTTGAATCAGAGACAAAACAAAGCTGCCCAAAAAAGTGTTTGCCACTGTCATCACCCCGAGGAGCGCAAAGTCAGTTGATGGTGCCAACCATTTGACGAAGCAGAGAGAATATTCATGGTGCCAATGGTTGTAGCACAGTTTGTTGACGTGAGACATCATTGTAACAAAGCAGATTGATGGTGCCAATTGTTGTAGAAGTCCATTGAGAGTGAAACTATTGTAGTAGAGAAGTTTGAGAGCACCCATTGAAGCTCCTATATATAACAGAGTCAACATTTTCCTATTGAACAAGTTTGTATAGTCAAAGCCACATTTTCCTATTGAACAAGTTTGTATAGTCAAAGCCATAGCAATATCAGATAGCCACGATCCTAAATGAGAACCAGAGCCAAAGCTAAGACAGATTCACGTTTAGCAGAACAAGACAGCCATAGCAAAGGATCTAACCACAGAACCAGATCATGAGAGATAGCAAGATTATTGCTTCCACTGTGGAAATTTAGAAACTATACAAGGGCTTTTCTTCCAGCATATTTCATTGTGACAGTAATTGCTATGGTGTTGTAAGCGCTCATTAGTAGAATCTTAAAGCCATTCTGGAATTATTTTAACCCAGAGAGGGTTTTCTTTGGTTATAAATCCTCATGTTCAAATTCCATTATGGATTGGTTGTGTTTGATATTATGTTTTTACTGTCTACAGTTGAATTTTCGCACAGAAAAATATCAGTCTAAAGCGAGCAATTTTGCGATGTTTCTTTTGCTTCCTATTGTGAATTATTTCACTTAGAACTCTACTCATTGTAACAGAGGTCTTGGGCATAGAAAAGGGGAATTGGGTTTTTTGGAATCAAACTTCAGGTTAAGATGCTCATCTGAAGAATGGCACAGTGAGCCTTAGCATGGCGTTGGGAGTACCAATATGAAGTGCAGGTAGGGCATTGTACAATAGACCAGTTAGATTTCTGTACCCTAATACAAAAGTTTCTTCTTCTTTCAAAATGTGTTTCTCGTTTTCTTTAACAATTGTGGGTCCTGTTCTTGTTTCAATTGGGGATGGATCAACATTTGTTATTGCTCCAGATGATCACACTCTGGGTAGCCCTAGAGGCTATTTGGGGGTGATGAGTCCAATAGGTCTCAATGAACTGCTACCCTCGCCGGGGAATACTATTGCAGTGGAATTTGATACTATTTTGGATGTTGAATTCCACGATCCTAATGGAAACCAATACCTTCAGCTCCAGTACCTGTTCACAAAAGAGGGTGCCATAGTCATTCATGTGTGCAGAGAGGGTGAATTGCAGGCATTGCAACAGGAGGTGTTGTTGTTGTTGCATTGGCCACTATATTGTTTGTCTGGTTCTGTTACAAGCGCAGAGTATTGAAAAGGACAGACAAATTTAGTTCAGATATTGTGAAATTACCTTGGAAATTCACCTACAAAGAGCTCAGCAATGCTACGAAAGACTTTTTTTGAATGTGATCGATAATCGATAATTGCAAGCAAGGGTAATCCCCTTGTGAAACCCAAATTTCTGAGCATTTTCTAAAACCTGATGACAGAGTCATTGTAATGAACAAGCACCTAGGTCCATATTACATCCAAATCTACCAAGCACCAAGATCTATAAAAAAAATCCACAGTATCTGCGAACTAAGAAGAAGAGGTAGAAAATGTATTCTGCTTACCTATTCGAATAGTGGTTGGGGTTTACCACGGCAAAAATTTGACAGAGCCCATGTAGCATTTCTTATCATTGAAATTCTGGCAGTATCATTCAACTGGGCAAGCACCTGCCTCAGAGCTCCATGACTGAGGGCAAGATCCCTAAATGTTGCAGAGTCTCCAGCAATATTTCCCAAAGCCCAAACAACCTTACATGAACACCAGTTGAACTCAAAGTTGGGTACTAGTTTTTTAAATCAAATTCCAAAATTACAGACATATAAAGATAGTTGGGAAGAATAATTTTATGCCTCTAAAATAAACGTGCTACTTGTTCTCGAACATTATCATTCCCATAGGTAAGAAGTTCCACAAATATAGGCAGTGCCCCGTAATCAATCACAACCTTTGTATTCACACAAGGCCTATCGGCCTAAATATCTAGGACATGTGGCACTCCATGATAAAGACACATGGTGTGTGGATTTGAGTTTTTCAGGTGGTCAAGTGGGCCGAAAAGAGGTGAAATGTGGCACCACTCAAAGATTGACATGTGACAATTGGTACAAGTGGTATACAATTGGCATGCTCAAACAATGAGGTGATGCAGGAATGACATGAGGGAGAAAATATCAAAAAAGCCCCAAATCTAGAGAAATAAAGCTCATCACCAACTTGAGATTGACAACTTTACATGATGTAACCTATGAAATCGTAAATGGAGAAATCATAGTAACAATAAAGTAAACTATGTAACAATAAATTCGGATTCATCCTGGGAGTGGTAATGGGAGAAATCATAGTGAACAACAGGAAACATGCAGAGTTGCTTACAATCAAAAAGATGAAAAAAAAACATACAAAAAACCTAGATAATAGTCATGAACAAGCTTAATATTGAATTATGAACTGTAAAGGAACTTACAAAATGTGACATTACAAACCTGGTCAAGCGCACAAGAAAAAACATCCTGTACATGACCCTGGTTGACAAGTTGTATTTCTCATGATGCAAGAGGATTTGTACCTGCACTGCCAAGTCAATCAAAATCCATCATTATCTATACAATAAATACAAGTAATTGATGTAGTATTTTTTACTCTAAGATGAATTCTTATAATAATGTTAGAACATATGTTGAAAATGTCAAAACATACCTGAATAAGCTCCTCTTCGTTTCAAGAACAATTTATTGGAGTCACATGAACTTGGAACAAGCCTCCCACGATCTGAAAGAGTAGAAACTAAGTCAACAGTGACTTTTTTGTTGCTACGCTGGATCGAGGGAGGTTTGCTCCAAGATTAAATCGCTCCAATAAATTATTCTCTACTAAACAGGGCCAACCACGTGAAGGTGGAAGCTCTTATGGCCCCTCCCCCCCCCCCTCACATCACTCTCAATTCCCCAATACCTAATATATATTTCATTTTTTACTTTCATGAGCATAAAAAAAAAATATTCAATAACTAATAAAAAAACAATTCAACAAAAAGTACGCAAGGAAACATTGCAATTAATGCTTGACATAAAAATAGTATGATAAATGAGTTTTTTATATAACGCAAAAAACGCTCCAAGTATGGTAACGTTTGTCTTATAATAATACAATATTTTACATTGTCAAATTTTCTTTTTCTTCTTCCTATTTTTAAAGCTCCTAATTGCATCATCAATATCATCGTGCTCTGCTCCTGTTTCGTGCCTTTCAACCCGCACTGCTGACCTAGTTGTGTATTCACGATGTCTGGGCTCATCCAGTGACGGGGCATTGCCTACAAAAATAGATAATATTAAATTTTAATTGTCAGTTTTTAAATATCATTGAACTAGTTCGGTAATATTAATAAAAAAAATTGCAATGAGATTATTTACCTGGTGCACCAGTTGTCGCCGTTGAGACTGTTGCCCTGTCTTCCTCTCTGGTGGTTAGATCCTCAAGGGAAACATTCTCTGCCATTTAAACAAAAAAAGTTATAAGGACAACCATCAAGGTATAATTAGAAAAAAATATAAGTGGAAATTAATTACCGTCACGGCCCTCACTGATAGCAGCATTGTCGGCCTGGTCCCCACTACAATGATCAGGTTGCACGAGAGGATCATCTACATATGGCTCTAAAACTGGGTTATTTACCTCGTCGGTAGTGTTGCTCCCCTGATTTAAACAAAGTTGTTAGACATTAAATTTATGGACGAAAACAAAAATATTGAAAGGTTAATGTTTTACCTTATCGGGCATTGTAGATCTTGGGACCTGCCCCAAGCTTCTGCGACGTTCAACTACAGCTTGATAGCCAAAACGGAAAGCGATATTTTTATCTTCCTCTGTAGTTATTGTTTCGAAGTCATCACCCTACATTATATATGATTGTGTATTTTTATTCATATCTAATAGGATTACAAAAATGTTGGAAGGCGATACAATTAATTATAAGATTTTTAGCTACTTAATTACAATTCTTGCAGCTAATTTCAAGTAGCCACCCTGGCCGAGCTTGTGATGGCCCTTTTTCTCAATCCTAGCTTTGGTTGCCTTTGAGGTGTCAGGAAACCTAGCATCAAAATATTGAAGTCATATATGACGTAGCACACTTTTATTTTAGACATAAAGAAAATTAAAGCTATTGAATTAAAGTTGTAATTTACCTTGCGGGTCCAGTTGGCATTTTTCCTTCTTTCTTTGCCCTTTTCTCTTTTCCGTCATGGATGAGTGCTCTCCACTCACTCTCTGGAACTGTGAGAGGACGCTCGTATCTAGGGTTAAATTTCAATTGCGTCCTATAGGTATTCCTGGTATATTTCAAATTTTTGCCGGCATCGATGTTCTGTCAAAATTGCCGACCCAAGGGCTTCTAGATAATCTAGGAGTTCTTTTTTCAGGTTGGAATTCTGGGAATTCCACCTTATACGTATGGTTGGGCCAAAAATTACCAACGCATGGCTCTCCAAAAACCTGTATAACTCATTGTTTCCTACACAGGAAAAAAATATATTATCATTAATTTAAAAATAAAAATCATGATAAATATGTTTTAGATAGAGAACATGAAATAGTTAAAATATTAAAATTTACCTGGGAGTTGTACGTGATTTATAGGGACACCTTCATCGTTCACCAACAACGTGCCATTAATGGTCCCTGTGGAGCTGACACGTGTAGCTCCAGGAAACACAATAATGTAGTTGGCCATATCAGCCTCATCACTGCCAACACATTCAGCAGTTGGTTGGGTGTCTTCTTGGGCAGGGTGTGTTTCTTGGCTAGCACCTAAAGGAGTAGAAGATGTATGAGAGGGTTGCTGGGAAATATATTGCCCTTGTGTCCCACTACCACCAACACCGGGTTCAGCAAGTTTCAGAAAATGCTACATACAGAAGAACTTTTTGTTAGTTTAGTCAATGTAAAAATTAAAAATCAAACTATCACAATTCATCTCATGCAAAACAAAAAAAATATCCTTTTGAATTTTTATTATTACCTGATATGTTTCTAGCTGGGTCATAAGTTTTTTTATCCTCTCTTCTGTTTCAGGTGTTTGAGGCGTGTCTATCAAAGTATCAAATTTCGACCTTGCATTTCGTTCCTTTTTTCGCAACAAGAGCACTGGAGATAGGGATGAAGAAAGCTCTTCCTCATAGAGGGAATCATCAGGCATACCATGGCTAGGTGTCTGCATATTTGAACAAAATTAATATTATTTCAATTATGTAAATAACTAAAATACCTGAAGATATAGAAATGATGGCACTTTACGTGTTCTTCCGCTGGCCTTTTTCCGCGATCATCTTGTCTCAGGGTTGTTCCTGTACTGCCCTGATCAGTCTGCCACATTGCAATAAAATTATAAATGTAAAAACTTGAAAACACAAAATGAAAACTGAAATAATTTCTAATAAGACACTGGAAGACAGATTTAGAGTTTCAAATATGCCTTGCATTGAATTCAGTCCTGGAAACATGTCATTGCACATTAAGGCACCCAAACAAGAGACGAGTTGACAATGAAGACCTTATTGAATATATTGTTGGAGCAACTTCTATTAAACTTGTTGTGAAGACCTTGAGGACATTTTTGGAGCAACATTGTTGAAGCTGATGGTATAGCATTGTTTTCGACGATCTTGAAGGGCCTTGAAGTGAAGCTTTTGGAGCAACTATTGAAAAATCCTTAGAGCATTTAAGTAAGGCACTTTCTATCTTCCATCACCTTTTTCCTTTCAATATCCTTTAAACAATTTTGTTGATATTTAATGTTTGAAATCACGTTATAATTCCTTGATTATAAGTGTTTGGGGAATTTCCCTTTAAAATTATCCAAAAATACCCTGGCAATTTTATCTTCAGGATGCATGTCTGACCCTATTGTTCAATATTTTGATTGATAGTAGTAAACATAGAGAGTTATGGGGCTCTTGACTTGGTTTGGTTGGGCCATTAGATCCGTAACATCTACTAGGGAGAACCCCCCTTGAGTTGTAGGAGAGCTAGCCCGAAGTGAAAAGAGGTTGGTGAGGTGACAATGGGGCTATTGAATTACACATGGTATCACACTTTAGCTTTAGGACTTTATCTTGAGAAGTGCGAGATTTTGCTATATCAATTCTCAAATTGTTTACAACACTATTTTTAAGAACTAATAAGAAGTGATGTTGAGGGGTTTTTGGGTATAATAAACAATACCATTTAAAAACTAGGGTTCTCAGTCCTTGGCATTCCTTCACCTGGGCCTAGGGGCACATAAGAATAATTTCACACTAAACCATGCAAACATAAAAGTAACTTAATAGATCCATAAAGTAATAATAATCATAATTCCTAATTTCCTATTGTATGATATAACGCAAATTATTCAAACATGAAGCAATGAAGACATGCAATGTCTGAATTTCAAGATTGATGAACCAATACAAGATGTTAGAAACTACAACTTTGATTCAATACTCTGTGTCCTAACTCCAGGAAGGAATCTAGTTTGTAGTACATAACATGCATCGTGTATTATCAATTCTTAATTGACAACAACTAAATGTCATCTACCTCATTAATTCCTTCCCATTTTGTGTTTTTATGTTATATTCCTTATAAAAGTGTCAAATTTCTCTCAAAGTAAGAAACCGCTGAATAAAATAAAAAATAGTTGAGATATGATTGAGAAATGGTCATTTATTTCTTGAAAGGATCTTCACGATTTCTTTGGTTGTTTTTTATCTCAAACAAGAAATGACCTAAGAAACTATCATGATGTAATATAAGAAACAACACGGTGCAATGGCCATTTTCAAAGCCAAATGATGTCCATTGAGGACATGGCCTTTATTTGGTTCCTATTTCATAGGAGTTTCGGGTAGAAATGGAACTTTGTTGTACCATTTCCAGTAGTAAAAAGGGAAAACCTTTTTTTCCATGGGAAATAATTTACCTTTCCTTTTTCAAGATAATCTAAATCACAAAAAATATGAACTATATTGCACACATTCTTGGAAAAGGAATACCCTACACAAGTGATGCACACATGTACACTTGAACACTAATAGATTTTTGTAGTTGAAATGAAATGCTTGTTTTCATTTAAATGTAGGGTTTTTAAAGTAGGGAGAAATAATGGCTGCCAATTTAATAAGCGTTTCTTTGGGAAAAATTTAAATCTTGTATTGGGTGATGAAGATAATAGAGGGTATTGAATCTTGATTCTTGACATTGTGTTTAACTTGAATAACTCAAATTATTATAAATATCAGTGGATGAGTTCTTTTTTCAAGTATGTCACTCAAAACTCTTATGTCAAAGCATTTTATGATGGCTAGCATTTGCTTGTTTCCCTTTCTTCAGTTCAATGTAAAAAGTATATTAATATATTGGAGCATGAATGATAACTACAATTGTTTTCTCTACAGTATATCCAGCCCCAAGATTATGAAAAGTTTTCTCAAGTGGAGCTATTGGTTATTAATGAAGTAGCTACAATTCCATTGCCTGTTGTAAAGGCTCTGCTTGGGCCATATTTAGTGTTTATGTGCTCTACTGTAAATGGGTAATAATTATAAATGAGCCGACCACAATCACAGATTTTGTAACCATTCGGTTTCC
Source organism: Pinus albicaulis (assembly GCA_034641835.2). Classification (NCBI taxonomy): domain Eukaryota; kingdom Viridiplantae; phylum Streptophyta; class Pinopsida; order Pinales; family Pinaceae; genus Pinus; species Pinus albicaulis. Next base: position 432,392,074 of record CM076581.1, on the reverse strand, counting down.
ATGGATAGTGATGATGATATTAACCCTATATATCAGTGACCTATATCTATATGAGAATGATCTCAACATTGACCTTGATATGGTTGCATGGATGTGACCTTTGGTATGTCATCAGAAAATCCCCCAATATCAGAAAATCCCCAAGTCTGGAGAACTAAAGCTCATCACTTTCGATCTGGAGTACTACCCTTGTGATAAAGTTGATGACTTCCGATCTCCCATTCTCTACCACTTTGCACTTCACCTTCAATATAGATCAGACCAAGGGAAATTCGTTACTGGGTGTTGAGATGGATGAGTTTGTCGAACTAAAATCTATAGCTTAAAATTCATGAAACTGGTGGAGTCAAATTCATGCAAGAAAAAACACATCTTACACATCCTCTTTGAAACTCATATGAAAGAACATTGGAAGAAATCTAGAGAGAACCCTATAGCCTAACACAATCCAATGGAATTGACCAAAAAAACCCAAATAGAGTCAACCCTACTATAGGAGGAAGGGCCTGCAGTAAGTACTTACCATTTTGCAAGAGTTGAGGGCGAATGCTGTTCTGCAAGAGCTGAGGGCGAATGTAGTTCTGCAAGAGCTGAGGGTGAATGCTGTTCTGCAAGAGCTGAGGGCGAATTCTGTTGAGCAAGAGCTGAGGGCGAATGATGTTCTGCAAGAGATGAGGGCGAATGCTGTTCTGCAAGAGCTGAGGGCGAATGTTGAGGGCAAATTCTATTCTGCAAGAGCTGAGGGCGAATTCTATTCTGCAAGAGCTGAGGGCGAATGCTGTTTGCAAGAGCTGAGGGTGAATGCGCGCGTGATATCAAACGTTAATGTAGTTTTTAATAAAATCATTTTTATGTAGCGCGCATTTAATTTTTTCATTTCAAATCATTTTTATATACATTTGATTTTTTCATTTCTAATACAAGTGACAAACAAATTTCTACAAGAGGTTGAAATTTTTACTAGAATAGCGTGAAAGACTAATTAAAATGGCTTAAAATGCAAGTGGATCTTCAAAATAAATGTAATTGAAGGTTCTCCTCACTAAAATTTTGCAAAAGTGCTTACATTATTTAAGTTATCTAGGATATTTTTTTCTATTACATAATCTAAATTAAATAATGAAATAGTTGGGTAGTCTTATTGTTTCAAATTAGGACACAATTTTCAAATGGTGATGAAGTTTCATGTGATGATTAACTGACAATATTCTCCTTTCCTATCCTTGAAAAACTAAACAAGGTTCCCTGCTGCCACATGAAACCCTAACTCATGTAGTAGCATAGGACCAGTCCTCCATTTTGCCCGTCATAAGGCATTTTGCACGTATTTGACGACTAGAATTTGTGGATTCCCATTTTCCGTGACGTGCTAGGAAGGATAGAAGACTTAATTTTGACGTTTGCAATTTTTTCAAAAACGTTCTTATGCCCTTTAATTTCCACTTACCAATAATTTTGCAACACTAGTCCTCTTCACAATTGCAAGGCTGTACTCAAAAAGTAAGGAAATTTACTTTTTTGGCTCACTCAAAATTAAAAATTTAATAAAGGAATTACCACTTATCATTATTGATATTTTAAAATTAGAATCAATTTAGTTTTCCCCTTCCTATTACAAAAAGTTCACTAATCCTTTCTTTTACATAAAAAACCAAAGAAAGAATAAAGCTCGTTGCCCTGCAAACTTCCAAGGTTGTGATTAGTGAAGCAGTGAAAAATTACGGCTATAGCACTAAAAAATTAGAATGCCAATTTGCCCCAACATGAAGTAGTGTTAATATAGCTGGTGGCTTGGCTTGATGGTCAAACAGTGAATTACACAAGCACAAAATAAAATCTTTAGGCGTCTAGTTCCTTACACTCGCACTCTCAAGGCATTCAGACTTAGGCCGAGCTCAAGATTGGCTCCGAGGAAACTAGATTGGCTCATTAACTTGCCATATTTTAATTTCATAAGGTATGTTTGAATTTTTAACTGCTAGGGTAATTTATTATTGTGAAATAATAGTTCTAAATTATATCTTATTCTGTGAGCAATGTAATCTATTAATTGTAAGCAAATTCATTAAAAAATTGAAACTTATTTTAGCATGAATGATGACAATTTATATATTAATTGGTTTTTAAGAGTATTTTTATTATGTAGGAGCACTGGAAAGAAAAATCAAGACTTCATTTTCTGTTTTCCTTATTTTATTGGGCTGAACTGGAGAAAATTGAATATGAATAGGGAGTTAATTGTAAGATCAATGTGCCAAGGCCATACATCAACATTGACCATAGTGGGGAAGTATAAAAGCATGGATATTCATGCAAGTATAGTTATTAATGTAAGATCAAAGTTAACTCTTAGCTTCACTAAAGAAATAGAAGGCAAAGATCTAACATCAACTGAAACTCACATGAAAAAGTAGATGAAAAATGTACAATCATCCAATGGAGAGGTAATCTATAATTATCCAGTAAGACTCTTGGCTATGCCTTGAGACTAAACTAATTCTCAATATTTTTGAATAATCATCCATTGGAATTTAGTAGGAAAACCATAGAAAATCATTGTCCAATGGCCATGCAAAAATATATAAAAAATAATATTTGTTGGTTGTTTTTCAATAGGTGGACCATGATGGGACCACTGAGAAGGTGGGGGTGTTTTTTAATCATGGAAGTGAGGTTTAGTAGATTGATAGTCAAGTTACCTTTCCCTATAAATTTTCTCGATCAAGTTATTCATTCATTGAACTTTGATTCATTCCTATTGTTTTGATACACAATCCAATCCAGTTGAGTCTTGAGTCTTCATTGAGAATGGCATTCGTAGGTTGTCAAGAAAGAGGTTATCATGCACATGCACTCTTCTTTTCTTGGTATCTTTGTAACTATGTTCAGCCTGAGTTCTATATTTTTAAATTATCATAATAGTTCGTGATTATTAGGCTTTTATTTTGTCTTTTAAGAATTTTAATTTAATTATTATTAATCATTAAATTTAAAAAAATATATATATACATATATATATATATATATATATATATATATATAGTTATTATAGTTATTAAAATTTCAATGGTACATCAACTTTCATACATGAGAAAATAGATACTGACAAATGGTACATCATGGCTTGATTAATTTCTCTCAGCAATTTCAAATGGTATAACATTTAGTCAACAATAATCATTAATTTCTGCACACAGAGACTAATTTCTCTAGAAGCCTGAGATTTCTTTGGCTTGTTATTCTTATAATTGCATAAACATAATTAATAGAGAGATTGAGGACAAAAAAAAATGTAGCGCTTAGTCTCCACTACTCAACATGATTTTGTGAGAAATAATACATAGATTGATTTCTCTGAGTGCCTTAGCGTTCTTTGGCTCATTATTTTAATCGCAACAACAATAAAAAATGCACTGATGATCTGTTCTTAGTCTGATTGTGCAATTTTTATAAGACAGATTATGCAATATTAATAATAAACATAAATTTATTGCAATTTAGGGAAAGCTCGTTCATGTTTTTTTCTTTATATTGGAAGGTTACTTTCTTTTTGAAGTAATTTTTAGTAGATCATAGCATATATTGAGGAAATATTAGTTTGAAAAGAATCATTTATTTCTCTTGAAACTTTAGGTATTAAAAGTCCATGACATAAATATATCACACTCCAAAATCCAAAGAAAATGGAAGAGTGTTCAATTTTTTTAATCAAACTTTTATTGGTGAAGGGTTAATTTATTACGAGAACGTCATTAATGAAGTGCAAAATTTTAAATGTATTTTTTATTGACTAGAAAAATAATGACCAAAACGTCAAAAAAAATTGTGTGACGGGTAAAGAGAAATCCAAATTCCAACACTGCCTGCCACCTGTTGGTGAGTGGAGGTTATTCACTTTTAATTTACATCTTACCAGGTTACTCATGTTACCAATATTTTCACATGGCTCACTTTTAGGTGAATACTTATTGTACTTCTTCTTTATAAAGAAAAATTGATAGATAATTGTATTATTTGAAATCTATAACAAATCCAGGCAACAAAATTACAACAAATAGAAAATTATGCAAAAAATTCACCAGGGCACTAATGTGTGGATACCCTATCATTTCTTAGATCCTCATAACTTAACAACACCTACTATATTGGTATACACATAATATGGCATTTACCTGAAGTATTTCATATGTATCTAGAAGTAAATAAGTTGTATGACAATTGTTATGGTAGATATAAGATGTGTATTATAGTTTATATTTCAATTTTTCTTAAGTAGCATGCATGTGCGGTTCATATAGTGACTACAATTACCAAATGTATTTAAGTGAAGATGTGAAGATGATCTCTCATTAGGTCCTAATTACTTAAAGCATCATTAATTAGCTTTCCAAATGAATAAAATATGTTAACAAATTAGTAAAAACTAGGAAAACAAATCATGCTTTAAAAAAATATGGCACAATGAGTCACACTCTGAGATTTATCTAATTACTCTTCAAGTGTCGCTACAACATATATATGATCACCATTACTATAGAAATGGGACATGTGACCATCATTTTTGTTTCGCCAATGACATTCCACATCATGAGCATTGTTTAGGGTTGATTGTGTTGATTTTTTTTAAACAAATCATTTATACATTTTATGGAAACTATAGACACAATTTATAATCACATTACAAGATCATGATGTATGGATATTCCTTATCATTTCTTAGATACTCACAAATTACCAACACCTAATAGATTGATATACACATCATATGGAATTTACCCCTAGAATGCCACATGTATCCTAAAACAAATTAGTTGTATGGCAATTGTTATGGTCCATATATGATGTGTATTACAGTTTATCTTATAATTTTGTTGAAGTAGCATACAACAATTTACATAGTGATATGAGAACCAATCTCTAGAGTATACATCGATTTTGTACACATGGCTTTTCAGTTGCTTTTTAAGATATATCATTGGTGATGGTCACATGATTATATAATGAACCATTAAGTTGAACTATGAAATTATTCATCACAACACACACACACACATATTGATGAATTAATAATTTTTCTCATATAATTTTTTAATCTATTTTGAAAATAAATAAATTATATATAATTATTTCTAAGAAGAACAAGAGAGAATTCCTTACCATATCTTCGTAAAACATATAATAGCAAGAAAATTAATCTATTGAAATTTCATTTCCAGACATATTCATGGAGTAAAATGAAGATTAAAAAGGAGATATTCATGGATTTACCTATAACATCACCTCATAATTAAGAATGTAAATGTACAATATTGATGATACATAGGTTAGGAGAAAATTAATCTATTGAAATTTCATTTCCAAACATATTCATGGAGTAAAATGAGGATTAAAAAGAGATATTTATGAATTTACTTATAACATCACCTCATAAATGTGTAAATGTAAAATATTGATGAAATTTATCTATATATGATAAATAATAAACCTTTATCTCACATGTATCATATAATCTTATAAACAAACACATTCTATAATATGCAATAAAAGTGAAATTACACAATCCACATGGAAATAAGACTTAGTTCAAGCAAAAGAAAATAAAAAATAAACCATAAGTGACACGAATTTTGCAAAGGCATATAAGTGTCGTTTATTGCATATAAGTGTCGTTATACCAACGACGGCCAAAGCGTCTCTATTGCGACGGATGCCTCCAAATGTCGTAATTGTGACACTTAGACATTGTGTCGCAATTGCAATGTTTGGAGGCATCTGTCGCAATAGCGATGCTTTGGGGCATAGTGTCGCAATTGCGACATCTTCCTCCAAACATCGCAATTGTGACACTTTGTCTAAGTTTCGGTATTGCGACACTTTTCTCTAAACGTAGGTATAGCGACGGTTTTGGGCGGGATTGAAAAAATTTGGGGAAATTTCTGACATTTGGTCAAAAGTGTCGAAACCAAGTGTCGGAATTTCCCCCAAATGTACTAGTGCTATGGTAGAAGATGGAGTAAGATATTAACTATAACCGGGCTTATTCAAGGATAAGAATCCATATATACTGGGCTCATGAAAAGATAAGAATCCATATATCCAGACTCATTCAAAGATAAGAATCCATTGTAGTTAATATCGGAAGAAAGGTGGAAGAGATAGAAAATGAAACAAAGTATCCTGCCTGAGCCATATTTAAAGCGCTATAAATGAGTAAATATGAGTATCTGCTATGATAAACTCACATTTAAACATGGGAGCACTCGCATTCTAGAGCATGTAGATATGAGAAGTATGGAGAGATACAAAATGAACACTTATATTAAAAGACACACATGGAGAGAGAGTTACAAACTGTGAATCATCCCGAGCGGAATCCCCAATTCCAGCAAAACTTCTTATTACTGAGTCCCTACGGGATCTTCAAACATCCACTATCAAAGTTCATACAAAATACATATAGAACACTTGAACTAGTGAGTCCTCTGGAAAATCTGGAACCTTTTGTTAGTGTTTTCTTCCTGTTTTTATAACCTCTGATTCCTATGCACGAGAAGATATTTTGGGAAAATATCTTCCCCGCATTCTTGTATGCTGTTTCAGGTCTAAATAAAAAATATAAATTATGATGAGGTATAAATTCCTCTCATCATCTTACAACGTAGGCCTAAATTCGTTTCTAACTGAAATGTAAACAATCTACTAAACTGAAAGTAAAAACTGCACGAGTGAAATAAGGATTTCATCCGAAATGACAAAGTAAAAAGAACATAAGGTAAAAAGGCCAAATAGGCCAAGTCATGAATGATCATTGGTGTTTGATGAGGCAGATCCCCTGCTGCTGCTGGCGAAGGAAATACCGTTAGTTGTGGGAAGGACCGGCCTTCTATGCTGGAGAATGCGGTACTACTAGTAGTGGAAGAGATGGCCTTCTGTGCTGGAGGGTTTTGTAGCATGGCCAATGGTCATGATCCATTGACTTGGATGTGGAATTGACACTCTGCATCTTTTTTCTCTACTTCCTGGCCATGGAGGATTGTCATCCTTGACCTTGAGCCACTGTGATTGGCTATGAGATAGCCAGCATACTTAAAATGCCATGAAAACCTGCATAGACAACAAACCAATTAAATAAATCCTGTGATGGGGGTTAAACTGCTTTAGATGGCTCAGCAAGGGGTTATGGAGTTATGCAGAGGAAGTGTGAATGCAGTGATGGAAGGTAAAACCATGGCGGAGGTGAAAACCAGGGTTTAAATCAAAATATGGTGCAGAAATATGATGGGCGGTTTCGGGGAAAACTGTGAGTGGTTTTCGCGTGGGGGCTGAGTGGTAAGCAGTATCGGGTTGGAGGCAAACGATATATGTTAGGGAGCGATGCGTGTCCTCACAAAAACCAACCATTTCACGTTGGAGTTGCATGTTGGGGACATGCTGTGAAATGGATGCGAAAATAAGTGAGTGCCGTCAAATCTAGGCAATCAAGATCAACGGCTGCAGATGAACGCGATGGACGTACTTACGCAATTGGGTGGGACCGGCAATGGCGTCAGCAATTTTTTTGCATAGCAAGATGATCAATTGCGCAGTTATAAAAGTGGGGGTGATGTGAGCCGTTGGATGAGGGAGATAAATGGTCCAGATCGGAGCGGGGGAGTGTAATGTTGTGTGAGTGATCGAGAAAGTAGCGATCGAGCGATGGATTGAGGACCATTGGATCATGATGGACATCAATGGTGGGGATCAACTGTGGGGGCACTTGGGGGTACATATGGGTTTTTGGGTCGGGTGCCTCTGCAGTGAATATGGACTGTTGGATGAAGATCTTCCGCAGTCAAAGGAGTCAACTGCGGGGGCACTGGGAGTACGGACCACTTTGGTCAGGTGCCCTCATAGTGAACCCGTGCCATAGATCTGGGTTCATCAGACGGTGGAGATTCTATTGGCGGAGGATGGACATCGACGGAGAAAAGGGTTTGGGAAGTGGAAATGGGAATCATCGAAGTGCGATGTCGATGGGGAAGGCAAAGTGCGACGAAGTGGGGACCATTGGATCTGGGAGAGATCATTGGCTAGGATTTGATCGATGGGGGATAAACATCAGTGGTGAAACATAGAGTGAAAAATAGTGTGCAACGATATGTGATGGATGGGGGCAGCGCGATGGAGCGATGACCGATGGATCTGCTCCAGGAAATCAACGGTTAGGATCTCTTCGGGGTTTCGCACATCGGCAAAAAAGGAATTCAATGAATAAGGAATGTTAAGGTGGTGATGAGCGATGTGCGATAGCCGATAGGCAGAAACATAACGTGCGATGGCCATTGGATCTGTGGAGATTAACAGTGAGGATCTCTTCGACAATGATGAACCTCGGTGGTGAAACAAAAGAGAAAATGAGTGGATTTGGGAACCAACAAAGTCTAATGGCCAAAGGAGGCTTAAGGAATTTTATCTGTCAAACATAGAGTGGGTTCATATGAGAAATGGGGGCTAAGGGCTTAAGCCAAAAGGTGCTTAGAGGCCTGATATGTTAAAATGAGTGCTTTCAAAGAAACAATGTGGATTTTTATCCTTTTCAAGGGTTCCGATAGGTGAAAATGGGGCTTAGATAGTCCATACGGTCCTTGTTGTATTTTCTTTGCATTATAAGGCTACTTATCATTATACATCCCAACTCGGTGAGGGATGTCATAACAACAAAGGAAAAGAAAGAATATTCATATAAACATTTTGTGGAATTGTTTCTTCAGAAAACACTCAGTTTTTTGAATAGCACTCCAAAACCAAGGATTAGTGGAGAGATTAGAAAGTTATTGCAGCTGTCAGATCAAGCTGGAACATGGAATTGGTATATTTACCAAAATTATACAGAACTCAGATTTTATGGATGTGAACTTCCCCCTTATAAGTTTCCCAAGTTCCTCCCATGAGGATTTTTGCATTGGAGTATATTAGACAAATAATTAATGTAGATGAAGTGCATTTTGTCTCTACTAAAAAAAAATCACAGTTTAAAATTAAAACACAGATAGGTCCTTGTATCTATAATAGCAGGACAATAGGGGAGGAAGCAGATAAGTTGTTGAAAGAGATGCAGTTTAGTCCAAGTTTTACATGGTATTATGATCTAGTTGGTGTCATTTCCAAACTGAGCGTAGAAAATAAATCTACACCATATTTTCATACACCTAGACTAGAGATTAAAAATTACATGAATCAACTTGAATGGACAGAAGGTACACTACAGGAGGCTAAAGAAAAGACACTATCTAAATCAACATTGCAGACTCCTATTGCATAGGAAAGAGTAGGAAAAAGGGTTAGATAAGATCAATCATCTCCAATGATTGGCTCATCAGGCAAAGAGTTCAAAATTCATTACAGGAAGAATATAAATCTGAACCGAAAGGTCAATCCCAACAAGGATTCAGAGGAAGAAGTAATTATCATTATTGAAGAAACACCTCCTTCCACACAAGCAGGTGATAAAACTACTCCTACTACTTCTACTAATCCTACTACTCCTACTACTCCTACTACTTCTACTTCTCCTACTACTTCTACAGCTTCTAAATATCACCAACAAGCCATCCAAGTTAGCACAACTTTAACAGGACAGAAGGAGAAGACTGTCTTTGAAATTTTGAAAGAGATAAAGCTGAAGAATGAAATGTACATACAACCAAATTTGGAAACAAACTCCCATCTCACAAAGCAGGTTGCTTTCAACCTTTGACTCAGAAAAGGGAAAAATGCACTTTGCATTCCTTCAAGCATAAATTCCACAGCCAAAGTCTGAAGCATATTATAAAAAGGCTACATTTGAGTTTAATACAAAAGAAATTCATCCAATAGATCAAATGGAGCTACATAAGCAAACCGGTGAGATGATTTCATCAACTCTCACTAATAAAGCTATGAGTTTATCAAAACTATAGGCTTCATTAGCAAATGTACAATCATAGTTGAAATTGGAGAAGGTATCTTCATTTGCAAAGGACACAAGAATCAAAACCTTAGAATATCTGGTGGTAAAAATTGGGTATGATCCATCCAATTTTAATGCCATTGAAGAAATCATCAAGAAGAAAAATTTTGACGTAGCTGAATTGAGGAAACAATTGAAGATTCCTTCTACAGAAGATCCTTTGGAAAATTATATTGAAGAAAATGAATCTCAGAAGACAAATATGATGAAATTTATTATGGAGCAAAATGCTTAGATAAATAAAATGGAATCACAATTAGAAAAGATGATAAAGGAAGAGGAAGCAATAGTATAAAAAGCATCAAAGGTTCCTTTAGAAGCAGTACCACCAGCAGTCGCTACTATAGCTCAAAATTCTACAACAAGCACTACATATGGAGTTTACTAGCTCACAACAGAAGTACAAAACATGTCCATTAAAGAAGAGGAGATCAAAAATTTGCAGGATTAGGTAAAATTATTGCAATTAAAAAAATATAATGTTGATAGTTCCCATGCAACTGAAGCATAGAGGGCCAAAAATTTGATTGAAAGGTTAGAGAAAGAGAAAAAATAATCTGCCATTGGTAACACTTTGGGCTAGGTAAAAGAGATAATAAGGGCAGATATCACAGAGTCTATCACTGAAATTTGGCCAAGTATACAGATAATATTTGAGCAAAAGGAGCTGATACATAAGGAAAATGAGGCCATTACAAAAATTAAATCACAATTGGGAGACAAGCCTACTACAAAAAACAACATTATCAGATATATGAATTAAAGAACAACTATTAGCTAGATGAACTGGGTGTAGATGACTATACAGACACAATCTTGGAGGTGAAGAGGGTGCAAACAAAGAAGAATTTGATTCTTCAACTTGAAGGAAAATGCCACAGTCTGGAGGTTTCAGTTCAAAGGGTTTTTCAGCAGGATAGAGTCTTGACACAAAAATGATTGCCTTCTCTTTTTGTAATTAATGATAAATTGATGAAAAAACAAGATTATGGAAGAAAAATTCAAGAAATTTCTAGGGATAATGCCAAGTTTTCAAATATTAAAGGCACATTTACAGGAAAGGCACTGTTGGGAGCATTCAACAATGGCATTTACATTCAATATGAGATCAAACATGTCTTTGTGGTGAAGCCCACTTTTTCTAAATACGCTGAAGCAGATGAAATCTATCGAAGGGTAATAAAGTTGACCATTCCGAATGAAGAGCGCTGAGAAAAGCTGTGTGAATATTAGGATGAATGATAAAAGTGAAAAGTCAAATATCTGCCAGATTAGTAGTCAACTGACAACCAACGCAACCCGTGATTATCTTCTTCAGCAATAGTTTTCAGTTACAGCCAATACCAACACAACAAATGTAATTTATTTCCATGATGCAATTAGAATTAGTTAGAAAATAAAGTGCTATCAGTTTGGATAGCCTTTAATGTAACAATTGTATTTTATTTTTCTATAAATACTTCGTTGTGTGAAGTATTACTATTGGATAATCAAGTTTTGAAACTCTGTGTATTATTGTGGACTTGCTATTAATGAAAATCAAAGGAGTTGCAACAAGTTTGTGAGATTCATGTGGTATTTATTTTGAGCACTGTGCTTTCTCTGTTATTTCATTTCAATTACTTTCTCTAAGTAAAATATTATCAGTTTATAATTAGAAATCAGTCATATCTCCTATTTATTAATATCTTTACAATGTGTTTTATCTTATGATGAATGAATTCAGTAAAATGCTCATTCAGATCCCTCTCTTTTCCACCACTATACACCAATGACAAATTAAATGTGCTCAAATAGTTTTCCTATCTTTCCTTGCTCAGTTTTCTATAATTTAGTCTTTGAAATAAGTTTTAGTTTCAATGATTATCATTTTTATCTAGCAAACAAATTGTTAAACAAACTCTAAAACAATTTAATTCATATCTAGCCTAAAATTTGGTACTCAGCCTAAAATTGAATATTTAAAAAGTGACATAGAGAGAGCCCTCTTTGGTTAGGTACGGCTAGCTTACTAGCTAAAAGTTGTTCTGTGGTTACCTTTCTTCCCTCCTAATTTTAGTCTAGGAAGTTGGGGAGAGTGATACAATTTTTGGTACCGTTGCGGGATCCATCGAAAGTATGCAACATGGGTACTCCTTAGATGAGGAATTAAATTTTGCATCCAATGAGTACTCCCGCTAGGAATTTGAGTAAACGTTTTGGGAGATAAGTTGAAAATACAAGTTAAAAAAGTATTTTTTCTTTTTTCCCTCTAAATTTTGATGATGTAATCAAATCTTATTTTATTATTTCCAATATTATTTTATAATTTCCTTAGGAGGCCCATTTTAGACCTCAAAATTCCCCTAATGGCTCAAATTTTTTTTGGAGAAGTAAAGAAATGGTTTCGCTCTCTTAGAGTTGGTACAATTGGTACTTCACAACAACTAATTGATTTATTCATGGCAAAATGGGAAGAGAAGAAAAATCCACTGCAAATCCTAGCTGAATATAATGCAATGAAAATAAATACAAATGAGTATGTCCAATAATTCACAGTTAGATTTAATAAGATATATGATTCAATTCTTGATAATGTCAAAACACCACCAGGCCTTGCTTTACTCCATTACCCTGATGTTTTTGACCCTGACATGACTTACCAGTTGAGGGAGAAAAACCCATCAACTTTGGAAGAGATGCAAAGAAATGCAGTGAGTGTAGAGGCCAATCTAATTATTAAAAGTATAAGATAAAAACAGAGAAAAGAGTCACAATAAAAGAAGAAACATCCACTTGATCAGAAGGTAAAATTGATATTTTGATCAAATCCATGGAGAAAATTATGGATAAGATGTCCAGTACTGATAGACAAGCTGAATTTTCTATAAGAAATCCCAATTTCAGGGGTCAAAATCAGCAACCCCAATATAAAATTAAACAAAGGTAACAGAGGGGTTAGGATCCACAAAGTCAACAACAAGTTTGGAAAAATTTCCAATAGAATTATACTGAAGGCCCTAATGAATATGACGAAGAAGAAATTTCTGGAGAAAACCATTTATTTGAGGAAAATCAACAACCTTTTTTCCTCACTGAGGAAGATCAATATTCTGCAGAAATTTGTGCATCAGAAGACCAAAAATATGCCATGTCAAATGAATAATTAATGTGTACTGAATATTATCAAAGAGGTTATCAAAATTCCCTCACCCAAGTTCAAAGACAATATGGTTTGAGGAGCAGAAATGTTCCCATAGTTTCCAATCAAAAGAAGCAAAGCTCTCAAACTAATACTTAGAAAAAAGAAGTTGCTGCACCAAACAAAGGCAAAGAAAAAGCACCTGTTGCTTCTACTTCCCCTAAAGCTAATGAAGCATCCACCATCAATCAAAGAAAATATCAAGAAGTTCAAGAAGGTGGGCAGAAGAGAGATTCTTCATCCAAATAACTGCCTGAAAAAAAAGACACGTCATTAAAAGAGGTAGAAAAACATCTTGCTCATTTTCCCCTTGAAAATGAAATTGAGAAATTGAAGGTTTCTATTCCTCTAACCGAGATAATGAAGAATGTAAGTTTCAAGTTAATAAGTTTCTTAGAGTTTATCAAACATCTGATATGGTTAACTTGAATGATGATCATCCTGAGCTTATTTTTGGTCCTACTGTTGATGGAAAATCAAAAGATAGTGAAGTTCCTCCCTTTTACTTAAGTCTAAAGATCCATGATTTTGTTCTTCATAATGCAATGCTTGACTCTGGAGCATCCCAAAACCTCATGCTTAAAGCCATTATGGACAAGTTAGGACTAGACATCACAAGACCTTACCATGACCTCTACTCATTTGATTCAGGGAGGGTGAAATGTCTTGGTCTTATCAAAGATTTAGTGGTCTCATTAGAAAAAATTCTAGCCAAGAATGTCCTTATGGATGTTTTTGTGGCTGATATTCCAACTAGGTATGGAATGTTACTTTCTAGATCATGGGGAGCAAAGCTTAGAGGAAATTTGCAGCTTGACTTTTCATATGCAACAATTCCTGTCTTTGGACAACTTAGGAAAATTTACAGAGAAAATAAGATGAAATATATGATTAGTACAAGGGAAAGGCCTAATAATCATCCCATCCATGATGTACATACATATTTAGAGTCTTTTATTTTATTCAATGAAGAATTCTCAACATCTTCAGAGTTTTTGATTGAAGAAAAAAAAGTTCAAAAAATTCAGATTTTGTTTTAAAATTGGCAGAAACAGAATTTTGTAAGATAGTGCCAAACAATTTGCAATTGAAAATATCTCCTCAAGAAAAAAATAAGAAAACAGTATAAAAACAGAAAATGTGGATACAGGAGAGGTATCTCAAACATAAAACGAAAATCAGCCATATGATTTACACCTTCCAGATGAAGAAAATAGTCTCTAGACTATGGATTTTGATGGAGCCATGGGAAAAGAAGTTGATGGTATTGGAGTATGGATTCACACCCCAATTAATAAATCATTGAATATCCCTCCAAATGTTAGAATGTCTACCTGTAAACTAGCATTTGACTGCACAAATAATGAAGTTGAATATGAAGCCTTAATTGCTGGCCTATTTTTTTTTGAAAATGCTTGATGCAAAGAAAATTTTTGTATATGGAAACTCTGAGTTATTTATCAAGTAGGTCAAAGGAGAATATCGGGCCAAACATACCAGAATGAGAGCTTACAGAAATGCAGTCCTAGATATCCTTAAAACATTTCCTAAATATACTCTGTCATTAATTCCTAGAAACAACAATGTTATTGTTGATTCTCTTGCCACTTCTGCTAGTATGTTCAAGATCCTAGTGTATCCAAACAAAAAATATGAAATAAATGTCAAACACCACGCTACTGTCATTGACAATGTTCAATATTGGCAAGTGTTTCAAAGTGATGAGAAAATCAATAACTTCTTGCAGAAAGAAGAAGAATTCATTAATGCCCAAATAGATGACTAGGAAATTCATGTTGCAGAGATGCACGTACTACAACTTAAGGATAATTCTATTCCAAGAGGTTTGGTACCTTTGGAAGAAATTTTTGACTAGTATAATGTTGCAATAAAGCATAATATGTCACCAATAGAAGTGGGAGTAGAGGATCTAAATCTTGGCACTTCAGAAAAGCCAAAGATGGTGAAGCTTTCAAAATATTTGAGTCTAGAAATAAAAGCTAAGTATGCAGTACTTATGTCTCAATTTTCAGATGTATTTGCTTGGGAATATTCATATTTGAAAGTCTATGATAAAAGTATTATTCAACACACTATCCCTTTGAAGCTAGATCAAAAACCATTTCATTAGAAGTCGAGAAGGATGAATCCCACATTGCTACCTTCTATTTAAAAGGATGTAAACAGATTATTCACTGCTGGAATAATAGTTCCTATTCGTTTCTTAGAATGGATTTCTAATCGAGTACCTGTGAGAAAGAAGATAGGACAAATTAGATTGTGCATTGATTTTAGAAATCTAAACAAAGTGTCCTTAAAAGGAAATTATCCACTGCCAAAAATGGACCACATTCTGTAAAGGGTATTTGGATCATCTAGACTTTATTTGTTAGATGGATACTCAGGATACAATCAAGTTGTTGTCCACCCAAATGATCCAGAAAAGACAACTTTCACCACACCTTGGGGTACTTTCATGCATGGAAAAATGCCTTTTGGTTTGAAGAATGCAAGCGAAAATTTTCAAAGAGAAATGGACATTTCTTTTGTTAATGAAAAAGATTTGTTTTTGGTTATTTACCTTGATGATATCACTATTTTCTCAAAGACAGATGAACACCATTTGCAACATTTAAAGACAGTTTTTGAAAGATGTAGAAAGTTTGGTATTTCACTAAATCCAAAGAAGAGCCTCTTTTCTATGGAAGAAGGTAAATTACCAGGGAATATTATATCTAAATATGACATAAGAGTAGATCCTTCGAGGATTGAAGCAATTCAGATTTTATATTATCCAAGGAGAAAAAAAGAGATTCAATATTTCAATGGTAAAATTAATTTTTTGAGAAGATTTGTTCCAAATCTTGCTGAACATTTGAGGTAGATTAATGATATGTTGAAGAAAGATACTGAAGTAAAATGGTCTGAAGAAGAAAATAAGTCATTTAATCAAGTCAATATATCTATCTCATGCTCCTATTCTTATTAGCCCAAACTCTACACTTGATTTTATTATTTTATTATTTTCTTCAGGGCATACACTTGCAATGCAGAAGAAAATCAAAATATAGAACAACCAATTGTTTTCTTTAGCAGAACAATAAGAGATGCTGCTTTAAAGTACAATATCATTGAGAAACAAGCTTTAGAATTAGTTAAAGCATTGAAATATTTCCGAGTGTACATTTTACATTCCCATGACATTGCTTATGTGCCAAATGCTACTGTTAAATAAGTAATCACACTGAATGATCCAAAACGTCATAGGGGAAAATGGATTTCAGACTTGTTAGAGTATGATTTAGAGATTAATCCCACAAAATTAATAAAAGGACATGGCCTAACAAAGCTGATGGAAGATTCTAATCGTCATGCCTTAGACATAAACTTCATTGCTGTAATGTCTAATGAACAAAATGTTGAAACATTACCTGAGATAGCTGAGATCTTTTCTTTATCTCCCTGGTATACTGATATTGTATATATTATTCAATATTTGAATCCTCCTCCTGGCATGCCAAGCAGTAAATCAAGATCACTAAAGTTAAAAGCACTGAAATACTGCATTCTTAATGGTGTTTTATATTGGAAAGATCCTGGTGGGATTTTGCTGAATTTTTTAGTTGAAGGTGAAGTTGAGAGAGTTATGATAGATTTCCATAAGGGTGACTGTGGAGGTCATATTTATTGGAAAACCACATCAAATAAGATCTTGAGAGCAGGTTTGTATTGGCCTACAAGGTTTTCTGATGTTTATAAAATAGTTAATAGCTGTCATGAGTGTCAAATATTTCAAGGAAAAAGGAAACTCTTACCCTTTCTTCTTAAACCAATTGAAGTCCAAGCATCATTCCATCAATGGGGAATTTATTTTATTGGTGATATTCATCCTCCATATTCAGCTCAACACAAATGGATTCTCACTGCTACAGATTATTTTACCAAATAGATTGAGGCTATTTCCACTAAGCAAGCAACTGATTCTGTTATCATTCAATTTCTTGAAAATAATGTTATGTCAAGATTTGGCTGTCTATACAAGATTATTATTGATAATGCAGTTTCTTTCAAATCCAAGAAGATGATTGATTTATGTGATAAATATCACATTATACTTGGTCATTCTACTGCATATTATCCTCAGGGAAATGAGCTTTTAGAATAATCTAATAAGTCTTTGGTGAATATTATCAAAAAGATGTTGCAAGAAAACAAAAGGAATTGACATAAGAAGCTTACAAATTCTCTATGGACTGATAGAGTGAGCACAAAAAGATCAATTAACATGTCTCCATTTCATTTTGTTTATGGAATTCATACTATTTTCCCTACTTATTTGGTTGTTCTAGTAATGAAGATTTTGTAGGAGATTGACAGTGAGCCTGATGACATTCAGAGAAGGATCAACCAAATGATACATTTGCAACAAAAAAGAGATGAATTTTTCATCAATACTTCAAAGCTGCATGAAAAAATTAAAAAGATTTTTGACAGAAAAACGAAGGTTGATGACTTTAATATTGGAGATATTGTTCTAAGATGGGATGCTAGAAATGAAGAAAAGGGCAAGCATGGGATATTTGAAAATCTGTGGAAAGGACCGTACAATATTGTAGCATTCAGAAGAAACAAAGCATTTCTACTAGAAGATCTTGAAGGACAGGAAGTGCTAGGAGGACCTATCAATGGTAGGTTTCTAAAGCACTATGTTTATTAAAATCTTGACAAAGAAATTCATTATCATTGTATATACCAGTTTACATTTGATGCTAAACAAATAAGGGAATGATTGAAAAAAGTTTCAAGCTGGAGGAGAAGGCCATCAGACTTTTGCAAAAAGTTCAAGTTTTATTTTAAAAAGTTCTCAAGTTTTAGTCTTTTGTCAAGTTAGAGTCAATTTAGTAGTTTTAGTCAGAATTTTTCAGTTTGTTTCAGTTTTCCATAACTTGATGGATAAGGCTACTCGATCTACAGTGTTCTTGACACCTCCTGAAGGAGCTGCCATTCCTAGCTGGAGCCAATGTTAGAGTCAGTTTTTCAGTGATCAAAGATAAGTTGTTTTAAGAGTTTTTCATTAGGTCTTTAGTAAAAAAAAAATTCTTTTCATTTAGTTTTCAAAAATAATTTTGGTCACTGGGTGAGTCCTGTCAAGATATGCTACTCCTTCACACTTTTTCATCTCTATTCAGAGGTCTAAAGTCATGTTAGTTCATCACATACATGTTAGGTCTAGGGTCTAAACTACCATGAAAAGTTTTTTGGTCTTTTATTATTTAAAAAGGGAAGTTAAAATTTAATTCCATTCTTATAGGTCAAGTTGAAGGAGTAAGCTTGTTTTATAATCTGAAATAAACTCCGTGTCATGGAATTTATATGCTCTATTGCTATATTTCGAAGAGAACATAAAAAATTTGTTGTTTTTTTTTTCTTTTCGAAATCATACTTTATTAAAGATTTATCTTTAATATTTCGAAAATAAATCCTCAAAAGCATAGGTTTTAATCCTATGTGCTATACTTCACCACCGTCAGACTTCTCTACCATATTCTCCATTACCTTTGTGACACATTATATTCCCTTCTTCACCAATCATTCATGTCACATCATATCCCTACCCCACATTCCATTAAACTCTGACATACATTAACTATCCTCCATCTTGTTGATCATCCATCACATTACCATTTAACCTAATGACTCACATGTGACTTCGGCCCCCCCTCATCATCCGAGACTTAATGTCTTGGGGGGGGTTCGAAAAGAGTTTTATTAAAGCCCGTCCCCATTGCTACGTGTCAAAATCGTGTGATTTTGCACCCCCCCACCCTCCACAGGAAACTACTTAATGCCTTTATACCCCTCCAAAATCTCGCTTACTTGCTGATTGAAACCACCACTCCTCTCGCCAATCACATCATGCCAACATGGACTATAGCCTATCCAATCGACTTAATTCCCACCTTTCCATAACCGTTAGCCAATTAATTTAATTCCTAACTGTTAGGCAACATACCCACACCCTTTTCAAATGTGAATCAAGTTCAATTATTCATAAATTAAATACTCCACACCTGTTTTCAACTTTTACTCTGCCTTTTCTATCTGCTCTGCATAGGATTACGAGTTTACAAATATTAACAAATCTCCAAAGATCAACCTTGCTAGTGTTTAATGCGTTCTTTTGCAGCTATTGATTTTCTTTCAGTCTGCAGAGTTTTTCTTCAGTCTCGGCCTGTATTTTCCATCAAAAAAATTTGTTTCCTTCATTTCAACAGATCCAACCATGCCTCAAAAGAACAAAGGACCAGGAGAACTAGTAAGTTTGTTGTTACACCCTCCAGTTGATTTTTATCACATACCTTTAGCAGACAAAGACCACAAAATCCATGAAACTCTTTTTGAACTTGAGATTTTCGAATTATACTATTGGTTGGAAGATAAATACATAGATAATTCTGATGATATAGGATTATGGGATTCTAATCTTCCACATTTCATTCTTCCTCACACCCATAGTGCCCCAAATTTTGTTAGGAGATGCCAAGTTTGGTATATTCAAAACCAGAGAGATATTATAGCTCCTACAAGAGAGATTTTAGTGACTATCAATGCTCAAACCATTGAAAAAATGATGCAAGCCCCAACCACAGAGAATGCCACACCATTTTACCAAGAAGCCTTGATTGAAATATATCAAAAGTTATATTTTGCAAATAGAGCTCAAACGCTTGAGCTATTCATGATTGAAAATGATCCATTACCTAAGAAAAACCCTCCATTTCCATCATCCATTTCCCCTGAAAGGTCCAAACAAATCATCACAGTCATTTCCTACCTTCTCGGTTATTATTCAGACCAATGGGTAGATGAAGCCATCGTAGGATTCATGTCCATATTCTCCATTGATTCCAAACCCTCCATCATTTTCAACTTTAGTCAGTTTATTGCAGATTGTATCCATGATTAGTTTGTTATATTCACAACTAAAGAGGTTTCTAGTTATGCTTATGTGTTAGTTTACTTATTATTGTACTGTCAGGGAGACAAATTTAAGTTTTCCCTACAAAAATTTGATGAAGAAGGCAATCAATAGTCAATCATTTTCTGGACTTCACTAGTCATGAAAGAACAGAAAGAGTATTCATATAAACAATATGTGGAATTGTTTCTTCAGCTAGCACTCAATTTACTTAATAACACTCTAGAGCCCAGGATTAGTGAAGAGATTAGAAAGGTATTGCAGCTATCAGATCAATCTGGAATAGGGGATTGGTATCTTTACCAAAATTATACAG
Source organism: Pinus albicaulis (assembly GCA_034641835.2). Classification (NCBI taxonomy): domain Eukaryota; kingdom Viridiplantae; phylum Streptophyta; class Pinopsida; order Pinales; family Pinaceae; genus Pinus; species Pinus albicaulis. The sequence goes on along the minus strand of CM076581.1, from coordinate 432,371,610 downwards.
AACTCGAAGTTTATGGCTATGAGCTTACCCCTTATAAGTTGCCAAAATTCCGGGCCCATGAGGATTTTTTCATTGGAGTATATTAGACTAATGATTAATGGAGATGAAGTGCATTTTGTCTCTTCTAAAAAGAAATCTCAATTTAAAATTAAAACACAGATAGGGCCTTTTATCTGTAATAGCAAGACAGCAGGGGAGGAAGAAGATATGTTGTTGAAAGAAATGCAATTTAACCCAAGGTTTACATCGTCTTATGATCCAATTGGTGTCATTTAAATACTGAGGGTAGAGAATAAATCTACACCATATTTTCATACACCTAGACCGGATATTGAAAAATACATGAATAGTCTTGAACAGATTGAAGGTACACTACAAGAGGCTGAAGAACAAACAATGTATACATCAACATTGCAGACTCCTATTGCACAAGAAAGAGTAGGAAAAAGATTTATAGAAGATAAGTCATCTCCAATGACTGATTCATCTAGGAAAGAGTTTAAAATTCACTACAGGAAGAAGACAAAGCTTAATCCTAAGGTCAATCCCACCAAGGAGTCAGAGAAAGAAGTAATTATCATTAATGAAGAGACACCTCCTTCCACATAGACAGGTGATAAAAGAACTTCTACTACTCCTACTACTTTTACAGTTTCTAAAGATCATCAAAAATCCATTCAGACTAGCACAACTGCTACAGGAGAAAAGGAGAAGACTACCTTTGACACATTCAAAGATATTTTAAGAATGAAATGTTAAAGACGAGTACATATAACCAGTTTTGAAAACAAAATCCCAGCTCACAAAGTAGGTTTCTTTCAGCCTTTGACTCAAAAAAGAGAAAAATGCACTTTGATTTTTCTTCAAGCAAAAATTCCACAACCAAAGTTTGAAGAAGATTATAAAAGGGATACATTTGAGTTTGATACAAAAGGATTCATCCAATAGATAAAATGGAGTTACACAAGAAAACTAGTGAGATGATTTCATCAACTCTCACTAACACTGCTTTGATTCTATCAAAACTGTAGGTTTCATTGGCAAATGTACAGTCACAGATGAAAATGGAGAAGGTGTCTTCATTTTCAAAAGACACAAGAATAAAAACTCTAGAAGATTTAGTGGTTAAAATTGGATATGATCCATCCAATGTTAATGCAATTGAAGAAATCATCAAGAATAAAAATGTTGACTTAGCAGCATTAAGGAAGCAACTAAAGGTTCCATCTACAAAAGATCCTTTGGAAAAGGATATTGAAGAGATTGAAACTCAAAAGACAGAAAGGATGAAATTGATTATGGAGCAGAATTCTGAATTAAAGCAGATGGAATCATAATTACAAAATATTATAAAGGAAAAGGAACTAGCAGTTAAAACATCAAAGGTTTCTTTAGAAGCAATGTCTCTAGCAACTATTCCTATAGCTCAAACTTCAGATGGAGCTGAAAAAATCACCAAAGCAATTCAGAACATGTCCATTCAAGAAGAGGAGATAAATAAATTGTGGGATTAGGTAAAATTATTGCAATTTCAGAAATCTAATGATGATAGTTCACATTCAGCTGAAGCACAGAGAGCCAAAAAGTTGATTGAGAGGTTGCAGAAAGAGAAAAAAGAATCAGCCATTGGTAATACTTTGGTCCAGGTAAAATAAATAATATGGGAAGACATCATAGAGTCTATCAGTGAAATTTGGCCAAGTATACAAGTCATATTTGAGAAAAAGGAGTTGATCTAAAAATAAAATGAGGCCATTACAACAATCAAAGCACAAGTGGGAGACAAGGCTACCACAATAAACAATACTTTTAGATTTATCAATTCAAAGAATAGGTATAATCTAGATGAATTGGGCATTGATGATAGAATAGAAACAATCTCAGAAGTGAAGAAAGTGCTAACAAAGAAAAATTTGATTCTTCAACTTGAAGAAAAATGTCGCAGTCTGGAGGTTACAATTCAGAGATTTTTCAGCAGAAAAGAGTTTCTACCACAAAAAGGATTGCCTTCTCTTTTTGTAATTAATGATAAATTGATGACCAGAGAAGACTATGGAAAAATAATTCAGGAAATTTCCAAGGATACTGCCAAATTTTCAAATATTAAAGGCACATTAACAGGAAGGGCACTGTTGGGAACCCTAAGTAATGACATTTACATTCAATATGCGATCAAACATGTCTTTGTGGTGAAGCCCACTTTTTCTAAATACATTGAAGCAGATGAAATTTACCGTAGGGTAATAAAATTAGTTATCCCTGATGAAGAGCGTTGGGAAAAGTTGTGTGAGTTTCAGGTGTAATTAATAAAAGCATAAAAATAAAATTTTGCTAGATCAACAGTCAACTAACATCCAGCGCAGCCCACAAACATCGCCTTCATCAACAATTTTTAGTTAGAGCCGATGCCAGCAGAGAATATTAAATTTATTTCCATGATGAAGTTAGAATTTAGTTAGCAAATAAAGCACTATCAGTTATGATAGCCTTAAATGTAATTGTTGTAATTTTATTTTTCTATAAATACTTTGCTATGCAAAGTATTATTGTTGGAGAATCGAGTTTTAAGACTCTGTGTATTACTGTGGACCTGCTATTAATTAAAGTCAAAGGATTTGCAACAATTTTGTGAGATTCGTGTGGTATTTCTTTTGAGCACCCTGCTTTCTCTGTTATTTCATTTCCATTCCACTTTCTGTGTAAAATATTATCAGTTTATAAGCATAGATAAGTCATATGTTCTGTTTATTAAGATTTTTACAATGTGTCTTTTATTCTAATGAATGAATTCAGTAAAATTCTCATTCAGACCCGTCTCTTTTCTACCACTATACACAAATGACAACTTAATTGTGCTCAAATAGTTTTCTTATCTTACCTTGCTTAGTTTTCTGCAATTAAGTCTTTGAAATTAGTTTTAGTTTCACTGATTATAATTGTGTCCAACAAAAAAATTATTAAACAAATTCTAAAATAAATTAATTCATATCTAGCCTAAAATATGGTACTCAGCCTAAAATTGAATATTTAAAAAGTGACATAGAGAGAAGCCTCTCTGGTTAGGTAGGGCTAGCTTCCTAGCTAAAATTTGGTTTGTGGTTACCTTTCTTCACTCCTAATTTCAGCCTATGAAGTTTGGGAAAGTGATAACAGGTGGAATATTTCATGACTCTGTAGGGGTACCCTTTCTAATTTTATTTGGCTCCATTGGTTGGGATTGCAACAACTATGCCAAGCTAGAGGGACTTATCCAAGGTCTCAACCTAGCTCGAGAGAACGATCTCTTTCCCCTGGAGGTGGAAGGGGATTCTTAGATCAGTATAAATGTGGCTCAACGTCTTCTTCATGGCCCATCCTCCTCCGAAATCTCAAAGAGATGGCGTTTAGACTCTAGACTGGAAAACTTGGAACATTGGCTTCAAATCCACAAAACCATTACTTTCATGCATGTTCGTAGATCAACCAATGAAGTAGTGAATCTCTTAGCCAACAAAGGCTTTGACCAAGACTCTCCCCTCTTCTCCAGTAGATTCCACTCCATCTTTGATGAATCTCTGCACACGGCTTGCAATCATCTGGTCCTTAAATGTATTCATCTCCTGGATGCGAGTGTTTGACACGGTTTTGGAAATCCACCTAGTGCATCAACGCAGGGGCACCTAGACATACATGATTGAGGGTCCTTCACTCTGGTGTGTGCTGAATTTAAATAAGGTTGACATGGGATAACGTTGGTGCTTCGTGACATTCACTCCCCCTCCCTGGGATTCACTACTCCCTGCTGGCCATTAATGGCTGAGAGTAATGGAGATTTTCATATCACTTTGCAATAACCATCCCTACAGCTCCTCCCAGTTATTTCTCCTCCGCTTGTTGCTTGACTCTGGCTAACCATCTAGCTCCCTCTATGCATTTGTCTTGTGCTCTACGTATTCTCCTCTCCTCTGTGACTATATCGCATCGCCACCACATGTGTAGTCATCGTGGAGGTGGTAGAGGCTCCCCCTCCCGAACTTCAGCCCCTGGTTCGTTTGCTCGCACTTATTCCCTCTCTCCCCCTATCTCCCCCTCCCCGTCGCTCTTTGCCTAGCTTATTGTTCATCTCTCGGAAGAGCACCACCCTGACATTGACCTGAGTGGAAGGAAGAGGCCTCGTAAATCCACTATCTCGTGCACTCCTTCTCCTCTACCTCATAAATTCACTGGTCTCTTGGTCAAAATCCTGAAGGATGACTCGGATGGCGACCGGAGCCTCCCTTCGGATGGAAACTGGAAAAAATAGGCTACTGCGGATAGCATGGCTCACACAACAATGGCCCAGCAACCCAAGATGGTCTCCTCTTCGACTCTAGAGCCTGATCCCCAGCTCACCAAGGAGGACATAGAGACCCTGACAGAATTCAGTTGCTTCGTGACGGAGGAAAATCCATATCATGTGGATAATGATGCACAGAATCCGTATATATAGTTCATTTTCTCTCATATGTCTCAGTTTATATAGGCTTATCTCTGTTTTTTATGCCTATTTTGTTTTTTTGCAAACTATTCTACTCTTGGACATATTAAAGGTTGGTTTCCCCATGAAGGGAAACCTGAACTCTAGTTTTTTTTATCATTTCTCATCGAAAAGGGGTTTGATTTTTCAACAACCACTTGACATGAATCACATTTTGTATTTTTTTACATATAAATAGAATTTTAGCCTACTTTAGAAAAAAAATGGTCGTGTTGTGTTTGAAGATAGTGAAACAACTAGAGTGTTGGGAAGAAACAAAGCCAATCTTGGTGAGAAGAGGAAAAATTTAGAATATGCCATTGGCTCATTGAAGGCCTAAATAATAATGTCTTGAGTGTAAGCCAAATGGTTGATGGAGGTAAGGAAGTTGTTTTCAATTCCAAAGGTTGCATCATCCAGAAAGAAGGATCAAAGAGAGTGATTGTAAGAGGTGTTAAGACCCCAGATAATGTGTATGTTTTGATGGAAAGAGTGAGAAGTAAGAAGAGACCAAGAGAGTACTCTTCCTTATCAGATTCTGGGTATATGTGATCCATCCCTACTGCGGTCCATTCTTTCAAGTTAGATCTAATTTACTGCAACAGTATGCATGAGACTAGCATGGTCTCGGGGGGAGTTTTGGTAGCATGATTCAGTTCCTTATTGCACTTTTATATGAGTCGAATCACTGCATATGACGTATATCATGCTCAATAGGATATATGTTTTTAAAGGCTTGATTTCTTATGTTTATTTCTTTTCACTCATTATTTTTGTATCTAATGTATTTATCATATATGAGTGGAAAAGACATGTCTATCAGCCTTGTTACAACTTTCATTGATTATCTTTCAGTCATATCGTTACTGATGGTTTTTGGAGCAACTGCACGTTGATTTTGTGTGATTTTATTGGAGATATGACATCCACATGGTTGTTTTATGCATATGGTCAAGGTGCGATGGAGGATCACACATTCAGGGGGAGAATATGTGCTTCCTAATGGATTTGTAGAATGTTGACATTGTTTTATGTAGGATGATTATTATTGTTGCTATCACATTTTGAAAGATGGATCATCTAGAATTTATGAACCTCATTTCTTATGTTTTTACTTCGAGATGAATCATGTATGCTACTGATATTTTTTATATGGTTGAATATGATGCTACTTATGATGTGTTGGGCACTCATTTGGTTGAGTCATGTTTATTCATATGTTTGATTATGTATGGAGATATTCTTGTTGCTCATGATGAGTACTTGCATTTATTGATGCTACTATTTTGATGAGCCTCATGGATACTTTGTGATGATGATGATGAAGTTTGTGTTGCCTCTATGA